>OX452994.1:1200000-2400000 GCA_949699065.1 Metalampra italica
GCCTTGAACACAGCTTACTAGTCAAGCATTAAAATCTGAAGGCTTTGGCAGTCTGGATTTACGATAAAAAATTTTTAATAATAAATAATAATTTGCTTTGTGTAGGACTTTCTCCTTTTCGTTTATGATTATGGACGCTGTATGTTCATTACAAAATAAATGAATATGAATATAACAAATTCTACATAGGTACCTATATAATATTCACGCTATGTCCCTGATTGAGTAGTCAGGAAGAACGGAGCGCCAAGTATCGCGATCCTGACACACCTCTGTCGCTTCGCTCAGTCTCATCATTCTCTTCGTCGCCGCGGGACGCGAGTGCTCTTTACGTGTCCGTCTGTGAGCACCCGCTCTATCTGATCCTCGTATGTCAGGTCGTAACAAATTCTAATGAGACAAAAACTAAATTGGCGATGTAAAGGTACTCGGATAAACTGGTCTCTCATAGTATTGAAACTCCCTAATAGGCTAGGCCAGCTCAAGGTCAAAGTGTTTCCGCTGACGTGCGGTCGACTGTACAATGATGGTACATTTAGTACGCGGCCCCAGCATCTGGTATGATTTACCGTCGAGGCTGGAGGCTCAGAACGAGTTTGTTTGTTGTTCGTAACTCGTTAGCGAGACGATCGGCATATGTGAGGCGGCGGGACACACGGGTGCTAAGAACGACGAGCGAGGCACACAAATTTTCTCCGCATTCCTTGTACAAGAAATACGGAATTCTACAAGGAATACGGAGAAAATTTGTGTGTTTAAGTGCCTCGTTCGTTGTTCTTAATATAACTTAGCTTAACTGAGATAACCAGTGTTCTAGGAGGAAAATAATCCCTGTTAGATAACCAGTTATCTAGCAGGAATTATTATCTTATGTACATTTAATATACATGCCTCGCGCTGTCTCCACCTGTCAACACCTGTCTAGAAACAAGGGATAATTAGTTACTGGTTATCGTTTTCTAGAAGGAAAAAAAGCGTAACTTTGTACTATCCAATTATATTTTAGGGCCTGGAATACCCGGCGACACTACCACCCTACAGGATCTGTTTTGCCAAACCCCGGACCACTAATGGTGCCGTAATCCGTTTTTGATGGACTTCACATGACTTGGCTTGACACATGTTTGCAGATTTCCGACTCTCTCCATCTCCACTTGTGCCTAAGATAGTTGCCGCGGCCGTGTCCTGCAGTGCTATTCTGTAAGCGTATTTGTACAACTCTATTCCGAATCCGCAGTGAGCTCGGTCTCTAACTCAATGATTCACAGTTCAATACTCACTTTACTTCGCAAGTGAAGTTTTTATTGTGTAGCTTGTATTTGTTTACACAATGCGACATCAAGGTCTTTCATGATCGGATGCGAAATGAAGTGAGTGACTTGAGATGTGATGTTCGAGTTTTAATTGTTACTTTACAGAATCGCTCAGCAGTTCTCAGGCGGTTAAGCCGGCACTACTCTCTTTTGTTAAGAACCTTTTTAGTATTGTCTAGAGTCTTAAGCGGAACACAGACAGAGCGGCGGCGTTGCGAAAGCGTTGCGGCGGCGAATCTGCGGAAAGCGAATAAAAAGCGGAGCCCTTCAGACAGGAATACCGCTAGCGGCGGCGGTTTGTATGAAGACCGCTCCGCACCGCGCCGCGCCGCCGCCGCTCTGTGTAGGGGTTCTCATACACTAAAAAGATACAACGCGCCGCCGCCACTCCGCAACGCCTGTCTGCGCTAATCTGTCAAATCTGTGCGCGCGGTTTTGTCGCTTTCGCCGTCGCACCGCCGCCGCGCCGCACCGCCGCCGCGCCGCACCGCCGCCGCGCCGCTTTGATGTAAAAGGCTTCATACTATTTCGAACATTACAAAAAATTACCGCGACGCTTTCGCACCGCCGCCGCCCTATCTGTGTTCCGTTTTATGCATTTAAATTTTCGCTATGAAAATTCTGTACATGGGTTATTAGTTTCATAGGTTCACTAAACAGCGAGCCCGTGTGTCCCCGACTCATAGGAGTAATTGAGCAGCACGGGTCCGCCATCGTTCTAATTGGGGCTTTTGATTTTTGTTTTTCCCCTCGTATTTCTCATGGAAAAATTTAATAAGCTGACGTATACAAAATTACCATTGATTCGGAAGCTACGTGTCATGAAATTCGGAAGTCAGCGAAACCAGCGAACTTTATACATAGAGTTCACTGAGCGGAACAACCTAAATACAGAACAAAACTGTCACTTTTACAAAAGTTTACTTAAAAAAACAAACTTTATTATTATTTTGGTGTGGTAAAACGGAAAAAAAATCATACCACATTAGTGTCGCTTCGGATGGTGAATGCCTTAAATAAAATATTAGTATATTGTGCTCTTTCTTAACATTAAAATTATGAAAGAGATGGCGTGAATTTTAGAACTGTCAAAATAGTTTAATCCTGTTTGAAGTGCGGGTCATATGGGTTTAACGATCAATCTGCATGACATGCAATACGTGCTGTCACTCATGCATGACCGTCTAGCTGTAGTGATTGACGTGCATGACATGCAAACTACGTGCTGGCCGTTGATTCACTGTATGGATTGATAGCAAGCATGATGGTCCATCATGCAGCATGACATTCACGTAAACGTTGCATGTCATGCAAGCATGATCGTTTAGGGACATTTTTATATTACCTACCCACGAATAAGTAACCTCATTGTACATACCCCAGGCTTTTCTGTGACGGAAGACATTGCGAGGAAACCTGCATACGCTAAAATTTGAATTTCTATTCTAAGGCGCAGTGAAGTCCACCAAAAACGGATTGTGGCACCGTTGGTGGACACTATTCTGTGCCTACATTCTGTGCCCAAAGTCGACGTATCGCCAGGTATTTTTGGCCTAAAAACCTACCTATAAAAATACCTAACTAAAGGACGTCAAAAGACTGGTCAACGAATGCACCATAATTATATTGTAAAGTAGATACATAATAATTAAATAAATTTCTAACTATATAATTATTTACGGGTCTTACACACGAAATAGTTTTATTTACCTTGCCCGACGTTTCGACCAGGTTACACTGGCCGTGGTCACGAACTGACTAACTGACGTAACCTGGTCGAAACGTCGGGCAAGGTAAATAAAACTATTTCGTGTTTAAGACCCGTAAATAATTATTTAATTATGAATACAAAGCGCGAAAGTCTAAAATAAATAAATTGCTATTAAATATATCTAATTAAAATTAAACGAAGACCATAATTTACCATTTAAAATGCATCTAATGGTTTAATAGTCTACACGAATGGGTACTCCATTAATTAAACTCTATAATTTTATCGAATGCACAATTTCAAACGCATTTGATTCATTTGACAGCACGCAAATTATTAGTAAAGTAATTTATTTTCAAAGCCTTTGATTAGTATAATATTTGCAGCGCGTTAATAATTCAATTTTGTATAATAGGTTATTTGATAGGTATATTAATTTACTGCATCAATGTACCTAGTAATTTCTCTGTCATTCATGACGTGAATAAATATTTCTTCTATTGCAATTAGTTCCGAACAAAGAAAAAGTAAATAGGTTCTTCGTCTACGGTACACATCATGGGCCCCTCCTTCTACAACCGGGTACCCGACAATATAATAAATTCGCCATCGACACACTCCTTCAAAGTCAACCTAAAGATGTGGCTTATTGAGAAAAAAAAATTATACTTTTGATGAATTTATTGTACACAAATATTAACTTCTATTATTTTATTATTATTAATTTATTACCTATTATTATTTAAATTTCATTCAAAGTATTTCAATTTTATAATGTTATGAATTTAATTTATGTAATCAATAAATGACCTGATCAATGATTATCAATAAATATGTCTATGTCTACGGCAGTTGGTTACGAAACATGGTTGCGAAAACCATAAAAAGTCCAACGTCCCTTTCCCCCTTGTGGTTTCTCCCGAAAGTCCATTTCCCCGAACATCCAATGCAAATCGTAAGCACCGCAAAACTGAAAAATCTACTGAACGGAACTGAATACTAGTCGTATCCAAACTTTCCCGATTTCTTTCCGGATTTTTGCGGTTCTTAACATAATATGAACTAGACGTCCGAAAAAATGAGAATTAGGGGAAATGGACGTCGGACTTTTGGGGAATCGGACATAACGGACCCATTAGACATTCGAGTAATTGGTTGTTCGAAGCCAGAGCCTTTTAATGCACATATTTACATACATTTGGTACATTTATAAACCTACTAGCTGTTTCCCCCGAGCTCGCCCGAGTTTTATCGGTTATTTCAGACTCTTTTCTTTGGTCGGCTCCTAAGGGTCGTAGCGTAATGTTAAATAGCCTATAAACTTCCTCGAGATTTGGGCTATCAAATGCAAAAAAAAATCTAATCCGACTGGTAGTTCCAGAGATTAGCGATTTCAAACAAGAAACAAAGACTTCAGCTTTAATAGATTTATATTTATAGAATATCGACTACCGCTTCCTAGGTGATATTTCTGTGAATAAATTTTCGGCAACCCATTTTTAAATAGAGTTTATTTAACAATTAATGCTATGGTGGCTTATGTATTTGGGTCTCAAATATGGCGGGTCATCCCGACCATTTATTATGTGTCAGTATGTCACAAATGTCAAAAATATTTTGAGAAGCTAAAGCAACAGTTATTGTATAATGAGAAGAAAAATCACCTTTCGGAAACTGTTAAAACTTTAAAGACCGCTGACATCCGGAGAAGTCCTTTTAGATGGAAGTAGCAAAGTATGTTTCATTGCCGCCCCTGGCATTCCTCAACACGGATATAAAGTGTTCGGTTAGATTTTATGCGGTAAACGCGAAAATGGAAAAATGGGGAATTGGACATACGGGAAATTGAACAAACGGAGAATTGGACATTCACGGAATAGTTATCCTTCATAGACATTTGAGAAATTGGACGTTATATAGAGGCCGGAATCTGTAGGTAAACGGAAAAATAGACAAATGGGGAATTGGACTTACGGAGATTGAACATTATGGGGAATTGAACATTCAAGGAATAGATATTATTGATAGACATTCGAGGATTAGACGTTAGGTAGAGGCCGGAATCTGTAATTATCCATTCAGAAGTATCCAAGAAATATTTTTTTAAAAATCCGTACCGTTAAAGATCAGGAATCTAAAAAGATTTTTTTACTAATTATATCAGTGTAGGCTTTTTTTTACTTTTCATTACTCATACTTTGAAAGTAGGTCTGAAGTTGCCTGAGGAGCGGGTTGAAAGTAATACATCTCAGCCCTAGGGAGAATCGCTTTCAACTGACAGCTGTCAAATTATATAAAAAAAAACTAGTACTATTTTGACATTTCTATTGGACCATGTTCCAACTGTCTATACAGCCACTTAATTACAGCGCGATGTAAAATTGAAATAACATAAAGTTATGTAATAGGTAAATAAATAATATATATTTTTAAATGACTTTATTATAATTATTACTGTTAACTATTTCCTTAAAAATAACATAGATTTGGGCAAAATATTTACCATTTTTTCAATGATGGAAATGAAAAATAATGGCAGAATAGCTGGCCGGTCACAGAAAAAAAAACAAAGTAGACGGGAAAGCGGCAATCCGATCTTCATTTGTTTTTTCGAGTTGTAGAGTTTTGTTCATACTTCCGTATAGCAGAGATTTGTATTAACACTCATTTTATGTTTTTGTTTTTACTTTCAGAGTATTCTTAATGAAAAGCACAGTGTTTCCCTCGGGTTCAAGACTTATTTAGAGGTCCCTCGAACTATTGGCGCCCTCGCTACGCGTCGGGCGCTAAACCCCGTCTCGGGACTTAAATAAGTTAGTTTCACCCCTAGGTTAACAATGTACTATTCTGTTTTCACAAAATGAGAAGGCAAACGGGGTGATCGTCCACCTAATAAAAAAAATAAAAGTTTTCAGTATTTAGACGCTAAAACATGCTACTCGTAAAACCTCACATTTTTGTTGGCTTTTCCAGCTTCACTTTACATCCCTATTCACCAAAATGCCTCGGTTAAAACTTTCCTGCGCGAAAGTTCCGTATTGTCCAAGACCTTAATTTCAGTTTAATGACCCTGAAGATAGATGGGAAGGAAAATTTCTTTTTCTCCCGCTCACATTCTGCCTTTGTAAGATGCTACAATTTATGCTTTGTATTCTCTAGTATACTTCCACCAGAAACTAGGTACTTAGATTAAGAATTTCATACAAATTCAATTAAAACTGTATTCTCGAACATATTAAAACAGCGTTTTATCGTCCACTACTGGACATAGGCCTTCGCAAGTGAACGCGTTCACACTTGGTCCTCCGTCCACCGCATCCAACCTCTTTCCACCTTCTTTAGGTCGTCGGTCCACCTGGTGGGAGCGTCACACGCTGCACGTAACCCCAATTGGTCTAAACTCCCGAGCTCGTCTGCCCCAACGGCCGTCGGTTCTGCGACAGATGTGTGTGACCTGCCACTTCAGCTTGCTAATCTTTCGGCTATGTCGGTAACCTCGGTATAATGGTAAGTATATTAGTACATTATTACAGAGGCCGCGAAATAGGCAATTGCAGGTCCAGTAAATGATACGAGACGGACAATTGCCATTTCCGCCGACGCATAATATAGTGTATTTCTGAACACTCCGGCAATGGATTTCCATACAACATTGCCGGCGCGTTTTTAGTGTGTACGTAGATACGATATTTCGCTTGTTCTTTTTATAAAGTCTTTAATGTTTCGATGTTTATTTACAGCGTAAAAGTCTAGTGTAACAAATAACGGGTTTGCTTTCAGACATAATCTGCCTACTTCCACCATTTTACCTACTTGCTTACAAAACTCCCCAAAAACATGCAATATTTCCCCATATCCTTCAGAAATATAATAAAAATGCCATAACGCGGGTGTCGTTCCGTACGTATATAATCACAGGGTCGTAAAAATTCATGGCGCAACATACAGGGTGGCTCCAGAATTAATATATTTTAAGCATTCATGGGCACAAGCAACCAGATGTTATTATGTCAATATTGGGTTTTTATTGCTCGCGGTTCTGTGCGGATTTTCTGTTACATCGTGTCGGATGCTGTGAAAGATTTTAATAGATTTTTAAATAGTATTTAAGTAAAAACAATGTTTAGGTCTTCGATAAACCGGTAAGGATGATAATTTAAGTAGTTATGTATTGAAGGATCTACATGTAAATAAGATGTACGGCGGCCCGCACTAAACTTTCTCGCCATTTCTTTTTTATATTATTTTTTAAGAAAGAAAGAGTAAACTCATACAGCTTCGTCATTTTCCTAACAATTTCTTTTTTCTTATACAATATTTTTTTTGTATGAAAAATACTATGTAAACTGATAAATTCACTGATTGATTTGAAGTACATTATAACTATTGTGACACAAAATAGTTGCGCAAATAACGCACGTGAATTATTGATGAAACATTACAATATAAATTACTTATTTCCAAACATTTTTCATCGACGGAGGCATTCCGGCCGTTTTAAGGCAATCTGGCCGTTGAGTGATTTACTAAAAGAATGGAAACTTCCTGAAATTTCTTTAGTACGTGAAGCTACGAATTGCATAAAACAAAGATACGAGCCTTCTTAATGAAAGATAGACTCACTTTCAAAATAATAAATTAATTTGGAGTTCTGAATGAAATTTTTAAAATACTAAAAAAAAAATTGTATATAGGTAATAAATAAATTGAAATTGAAATTTATTGTAGTTATTAACCCTTTATAAGGCCCCAGTTATACAGTTAAGCTACGTGAAAGTTAAATACACTACCATGTTTGTAATGTACCGGGAACACATCTACGGCAAAAAAAAAACATTTAGAAAAACATGTGGTCAATATATGCACTCAGCCTGTTAGTGCGCTTGAGTTTTCAGATGATCTGTTTCCAATACACCTATTCATTGACATTGAATGAATGAGGAAAGAAAGCCTGATATATTCGCTATATAATACCATGATAGTTAAATAAAAAAGATGATGTTCTTCTCCGTAAATGTTTATTAACTAAGTGGTATCCAAATCGCCTCTGCCTTATAATGGATTAAACTTGTTACTTGGCCCACTGACTTGACTTTGTTATAACCACAATTCCTCAGATATCTAGTCGGTCCTTTATTGGTAAATTTTCCCGAACGTCCATTTTTCTCGAACGTCCAATTTCTCCGAACGTCCGTTTCCCGGAACGAACGTCCAATACTAAAACTGAAAGGCCCCACACGGTCGAAATAAACATGAAACGTTTATATTTTCTCATATTCCTGATTTGACTTTGTTGTAATTGTACAATTCCTAAAATATCTAGTCGGTGCGTTTAGTTTCCCAAACACTTAATGTTTTTTTTTTCTAACATAACTTTTTCTCGAACGTCCATTTTCACCGAACGTCCATTTCCCAGAACGAACGGCCAATCCAATACTAAAACTGAGAGGCCCACTGTCTAAATAAACACGAAACGTTTGCATTTTCTCGTATTCCACGACGCATACGTCATCATCATCAACAGCCTATTAATGTCCCCACTGCTGGGGCTCAAGCCTACCCTCTTAACGAGGGCGTTCGGGCTATAGTCCACCACGCTAGCCCAGTGCGGGTTGGTGGACTTCACATGCGCCTAAGAATTTCTTCTTCAGCGTATGCAGGTTTCCTCACGATGTTTTCCTTCACCGTTTGAGAGCAGTCAGTAAATGTACTTAAGTTTCGAGAAAAAACCCATTGGTACATGGCCCAGCCGGGGATCGAACTCCGGACCTTTCGATATGATAGGCCGCGTCTTATCCCCTACGCCACTGACGCTCTCTACGCATACGTAAATAAAATAAAAATTCTTACCTCCGCGGACCAATCTCATTATTTACTCTGCTTTCCAACTGAATTAGGGCAGATTTTTATTTCCTGAAACCCTCACCCCGGGGAGTCGAAAGGAAGTGTCGAGTAATAATTCAGAAATCAGTTTTACTGCGTAACTGTTACTGACAGCTCCTTAAATTTAAGGTATAGTATTGTAAGCGATTCCAGCTTAAAAAAACAAACTCATCAAACAACATTACAAAATTAACACTTCGAGATGAATATAAGATCACTTTAGACGTTAAACACTTCAAAATGTAAACCGACAGCACTTCGTTATCGCACGAGAGCTCGGAACTAACTGATCGTGTGCGATCGGTACGGCTCGTTTATATAGTGGCTGGCATCGATTCACTCTACTACAACATCGATTCAATCGGCTACGACATCGATTCATTCTACCCGCTACAGTATAATAATTACTCCCTAATTTCATGGGTAATAAATTTTGTTGAGGTGCTTTTTCGCTGGAAATTCGAAAATGTGGATGTTTGTTAACAATCAATACATATTTCAAGTACCCGAACCTAAATAGTTTTCTTATGCAGTGGGATTTAAACAATCATAGGACTGGATTATAGTTCCAGAATTACATATCGTCTCGTCTCGTCTCACCATTCTCTTCACACACGCTCGTTGCGGAATACGAAGTACAAATAAACGGAAATACAAAAAACTTTACTACCAGTGGTAGATGATTTATATCCAAAATTAGATTTTGAGCAGCGAAAAAACGAAAATTAATAGGTACTTGGAATTTAACAGGCAGGTAGCTAGTAAACCAACAGCGTCTTAAATTTAAGGTCTAGTATAAAAATTATGTCCTAATTTCATGGGAAGTAAATCTTGTTAGGGCGTTAGTTCTACCTTTTACAGTAGCCTAGGTCCTTATAATAAAGTTTTAACGATGGCTTTTGTTAATCTTTACTTTCGTTTTATGAATGTTGAGTTAAATAATCTAAAGCTTCTTGTCTACGAAACTTCATTTTCAAATACACGTAATCTCAAATTTAAACGAGGTAGATTTTCTAATCTATTGATAAAGAAATTTGAATCAGAGAAGGATATTAAAAGTGAATTTACAAATAGTAGGTCACCATTTCAAAGTTTTGCACTAAACCAAACATATCTTTTTTACCGACTTCCAAAAAGGAGGAGGTACTATGTTCGTCTGTATGTATGTTTTTTATATATTTTTTATGTATGTTCACCGATTATTGTATTAATATTTTACTTTTATTTTACTAATATTTTCTGATATTTTACTACTATTATTTCAATAAGTACTTATTTCGGCAGGCGAAAAAATCTTCTCGCTAGAAAAATTATCAAGCCTCTTTAATTAGAAACATTTACGACAGAAAAAATAATTTTTTATATAAGTATGAAATCAAATTGTATTCTTTTTAATAAAATAAAGGGTGTCCATTAAACGTAAATATTGCGTATCCCAGCCAACAACGATAGGAAACTTTATGACTCGACCCTGTATATATTTCAGTAATATTTACATAATTTGGACAAGAGGAATTGAACCCCCTACCTTTGCGGATAGAGGTTGAAATATACGAAAATAAAGTGTATTGTGGGTTGAAGGAAGACTGAAACAAATATATAATATAATATTGACTGTGCAAATATTCTAGATTTAGAAAGGTAGAAAAACGGAAACAGAGAGAAAGAGAAGGAATTATATCCTTAAAAAGAAGAAAGAAAAGAAGGAAGGAATGAAAGAAGTAAGCAAAATAAAAGTAATGCTTTTATTTCAGGGAAATAACTAATAAAATAAAAAAATATATTTGACATACAAAGCTGATGTTATCAACTTTATTTTATTTTATTACAGTAGTTTTTCCGTGAAAAGGGTCTCATCTCAGCTTATTCCTGCGGACATAAATAGTCGTTCTTTAAAGAAGGAAGGAATAATGGAGAAAAATCGTAATGAAGGTAAAATAGATCATGTTAAGAAAGAAAAAATTCCCTGGATCCAACATAGTAAAAGGGAACCCATATTTTAAATGTTTAAAGCGTTTAGCGTTCATAAAGCTATCTATCCCGGTTCATGGCAAGAGTAAGTTTCTCCAGATTTGATTCAACCTTTAAAGGAGATGTAGCCAGGATTTTGGGTCGCACGGTTTAGCATAATGTTTCGTATTCCCGAAGTGTCAACGAGCTACTGTATTTTAAACAGGTGCGTGCGAAAGGCCTCCAAAACTTTCGTTGGCAGATGCTGGATCTGATGAAATGCCCCAAATATTTGACCCTTTAGTTACAAAGCCCCTTCAGCCAGATTTACTAATAGTTGAAAAGTTTTAGTGAAATTTTCGCAGTGACAATGGCAGCTACTCTGTGTTATTAGTTTCATTCGGTGAATAATGAAATGTCGACGACTGTTGGAAGACAATGAGAAAATAATAGTCTTGCACACAAATAGACATTTACTTTTATTTTATTATCTAATTAGATATTGTATAATAGTTATTTGTTAAGCAAGGCTGCAAAGTTGGTTATTTTGTGCGAGACTAGTATTGAAAACTGAGTAAAGCGAAGGGTTCAGCAAGTGGTTCAAAGATAGAATCCTGAGCGTAGCGAGGGTTTCAAGGTACGAGACGCAAAATAACTTTGCCGCCGAGCGCAACACACAATTTTTCACCTCACTACAGCGAGGAAAATACTAGGCGAATTGAATCCTTTCGGCGGTTTAGAACCACAAATAATAATAACCACAATTAGAATTGACCACTTCTTTAAATGTTCACCTTGTACAAATTAGAAGAAAAGTTTTAAAAAGTTTTTTTCCAGGTGCAGTTTTCCACGCAGATTTCTAATGAAAAAGTATACCCTTCCGAGCCCGTGAGGTGAAAAAAGTATTTAATGTCTTAAATGTTATCATCATTAGCGCCAAAACGTATCATTCACTAACAGCGTGACAGTGGGACTAGTACGAAAATTAAAAGTCGCTCAACGGGCTATGGAAAGAGCCTTGCTCGGAGTTTCTCTGAGAGACAATATCCGAAGCGAGGTGATCCGCCAGAGAACCAAAGCCTTCGACATAGCAAAAAAAATTTTGAAGTGGCAGTGGGCTAGTCACATCCTGTCGAATAACCGAATTGACTCGTAGAGAAACATTTCAATAAGACATTTAGGTAAATTATTTAAATATTCGAGAACATTCATACAAAATTTTAATTTTGTGGTGATATAAGGAATCATACGAAATGACGAATAATATTTTGTGTATTTTACTTTCATTGCGTTTGTGGTTATGACTGTTTCTTGCTTAGTAAAGTGTAATAACTGTAAGCTCCTCGGAGTATCTGGAAAAATAGTCAAAATTATAGTCAAACATTATACACCATTGAAAAATTATCTTCATCCTCATCAGCGTAGGCTTTCCACCCAGCTGCTTCCGGATTTAATGTCGTCGGTCCATCAACTGGCGAGAGTGCTTCATATGCTACGCCCACCGATACGTGGTCTCCACTCCAGATCTTGTTTTCCTCCATCGGTTCTGCGAAAGATGTGGCTGACTTCTTCACTTCAACGGACTAGACCTTCAGACTATGTTGATGACCATAGTCCTTCATCAGGTTTTCTTGTTACGAATTTATAATTACTAACTTTACCATAAGAAAAGTAGGCACAGTGAGCTTAGCGAAAGGCCCAGCGCTGAATACTACAATCTTCTTGAACTGGGCTATCAGTATATACAGGTCCTTTCGAATCTTCACATTGCCCATCCACCACGTACCCTCATATGGACCCAGCATTAAGTCTTGACTCTAAAGACCCAGTTAGGAAATAAAACGGTGTAAATGAAAAAAATAAAAATAAGCTTCTCACATAGCGTATTGTATTCTACTCTTTATCCTTTCTTTCATTTGATTTCTTTTTGTCGAGGGGGTTGTAAAAATAAAGGTAATCCACTATTTTGTGGTGGCCGCCATATTAAATTTCTCTAAGTACTTTAATAAAAATATTGTCTTCAAAACAAAAGATGGGTGCAAATTTGAGCTTGATCGGACATCGGGAATTGGTGGAAAAATTGATGGCAAGATTCCTCCCAGACAGACAAACAAGAAACCAAGTTAAATAAATGCTTTAACAAAATATTGTTTAGCATCAAATGCCTCCTATTGCGGAAACTCTTCTACACGCTGTAATTATACTAAAAAGGGGGTAACATTTCATCGGGAAGGTTTTTACAAGACAAATTTCAGGGTGTAATAAAATACACGTTTGGGAATAAGTGGAGACAAACTTCTCCGCAAACATTTGCGTATACGCACACCATGTCTAGTGCTATTTATTCTGAGTTCTATTTGTTTGTACATCTCGTAATGTAAAAATAGCTCTGTGGAATAGTGGAAAATATGCAGCTGCCCAATAAACGCCACCACACCCAGTCCTCCGTCCTTCTTTAGGTCGTCGGTCCACTTGTTCTGGCTTGCTACCACTGTGCAAACCGGTTCGTAGTCTCCACTCCAGAACTCGTCTGCCCCAACAGCCGTCGGTTCTGTAATAGGTGTGACCTGCCTGGCTGCCACTTGCCAGCTTGCTAACCCTCGGTAACCCTTCGCCGTTGGGTCTCCTCATTAAGGATCATATCATTCAGAGAATCTCCGAGCGTTACGTATAAGTACATACCGTGTATAAAACGTCATTGCTATGCCAGCAGTATATGAACAGCTGTGATACACCGAATACCAGATACTCAGCCGCCAAGAATCTCTGCATGGGGCTGGATTCTATCTGGAAGAAAGAAATCGGAAATAAAATAAGAGCAGATCAAATAATATAATCGCATAATATAGACAAACTATTAATGTATGCTGGGGTAACCATCGAAAATACAAGACAGCAGTTTAAGTTTCATTCACTGCAGGAAACTAAAGGAATCTGTCTACGAAGCTGCAGTTAAAATTTGAGTTCAAAAGAAAACCTAAACTATAGAAATCACTTAGTGGAATTTGCATGATTTGATGCCACCAGTGTCTTCATCGATTACATCACCATTTCATTTCCTTTTGATTACCACTTGAGATCTCATCTACCGCTGTATTATCCAGACATGCTACAAATACCTTGCCCTACCCGTCATCTTAATCTATTTTGACATGACGCCCGATTCTTTGCTTTTGCTTCCTTATCAAACTCATTCCATCACCTGTTTTAGGTTAGCAATCAATCCAGCCGGTGACTCCTTCAAAACATTTGTAAATACGCGACCTCCAATTTGATAGTCTCCACCATAGAATTTACGTGCCCCAATTTTTAGATTTTTAAATAAAATGATCTTACAGTTATTTGATAGGCAGTAACACAAAGCATCACCGAGCATACAAACACGTAGAGAAGCATGATCGGAGACAGGCAGGCGTCAAAGAGGCCGGCGTACCTGAAATAAGGAAGAAACAGCTATCTCTTCATCATCTCCAAATATGTCTGAGTTGACAGAAGCAATATTTCACTATTGCATCGTTCTAATCTGAGATAGCATCTATAATACTCACTTCACTAACTCAACATGCCTTTTACGACAATCCTTCAGTCTTTCCATCACTACGTCATCACCTACTGAATGTTCTTCTGTGCCGTAAATTTTAGCACTGTCTATTTTCAATAGCTCAAGCTCTCCTTTGAAGAATACCATGATCGACATGGCGTTTGTGTCAAATGAGGTTATTATGCCTGTTCCGTAAACTGTTTCGAATGCCTGATATGTTGATGCAGCTAAATAACCTGGGAAACAATAGACGGTTTGAAAAAATACATAATAATCTCCTTATCACTTTTCTTTCTGGTGAGAGATAAAGCGAAAGATATTGAGAGACCTACGAAGAGATCTCTATAGAAACCTATGAAGAGTACAGTGGTGTAAACTAGGAAGATAGCTGGCCTCTATAAAAAATTAAGAGTTAAGGCGAAAGATGCAGATAAGTCATGATATCGCAAGCCGGTGGCAAAAAATGTTTCTAAAGTCACCACAAGAAAACAACAGATCCTCTGACTGCCTACAGAAAGTATTAAGACAAGAATTTCAAGGGCAAATAAGAAGCCATAATAATTATCTAGAAATGCACAGCCAGGAGGGTTATTGCTAACTATTCCGCAATACAAACATGAATTCAAATATCTCCAAAAAGGACAGGCCTTACGTTAGGTATTTTAACATAACTATGACAAACTTGAAATCACTATAATAATTTTAGTGACAAAACAATTTTTGAAAAGTTCTGCTTACATTGTGTAACGTTTCATTAGAATCGGCCTTTCCATTTCAAATTATGTATTTGAAATCAGAGACTTTGTATTAAGATCCAGTAAGATGAAGATGATGATCTGCCAATAACTCTTACCTGGAATAGTATTTTTGTCAAACGGTACCCACGACATAACGACTTCTGTGTACGATCCCGTTCCGTCCTTAACATTGTCTCTGTATGGTTTCGATAAAAAGTATATGAAAATCGGATGCAGAATAATTGACACCCCAGTTGTAAACACTAGCGACCAATACAAATATGTGATCTTCCTGCAGTATTTGGTGTAATTCGTAACTATGTTCTTCTTGACGACGTCAGATGTGTTTCTTTGCACCAAATCAGCTAGAGTGACGTAATCGACGATACTGTTCCAGGTGTCCTGCCAGTAGAAGAAGGAGGTGACTTTGCAGACGCTGATCGTAGCTAGCAAAGTGATCTTCATATTGTTCATGACCAAATTCGTATCGGATTTTATGTACCAAATATCAACGTACTCCGTAGCAGTAAAAACAACGACAGAAGCATACATCAGGACGTGTATGAATCGCTTGAAAATATTATTCTTTGACAATAATAAACCCCAAAAATGCAAAGCCTTCACATTTGGACCGAGCAAAGGTATTTTAGGATTTTCCAGTTTGTTCAAAAGACTTCTTAACATTTTCATAGAAATGCCTAGAACCTAAATCGTATACTAAATTAATAAAATCAGAAATACTAACTGATGCTTTATGTACCTACTAGTGAAGTGAAATAGGTACTTTTAATTATAATTAATCAAGGATAATCACCCACCACCTTGACTATAAAAATAGTGATGTCCTACGGGCCTGATCCACAAGTATAATGTCGCTAAGCTATGGGCTATACTCGGAGTTTCTTTAAAGAATATGGATCAGAAATGAGGAGATACGATCAAGAACTAAGATTACCGACATAAGCCGAAAGGATTACCAAGCTGAAATGGCAGTGGGCATATCTGTCGCAGAACAGACGGCTGTTGGGGCAGACAGTAGTGCTTATTGTGGAAGGCCTATATCCAGCAGTGGATATTGAAAGGCTGATATATCATGGATGATTGATAGGTAGGGAAGTTTTTCCTAATGAATTTACAGAATATAAGACAAGTGATAAGCACTTTTGACATTAAACATGTGATACAGTCAAGTCATAACCTATAAGATAACCGTTCCGCGAGCTACAATAAAGTGTCATAAACCCATGGACCAACGACCAGAAAAGGTAGCCGGATACCTGTCAGATGCAAACGTCAGATGGACGGGTGATCGGTGATGGGTTCCTCAGGTGTCCTACGTAAACAAACACATTTGTGGCTCCAAAACAAAATAAACAATAGATTGTGTTACTAAGTGGTCCCCATAACTGGTAATACAAACCTGTTTTTGTTGATACCTGTTGTTGCCGAAAGGCAAATAGCTTATGTTGTCGTAAAATTAAAGCGGAATATAATAGCATGATAATATTTGTGATCATCATCATCAGCCTATCGACTTCCACTGCCTCACCCGACCCTCCGCCGTCTGCATCCAGCCACTATCGGCCATTTTCTTTAGGTTGTCGGTCCACCTGGAGTCTCACGCTGCACGTACTGGACTGCGGTCTCCACTCCAGAGGCCTACCCTAACTACCGTCAGTTCTACATGTGTCCCAACCCTAACTTCCTAAAATTTTAATGACAAACTTTAATATGAAATTAACAGGTGTAATTTTAGTGGTGTTTTTTTGAATCTAATGATTAAGTACTATACTTATGTTAATTTCTCGACATAATTCTGAAACGGGTCGTTGAAAATCGTTGTTATGTAATTTGTAAAGTCAAGTTGGAATTTTTAATTATCAAATGACGCAGTTCTTACTAAAAATTATAATATCGTCTAATAGCATTGAATTTATTTAACAATTTATTATTTCATCATCAGCCTGCACTAGTCCACTGCTGGACATAGTCCTCCCCCAAGGCGCGCCACTGAGTCCGATCTCCAAGTTTATTATTTAATGCTAATGAAATAAATTTGAATTTACGAGTATTTTATATTCATTCAATTATTCACTTACTTTGTATTAAACATACAGCGGAAACGAACAGATCAACAGACAGACAGACAGTCAAAAATTACATTTCGGCTTCGGTATCATTCGTAAGGTCCCCGACCCAGTTTTTCCCAAAAATATTTAATGTAAGTTTTTAATACAATTTTATTATTCTACAGTTTTATTAGATGTATAGAAGAAGATAACATCCAAATTTCAAGTCAGTAGCATTATGATTATTATTATTTTTGATGGGGCTCTTTTAAAGGCTTACCCTGCCTTGTGTTACTGCGACCATTGTTGATCTATTGTGATCGCCGCCTTACTATAGCTCAGTGCTAGGCTTTGCCTCAGTTAGGAACTTCATAACGCTCTTGGCACTAACTTATTCTTCATCATGTTGAACTGAGTAGTTGCTCAGATGGGTGTTTCTTGTACGCATCAGCGGGCCACACTCGCACAGAAGGTCATGGTGTATCCTCTGCCTCCTGGCGGAGTGGGCACACTGTAGTGTCCCGGAGCTTGGGGTTGGACATATGTTTGTTCAGGCCGCAGGGTCCGGTGAGTGCTCTCACCAGTGTGCGTAGATTCTTCCTACTCAGCGATAGCATTAGTAGTTGCGGAATTATTATTTGCGGAATTGATATTTTGCTTTAATTTGATTTTATTATTTACTTAAACGAAAATGTTTTAAAGTACTGTTATAAATTACTGTAATATACTAACATAGCTTTTAAGGTTTTGTGTATTACTAACAATATTATGGACAAACGTCTGAAATAAAATATTCTATTCTATTCTATTAAGCAGCTGTGACAGATTCACAGGCAGACGGATGAAGTCTGAAGAAAGGTTGTCAGGAAGAAATCGCTCTTAGCGATCGCGCTTAGATGTACATTACTGTATCTGTTTTTCTCTTTTTTTGTCTGTAATTTTTAAATGTGCAATAAAGTGTATTGAATTGAAGTGAAAAGTCTGGCCATATCGGTATTTTGCTATGTAATCCTATTTCAGTTTGTCTTTCCATATTTTTGGCCAGCGCCAGGCAATTTCGCAATTGTGTATGTACCAAGTTTAAGCTTCATCGGTCCACTAACTTCCGAGTTATCCGCCAAAATAGCGGACAGACAGACGAATGACCTCAGGTCCCTTAGAAGCGTAAAGAGGTGAAATAAATGAAACAAAACGTACAAACACAAACTTTTCAATAACTAAACTAGTCTTTATTAACGAACGACTAAAAAGCTAGACATTTGAAATAAATATTATTATACTACCAAGTTGAATGCTGTTCTAAATATTGTATGAAAGGGATTAATGTAACTTGTTATTGAAGCAGTGTTAATAACTGTAGTTTCTTGTTCGGTTAGTATTGCATTCTCTGAGGACTCATCCCATTGCTTAGCTCCAGTACGATGTAATGATTCAATTATTCACGTTGTACTTTCACGTTTTATTTCTGATCTGATTTACTCAGCAGAGTATAGTAACTGTAAGCTCCTTTGAGAATCTGAAAAATGAAACAAAAATTTAATTTAATCTAGATTTTGTACTGAGTACCTTGTCACTAGCTGTTTGCTGCGGCATCGCTCGCGTTTTATAATTTTTGCCATTTACTTACTTACTTACTTACTCACACACTCACTCGTTCACTCACTTAACTGTATTTTTACTTCATCAGGGCAGAAATGTGATACTTACAGAAATGAAAGTGGCCATTGTAAGCTTAGCGAACGGACCGGCACTGAACACCACTACCTTATTGAACTGGTCTATCAGTATGTACAGGTCCTTACGTTCCTTCGCCCTGCTCAGCCACCACTTGCTCTCGTAAGGACCCAGCATAAGGTTTTGGCTCTAAAACATATAGCTTAGATATGTACTACTCGGCAACTATAATGGATCACTCCGCGTCTCCCGCTTCCCCCTACCTCACCCCGCCGTCATAGGTACAGAGTGCAAAAACGATTGAGAAAGTATTGAGCAAAAGTGTGGGATTAAATTATTATTTATTTATATTTTCAATAAAAAATAAAACATTGTATAAGAAGCTGTTAGATACCAACTTTAAAAAATCTTCATCTCGGGTTAAAGAACTTTATTCTCATTATAACTTACAAAGTCACTTAACATGAGAACTACATACATCTTAATTAGTTGAGTTAGTGTCCATTTAAACAGGCAGAAGGTAAGTGTAAAATTATGAATGGACTATGATAGCCGACCAAAATAACTAGGCGCAAGTGTACCTTATGCATGCATACAACAGTGTGCCAAGCTAATTCGGTCGTCTAGTGAGTAAGAAACAGGAGCTCTATTTTTGATTCGCTCGTAGGACATTGTATCGTCGCATGCGACTTATGTCATACTCGACTTCCAAGTCGCACGACACTGATTTTCTGCATTTTTGATTCGCTCGCGTTCGGTGTTGCCAATAATATTAGAAATGTAGAATTTTATCCGTTTCACGCAGAAAAAATAAAAACCGGTAATTACCGAAACGTAAAGCGGAACGTAAAATGCTCAGTAATGGTCGAAACCATAGACACTGTATATGATATTATCTTTGCCTTTTGTAAGAAAAAAGTGAACTGAAGTGAAGTGTCAGTGATAGTTGTCTCTTTTCTTTTGTCATATGGCATTTGACGTTTATTCTACCGCTCGGCTCGTCCCAAGCGACGATTGGTCGATACCACTCGTTGCCGTTCGAACGGTTCAAAAATGCGGAGTCGAGGGAAAATCAGTAGAATCGAACGCTAGAAGCGAGGAGAGCGAATCAAAAATAGAGCGCCAGAACTTCATCTTTATCATCATTTGGTAATGACACGACGTCACTTATGCCCGACCTCTCACATTTATGCGAACGGTACTTTCGCGCAAGGACGAGCGCGGGCGGGCGAGGTAGGGAAGCGGGAGGCGGAGGGAGGCCAAGGCCAAGTGACTCGTTTCAGTTGTCGGGTAGTATGTTCAAGTTACACCTGCATAAAAGTACATTGACCCCGTTTTGTACCAAGAAAAAAATCACGCTGCGTAGTAAATGCTAGTGACTGACAACAGTGACACTTTTGTACGGGGAAACGATTACATGGGGTCAACGTACTGTTATGCAGATAACTAGACAATTACAAATTTTAATTTCATTGACCTTAAAGTGTCCCTAAACGATCATGCTTGCATGACATGCAACGTTTACGTGAATGTCATGCTGCATGATGGCCCATCATGCTTGCTATCAATCAGTCAGTGTAGTAGTAGTTTACATAGTTTTACGTAGTATGCATGTCATGCACGTCAATCACTACAGCTAGACGGTCATGCATGAGTGACACTACGTAATGCATGTCATGCCGCATGATCGTTTAGGGAGCCCATTACGATGCAAGTATAGTTTCTAATGCCGGGTACAGATTGGCGAAATGTAATGCATGTTACATTGCATCATGCACGTTACATTGCATCATGCATGTTACATTGCATCATGCACGTTTTATTGCATCATGCGTGTTACATTGCATCATGCATGTTACATTGCGCCAGTGTGTACCCGGAAAAAAGCATACCGTGTACGATACATCATTGCTGTGCCAACAATAAACGAATAACTGCGCAACCCCGACTACCAAGAACTCGCACGTCAAAAACTTCTGCATGGTGTTTGTTTCTATCTGTAAACAACAGTAATATCCACAGTTTTAGGAAAAATCTCATTGATTTGTAATGAATGACAGCGTTGACAGGTCAACTATCATACGTCTACTGTTGTCTCCGTAGGTATTATCTTCTCTCTGGTTATAAGCGTAGATTGAGATTTCTCCCTCTACGGATACAAGTCTTTACTACCCCACTGTGCGACAGCAAAGGCAGGGTTATGTAAGAAGGTACTAGCTTTTTCCAGCGACTTCGCCCGTGTGGAGTAAGCATTGCTGTTGGAATTTTAAATGGTGACCTTCCGCACAGACCTGTTACCCTTCTCAAACGTGCATCACCTCACCGTGACCTCTGATTTCCTTATAAAGCCACTTTCAACTTCATTTTCGAACTCGTCGGCCTTCCACATCAAACTCACTGTCACTATCTTGTAGTAAACATGAGAATTGTAACGTAAAATCTTACAGTGATTTGATAGGCGGTAACGCAAAGCATCACAGAGCACACAAACACGTAGAGAAGCATGATTGGAGAAAGGCACGAATCGAAAAGAGTCGCGTATCTGAAAATGAATAAGAAATAGGATAATATATATACCTAGGGTAAACTGTAAAACGCCCCACTTGACAAAACGCCCCACTCACCTAGCACGCACACTAACAAAGCTACGCAGCACACGAATAGAAACGCAAGTAGCCATCAGTCGCCCGACAAGTTGTCTACTACGTTGTATGGCTACTTGCGTTTCTATTCGTGTGCTGCGTAGCTTTTTTAGTGTGCGTGCTAGGTGAGTGGGGCGTGCTACCGAGTTTTACCCTACAGTAAATAAAATTATGGTAAATACCATAGAGTTAGGATCTCTTTGGTTGGCGGCCGCGGCCCCTTATAGAGGCGTAAAAGAAGCATTATGGTGTCATAATCGTGTCAAATGGATTACAATATTGTAACTCACTCACAAATTCTCATTTTCAAACTCCATATAAATTTGTATCTCAACCTCCTCCCTCGACTCCGCTTCCTTTGTCCGCACCCCCCCGGTAATTGGCACCATAGGTTCCGATACTAAACATCCAATGCAAGATGCGAACTCCACAGGGAGCGCGCGCGCCACCAAAGAGATTCGAAACTTCTAGGTAAATACAATGCAAGTTCAATACAAAAATGTGATCCTTAGTTTAATACAAAAATGTGATCCTTAGTTCAATACAAAAATGTGATCCTTAGTTCAATACAAAAATGTGATCCCTAGATAATTAAAATAGCTTTAGGCTAAGGCTTTATGTTTGGCCTGACTTCCAATTTATCACTCACTTTACTAATTCAACATGTCTTTTGCGGCATTCCTTCAGTCTTTCCAGAGATACTCCATCAGGTTCAGTGTCTTCTTCAGTATTATAAATTTTAGCACTGTCTATTTTCAACAGCTCCAGCTCTCCTTTGAAAAACACCATAATGACCATAGCATTTGTATCGAATGCGATTATCCAACCCGCACCATATATGGTTGCAAATATTTGATAAATTGAAGCCGCGATGTAACCTGGAACATATTTATGTTTGTTTTTTCCACCGTCGTTATCAGATTGCGTTGGTAGAATATATATTCTTAATTAATATTAAGTGTTACTGACCCCAAAATACTTTTCAAAACATCATGCATCGCGCTAAAACTACCGGTCCGATTTGAACCGTTTTTTTGTTTGTTTGAAAGCATGGGGTCTGACTTAAAATCTGGTGTACTTGGATTTTTAAAATTCCAACCCTAAAGGGGTGAAAACGGATGTTAAAGTTTGTATTTGATCAAAAAATTACAGATCAAAAAACATGCAGCGGACCACAGTTAGTAATTAGCAGTAGCCAGCATTTTAAGCACACTGCCTCATTGTGACGCTTTGGAAAAAATATTTTATTTGTAAGATTGACATTTATTTTATTTTACTTTAGATTTAGTTTTAATTTTACTGTAATTAAATAAATAAAAGTTAATTCGTAATTAGCATATAATGTACTTTTTAATGCGAGCAAAGACGCGGGGCATAAGCTAGTAATACAATAAATACCTATTAATGTGGAAAATTCTTCTATTCTTAGGGCTTCTTTCACCACTTCCTGATATTGTTACAGATAGTAATCTTAGTGATAAACTAATCTATCAGATAAATCTGTGTGATAGACTATACAAGATATAGGCAATCAGATACCTGTGAAACCAAAAAAATAGGCTATCTGTCAGATAATCTGCAAATAGGGTATCTGGGACTTTATCAGCAAGCGGTGTAAGAGGCCCTAAATCTTTTAATCATAATAATCATAATCATATTTATTTTATCAAAATCTTACGAAAGCATTTATGTATGAACCTTACCTGGTAGTGTATTTTTATCAAACGGCACATACGCCATTACAACCTGTAGGTATGTTTCCGTTCCATTCCTAGCATTATCCCTGTATGTTTTTGATAGACAATACTTCAATACTGGATGGAAAATCATTACAGTCACAGTTGACATTAACAGTGCCCAATACAAATACGTGATTTTTCTACAATATTTAGTGTATTTTGTTACGATATCCTTCGTGATGACGTCAGATGTGTTTCGTTGAACTAAATCAGTTTCCGTGACGTAATCAATGATGCTTTTCCACTTCTTTTGCCAATGTAAGAAGGTCGTCACTTTGATGATGTTAATCGTTGAAAGCAAAGTGACTTTCATATTGTTCATAATCAAATTCATATTTGCCTTGATAAACCAAACGTCGATGTATTCGGTTACAATAAAAGTGATGCAAGACATATGCAAGAAGAAATATAAGTATCTTTTGAAAATATTCTGCGGTAACAATAAACCCCAGAATTGTAGACATTTTATATTTGGACTCAGCAAGGGCGTTTTCGGATCTTCCAATTTGTTTAAAATGTAATCTAACATTTTTTCACGATTCGATATCGAATACTAAAATAATAAATCAGAAATTTTAACCAATACTTTATATCGTAACGGTGTTGTAATTAAACAAGTTTATTCACCGGCTAGTTAGAGATGGGTAAATACATTCTTTGATAATTTTATCGACAAAAATTAAAAAAACTAAACAAGTCTGGTTAGATAAATAAAATTGAATTGCCTTTTACTATATTTTGCTCAAAACCAAAGGTGGGCGCAAAATTTGATCGTGATTGGTTATCGCGAAGATTCCTTCAGGACATATAAAAATACAGGACTTAAACCTTATTATATAAAAGCTTGTAATAGTTATTCGAGTAAGGTTCTCGAGTGGCGACCACGTATGGGAAGACGTAGCGTAGGCAGGCCTCCCACAAGGTGGACCGACGATCTGGTGAAGGTCGCGGGACCCGGCTGGATGAGGTTAGCGCAGGACCGGGCGTCGTGGAGATCCCTGGGGGAAGCTTTTGTCCGTGGACGTCTACAGGCTGATAATGATGGTGATGATGAGCTATTGCATATTCCGCAGAGTGCAAAATTGAATGTTTGCCTTCCGGTTTCAGTTAAATCATTGTCTTTTTTATTTCCACCTGTTTTTTTTTGTTTTGTGTTTTCATTACTATTCAAAATAATAATTTCATGCTGATGGCATTTCTTGCCGTTTCTTTCCGCATAATTATAATTTTTTCTGAAGTTAAGTTACCAACTCCCAGACTGACCAATTGTGTTACCGGAGAGTCGTTAATAAAAAATTTAAAAGGAAATAAATTAATTACTGCGTTTTTTGTGTTAATTCGATTACGCATTTCATCGCGTGTTTCCCATCTCTGTTAATTACAGTACTGCAGAATAGGCGTTATAATTATGCCACAAATACATATTTTAGACTTTAACACCTACTTTTTAAAATAATTTTACCTTTATTGAAGGAAACTTCCAGTTTTTCTTAACATATTATTCACTGCTACTTCCTGGATCCCAAGGCTCAAAAAAATTCATAATTAATGTTTATAAATTAATAATAAAAAAACATAATGAAATATACCTGACTGATATATCAGTTTTCTCGTAAGGCACACCTAGTTCAAAGTTTGAATTCTGGACCTAGGTTTGAACTTCGAACCTAGGTCCAGAAACTTAAAAATTGTTGGATAGGAAGAATCTATTTCAAACTACTTTCATATAATCGATTTATTGAAATTTATGATAAAACAAATATTATCCGATAAACATCATTCTTATCTCCTTCTCTGTACTCTCTTTGATAAAGATCTTTTTGTTAATTTCGGAACTGAACTTAAGGCTTTCCAAGGAATCAACGGGAGTTAAAACTTTGGGGATTAAAGCGAACGATGAAAATGTCTTGATGGACAAAAAATCTGTCATTCTTGGAATATCCACCCATAAAGATTATTAATAATTTTAGGGTTCTGTACCTTAAAAGGAATCATAAGAACCTTATTAGATCACTTCGTTGTCCTGTTGTTTGTCCGTTTACTGTCCGTCTGTCAAGACCCTCAGTAACGCGTGGAGGTATCAAATTGAAATTAATATCAAATACTCAGGTCTGCAATCCCTTGGAGCTGTGAAGAAATAAAACTTCTAAGTCAACGCAGTGAAATCATATGGCCGTTTTTCCGCATTTTTGAATATTTTGGTAATCAAAACCTATGGGGTACTTCCGGTGGACCTAGAATTTTGAAATTTGGCAAGAAGCACTGTCTTATAGCAAAAGTAATGGAAAAAATCCAAAAATAGAAAATTTGTAGTTACATCACAAAAAAAGTAATATTTCTAATTGCCGACAAACTTAAATTTTGCTTATAACCACAGAATAGATCGAATCATCCAAAAAATTAAGCACGGAACCCTCAGGGCGCGAGTCCTACTCGCACTTGTCCGGTTTATTTACTCGTAAAGAGGATACGCCAGAAAATACTGTGACGGACTTCAAGTAACAAATAAAGAAGACAGTCATTCATACAGTTCAAATGTTTGGATGTTTTTTTTAAATCTTTATTTTATTTTGGGACCTTTGTTATCCACATGTCAGTCCCATCGTACCCTAACCAACATTTACTGACGAGGCGACTCAAGGATGTCATATAAGGCTCGTGCCGCCACAGATGCAGGTTTGGACAAAATTGACCGAGCCAAACCCACATCAAGTGGTTTCAGCTTGAGTAGTCTCATCATTAACTCCCTCTTATTCCTGAACCTGTCACACTCCATCAGCAGGTGTTGGACATCTTCAATAACCCCACAGACTTCGCAGTTCGAAATGTTTGGATGTTTATTACTCAATATTTACCGACAAGCCGAAAGAATTAGCATGCTGAAGTAGCATTGGGGAAGTCACGTATGTGGCAGAACAGAGGCGGCCATTGGGGCAAGCAAGTTCATAAGTAGAGTCTAGAATCAATAGTTTCCGAGTTACAGCGGTTTTAAGTTTGACAGCTGTAATCCGAAAAGGAGATCTCGACGAGATCTATCATTCATCATCAACAGCCTATTAAGATGTCCCCACTGCTGGGGCTCAGGCCTACCCTCTCAACGAGGGTGTTCGGGCTATAGTCCACCACGCTAGCCCTGTGAGGGTTTGTGGACTTCACATGCGCCTAAGAATTTCTTCTTCGGCGTATGCAGGTTTCCTCACGATGTTTTCCTTCACCGTTTAAGAGCAGTCAGTAAATGTACTTGAGATCTATCATTCCTCTTTAGAAACTAGTAGTCTAGTATCACTATCAGATGCCACTGAGTGTATCGAATCTTCTTGTGTCTTCTAGATGACAACCCGCCAATTAGGTGGAGAAAGAAGATTTATTCTTATTTATCCAGGTGAAAAAGGGGGGTGGTTAGGAACATTTATTCTTAATTGCCCACCCAGGTGAACAGCTCAGGTGGGCAGTTGAAAGCGGAGGGACCATCAGCCAGGTGGATTGACGACCTAAAGAAGCCGGAAGCAGCTGGTTGCGGAAGGCTCAGGACAGGCTGTGATGGCGTTCACTTTGGAATGCCTATGTCCAGAGGACGTCGAAATGCTTATAATGATGATGAAGTCCAAACATAAGAATATCATTCGAAGTCTACGCGATCAAAGCCCATAACAAAGGCTAGCAATAAATACAAGTCAATCCCAAGGCTCTGTGTAATAAAGGTTAGATTACGTGGCCGAGGAATATGATACGATCGCCAATTTGTCCACAAAATGATGGATAATGACGAATTGAAGACATAATGGGTTAGACTATATAAAGTCCATTTAACACTACATACTACGACTATATTGAAGTGAAATAAGTGCTGGAGAGAGCTATGCTTGGAGTTTCCCTGCGAGATCGAATTAGAAATGAGGAAATCCGCAGAAAAACCAAGGTTGCCGACATAGCTCAAAGAATTGCAAAACTTAAGTGGCAGTGGGCAAGGAACATCGCTCGTAGAACTGACGGCCGTTGGGGCAGAAAGGTTCTCGAGTGGCGACCACGTATCGGAAGACGCAGCGTAGGCAGGGACTGGCCTCCGACAAAGTAGACCGACGATCTGGTGAAGATCGCGGGACCCTGCTGGATGAGGTTAGCGCGGGACCGGTCGTCATGGAGATCTTTGGGGGGGGGCCTTTGTCCAGCAGTGAAGTCCACCAAAAAAGGGATTAGAGCACCGTTGGTTGACAGAGGTTTGGCACAGAAGATCCCGAATGGGTGGAGGTGTCGCCAGGTATTCCTGAATAAGATATTATAGTAAGTAGTGATCGAAATCAAGATTTTTTTCACGCCATATATGTCAACTAAAACTTGACGAAACTAAATCTTAACCATTAAAACAACACCTCAAACATAAACAGGTCAAGCTTCTTCTACACCATACTAAAACCATTTAATCCCCACCTTTCATCATTCGAATTCCTACATTAACACCTTAAGTTACAAGGGAATTTTTATCACGAAAATTTGTTATTTACGACGTTTTGGTCGTAAGATTTGTGTTGGACGGATGCCAGAGCAGTGACTAAAATCTGAAACTAAGCCACGCATTTTAAGCTAAATTGTTTGAGCCTAAAATACTTACGGCCATAAAGTTTATGGTGTGGAAATGTTACACTAACGTAGGTACGGTCGACCGCACGTAAGTGGAATCAAAACCAGTATAACCTGATCTCTCATAGTATTGAAACTTCCAATAGACTAGACCAGCTCAAGGTCAAAGTGTTTCCAGTGACGTGCGGTCGACTGTACTATAGACATATTTATTGATAATCAATAGATTACAAGTCATTAATTAAATTCAAAATATTATAAAAATTGAATTACATAAATAACAAATTTAAATAATAATAATAAATTAATAATAAACATGTTACGAAACGGTGAAGGAAAACATCGTGAGGAAACCTGCATACGCCGAAGAAGAAATTCTTAGGCGCATGTGAAGTCCACCAACCCGCACTGGGCTAGCGTGGTGGACTATAGCCCGAACGCCCTCGTTGAGAGGGTAGGCCTGAGCCCCAGCAGTGGGGAGATTAATAGGCTGTTGATGATGATGATTATGTTACGAAATCCTTTCCTACTACTTGTTTGGGTGTTTGTGAGGATGTTTGTTACTCTTTAAACTATAAAACTCTTCTCTTCGTTCCGCAGAAAACCTTCGCCTTCATGTCCCTCCTCACTCCTCTATATTCTATGATCACTCCTTCACACTTCACGCTATCCGTCTTTGGAACTCCTTACCTGTCCCGATCAGACACGCGAAATGTCTAAATGCGTTCAAGAGACAAGTTAAGCAACTGTTTCTCGCTACCTGATCATTCCACTCCCTTTTTCCTTTACATAATATTTAGAACCTTTGTTCAGTTGTCATCGTTATTGTTATTATGTATGTATGTATTTATGTATATATTATAGTGTATAGAGTTTTTTAAAATACATAATTATATATATATTTTATCTAGCTGCACAACCTACCTTTCTCTTCTTTAATATCCTGTAACCAAAGGTTGTCTGGAAGAAATCGCTTTTAGCGATAAGACCGCCTGGATGTACCTTCTTAGTCTACTGTATTATTTTGTTCTGTTTTTTGTTATTATGTGCAATAAAGAGTATTGAATTGAATTGAATTGAAAACTTTACAGTAATATATATTATACAACGGAATAACACATCTATAGGCTATTAGATAACTCGGGAAAAGCTATTCCAACGGGAATAACTTTCCTACGCGGACGAAGCCACGGGAAACAGCTAATAAGAAAATCCCTAATATACTCACCTTTTAATTTTCCTCTCTTACCAAAACAATCCGAAAAAGAATAGAAAATGCATTCTTGCATTTGACAGATTGCCAGATTCACAAATCGTGGGGGGAATAAATTATTAGAACCAGCTCCAACAGGTTTCTTCGACAGTTTGACACCTGAAGGGTTAAGTTGGGGTCAAGACCCAACTCACCTGCAAATTGCAGTTGAAGGTTAAGATTGAGCAATGAATAAATAAAATAGTTTATTCTTAGATACAGCAGGCATTTACCGAATTTTTTCAATACAATTGAGTGTTTTTCCTGATTTTCTTCAATCTTTCTGACATGGGTCATAGTAAGGTAGACGCTGGTATACATGTCAGTGTCCCTAATAGTCGTCACATGATATAAAATAGTACATTGTTACCCCAGGGGTGAAAGTAACTTATTTAAGTCCCGAGACGGGGTTTGGCGCCCGACGCGTAGCGAGGGCGCCAATAGTTCGAGGGACCTCTAAATAAGTATTGAACCCGAGGGAAACACTGTGCTTTTCATTAAGAATACACTGAAAGCAAAAACAAAAACATAAAATGAGTGTTAATACAAATCTCTGCTATACGGAAGTATAAACAAAACTCTACAACTCGAAAAAACAAATGAAGATCGGATTGTCGCTTTCCCGTCTACTTTGTTTTTTTTTCTGTGGCCGGCCAGCTATTCTGCCATTATTTTTCATTTCCATCATTGAAAAAATTGTAAATATTTTGCCCAAATCTATGTTATTTTAAAGAAACAGTTGACAGTAATAATTATAATAAAGTCATTTAAAAATATATTTTCTTTAATTATTACATAACTTTATGTTATTTCAATTTTACATCGCGCTGTAATTGAGTGGCTGTACAGAAAGTTGGAACATGGTCCAATAGAAATGTCAAAATAGTACTAGTTTTTTATATATAATTTGACAGCTGTCAGTTGAAAGCGATTCTCCCTAGGGCTGAGATGTATTATTTTCAACCCGCTACTCAGGCAACTTCAGACCTTCTTTCAGAGTATGAGTAATGAAAAGCATATTTAACCTGTTGTACCAACATTAAATCAACAGCTTTTCTTTTGCATTAGGATGACGCTTTGTCCAACAGTGGACATTGGCAAGCTGAGGCGTGGGCCCAGAGCAGGGTCAGGGGTCACGGCCTCCCAAATGCCTTACCTTTAAGATTATGTGCGGAAAATGAAAAAAAAAAACAATTTCATGAAAAATGCTCCCCTCCTCCCCCAGTAAAGGCATGGTCCGAACCAGAAAATAACTAATAGAGTTAGGGCTTCTTTCACCACTTGCTGATAAAGTCCCAGATACCCTATATGAAGGTTATCTACCAGATATCATTTTTTTTCTGTTTCACAGGTATCTGATTGCTTATATGTTATATATTTTATATGGTCTATCACACAGATTTATCTGATAGATTAGTTTATCACTAAGATTACTATCTGTAACAATATCAGGAAGTGGTGAAAGAAGCCCTTAGGGTTACAATAATAATGGTAATTTACTATTACGAAGGTTTTTGAAGGATTATTATTTTTTTTAAGTGGGATCTATTACCTAATTCAGTTAGGATTTTAATTAATTTTAAAGTGTTTTTAAATCCTCACTTTGTTAACACGAAAACAAGTTTAAAAAGTCCAAAAAGCCCTTAACCCATTAAGTTCATAAAAATGGGGCTCCAAATATTGAGTGAAAGTCTAATTGAACCCTAAGACTGCACATCTATCTCATTTGACCCATAGAGTCCAAAAGTTTACGTTTGAAAAATACGGGACAATTACAGCCCCGCTATTCTGTAAGCGTATTTGTGCAACTCGATCCTGAATCCGCAGTGAGATCGGTCTCTAACTCAATGATTTACAGTTCAATACTCACTTTACTTCGCAAGTGAAGTGTTTATTAAGTAGCTTGTATTTGTTTACACAATGCGACATCAAGGTCTTTCATGATCGGATGCGGAGTGAAGTAAGTGACTTGCGATGTGATGGTCGAGTTTTAATTCATACTTTACAGAATCACACAGCAGTATGAGTATCGGGACATTGAGAGTTGTCCCACAAATGCATTTTTAGTTATTTAGTTACCTTGAGTACCCTTACCTTATACTGAAGCTTTTAGCCCTTTTAGCGGCTGGATAACTCGAAATCTACAATACGATATGGTACCGTAAGATACGATACGATACATCTTAATACAATATACTTTATTGCACATATTACAATGTATAATTTGCAGATATTACAATGTCGTCTTATCGCTTAAATCGATTTCATTCAGACAAATACTGGACCGATTGCGCTGAAATTTTAAACTTAATCATTGAGCAAAGTTGCTAGGCAATGTTTGAGCAACATGGGTCCATAAGCCACTTGTAAATCAAACAACACATTCGAACCACTCGTTCTAGATACTGGGCATGTATGGCCCAGGCGGTCTCAACGGTGATGTTTAACCCTTTATAAGGCGCCAGTTATACAGACATGCTACGTGAAAGTTAAATACACTACCATGTTTGTAATGCAATGGGGAACACATCTACGGCAAAAAAAAATCATTAAGAAAAACATGTGGTAAATATATGCACTCAGCCTGTTAGTGCACTTGAGTTTTCAGATGATCTGTTTCCAATACACCTATTCATTGACATTGAATGAATGAGGAAAGAAAGCCTGATATATTCGCTAATAATACCATTATAGTTAAATAAGAAAGAGGATGTTCTTCTCCGTAAATGTTTATTAACTAAGTGGTATCCAAATCGCCTCTGCCTTAATAAAGGGTTAACATGACCATGCTTGGGCCTCGTAACATGACCAAGCGTGTCCGTCTGTGCTTTGTGGTCTTGCACCTTTGGCAGAGGGGAAACGCCACAGTATGGCGTCTGCTCTCCAAAACTCGTTTATGTACAAACCTAAAGAAAGCAGAAATAGATGAGGCTGATATCTCAGAGAGAGTTCTCCTTGGAGTTAAGTAAGTTTAATATTCAAGTACCCTAACTTCATAACTTGGTTTCTGCCTTGCCTTTTTACCGGATAGCTAAAAGTTGGCTGCACTTTATTACAAACTTAATCTCTGCTCACCCTTGCAGTTAAAGATTTTCAAACAATAATTTATAAGTAGTTCGAACTTCGTGTTGGAAGACTGTTCTTGTTATAAAACAATAAATATTGTAATAAACTATTAAATGGAAGATACACAAAAGGAAAGTGCATTGCCAGTTTTGCAATAATGTTTTTTTACACTAAATATCGATAGACGGTTGATCGAGAAGACAGTTGAAATAGCAAACGTAGCGAATCAAATAACATATTTATTCAGGAACATAGCGAATAGCAAATCTAGTAGCTAATAAGTTGTCGAGGCTTGAACAAATAGGAAACATATAAATAATCGAGGTTATATTTAGTTACCATAACAAATTAAGGTTTTCAGTGAAAAAGTTGTCTAAAAGAAAATGCTTTTTTCGATAAGACGCCTGGACGCTGTACCACTACAACTACTATTGCCGTCAGTGCTGCGGCGCGTTATAGCATGCTACAGCACGCCATCGCGTGCGATCGCATGCTGTCGCATTTCCGAGCTGACAGAACGTCATTTGCTAGAGCAAGAAACATAGCGGGTGTGCTTATAGCCCACGGCACAGAATAGATAATAGGACCCGCGGTCGCATGCGTCAGCACTGCATCGCCTCCCGCCGGCGATCGCCTTTTGGAAGCGCATCGCCCATGCTGCCGCGTGCTGCAGCACTTTTATAGCACACTCTTTATGTTTCTCGCTCTAGCAAATGACGTTCCTGAACGACAGAAAAGTATAGAAAGAGTGCGATTCCGAGCTAAAGTATTCGAAGCACTGAAAAATTATAGCTTCTTTACAAACAAACTGAGCTCTAAAAAAACTGTCTATCGGAAACTGTTTAAATCTCGTTTCTTACGCTAACTTATTCACATCGCTCTATCCATGCTAAACGGGACACGGAATTCGGGACATTTCAGCGGGACAGGAAAACGGTTGACACCTTGCGACTCTACACCGATTCAGCGGCGACGGCCCAGAAAATGTAACCCTTGTTAGTGTCAAGCCCTAAATTCGGATAAGCCGGATATCGACAAGCGCTGAACCGGTAAGGATACTTTTTGAAAACCGGATTTAATATATTGGACCGCTTTATTCTTCATTTGATCCGGGAAATGGAGTCGTACTACATTTGGCACTCAGATTGCATTTTGGTCAAATTCCACTATTACTATTGTCTTGTAACTATTTCTATTGTGTACCTTTAAATAACCCAAATATAATGAAGAAATCTTTACAAATATAACATTTACTTTGATAATCTCGCATATTAAATACTTAACTAACTATGTTATATTCTAAGAGTATGGCATGACAAGCTCAAATTATACTCAAACTCAAAAGTATTTTATTGCATGTAAGTACACTGGGTACATTTATACAACGTCAATTTTTTATCTACCACCGCCTCCAAGGTGTTATATAGAGCTGGGAAGAAGAAGCGGCGCAACAAACTTCCGCAACACATCTTTTAAAATCAAGTTTGTACATAACATTATTTTGTAAAGATTGTGCGAGGCTGAAGTAACATTAACACCAGGCATCTTTGTCATTTAGATAATCGACTGTTTTTTAATAAGCTTTCTTACAAAGTTGTTGTTTAATGTGAGTCTTAAATTTTCTGTCATTCATATTTAAGATTTCTTCTGGTAGTTTATTGTAGAAGCGTATACATTGCCCCGTGAATGATTTACTGACCTTACTAAGCCTTAACTGTGGTGGTACAAGTTTGTTTTTGTTTCTTGTAACATAAGCTGTGTTCCTGTCACAGTGCCTCAAAAAGAGAGATATATTTTTGCGGACATACAAAATATTCTCAAAAATGTATTGACTGGCAACGGTTAATATATTAATTTTTATTTTATAGCACGGTTATTAGAAAATTTTCCAAATTCAGTTATATTTATTTAGATTAACTACAATGACAATTTGTTCAAACAGGCCTAATTTTAATTCGGTTAATCTATTGAATGAACTATTTCTTGAAATTGAATGAGGTTCCCGCACACCTAAAAAGATTTACGGGCATAAAATATATATATATATATATAATATTGCCGCATGTGAGGCCATATTTGATTCTCAAAGGACTCAAAGGGCCTTAAAATAGTAATCAAGTGCTTTTCATTTCTCAGCAGTGCACACTCAGGTGGCTGGGAAGTTGAACATTTCGCAATCCCGTGGCAACTGTTGCCTTTTACTCGGTCTCTCGGAGTGGCCGCAAATTGTAGCTCTTGTGTGTTGCGGTGCAAGTCATGAGAAGACAGAGGTGGTGTATTTAATACATACATACATACATACATACATACATACATACATACATACATACATACATACATACATACATACATACATACATACATACATACATACATACATACATACATACATACATACATACATACATACATACATACATACATACATACATACATACATACATACATACATACATACATACATACATACATACATACATACATACATACATACATACATACATACATACATACATACATACATACATACATACATGACATGGCCTATCATATCGAAACGTCCGGAGTTCGATCCCCGGCTGGGAAAACTTAAGTACATTTACTGACTTCTCTCAAACATCGTGAGGAAACCTGCATACGCCGAAGAAGAAATTTTTAGGCGTATGTGAAGTCCACCAACCCGCACTGGGCTAGCGTGGTGGACTATAGCCCGAACACCCTCGTTGCGAGGGTAGGCCTGAGCCCCAGCAGTGGGGACATCATAATAGGCTGTTGATGATGATACATACATACATAAATACATGTATAAAGACGTAACACAGTGCGTGTATAATATTAACATACGGTTATGAGCGCATCGTCTAATAAAAAGCAATTATTAGTTTTACGGCCAATTGGAAACAAGTCCTTAAAGGCCAAATCATAGTTTATAATCACGAATACATAAAACCACAGCATGGCCTCCAGGGCACAACTAGTGCCATTCGGTGATCCACACTGCAGCTAACACCGCACTAAACTGATATTATGTTTAATGTCGATTGAACAAGTGACAATTTGGTACAATCCGGTGGAGTCGTTACACGCTTTTATTTAACTATCCCTCACAATATACACTTAAATTTGCACTTGTTGCATATAAAACTATCACAGTTAAACACCAAAACCTACAATAAACATTTTTTTGGAAAACTGAACAGAAACGCCAACCATCTCTGACAAAATTCGGCCAAAAAGCCGACAAAGTCAGGTGTTTGAATGATAGCGAACTGACATATTACCCGGCGGAATATCTACCTAGCTGTCATCCTGCTACATGTAGAACATAGATGAAGTAACCATAGATCAGTAGTCAGCGTATAGCATGAAATAGCAATAGTCTATTACCCCAATAGTTTGAGAAGACGCTTCTTATATGGCAGGGTCAAACTGAACAAACACTATCTATTTTAGTCGGGCTGTGGTTTCACATACGTAGAGAGAGATAGAAGATTTTATACTTGTCTTGCTTACTCTTACCACTTTTGTAATAGGTGTGTACCTCTCTGATTATTATTGTTATTTTAGTGCGCACTCTAGTGATTCTCTCTTTACGATGTAGAAGGATGATCGTCAAAGAGTTAATACCGCTACCGCTTATAAACTGGACAGCTGTTTAAAAGTTTTAATTGCGTTTACCGTGGCCTTGTTGACAATACAGATTTAACATTATCAGAGAGAAGGCTCGGGTAATTAACAATTTTGATTGCGGCTTCCACGACAAATAATTATTTTGTTGTAATTAAAAAGTTAAAACATCTCCTACGAAGAGTTCACGGTTTATTGAATACAATAACGTGAAGTCTGATACATTTTAATTGATATATATATTTTTGTTGATTTGTCCTCTATTGAGGACGGTCAAGGAAGCTTTGTCCATACAGCCCTGTCTTATTTAAAGTAATATTTCTTATATTTTATTTAAACCGGCGGTTACAGCACGGCCTCCACAAAAACAGAGCACGACTAGAGTTAGTCGGCGATTTTTAATTAAACCCCGATTAAACCCCAGCACGTTATTTTTTTTTATTGATATTATTTTTTTGTTATGGCTTCTACGGCCCTGGAAACAAAGAAATTTTAGACTCTTCGTATTGATTTAAAATGATCATTTCACCTTCATCAAGCCAGCCACCTTTGGTTCTGAAGACTTCAATTTTAAAAGGTTTTGTAATTGGCTTTTTCCGCTGACTGCTAGGTACTAAGGGGTCAACATTCGGAGCACTAGTCGTTGTAGTGCCCCCTTACGTCACTTTCCATTCAGACGGTCCGACCAACAAAAGCGATTCAAGAACCGCAATTTGAATTTCTTTATCGTGAAATATTTTGAAGCGGTCTTCGTCGAGTTAAATCGTTTCTTATCGGACTTATCGTGAACCAATTTAAAGTTTGTTTGTTGCCGGTTTCTCTCTGCGGATACATACGAATGTATACGCATCGGATACGGATACAAAATGTTTCGATTGTAATCCGCAAAATAGGGAAATAGGGTCATTAAAGCCCTTCCGGCCGTTTTCGCAACCCGTTTCGTAAACAGTGTCGCCGTGGTTACAGAAATTTCGTAACCAGATACGATGTAAGAATGTTTTCTCCATACGCAATTGACAATAAAAATGACTAATAGGAAACATTTGAGACGAGTGAGCTTTGGTCATTTAACTTTCAGCTTCATTATGCACTCGCCTTCAAATTTAGGTCTCGTGTATGATAATGTAATGAACTACTTGCGTAAATACATTTTTATGTAACGGCGTGATATCTTCTGTTCATCAATCATCAATACTTTTTAGAAGAATTTATTTAATAATTATATGTATTTATTTAGGTATTATTATTAAAAGAAGAAACTGACTCACACACAGATCAATTCACAGCCAAACCGCTGTGCCTAGACACTTGACACAAAGGTTCCTTATATAGCTCTGACGTCCAATAAGAAATGTTTATTTCTACGCGGGCAAAGCCGCGGAAACCCCTAGTATGGGTACATGTAAAAAGTGAGACCCACTAATGATTTTTTCAGTCATTTTTACGTCTACCCACAATCGTTACTGTAATAAATTTCTCTTAAATCTCATTAGTAAATTGAATGAAAAATCTCCAATGGTCGTATAAAATGTGCTGAACAAGCTGGTCCACTAATTACACCCCCCTCCGGTCCCAACCTTCACCCTTCGCCCCCTGAGTGACCCCTAAGTCAGAGTTCAGGAGTAATTCAACTGAAAATTGATATTTGAACTGAGAACGTTTGTTAAAGTCAGAGCGTAATAAAAGTCCCAAATTTTGATAGAAAAATTCCTTTAGTCGCTTTTTAACTTGATGCCTATTTCAACATCATCATTATCAGCCGGAAGACGTCTGCTGGATAAAAGCCTCCCCCAAGGATATCCACGACGCCCGGTCCCGCGCTAACCTTATCCAGCCGGGTCCCGCGACCTTCACCAGATCGTCAGTCCACCTTGTGGGAGGCCTACGCTGCGTCTTCCAGTAGGTGGTCGCTACTCGAGAACCTTTCTGCCCCAACGGCCGTCAGTTCTACGAGCGATGTGCCCAGCCCACAGCCACTTAACCTTCGCAATTCTTTGAGCTATGTCGGTGACCTTGTTTCTCCTGCGGATCTCCTCATTTCTGATTCGATCTCGCAGGGAAATTCCGAGCATAGCTCTCTCCATTGCGTTCTGGGTGACCTATTTCCCAATTTCAAATCAAAATAAAATCATCAGCCTTTTAATATGTCCCCACTGCTAGGCCTACTCTCTCAATGAGGGCGTCAGGGCTATAGTCCACCACGCTAGCCCAGTGCGGGTTGGTGGACTTTACATGCGCCTAAGAATTTCTTCATTGGTGTATGCAGGTTTCCTCACGATGTCTTCCTTCTCCGTTTGAGAGCAGTCAGTAAATGTACTTAAGTTTCGAGAAAAACCTATTGGTACATGGCCCAGCCGGGGATCGAACTTTTTGTTCGGCTCCTAAGGGTCGTAGCGTGACGTGATATATCCGATAATCTTCCTCAAAAATTGGGCTGTTAAATGCAAAATGGATTTTCCATATCCGACTGGTAGTTCCAGAGATTAGGGCGCCCAAACAAAAAGCATAAACAAACCTTTAGCTGTATTTTTTATCGTTTGACTGGTGACTGTAAGAGCTGCATGAGTTTGTGAGCATAAATTATAGTTAAGTAATACATGGATCGCAGTTTCTTTTATGCAACCACTACAATTAAACGGTCATGCATGGGTGACAGCACACAACGCATGTCATGCCGCATGATCGTGTACAGACCGCTTTACGCATCTTCGGTTTCATGCAAGACGCTAACCTAACTATTCTCACCGCAAAGAGCGATCAATAAACTTCAACGTAGATACGCTTCAAGATAAATGACAGCTCAGAATGGGGGAGCGGTCGCATTTCGGCACATCAGCATCCCATACCGACCAGGCGCGCCCGGGGACCGGATAAATCCGTACTAATCGCGCGTATTGCCATGAGTTACGGTATTATGCGGGGTGAAAGGGATGAAATGAGGTTCCGGATATTTGATATCCGAACCTTTAAAGTTTCACGCAAGTGTATGCAACATATATTAACACGCTATGTCCCTGACGGGGTAGGCAGAAGGCACGGAGCGCCAAGTAAAGTGATCCTGACACACTTCTTTCGCTTCGCTCAGTCTCATTATTCTTTTTTTTTAAATTGCTACGGGGGCACCAAGCAGGCGGGCCTCCTGATGTTAAGAGGTCACTGCCGCCTGCAACACCCGGGGGGTGCTGGTGCGTTGCCGACCTTGGTTGAAGGGCTCTTTTGACTCTCTTCTTGAAGGACTCCATATCGTAGCGCTGAGGAAAAGCGTCAGAGGAAAGGTCATTCCACATTTTGCACGTGCGCAGCAAAAAGGAAATCACTTCACACACGCTCGCCGCCAAACTCTATTCTGATCCTCGTACGTCAGTTTACCTCGTCCCCGGCTCCTACTGCCAAACACATTCGGTCGATATATTTGCGTCGCCATTCGTTCAATCGTTCATTCGCTCAACATGTCCGAACAAACGGAGTATGCCTTTTACATCTTAATGGTGACACTTTCATTCAGTCCAGCCATGCTCCGCCGATGCTGAGGATGGAGGACCGTGCACTGGGGAAGGCCTATGCCCAACAGTGGACCTTGAAAGGGTGATATGATGATGCTCATAAATTCAAATTTAATTTAGTGTCATTTATTATTTGTCATGTATTTTAGTGCCCTGGAAGATAAAGAAATATTTTATTTTATTTGTAAGGTGAAACATTTTTGATTTTGTAAATAGCTAATTGACATTTAGTAATTTAATAAATGACAGAATTTTTTTCCAGTAGGCATAGTCCCCGTAGATTTTATAGGCGGCTGTGTGAAGTTGGCTGATTTCTGCGCAATGACTAATTTTAGATGTCAAAGTGGTAGGCTGTGGGGGGTTCTCTAGAGACGCTCATTCAATTTCAAGAAATAGTTCATCGATTCAATTCGATTCGGTCAACCGAATCAAACTTTCAAGTTTTTGGACATCTCTATTGTACTCACACAGACCTTAAACACTGTCAGCGATGTGCAAACAATTTGTGACTATATTCATTCATTCAGCCGCCAAGAAATTCTACAGGGACTATATAATGTCATCTAAAGATGTGCTAGTGCTAGCCCGTCTTTCTTCTCACATTTTTTTTGTAATCTGGTCAATCTTGAAGCTGAGTAAACACGGAGATAAATCTTCTGTAATCAGGGCTGCGCGGATGTCATTTAAATTGCCACCATTACGCAAGACTCGTCGCGGAGATACTGGTAATGGAAGTGTCATCTCCTTTATTGTGGGTATTTGCTTAGAATTGCAGAGGAAATTAAGGTGTCGAATTTTAGAAGTGAAATAAGTGCTTACTAATTCTTTGTTTTGGGTTATTTACCACATCCCTAGAAAGCTTAAGTGGCATCAGGCAGGACACATCGTTCTTAGATCTGACGGCGGATGGGGCAGAAAGGTTCAAATCAAATCATTTTAATGTGATTCTCTTGTGTTCTCGATTTCGATCGATTTTATTGTGTTCTTGAGTGGCGCCCACGTATCGGAAGACGCAGCGTGGGCCTCCCACAAGGTGGACCGACGATCTGGTGAAGGTCGCGGGACCTGGCTGGATGAGGTTAGCGCGGGACCGGTTGTCGTGGAGATCCTTGGGGGAGGCCTTTGTCCAGCAGTGGACGTCTACAGGCTGATATGATGAGGAAATGTATGTATTGTAATTATTAAGCTTCTATTTATAAGAGCTTCAGTGGATAAGCGGCCTATCATATCGAAAGGTCCGGAGTTCGATCCCCAGCTGGGCCATGTACCAATGGGTTTTTCCTCGAAACTTAAGTACATTTACTGACTGCTCTCAAACGGTGAAGGAAAACATCGTGAGGAAACCTGCATACGTCGAAGAAGAAATTCTTAGGCGCGTGTGAAGTCCGCCAACACGCACTGGGCTAGCGTGGTGGACTATAGCCCGCACGCCCTCGTTGAGAGGGTAGGCCTGAGCCCCAGCAGTGGGGACATGTTAATAGGCTGTTGATGAAGCTTCTATTAAGCTCACTGACGATCGATCTCAAACCTGACGCGGCTGACTGGCTCCAGAACACAATGAATATTGAGTAAATGTATGTATAATATAAGTGTATGAGCAAATTTTTATATTATTTACAAATGAACGCCATTCGATTAAAAAACTGATGGGCCTGGCCATGAATTTTAAAAAAAAGCTACTCCCATATGGATGAGTAACAAAATCATTTTAGGGGGTGCCAAAATCGTGCCAAATGTATATCGAAATTGATACTCACTCACACATTCTCATTTTCAAACTCCATATCAATTTGTATGAGCAACTTCCTCCCGCTAATCCGCTTCATTTGTCCGCACCCCCCCTGATTTTGACACCGAATTTTTCATCGTTTCCCATACTAAATTTGCAAGATGCGATTTCCACAGGGAGCGCGCGCGCGACAAAAGAGGTTTGAATCTCCTTGGGCCTGGCTAACACTTAAAAATTAGGCAGGCTAAACTCGGTCTAACCGCATGTGTTTTACGGAAACGTTCCTTTCCTCTCTCACTTCTCTCTCCAGTTTAAAATATTTTAATGGCTTTTTATGAGGTTTGTGAAAAACATTCACACATTCGCGTAGGACAAGGCGGGACGGGATTATCAACTATTTTGTAATACTAGCTGTTTTCGCCCGCGTGGAATAAGATTTTCCCGCGGTAACCGTTCACCCCGGTAAAAAGTAGCCTATATGTTATTCCAGGCTTTAAGCTATCCCTGTACCAAGTTCCATCAAAATCCGTTCAGCCGTTCTTGAGTTATAAGTGGTCTAACTAACACGACTTTGTTTTATATTTTTGATAAAAGTCTGTCCGGGTTACATCTAGCAGTTGCGACGCGCCAGAGATTGCTATGAAAATCGGGTCACGTGCTGCTCTAATGACTTTCTCATTAAACGATCTTAAGGGCGCCATCGCTTCTGCTCGCGACTGTACCTGTCACTAATCTCTAGTAATTGTTGAGGAAAGCGTTTTATGGCACGACTCCATTCGACGACGATGCTCTGATTTAGATAGTTCTGATTTCACCTGATAGCTGATGATGATAATTATTTTAGCTATTAATACCACTTCCTTCTAAGATTATTTTAGCTATAAATACTACTTCCTTCTATGATTATTTTAGCTATAAATACTACTTCCTTCTATGATTATTTTAGCTGTAAATACTACTTCCTTCTATGATTATTTTAGCTATTAATACTACTTCCTTCTATGATTATTTTAGCTATAAATACTACTTCCTTCTATGATTATTTTAGCTATAAATACTACTTCCTTCTATGATTATTTTAGCTATAAATACTACTTCCTTCTATGATTATTTTAGCTATTAATACTACTTCCTTCTATGATTATTTTAGCTATAAATACTACTTCCTTCTATGATTATTTTAGCTATTAATACTACTTCCTTCTATGATTATTTTAGCTATAAATACTACTTCCTTCTATGATTATTTTAGCTATAAATACTACTTCCTTCTAAGATTATTTTAGCTATTAATACTACTTCCTTCTATGATTATTTTAGCTATAAATACTACTTCCTACTATGATTATTTTAACTATAAATACTACTTCCTTCTATGATTATTTTAGCTATTAATACTACTTCCTTCTATGATTATTTTAGCTATTAATACTACTTCTTTCTAAGATTATTTTAGCTATTAATACTACTTCCTTCTAAGATTATTTTAGCTATAAATACTACTTCCTTCTAACTCTATCAGCCTACTAAGCTACCACGTTCATGAGGTCGTGGGTTCGGTTCCGCAGGTTGTGTATGAGATTTTATATAAATCTATGATGCATTTTTTATCTGTGTTTCTATAGAAAACATTTTTCTATCCCTTAAATTGTCCCTAAACGATCATACTTGCATGACATGCAACGTTTATGTGAATGTCATGAAGCATGATGGACCATCATGCTTGCTATCAATCAGTACAGTGAAGCACCGGTCAGCGCGTAGTTTGCATGTCATGCACGTAAATCACTACAGCTAGACGGTCATGCATGAGGGACAGCACGTAATGCATATCATGATCGTTTAGGGAGCCCATTAAAGTTTCGAACGTTCCCTTCCTGACCCATCTCGCTACACGCCACCCTGTATATAAGCCTGGACATATCGATGTATATTATGTACAGGGTGTGTATGAACTTTTCAAGTGTTGATGGGTCTTTAAAGGGACACTTACGTCAATTTTTTTTTTTTTTAATATGAGCGATTTTTCAAAAACCAAAACTGACAGCCACACTTAAGGGAGTTTTTTGACTTTTGACAGCCATGCGAGATTGGTTAACATAGTTTTGTTCAGATTGTTCAGCAGATTCATGTTATAAATACCTTAGTGATATTTCAAGAGGATCACCGGAGAACGAACTTTGCAAAAGTTCCAGGCAACTTGTGAATTTTTGACTGACGGACGCGCAGTGAATACGGGAGTGGGATAAAATTGTACCAAAACTTTGTACCAAAACCAAGCGGACTGGGAGAGTTTAATATTTACGAAATACTTCCAAAGATGTTGCCTTTCAGAAGCATTCGCCAAGTTTGCTTTTACCAAAATGACAAATGTCAAAAATTAAATAGTTTTCTTGCATATTTATTATGCGCAGCGCTATTGATTAGGTAATTCAAAATTCACACAAAAAGACCTAAAACTATGTTAGTAAGTAAAATATAAGTGACACAAAAGAAACAAATAATAATAATAATAATGTTTGGACAAATCCACACACGGCTGTTTAGTCCCAAACTAAGCCGAGCTTGTACATGGGTACTCAACAACTGATAAACATACATAAATACATACAAACACCTAGAATCCGAAAACCAACAGTTATGCTCTTATATTATACTATTAAAAGTCATCATCATCATCATCATCATCAGCCTGCACTAGTCCACTGCTGGACACAGGCCTCCCACCAAGGTCACATCCAGTCACTGCCAGCCGCAATACGCAGGTCGTCGCTCCATCTAGCCGGGGGCGTCCCACACTACGCTTGCCTAGTCGTGGTCTCCACTCGAGAGCTCATCTACCCCAGCGGTTATCGGTTCTCCGACAGATGTGACCAGTCCACTGCCACTTCAACGTGCTAACCCTTTGAGCTATGTCAAAGGCTTTGGTTCTCTGGCGGATCACCTCGTTTCGGATCCTATCTCTCAGAGAAACTCCGAGCATAGCTAATATTAAAAGTATTAAAACGAAAGTTGGAAACGGAAATGGTAGCGCCCGGCGGAGCGGTTAACTCGGACTTAAGCGGTCCCTAGACGATCATGCGGCATGACATGCGTTACGTATACGTGAATTATCATGCTGCATGATGGACCCTCATTCCGCTATCAATCACTTAGTACAGTGAAGAGTACGCGCGTTTGTCAATCAACGGCCAGCACGTAGTTTGCATGTCATTCGCGCCAATCACTACAATTAAACGGTCATGCATGAGTGATAGCACGTAACGCATGTCATGCCGCATGACCACTTTAGCTTAGCCATTGCAGTGTGGGTTGACCCTTAGCTGGAAGTTAGCATAGATAAGCTGAAAACTACTGAAAGAGAGCAAAGTTTGCACAGAACTGCGTAGATAGGGCATTAATGTTTTTTGTTTCATTGTGTTCGTGTTATCTTCCCTTAGCTTCGATGCAGGATTTTCCTTTTACTACCAAAGTGCACTGTCTTTTGTCTATAACTTTACTAGGAAACGCCCCGTGACTTCGTCTGCGTTAAAAGTATACTATGTTATTCTAGGATATAAGCAGTTATCACTGTATCAAATTCTTCTCATTTCTATATGGGATTAGTTTATTTAATTTTATTCATCTACAGCTTTTTGGCCAGGCCAAAAACTTAAAAAATAAGGCAGGTTGTACTCGGTCTAACCGCATGTGTTTTACGTGAAACTTTTTTGTTGACATAGCCTCCTCAGCCTCTTTCTTTTCATCTTTCACTCCTCTCCTTTATTTGAATATAAGTGATTTTGATGACTAGGACATATTATGATAGTTTAGTAATAATACTCATAATTAAAAAAAGTTCAAACACACGCGGCCTGCGGTGGCGGTGGCGGCCTGTTGTATTCCATACGCAATGTATGTGAGACTTCAGACACGCGCGGCCTGCGTTTTCATATTGAAGCGGTAGACCGCCACCGCCACCGCAGAACGCGTGTGACTAATGCTTTTCATATACCGTTACCCATAAGTAGCTGAAATTTCAGACGTAACACGACATCATTCTCCCCGTCATCTGGATTTATACTTTAGCAGAACAAAAAAAAAAGAAATAACTTCTAAAACGCAAACAAGGCCGCGGGAAACAGCTAGTCTATACTTATAATAAAGGAGTAGAAATCGTGTGTCTGTACTTTGAACAAATTTTAAAAAAAATGAGTGTGGGCGATAAAAAAAGAGTAACAGAACACAAAAAAGTTTTTTTTAATTTTTTTGTCTTTCTGTCTGTCTGTCTGTCTGTCTGTCTTTCTGTCTTTCTGTCTTTCTGTCTGTCTGTAATCGCTAATCTCCGAAACCACTGAACGGATTTTCTTGCGGTTTTCACAGGTAGATTAAGCACAGCCTGGAGCAACTTATATCATTGAAATCGGATGTCAGCGAAAAAAGTTATCGTCATTTACAGATAAATCATTTAACGTAACAAGACGATGTCATAGACATAGGAGATATCAGTGTTTTTTTTAACTGGGACAGTATAGGCAAGTCCGAAACCATAGGAGATGCAGGAAAAGTGTCTTATGACATAGAAATTTTTTGGTCAAGCGTGTGTTGTCCATAAAAATGAGACAATTTGCATTTTAGTTTCATGTTAGAATCATTTTATTGTATCGGAAGAAAAAAATCCAAGCAGCAGAAGTTTAATAAAATGTTTTCTTATAAAACAGACTGTGCAAAGTACTTAGGTACTTACTACTTATTCATTCATGCCACCTGAACTCCAGCTGCTCCGATTACTATGTCAAAATTGTTATCACGAAAAAATACCTAAAGGTTCCTAAGACAGTTTCCCTGTATCTCCTATGGTTTTGGTTTTGCCCATACTGTATCAGTTAAAAAAAAAAACATACATACAGACGAACATAGTACCTCCTCCTTTTTGGAAGTCAGTAAAAAATACACACGTATAATAAAAATTGTTAAGAGAAGTCTTATGAGCAATAGAAGTGAAAACAACAATTTTTTAAATTTTTATCTGTCTTCACCAAATTGGATACGGTGTTCATAGTTTGTTCCTCAAGGTATGGTATACCTTAAATTATGGTGAATAATATATACTTAGAATGATCCATTTTACCATTGGAAAATTATAACTAGACGATGTCTTTACATGGCAGAGATAGGTACCTACTTCCAAAATCCACGCGGACGAAGTCGCGGGCAACAACTAGTGTTTAATAAATTAAGCCATGTCTACTCCACTTCCTAGCGGTGACGGCATAAATGAATAAAATAAATGAGCGTTCAAATTATTCACCGAGTATTGCAATAATTCCACACGCAATAAAGAAAGGGGTCATTTTGACCCCAGTCACGTTCGTATGATGAGCGCCTCAACGATGCCGTATTGTATGAATATTCAGTTACAGGTAGAGATGTGTAGCTAGTATTTTGTAACTAGTATCATACGAGTATGTTTTGTATAGTATTGTCAATGTTTTGTATCACAATATTGACGAGTATGATTAGTACAAATAAATGAATATGAATAAGTATACTAGGTGGACCGACGATCTGGTGAAGGTTGCGGGACCCGGCTGGATGAGGTTAGAGCAGGACCGGTCGTCGTGGAGATCCCTGGCGGAGCCTTTGTCCAGCAGTGGACGTCTACCAGGCTGATATGATATACTAGGTGTTATGTACAGTTTAGAAATAACATTAATTCTCATCTCAATCTCTTTTGCACGATGAGCGCCCGTATGAATATTCATTTCCCAGTATGTGTAAATAGTATTTAGTAAGTAGTATACTAGGTGCAGCTGTGTACAGTTAGAAATAATATTAATTGTCATCTCAATCTCTTTTGCACGATGAGCGTATTGTATGAATATTCATTTCCCAGTATGTGGAATCAGTATTTTGTCACTAGTATAACCTAAATATATGAATAAAGAATAATAATAATATATATAAAGAATAATTGCAAAATTCTAAAAAAAAATAAAGATCAGATACACAGTATCAGGATTGTGTCACGCAGCAAATCATAGTCATTAATTTTTTTAAAGACAATAAAGATCTTAAAAACAGTACCTATCGAGTTTAATCTTACGATATATTTTTTTAACAATTTATTGCACACACAAAACATTAACAGGATACAAATACAAAACAGAAACTATGTACAAATGGTGAGGCTTATCTTTTTATTAAGATTAGAAGTGGACTTCCCTTTTCTAAGTTAATCTAAAACTATAAAGCCGCAAACTCTTCATTTCTAGTGTGTATTTTCAAATAAGAATACTTTTGAGTACAATATTTAAAATTTTAATACCTGTTAGAATTTATTTTTATTTATTTCACAAAATTACTAGTATTGTACCTACTTATTAAGTAGGTACAATACTAGTTACACAATTGTTTGCATTTTAATAGACTTAAGTGCTCCTTTTGTTAATATTTTGTGAAATAAATAAAAATAAAAACTAACAGGTATTAAAATTTTAAATATTCTTAATTTTTTTTACTTTAATTTAATTATTCTTATTTGAAAATACACACAAGAAATGAAGAGTTTGCGGCTTTATAGTTTTAGATTAACTTAGAAAAGGGAAGTCCACTTCTAATCTTAATAAAGAGATAAGCCTCACCATTTGTATACATAGTTTCTGTTTTGTATTTGTAACGGAATGATTACTAATAAAAATCACTAAGTAGTTTATACCTGTTACTATAACTGTTACTTTGATATCAGACGCACCTCTACAATGATATACGCGCTGACTTTTAATTAACCAGTAAACTCAGGGCCAGAAAGGGCTGAAGCTGGAAAAATATATTAATTTATCCGTTCTGTCTGATATAAGCAACTGTGTGCTTCGGAAGTTAGAGAAGACTTATGGAGATTAAACTTCCTGAGGCCTACCTTACGAGAGGTAATCGTATCTTGATAAGGTTGTTCTACTTCTACGAGGTTATTTCACGTGAAACTTGTCTACATGTTGAGAAATTTACAGAAGAAAACGTGAATAGAGGTCGATTACGAAATTAACAGACCTTTTCAATTCAATTCAATTCAATTCAATACACTTTCATCATCAACAGCCTATTAATCTCCCCACTGCTGGGGCTCAGGCCTACCCTCTCAACAAGGGCGTGCGGGCTATAGTCCACCACGCTTGCCCAGTGCGGGTTGGTGGACACGATGTTTTCCTTCACCGTTTGAGAGCAGTCAGTACATGTACTTAAATTTCGAGAAAAAACCCATTGGTACATGGCCCAGCCGGGGATCGAACCTCTGACCTTTCGATATTATAGGTCGCGTCTTATCCCCGAGGCCACTGACGCTCGATTGCACATTTAAAAATTACAGACAAAAAAAAGAGAAAAACAGATACAGTAATGTACATCTAGGCGGTCTTATCGCTAAGAGTGATTTCTTCCAGATAACCTTTGGATAGATAATTTAGAGCAAATTAGAAGGACTGACATTTAAATTAATTTTGAAGAATCACCTTTTCTTCATGGAAATTGAAGCGTCTTTTTTTGATTACCGATTAAATACAGCTTAAGGCGTATTCCAGACGCACGCGGCCTGCGGTGGCGGTGGCGGTGGCGGCCTGTTGTCTTCCCTATGCAATGTATGTGAAACTTCAGATACGCGCGGCCATAATTTGTATATCGCAGCCTGCGATCATGAATATTTCTTCAAAGTATTCATGATCGCAGATCGCAGCGCGTGCGTCATAGGATACACTTAAAGATTGGCCTAAAGATACTGTTTCCAGGACCTTAAGCGGTCCCTAAACGATCATGCGGGATGACATGCATTACGTTTACGTGAATTATGCTGCATGATGGACCGTCATGCATGATATCAATCACATAGTACAGTGAAGCAACGGCCAGCACGTAGTTTGCATGTCATGCACGTCAATCACTATAACTAGATGGTCATACATGAGTGACAGCACGTAATGCATGTCATGCAGCATGATCGTGTAGGGACCATTTTAAGTTTTCCCTAAACGATTATGCTTGCATGACATGCGTTACGTTTACGTGAATTATCATGCTGCATGATGGAGCTTCATGCTTGCTATCAATCAGTTATTACAGTGAAGCAACGGCCAACACGAAATTAGCATGTCATTCGCGTCAATCACTACAACTAGACGATCATGCATGAGTGACAGCACGTAATGCATGTCTTGCAGCATGATCGTGTAGGGACCACTTAAGAAATATAGGTTTTCAATCAGTAGGAAAATTTTATTCGTAAAACTATGTCTAGTCATAAAATTAACACCTCATCCCAACTTAGTATGATTGTAGCACTTTGAACCGGCACTCCGAGCTAGAAATCCACACTTCCACAGCCATAAAACAAATAACGACTAAACTACACACGTAAAGGCGAACAGTTCGGAAGTGGCACTAAATCTTAGCCGTCGGGATGGAAGCACGAACAAATTCCTAAGTTTAAAGTTGAGGTATAGCCTAGACCAAGTAGAGGAAAATGTGTTACTTAGTTACCGATAACTAGTATTACGTGCTGTCACTCATGCATGACCGTCTAGCTGTAGTGATTGACCTGCATGACATGCAAATTACGCGCTGGCCGTTGCTTCACTGTATTGATTGATAGCAAGCGTGATGGTCCATCATGCAGTATGACATTCACGTAAACGTTGCATGTCATGCATGATCGTTTAGGGACACTTTAAGAAACCAAGTTATTTTTGAGCAATTGCGAAAGTTTTAACGGGTCACTTGAGGTGTTTTGTCATGACCTATTTAGACTCACTTTAAAAGCTTGTTTTAAAAAAATATTAAATATTATCATCATCATCATCATACAGCCTGTAGACGTCCACTGCTGGACAAGGGCCTTAACCTAACCTAGCCTTAACTTTTTTTATAACTTACTCTTATTATTCACAGCGTTATTTTAAATTTATTTATTTGATAACTTATTATACACTATAATACGTGGGAAAAATACTAAGAACAGAACTTCCTAGACAGGAAGGTTCGAATTTAGCTACTAGGGGTGCGGGCGCCCACCAAAGAGATCCTAGCGCCATGGTTCAGATAATAACCAGTCTGTAAGATCCCCTAAAATAAATAAATTTTAATCATAATACGTTAATTTCATATCAAATAATTTCATAATAAATCGCTGAAAGCGATAAGGCCGCCTTTTGATTGTACACAGTTTAGTAAATTATAATAATGTAAACTTTTGATATAATTTGGTGCTCAATAAAGTATATTTGATTTGATTTGATTTGATTTAATTTATGAATTGACGCCACTTTTCTCCAAACATGTATTATTAAAACAGCGATTTTTCTTAAAATTAACCTTCACGGTAAAATGCCCGAGTATGGCGACCCCCCTCCAGTGTTGCTTTTTAACCCTAGCGGTATTATATAATTTATTGAAAGCCTAGCCTAACCTATATGGCTAGCATTATAAATGGCTACTAAATACTTTCTGATAGCGCTATACAGAAGCTCTGGGTCATGTCTAACTTTCGAGAGTCGATTTACTATCCGACGGTTTGGTCTGAAAAATATGCTAACAGCGTTTCGTAGCGTAACGTATAAAATTAATCAGAAACAGTTAAATTTTTTTCGTTAAAAAACGTAGAAACTCAAAATGAAAACATTGAAAAGCCAGGCATTTCAAGTTCCGATGTTGGCAACACAGGTAACACACGCTTAACTGTCAAAATTATTCACAGAAAAATCTGTGTAGACTGACTCAAAAGGACTTTGCTTTCAGAGTTGTAAAGTCCAGTTTGAAAAAAACTGATAAAAATTGATATCTGTCCGATTTTGTATCGAAAAAAAACCTAGGTGCTTTACTTTATTTTTCAGTAGGTAACACTATAAACGTCAGTGGCGTCGGGGATAAGATGCGGTCTATCATATCGAAAAGTCCGAAGTTCGATCCCCGGCTGGGCCATGTACCGATGGGTTTTTTCTCTAAACTTAAGTACATTTACTGACTGCTCTCAAACCGTGAAGGAAAACATCGCGAGGAAACCTGCATACGCCGAATAAGTAATACTTAGGCGCATGTGAAGTCCACCAACCGGCACTGGGCTAGCGTGGTGGACTATAGCCCGATCGCCCTCGTGAGAGGGTAGGCCTGAGCCCCAGCAGTAGGGACATGATAATAGCCTGTTGATTTGAACACTATATAAAAAAAATATGATAAAGCTTTTACAATTTCATCTTCATTATAATTTCATTGTTGATTTGTATACTGACTTAAAATCATTGGTGGGGAAAATCGATGACGTCGACAGTCGATAGACTATGCATTTTCCGCTCTGAAAACTCCGGACCTTGCTTATGACTTAAACCAATGTTTTAAATTACAGACTACACTAGTGAACATCGCGAAGTTGATCGGGCAGTACTGAAGTTGAATCGACTCAAAGAACTTTATGCCTCAACAAATTCAAGTGAGTGAAAGAGAATTTCATTGCCTTCGTTAACCGTATCCCAGACACACGCGGTCTGCGGTGGCGGCCTACCGCAGGCCGCAGCTTCAATATGCATACGCAGGCCGCGCGTGTCCGAAGTCTCACATACATTGCATAGGGAAGACAACAGGCCGCCACCGCCACCGCAGGCAGGTTGCGTATGTCTGGGATCCTCTTTAAACTATTTTTCTGACAAGTCTAAGGCCTCCCACAAGGTGGACCTACGATCTGGTGAAGGTCGCGGGACCCGGCTGGATGAGGTTAGCGCAGGACCGGTCGTCGTGGAGATCCTTGGGGGATGCCCTTGTCCAGCAGTGGACGTCTACAGGCTGATATGATGATGATGTCATCAACCCGGTGTAAGTAACGCTGAATATTACAGTAAGACTAACTGCTGATTAGATTAATGCGGGTTACATGGAAGAGATTTCGTAGAAATATACTTTACCCTTTGAATAATATTCTGTTTTTCTTCCCTGTATAATACTGACATCTCTTTCATCATAATATCAGCCTGTATACGTCCACTGCTAGACAAAGGCCTCCCCCAATGATCTCCACGACTACCGGTTCTGGGCTAACCTCATCCAGCCGGGTCCCGCGACCTTCACCAGATCGTCGGTCCACCTTGTGGGAGGCCTGCCTACACTGCGTCTTCCGATACGTGGTCGCCACTCGAGAACCTTTCTGCCCCAACGGCCGTCAGTTCTACGATCATATCTCTTTACTACAGAGATATATTGAGTTTATAATGTGGGTACCATGAAAAAGACGTTAGTACAAAAATATTTTCGTCTTTGCAAACATATTGGCTAAGAAACTGCGACGATCTCGACAATATAACGACTTTCCGATAGGCCGGCGATCAGTCAACACAGGCCAGAAATCACAAATCACACGCCACCTGCGTCCGCTACCAACCATGGATTAATGAAAAAAGTTGATACGATCTAGGTTTAAACAATAATGTTTTTTTTGTGGATTGATCAATTCCCCAGATTGTTAAACTAGTGCATTTATTAAACCTTATATTGTAATGTTCTGATGATGAATCAAAAGATAAAGGTTGAATGACACTTTATTTACGTACTTACGTCATCATCATATCAGCCTGTAGACGTCCACTGCTGGGCAAAGGCCTCCCCCAAGGATCTCCACGACTACCGGTCCTTCGCTAACCTTATCCAGCCGTGATGGTTAACTATGGTTTTCCTTACAAAATAATTCTCTAATAAATATTTTTTCTTCTTAAACTGATTGGCAATCGCTACTTTACTTAATCTGGTCGTGTATCACTTCGCTTGGCGACCTCATCTAGTATTACATGATCTTATTGTTTCTTGTTGTTATGTTTTATTCCTCTGTGCCTTTCTTGTTTGTTTTTATTTTTAATTTATTTAATTCTCTCGCTGTGTGTTGTCATTGTGTACGTTAAATAAATTCTATTCTATTCTAATATACCTACCATTTGAGGAGATCTTATTAACGGATGACATTTTTGTATAAATATTTTGACATGTTTTTATGTATTGTGTTGTAAGTTATTGACATTCAAATTTGGTTATTAGTTAAGTATTAATGTAAGTTTATGTATTTAAATATTGCCTCATTATCGATTTGGTTTGTAGACTGTTAAGATAGTGTAAGTTGAATGAATAAAATAATAAAAATAATAATCTTTCGAAGAACTGAGTTCCATCGACATGGCCGAATTAGGGTTGAAGTAGCAGTGGCACTAAAGAGAGAACCGATGGCCGACGGGGCAGAAGAGTTTTCGGGTGGAGATTGCATGTAAGGTCACAGAGTAAGTAATAGTCTTGTACCGCGAGGTGGAGCTACCCTAAGGCTGGTTGCACAGCTGTGCGGGAGACTTATGCGGATCAACCCATCGGAGATACACGTGAGGCTCCGGGAGCCCGAACAGGTCTGCTGTACAGCTATGAAACCAGCCAAAGCCCTAAATCCTCCCCACTTGTTTTTCTCGGCTATTAGAAGAGCTGGAACTCTGGATCTTTTACCACTGGAAGCACCAATCGGAGCACAATTTTTTTCCGGAAGCCGAATAGGCGTAGCATGTACCGTTATCGCTCGACAAAAAACGACCTTGACGGAGAGCGTGTCCCCAGCGGGTCACCTTCTAGCCGTTATATCTCCGAAACTATTGGGGCACAAATTCTGTTTTTGGGCACTAATTAGCACAAATTGAAAACTAATTATTGGCGTACAGGTAGGACCCGAAATTACGTGGTGGGGTCATGGACACCACTTAGAAGCCGTACCTACAACACAGCAACAAAGACATCTAAGAATACATAATAACACTACGTACTAAAGAGAGAACCTATGACCAACGGGGTGGAAGAGTTTTGGGGTGGAGATTGCATGTGTTGCGTCTTCTTAGACGGATAACAAGTAGACCGATGGGGAAAGTAGACTGTTTAGACAGTTGACCGATGGGGAAAGTAGACTGTTTAGAAAGTTGACCGATGGGGAAAGTAGACTGTTTAGAAAGTTGACCGATAGTGAAGTAGACTGTTTAGAAAGTTGACCGATGGGGAAAGTAGACTGTTTAGAAAGTTGACCGATAGTGAAGTAGACTGTTTAGAAAGTTGACCGATGGGGAAAGTAGACTGTTTAGAAAGTTGACCGATGGGGAAAGTAGACTGTTTAGACAGTTGACCGATGGGGAAAGTAGACTGTTTAGAAAGTTGACCGATGGGGAAAGTAGACTGTTTAGAAAGTTGACCGATGGGGAAAGTAGACTGTTTAGAAAGTTGACCGATAGTGAAGTAGACTGTTTAGAAAGTTGACCGATGGGGAAAGTAGACTGTTTAGAAAGTTGACCGATAGTGAAGGAGACTGTTTAGAAAGTTGACCGATGGGGAAAGTAGACTGTTTAGAAAGTTGACCGATGGGGAAAGTAGACTGTTTAGAAAGTTGACCGATAGTGAAGTAGACTGTTTAGAAAGTTGCCGATGGGGAAAGTAGACTGTTTAGAAAGTTGACCGATAGTGAAGTAGACTGTTTAGAAAGTTGACGATGGGGAAAGTAGACTGTTTAGAAAGTTGACCGATGAGGAAAGTGGACCGATAGTTCCGGGATCCTTGCTTTGTAGATCTTTGGCACGACTCAGGCATAGTCCTCTATTAATCTACGTCAGACCCAAAAATTTGCATACTTCGATCTCAGTGGCGGTATATTTTATAGAAATATAACTTAAGGGAATTTCGATGAACGAAAATTTTTGTGCTACATCTGGATCTGACTTGTAATTTCATGTACAATTTTTTCGCATTGAATATAAATAGGAGGCGGAAAACTATTTTTAATTTGTAAGTGCCTATTGTTTATTTTGTGGAGTATTTTTATGATTTCCTTCTACGAGTAGGTAAGTGCCTCCAATATCGTCAGTGGCGTCGGGGATAAGCCGCGGCCTATCATAACGAAAGGTCCGAAGTTCGATCCCCGGTCGGGCCATGTACCGATGGGTTTTTCTCGAAACTTACGTACATTTTCTGACTGCTCTCAAACGGTGAAGGAAAACATCGTGAGGAAACCTGCATACGCCAAAGAAGAAATTCTTGCGCATGTGAAGTCCACCAACCCGCACTTGTTGTGTTGAGAGGGTAGGCCTGAGCCCCAGCAGTGGGGACATGTTAATAGGCTGTTGCTTTGAGGTATATCCATTCAATGTCACAAAAATGTACACGAAATTGTTATAAATAGACTGGTAATTCTATTACGCTTGGAGGTTGATTCAACAGAAACCTTTCTAGAAAAAACATTTGGCTTATAAATAGACCTTTTATGACTAAAGCGAAAAACATTTTTACACAGGATAAAAGTCAATATAGAATAAACATTATTGGAAAAGTTTCGAGAACACCTTTGAACATCACTGGGGCCTTCTGTCCCTCTGTGTCTAGCCGCTAAACCTTTGATACCGAAATAAAATAAAAAGCATAACTGAACTTAGAAATACAATTTTTCGCTTTAGAATCGCTAGGGATGGCTATAGACAAGAAGTTACAAATCTCTTTGGTCTCGCGCGCGCTCCCTGTGGAGATCGCATCTCGCATATTTAGTATCGGAACCTATGATGCCATTTACCGGGGGGGTGCGGACAAAGGAAGCGGAGTAGCGGGAGGAGGTTGCTAATACAAATTTATATGGAGTTTGAAAATGTGTGAGTGAGTCATAATTTTGTGATTAGTTTGACACGATTTTGACACCCATAGAATGCTTTTATTACTCATCCATATGGGAGTGGCTAAATTTTTTGATTCATGAATATATAAGACAAAAGTCACAGTGGGTATAGTAAAAATGGGACAGATCAGAGGTCGGCCTTTTAGCGTCCACGCTTTTGTACTTAGCAAGATAAACCAAGGTATTGCATTATGATCCCTGATAAGTTTCAAAAAAGCTTCCGCGACTGTATAAGCCCATAATTACAAAGCGAAGGAACGAATTTCGCTCGTGAAATTCTTTGAAGATTGTCTCACACTTAAAAGTTTGTCTTAGGTGGACCTCTTAAGGTGACCAAGGTTTTGAAATTTTAAGAACTTGACGTGAATATTCCGGGAAATAGACTTAACGGACCGAGTATAAGATCAAACGGACCTGAAGGGTTAAGAAACGCGGATATTTATGTTAGTTTAGATCTAATTTAACAAAAGTCGTATTTTACAAGCTTTTATTTAATTTGGTTTTCTGTTGGTTTGTCTGTCCAGGAGGAATCTTGTGATCGATTTTTCGGCAACTTTCCAAAATCCGATCATGCTCAAATTTTGCACCCACCTTTAGTTCTGAAGAAAATACAATATAGTTTACCCAATAATTTATCTAAGAATATACAAGGAGCTCGCCTCACCAGTCAGCTCGTGAACGCACAGCTTAAACCTTGAAGTCTAGAAACTTGGAATTTTAAGCATAGATTCCGCCCTGTGTTGGGCCAGTCGCGCCCCTCGGTGCGGTTGTCACCGGCCCGTATGGGCGGCCCTGGGCGTGCGCCCCCGGCCGTGTATCAGCCTTTTTTTCGCAAAGATTTTTTCCACCGACCATCATTTCCTCCGCCGTCAAGCCGTCGCCCAGGCAACAAGAGCTTGGCCGTTCGTGATTGGCCGATAGCGGCCATCGCCTAGACAACCGGCAAGCAACGTGTGCGCAGTGGCGAGTGCGCAAGACGGCTTCAGTGGTTTTATTTATTTATAACCTTCTACTTAATATTTCCTAAAATTTTTGCTATGTAAATAAGTATGTTGCGTAAGTTTAAGCTTATTTTAATATTTTAGATTCATTTACATTTATGCATACACAGGCGAGTACGTCGTCGTCAGATGTTTTACTCGAGTGCCCTATATGTGCCGACAGAAAGCTGTATAAAGGCCAGCGTGGCTTAAATATTCACAGCAGCCGCCGCCACATCCCGCGCGTAGAGCTGGTCCCGCAGATCCCGCTGAGTCTGAACCCCCTGTCACCTGGCGGCACGGATGGGGCTCCGAGTACGACATCCCTATCCGAGAGGTTGGCACACCTCAAAAGAAACACAAAAGTAATAAAAAGAATCCCGAGGGGAGCCCGACCGACGGTCGCGAGAAGTCTGGCCGAGTGTGTGGCTCGGGTAGTCGCAGAAAACACACCTGGAGCGTGGGAGAAGCTGCTCACCTTTACATACTCCGTCCTTCACATTGAAAGTAGTACGGGGAACCGTTCCCTGACCACAATCATAAAAAATAACTCCTTGAATAGAGACATTACGCTTACCCCGGACGTTACGCGTCCGTGCTCCTTTTCCGTTCACAATAAAATAAAGGCAATTGAAAATAAACTGAGTGACGGAAATGTAAAGGGAGCAGCAAAGCTCCTATTTTCAAGTGACTCCCTAGCCACCGACTCTTCTGAGACACTGGCAGCCCTCCGTGACAAACACCCCGTACCCTCCGCTTCAGCACAACTTCCAAGCTTCACTTCATTTCCACAGCCGCCTTTGCAAACAAGTGAGGACGCCATTTTAGACGCTATACGCTCCTTTCCAAACGGTTCTGCTGGCGGCTTGGATGGACTCACACCTCAACATCTGAAGGACCTAACTGGGCCGTTCGTGGGGGATGCGGGCAATTTCCTTCTTAAAGAGCTTACAGCCCTAATCAATCTCATGTTGGCTGGAAATGTTGCTGCGGAAGTTACCCCTGTCCTCTACGGCGCTAACCTTGTCGCCCTCACTAAGAGAGACGGAGGTATTCGTCCAATTGCCATCGGCGGTACTCTGCGACGCTTGGCTTCGAAGTTGTGCTGCAGCGCATTTCACGGTCGTCTCACAGAAAAATTTCAGCCTCGCCAGCTGGGCTTTGGCGTCAGAGGCGGTTGTGAGGCAGCAGTGCACGCTGCTCGTATCTTTCTGGACTCCGTGGACTACGAGGTGTTTGTAAAAATTGACGTAAAAAATGCCTTTAATTCCGTAGACAGGGGAGCCCTTCTAACCGAAATTCAAAAAGAACTACCTGAAATTTTCGGATACATGTGGCAGTGTTATGGCTCCCCTACCAAATTAATGTTTGGACATAACGAAATAGCTTCCTGCGTGGGCTGCCAGCAAGGGGACCCCCTGGGACCCGTCATCTTCAGCCTGGCCATCAATTCTGTAATATCAAATCTAACCTCAGATTTCAACCTGTGGTATTTAGATGACGGCTCCCTGGGCGGTAAGGCGAGCACCGTGCTGCAGGACCTGCACACAATTATAAATCGTTTCTCGGAAATAGGTCTCCAACTTAATTTTAGCAAGTGCGAGATATATTTTCGAGAAACGATACAACCGGAACCACGCAGTGAGATCATCAAACAATTTAACGTTTATTGCCCTCGTATTTCAGTTTTGGATAAAGATAACCTAACACTCCTCGGAGCACCAATTTTTAAGGAGGCAATTCCTTCTACAATAAATTCAAAATTAAATATTTTTAAACAATCATCAGATCAATTATTTGACATTAAGCCACACATGGCAATTTACATTCTTCGGCTCTGCCTCTTCACCCCAAAATTTATGTACCTACTCCGATGCTGCCCCTTATGGAAGTTGCCTTCTGTCACATCCTGTGTAGATTCGCTGCTTAAAACCACAGTGTCAAGGATCCTCAACATTGAGTTTGACGACCGCGCATGGACCCAGGCAACTCTTCCTATAAAGTTTGGAGGGCTAGGTGTTCGGTCTACGGCGAGCTTAGCGCTCCCAGCTTATCTTGCCTCCAGCCACGGCACGACCACGCTCATCAGTAAGATTTTAAAGTTATCAAATGAAGCTGATGTTCGGGTGGCGTTCCTGACGGAGGCCGGAGCAGCTTGGAGTGCGGCTTGTCCTGGACAGGATACTCCCACCGAGTTAAGAAGTCAGAGCGTCTGGGACATGCCGGCCGTCAAGCTCATACACGCCCATCTCCTCGAGCATTCTACCGACGACTGTGACAGAGCGCGACTTCGTGCCGTCTCCGAGAAGGAGTCGGGCCATTGGCTGCACGCCCTCCCCTCGCACAATCTCGGAACAGTTTTAGACCCCACCTGCTTGCGGATAGCGGTGTGCCTGCGCCTCGGCGTCAAAGTATGCGAGGCTCACTTCTGCCCGTGCGGCCGAAGCGTGGACCAGTTGGGACGCCACGGTCTCTCCTGCGTAAAGAGTGCCGGTCGGATTTACCGCCACGGGGCTTTAAACGACCTCATCCGGCGAGCTCTCGTCAGCGCCTCTGTTCCTGCCTCACTGGAACCAGTGGGCATGCTCAGGGACGATGGCAGGAGGCCGGATGGGGCTACCCTGGTGCCGTGGTGCCTGGGGCGGACGCTGGTGTGGGACGCGACATGCGTCGACACTCTAGCGCCGTCCCACATCAAGGGCACGGCGGCCCGAGCCGGCGCTGCCGCCGAGCTCGCCCAGACCACTAAGCGGCGGAAATACTCGGCGCTGACCGCGCACTACGAATTTGTCGCTTTCGCGGTGGAGACCCTGGGTCCGTGGTCGTCCGATACAAAAAAATTGGTAAAAGACATCTCCACTAAACTGGTACACGCTTCTGGGGACCCTAGAGCTGGCGCCTACTTCGCCCAGAGGGTAAGCCTCGCCATCCAGCGGGGCAACAGCGCCAGCGTGCTAGGGTCCATGCCGCGCGGCACTACCCTCGACGACGACGTATTCGCATTATAGATTTGTACATAAACTTTTGATACTAACTTTTTTTTATATATAATTAAGTATTTCTGTTTATATTAGTGTGTATAGTTTATTTAGTATTTAACGATTTATTGATAAATAAATGTACACAAAGCGCGAAAGTCTAAAATGTGCTATTGCGACTAATATAGGAGGACAATAAATAAATTTTGAATTCTAAGAAAGATGGTTTCAAAATTATAGGGACATCAAAAACATATTCTAACTAATGAACGTATTTTATTTTACATCAGCAAAAAGAAACAATAAGACGTGTTTGGTTTGACACATTATTTACTATTTTGTGTATGTATGTGTATGCAAGTGTATGTTTGTCTGTATTTTCAACTACCAAATGATAATCAACTTTTTATCACAGTTTTGATCGAATAAGATTATGCAGTAGGCATATATATAATTAGGTATGTCATAATACTGTGCAAGTTGTCAAGGTATTCAACAATTTCTGAAATTATATGAATATTGTCATTATTATTGCCTGCTTACCTTGAGTTTGAACCAAACTATAATGTGTATTACGTAGTTTCCGCATCCTTATGAGAGTTTGATGTCCGAAAAAACAATAACTTTACAGATTGTGTTTTGTTAAGGTTTTTGAATGATTTCCTCTCAGGCCCGTTTGGTCCAATTCCCGGAATGTCCACTCGGTCCGTTACGTCTATTTCCCCGAATGTCCACTTCCTCGAATTTCCACTTTCTTCTTTTCATAACTAAATCCTGGCCACCCCTTGCTCGAGACTTCCTACTTGTGAACTTTGTGAGTACAACAAGTTTGATCCGCGACTTGCGACTTGAGCTAACAATATAATTTTAAGTCCCATCCAGAATGAAAGAAAACTCTATTTTATCTACTCAAATTTATTTTATATTTTGGTTGAAGAATCAGCTTATTGTGGTAGTGACTCGAAACCACGTCTCTATTTTCGTCTTATCGAATATACAAAATACCTACTCTATTTATAATGCATGCAGCTAATAAAAACATCTCAAAGCAATTTGGGAGAAATACACATGTTACCCTAAAACAAATAAATTTTAATATTTTTTTTTTGGTATAAATAAATAAAATGAAAATTAAGTATATTCAAACGAAAGCCAACCACAAATACTTAAACTAGAGGTTTCCTGTTTACAAATAGAATTTATATTTTCGAGTAGACACTCAAACCTTTAAATTCTATATCGGAATAGGAAACATGTTTTTCTTTTTTTTTGTTATTATTACTTTTTAGTACCTAGGTATTTACCATTGCCACTTATCGACAGAACTGAAATACTTTAACATGTGAAAAAAATTAAAAAATAATTCGTTGTTTGTTTCTTACATATTTGGTATATTTTTCTAACATGTTTGGTTTCTAATATTAAATTCCTCATCGGTTACAAAACTCGGTTTTAAACACGGCCGTTGCCTAAAAAAACTTTTGCTAAGATTGAAGACAGAGTTGAGTTATTATTTACTAAGTTGACACCCATATCCAAAACAAAACAATCATTTAATACATTTCCAATGTTCGATGAGGATTGGTTTGGATTTCTTCGTTTCTATTTTAGGGAGGAAACAAAACAAGTTTCGTTACACGAAGAAAACTTAAAATACGAGGGTCTGAAGTTATGACAGTCCCGATTGGCGCGGTGTTCTTGTTAAGGACGTAGTTTTGTTGCTACGATAAAGTCGCGGTTGTCTTTTATAGGAACGTGGTGAATAAAAGCTAATGACCCAATAAGCCTTTTTCAGAATTTGTCATTTGTAGGTTATGTGGGCACTCAAATCTAGTCGCAAATCGGCGATTCGTCGCGGACGTGGTGCGTCGACGGCTCGATCCACTGACAGAATGTTGTCTGTCATGGCCGCCCGTCGCGCTACCAGCGACACAACGCTCCGCCAAAGTGACACTGACGGCTGATGTCAGCTGTCACTTTATTTCCGTTTCTTGACAATAGATGGCGCCGCGCCCCACGAGGAGTAATCACGCTGCTCAATAGATGGCGCTGCACGGTGCGCCGTCAAATAAATAAATACCTACCTACCTTAAACAAATGTTATTGTTTTGTTTAATTTCTGACGCACACTCTGCAGAAGTTTATTATTTCCTTTTAGTTTGCCTTACATTCTTCTTGCAGTTTAGGAGAATAATGGAAGTTTTTTTTTTCAGGCAGGCAGCATTCTGGTGCACCTCTTACCATTTTCCCAAGTCGTCCGATCGTATTGTCTAGTTTGTGTGTCGCTCGGCAGCAAAGTTATTTTGCGTCTCGTACCTTTGAAACCCTCGCTACGCTCAGGTTACAATACAAGTACTCACACAATAATAATCAACTTTGCAGCTAACAAATAACTATAATACCGTTTGCCCGTCGCATTAGCTAATTGTAAGGCGCTTTGGAATCTATCTGTAATGTCTTTTAATAGTGTATGAATTATTAAATAATAAATAAATAAATTTGAATTCTTCTCCCGGCCACGTGGTGAGATCGATTTGTCCGATCGATCGGACTATAAGGATTTCTACCTCTTTAAATGGGGCATCGAATCTACAGGTCGTTGATGCGAGCACCGGCCGGCCTCATCTGGCTATCTTTACGTATTGCCAATACAAAGTTATCTGGGCGGCGTGACATATGCTCCTTCCCCGTTATTGTATTACATTTGTTTTGTTTCACTCTTTTTTGTTCATAACGAAGGGTTATGTTGTTTTTGTTCAAGAATTCACGTTTATGAGTAAAATATTATGACACTTGGTTGGTGTTTTATGATGGTAAGCGATCTGGAGACGTTTATGGAAGTTATTTCTCCCAACTCTCGTAATACTGTATTTAAAAAAGAAAATACATATACTACTTGGTCTCCGCTTGGGACATTTTTCAAAGTAAAGATCAAAATTGAATCGTTATCCGGCATAGAGATAGACACCGCTATCCGTTGTGCGTATAATTTTGTTCAAGGATTCTCGTTTATGAGTAAAATATTATTATGGCACTTGGTGTTTTATGATGGTAAGCGATCTAGCGACGTTTAAAGGATTTCTTTTCCCAACTTTCGTGCTGTATTTATAAAAGAAAATACATCCTAGCAACCGCTTGGAACGTTTTTCAAAGTCAAAGATAAATCGTTTTACTGGGTATAGATAGACATCGCTATCCGTTGTGTGTATAATATACATAATTTATACGCACAACGATACCGATTGTCGATCTATACGCCTAAATAGACATCGCTATCCGTTGTGGTTGTGCGTATATTATACCTACATAATTTATACGCACAACGATTGTCTATCTATACACCGGATAACGATACATTGAAGACAAGAGATTGCAAAAGGCCACAGGATCTCAAACTGTCAAGAGCCGGAGTGTCATTTAGGGAAGTTGTGCCGTGACGATACCCCAACTGCAAGACCAAGACCTAGGGAAACTAGATTAATAATTATTTCATGTTTATCCAAGCTGTTTTTTTTAAGCGAACATCGATCAAAAGTCAGTCAAAACTCAAAATAAAAATACAAAATAATAATGTCCGAAAACCATAAATATAAAAAATATATAAATAAATACATAAAAAAAATAAGATTAAATTAGAATTTAATAAAGTATTTAAATTATTAGAAAATAAAAAAGTCACTTATTTGCATAGAATGCCGTTTTAAGTCTTAGCTACCTTTGCTAAACAGTAATGCCTGGAGTTTTCTAAGAAATAAAAAAGTTTAATAAGTAATAAATGTTAAGTAATGTATAAAATAATAATAATAATGTTTTTGGACAAATTTCCACACGGCTGTTTAGTCCCAACTAAGCCGAAGCTTGTACATGGGTACTCAACAACTGATAAACATACATAAATACTTTTAAATACATACAAACACCCAGAATCCGAAAACCAACAGTTATGCTCATCACACAAATGTTGGTCCCGGGTGGGAATCGAACCCACAACCTTTGGCGCAGTAGGCAGGGTCACTACCACTACGCCAACAGGCCAGTCGTAATGAAATGAATGTTGTTATTGTTAACATGGCAAACATGATCGTGTGTTTTTAGCCTTTTCTGTTATTTATACTTGTCTTTTCTAGGAAATCTGTATACATTGGTAGCTTCGAAGATTTCGCCGAGATCTCGCCGGATAAACTTTGTGAATACTAAACTGCAGTGCGGTCTGCACTCCCCACACTATAAACTATGCAACCTATACATTTATAACTACATTCATTGCTTCTCTAAATAAGTCAGCTAAGACCAGGAAGGTTCGAATCTCTTCGAAGACTGAGTACAATAAAGTTTCCTATTTATTTTATGTTCTTAAAATACCGGAAAATGTAATTTCTCCTAAATTTTCCTTGGTGTTGACAAATTAATACGTTGATAGATGAATCAGCGAAAATTCTTGCATTTGTTAATTTATAAGATACCTATTATTATTTTCGATGCGATATTTCTATGACTTTACTATAAACGCAAGAATTGTGAGATTAAGGGCCTCTTACACCGCTTGCTGATAAAGTCCCAGATACCCTATCTGCAGGTTATCTGACAGATAGCCTGTTTTTTTGGTTTCACAGGTATCTGATTGCTTATATCTTATATATTTTATATAGTCTATCACACAGATTTATCTGATAGATTAGTTTATCACTAAGATTACTATCTGTAACAATATCAGGAAGTGGTGAAAGAAGCCCTAAAAAAGCCAAATTAATGCAAGTTTAAGAAAGTTAAGACAATAACTCCAGATACAAACAAAAACCTATTGGGTCCGGATTGAGTAGATCCTATCGATCCTTATGATAAAAGAATACGAGTAGATAGGACTTCAAAGAAATTGTAATTGGCTTAAAATGATTTAAAATGGCCAGTGCCAATATGACTTAAAAGGTCGTAACTACAAGGAGGATCTTCTCAACCCGGATTTAAAAGGTCGTAACTACAAGGAGGATCTACTCAATCAGGATTTAAAAGGTCGTAACTACAAGGAGGATCTACTCAATCAGGATTTAAAAGGTCGTAACTACAAGGAGGATCTACTCAATCAGGATTTAAAAGGTCGTAACTACAAGGAGGATCTACTCAATCAGGATTTAAAAGGTCGTAACTACAAGGAGGATCTACTCAATCAGGATTTAAAAGGTCATAACTACAAGGAGGATCTTCTCAACCCGGATCCAATTCCGGCAAATTCAAAACACTAAATGGAAATACACAAATAATTTACTCACACAAACACTCGCCATCTAACTCCCACCCAAGGCCCAACTAGACAACAGATAAAAAATGACAAAAAAAAGTTTCAAAAATACGCTTGCAATCAGCGAACTTTAATAAATATAGAAGCATTACTTTATACAAATTTATTTGAAATTGTGAGATTCGAATTAAAACAAATGCAATTATGATATGCCAGTCTGAAGTAACAAAGCGTGTAAGATGATTATAGACCATATCGCCATGCGACAAAGTATACATTTGCTTGTATTGAATTCTACATAATACATTTTCATATTTACTACTCATACTCAAATCACTTACCGCTGACACCAAAAGAATCGCCGCGGCGACTCATCATTCATTCTTATAGCGTCTCTAAACTATCATGCTTGCATGACATGCGTTACGTTTACGTGATTGTCATGCTGCATGATGGACCATCAATCAGTACAGTGAAGCAACGGCCAGCACGTAGTTTGCATGTCATGCACGTCAATCACTACAGCATCGTTTAGGTAGCTCTTAAGGGCAAAGTCAAAACTATTTTATTGCATGTAAGTACACTGGGTACATTTATACAACGTAAATTTTTTATCTACCACCGCTTCCAAAGTGTTATATAGAGCTGGGAAGAAGGCTTAGTAATATTTCTATACTTATTAAAGTTCGTTGCATGCAATAGCTTATGTATTTTGATACTACAAAACTCCTTTTTAAAATGGGAAGAGGGAAATAGAATAGTTTTACAACAATAATGCCACGGACGGCGATCTCGAGTGCACTTGGCGACTCGGGAGGTCGTTAGAATGTACCGCGGATACTTTCTTTGCGGACTATTCTGCGAACTGAGTCGGGAAAAATAGGTTAGTACCCACCCAAGGCCTGCGGAAATGCAGTTGCATTAAAAAATAGAAATGAGAATTTATTTTGTACGTGAATAATATGCATAATAGTACTTTGACCCCAGCTGTATGAAGAAATCGAGTAAATGAATATACCCAGAGAGTTGAGCTATTATACTAACTCTATGAATATACCTATTTAACCAAGAAGGTTTAAATTTAAGAGTTTGCATCTTGCATATTTAGTATCGGAACCCAGAGAGTTGTTAGTATATATAGAGCGCGCGTTAGCAAGTCTAAACTGTAAGCACGGGTCTGAACAGTCTCGAAATGTTCGGGGCGACGCTACTAGTCACAACACGTCAGTAGCGCTGATTGTTGCTCTCGCCGGTATTTATTTAGATTTGGAGTAATCATGGTGAAATGTGCAGTGCCAAGCTGTAAACACGATTCACGGAAAAGAACGATCTAGAAAAAATCTATATAGAAGCGTCCATAGAACACCTGCTTACACTTGGCACAATGGGCAATGAGCGATGCGCGCGCTCTATACCTAGTATACTAACTCTATGAATATACCTATTTAACAACCAAGAAGGTTTAAATTAAAGAGTTCGCATCTTGCATATTTAGTATCGGAACCTATGGTGCCATTTACAGGGGTGGGGTGGTGCGGACAAAGGAAGCGGAGTAGCGGGAGGAGGTTGCTAATATAAATTTATATGGAGTTTGAAAATGAGAATGTGTGTGAGTCACAATTTTTTGATACATTAGACACGATTTTGACACCCATAGAATGCTTTTATTACTATGGGAGTGGCTAATTTTTGATTCAAGTATTTAACTAATAGGTAGATAAAATATGACACAGACTAGACATTTATGTGTAGAGCGATAAAGGTATTTTTACTTCAGAGGGGGTAAATCGCTCTCTAAAATGTTTAGCTTCATGAGGTAAAATTAGAACGTATTTATTTCTATTTATATAGAACTTTAATCTAATTAAATCTTATGAATTTACTTGTTCATAATAATAATCTTTATTATTTTTAGGGCCTCTTTCACCACTTGCTGATACTGTTACAGATAGTAAGCTGACAGATAAATATCTGTTTATAATATCTATCTGATAATATTTTCGTGTTTCACACCACAAGTCTCTAATAAAATATCTGACAGACAAAAAACCTACCACTTGATCTTGCTGGTAGTTTATCTGACAGATAAGGCAATCGGATACTTGTGAAACAAAAAAAATTGGCTATCTGTCAAATAATTTAAGATAGGGTATCTGGGACTTTATCAGCAAGCGGTGAAAGAAGCAAAGATTTTCTTTATAAATTATAGAAGTCAAAAAACTCAATTTCAGACGTATGCAGAACAACTTGGGTATGTTTATTATTTTTTAAAAATTATTTCGAAAAATTGTGTCTTCAGAGTGTCTATCTAGATATCCGATTATGATGACGAAAAATTTCACTCGTACATTGAAGTACGAGTGAAATTATGATTACTTACAAAGTAATAAGTAATCTTTTATTGGTATGTATTTTTTTATTTTTAGTTAAAATAATATTAAAATATTCATATTATTTTTTAGCCCATCCATGGCCGATTTTTTTCCGCCCAGACAGTGTCAACTTCAACTCAACTATTGACCTCATTAGACGGGCTATTAGAACTAGTGTCAAAATCTCTCGCATCATTCATCTACGTACTTGAAAACAGACAAACACCCGTCAAAGGGGTTGTACAAATCGTTAAGCTAGTACTTGTCACCGGGTTATAAAGTCGAATGTCACCCCTCGAGTATTCTAGACCGGAACCGGCTGGAGAGGTCGTTATAGTGTCTCGACACAGCACAAGAAGAGGCAGTCGATCAACTCCTAGCAAAACTAGATAAACGTATTGGCGAAAAAATAATCAATAATCTGACATTTACAAAAAATAGAAACGACATCTTTGTAAAAAAGATCTGAATTATGTACGTCGATGACTTATTGTTGATTAAAACACACAACAAACAAAGAAATAAACAAACAAACAAACAAACAAACAAACAAACAAAAAAACAAACAAACAAACAAACAAACAAGCAAGCAAACAAACAAAAAAACAAACAACCTCTTACAATAAACGCATGCCTTCTCCGTTCCGTCGTTGGGTAAAAATAGTGAAACAAGCACAGCGACGACGCAGGCTTCGTACGTGCGTCCAATTCCTCAAATAATCATTAGAATGTGGCTGTCGTCATATTTTGGTTTTTGAAAAAAGAGTTCTATCAAGACTACATAAAGTTTAGTATTTGAACTACATTTGAGACCCGAACGGGTTTTTTAACACTCTAAGGGATAAAGTATAGGTACTTGTATAGATTAGGATCTATAACATCCATTTCCACTATAAATTACCTGCGTAGATTTAGAACTAGATCATTTATTTAATACTGTTTGTTTTAGCGTGCGTATTGTCTTTACGTAGTCCTACTGTGTGTAAGACTTTCTTTATTATTATTATGTCCAACTAAATTTTTTATCTTCTGTGCTGACATCATTTCATCTCTACGATGCAATGCGATGTGATAAGATATGATTTTGATTGGTTGATTGCATCGATATCGCGTAGCTGTTGCATCGCCTTGTATACCACGGGCCTTCACTCAAATACTTTAGTAATAGTAATGACTCATTACTTTACAAATTCTCATGAAGTCACGAATATATTGAGAACTTATATGTAAACTTAGATTATCAGTCTTTTGTTATTTGATCGTTACTTATCATTTGTCTAGATTTTGATGCCTTTATTTACTGTAACGGAATTATGTTATAATTTCTCATTAAAATGCTGATTACTTTTAGATTGAAAATCTGATACATCTTTATTTTTATGTCATAATATCTAGTCAGAATCAAAACAAATGAGACCTTTGATGAAAATATTGTAGTTCAAAGACAATGAATTATTCCATTTTTATGATGATGACATCGATCGGTCGTTATCCCAATGAGTTAGTAATAGTTTGTTTAAAACTGACAAACTGGTCCCTTCTCTCTGTGATGACAACGTTTCATCCCAAATACTTAGTGAAGAGTCACCGTGAGTGGTAAGTTTTAAGGACCGGCGTTGAATCACGGAAGGAATCACAATTTACATTTAAAATTACTACCATTTATATCATCCTGAAGGAGTCCCTGAGAAGGAAATTAAATATTAAGGCCGTTCCAGCTAAGGCGGGAGTTTTCCTCGCAGTCGGGCGTGCGGTTCTGGTTTCACTAACAAACTTTTGCCTTCATCAAAATTCAAAAAGCTATGTTTCTTACAAAGCCTTCGTCGAGTTGTCGCACAAGTGTGTATGACTAAGAAGATCACACAGCCGGTGCAGACCAGGATTTAAGAGTTGACAGAATAAGATGATGTGAAAATGATGGAGAATTAGAAAGTGCTGAAGACTTTTTTAGTAATGTTGTTTCGGTTTAAATCTAAATATCATAGCAAATAATGATGACATAGAAGGCTGAAAAGCTTTTAGTCTTGGCCTAAGGATTTCAAGAAAAATAAACTGCTGCAAATCTGCAATACGAGCAGCATTTCCATAGTCCATGATATAGAATGACAATAGAAAACAAACTGTTAATCGATAACTAATTCTAATTTACAAAATAACTTTTAAAAAAGAATAAATGTACAAAAAATAGCTTAAGGATAAAAGGTCGAGAAAGAAACGAAAAGATTTGAAGAAGAGAAAATGTTAGTCTCGTTACATAGTCTTGAAAATTACGACTCAAGGATTCGAGTCTTGCGACAGGCTAGAGATCTAATTGTCGTAGTCGGTCTAATTGAATTTTCGCGACAAAACGTCATCAACGAAACAACATTCGATTAATAATAATAATAATAATTTATTAATGAAATGAAAAATACAGTACAATTGTTACAATTGAATACAATATTTAGATAGCATAATTAATAGACCCTGACTTCCAAAACTAGGTCAGCCTGTAACTTGGGGGTCAGTGTTCTTCCGTTTGTCAATATATGGCATGTACAAAAGTTTAGAGTGTACTATTGACAGGTAATGAGAGTATAAATAAACGTGTGTGTGTGTGTGTGAATGTGCATGTGTGTGTGTGTGTGTAGTTTGCTTGTAGAGAGAGCATATTCTTTTTTAGGTTATGTAAGTTAAAATATCTGATTAAAAGGGTTTCGAAATGAAATAGGGAATCCAATTGTGTTGAACCGTAGTACTGTTGGATTCGCAATTCATTGTAAGTTCTCACAGTGTAAAACCAAAACCGTATGTCCCAAAAGTCGATAGTAAATGGGCCATGACTCACAACTTCTCACTGAGGCCATTAAACTCTGCCAGCGCGAGTTTAGCCAAATTATTGTGGTGACAGGGATAAATTAACGTGGCGACACAACTCCTACTATAAGTTTGCAATAGGGTTCTTCGGTTCCCTTTTTGGTTTCGGAATTTCAGTTTCGGCAGCATCTTGGCAGAATCTATTGGCGTATTATTATTTTATTGCTACGGGGGCAACAAGCAGGCGGGCCTCCTGATGTTAAGAGGTCACCGCCGCCCATAGACACCTGCAACACCCGGGGGGTGCTGGTGCGGCGCCGGCCGCGGTTGAAGCTGTCTTTTGACTCTCTTCTTGAAAGACCCCTTAGCGTAGCGCTGTGGAAAAGCGTCAGAGGGAAGGTCATTATTATTTGTGATGTGGCTAGATCAAGGCTTACCCCGCCTTGTATCACTACAACCATTTCTGATCTAAATGTTATCGCCACTTTACTATAGTTCAACGCTAAGCTATGCGTCAGATACTACAGCACGCTTTTGGCGTCTGATTTGTTTTACTTCATCAGGTTGAAGGAGTTGCCCTGATGGGTTTCTTTTACGCATTAATAGGCCACATCGTACAGTTAATGCAATGGTATATCTTCTGCTTCTTGTCGGAGTCTGTACACTTTAGTGTGCGGTCCCAAACGTAAATAAATATTGTTTACTAAAGATAGAAGAGAATATCAGCTAAAAGTTTCGGTATCGGTTTCGTTCGAAAGAAAAACGCATCAGGCGGACACTAGTTGGCGACAATACCCATTTCCATACAATTCTAGTTGGGTTAATTATTTTGGGAGACAACTGGGTCAGATAATTTTAAAGCATGACTTGAAACAATTTATCTACCGAGAAGCGATAAGTATAAATAACAAAGGCAACTGGAGCATCTCTTGGGCGTTGGTTTTACATAATTTTCGAATGCCATAATAATTAGTGATTGATTCAAAATAGTCCATAATTATGATACTAATATAAAAAAGCTCAAGAGTTTGTTTGTTTGTCTGTCTGTCTGTCTGTCTGTGTGTATGTCCGTCCGTCCGTCTGTCTGTCTTTCTGTCTGTCTGTCTTTCTGTATGTCTGTCTTTCTGTCTGTCTGTATTTCTGTCTGTTTGTTTGTTTGTTTGTTTGTTTGTTTGTTTGTTTGTTTGTTTGTTTGATTGTTTGTTTATCTGTCTGTCTGTCTGTCTGTATGTTTGTTTGTTTGAACGCGCTAATCTCTGGATCTGGAATACCAGTCGAATTGAAAGAATTCTTTTGCATTTGGTGTGTATAACTCTCTGGACCTCCTCCATCCGTACGCCGGAAGCCGTAGCCGCCATCAGATCTCACCCAATCGTTCGCTGACGATGATCTAAAGGCTCAAAGTGACCTCAAATGTATGAAAAAGCCCTCTTAAGTATAATTTTTACAAATTACCTGCTAAAAACCCTAGTAACAATTGCAAATTACGCCGTAAACTTTATATTCAGAATGTCTAAACTTCAACTCAAACTAGAACGTTCGCGAGTAACAAAACGCTTTTAAATTGACCATTTTTCACTTCGTGATGCAAATAACTCACTCCTTGACGGCTGCTGCCTATTTCACCTGGATTTATGAAGCTTTCCACACTAGGGATTAATATGGTGTTTGTCAAGATGTTAAATGTATAAATTTTATTTCGTGTAAACTGCATGTAAAATTTTTCATTCTATTTTTGACCGACCCATTACAGCGGGGTGTTTTTTTCGCGTGTATATATGTATTTGTGTGTCTTTGGGTGAGATTTACAAGCTGCATTATGAATCTAAAAGCGTTCCAATAAGAACCACTTTATGTGCAAGTATTTTAAAAAATATAATTATTATTGTCCTTCACTCCATAAAGTCGTTCGAAAGTAAAATATCACAAGGGGTTGGCCCTATACATGCTTACACTCCAAATATACCACGGCCCTTAGTAAGTGTATCCCACGTTGAATGGATCATTTGTCACCTCGCTACGTCAATTAACTTTCCCCGTTCTAAACTGAATTACCTTTCAGGTGTGAGCCATTTTACATTTTCTTTGAAAAGATTTATGGCTGCTAATATTTATTTGAGGCAATAAATAAAATAATGGAACAGTGATTTTGTATAGGTTTCAGTACAACGACTGGAAATATTACACTAATTGAATCTTGTGGTTTGTTCAAGTCAGGGGTGAATGTGCTATCAGTCTATGTCATCGGCCCTCCTATAGAAGAATCACCACACTCTGTCTTCATCATCATATCAGCCGAAAGACGTCCACTGCTGGACAAAGGGACCTCTGCGACGACCGGTCCTGCGCTAACCTCCCATCCACACCCTGTGTTCTCTCCTTATTCATCATCATCAGCCTGCACTAGTCCACTGCTGGAGACAGTCATCTCCCAATGCGCGCCACTAAACCCGATCCTTGGTTCTCCGCATCCAGTCACTGCTAGACGCCTCATCCAAGCCAAATCATGCACATCGTCGCTACGATTGCCCAATCGTGGTCTCCTTCCTTCTTTCCTGATTATATTCTCTTTCGGCCATCTTTGTCTAGTGGTTCGATCTATCTGGCCCACAATTCATTAGCCCACCGGTTCTGTGATCTATGCTCTGCCTCTTGCCACTTCAGCTTTCTAATCCTTGATTAAGTGAGTTTTGGCATGTCAGTGATCTTAGTGCTTTGTCGGATCTATTCATATCCCTCTAAGAAACCCTAGAAGCTTGGAAAAAAAACTTAGTCTACCATTTTCATTTAATTTCATTAGACAGGTACAGTCGACCGCACGTCAGCGGAAACACTTTGGCATTGAGCCGGCATAGGCTATTAGGGAGTTTCAATACTGTGAGAGACCGCTTTATACTGGTTTTATTTCACTGACGTTTGGTGGACCGTACCATGTTTCTTTATCCGCAGAAGCAAGCATTACATCACACCCTCTTAAACATTATGCGTATTGACTTACGAATCTCTTTATCTGTTAAAGAATAATGGCTAAATATCAAAGTTTTCGGCTTAAAATTGATTTACTGTAATAATGTCCAATCTGAAAAATGTCCAACGACCATGCTCGAACTGAAAAATGTCCAAACTGAATAATGTCCAATATGAAAAATGTCCAATCTGAAAAACGTCCAATCTGAAAAATGTCCAATCTGAAAAACGTATCAAATTCTTCATCCATATGAAATCCTGTAACACATTCACTTAAACGTCAGAGTAAGCTGAACTGAATCTCAACATTCCTTTACATATTTCCAAATGCCATGCATGATTGACGGCAGTATACCGTACTTAACCCGTCACTTGGGCATGAGAGCAAATATTTGAAGAAAGAAACTTTTATAGCTGATCTCTTTTAGAACTCACGACACGGGACCGTAACGACTGTAGTCGGGACACGCGAGATTCTCGTACAATCGTGTCGATTCGGAGGTGCACACGACTTATCTAAATTTAGTCTGTTGTGCTCTTTTTTTATCTGTAGAAATAAGAAAAAGATGTCATGAAATTTTAGAACTGTCAAATTAGTTTAGTTGTGGAAGCGAACGATGTTTCAAAATCAAAAGTTTTAATGATTAAGTAAGTTATTATCTTATGATTGACATCTAAATTATTAAAATCGGTGCACCCGTTAAGCTTCCAGAATTTTTTTGAAAAATTTTTTGAAGAAGTGGCGCCATCTCTGTTCCTAAGGGGTGAAACTACCGCTGCTGCGGGCAAAATTGTTTATTTTATCCTCTCTATCACTATGCAAAACGGCATGTTGCCATACCAAAATGCAGTTTTTTTTTCATAACACCTAGGACTACTATCTAGGTTAAGTCTGACTAGATGCGAATCGTCTAACTAAACCACACCGAACGGTTTGTAGAATCAGCATTGGAAAGGAACCCTTTGCCCGCATATCGTAAGTCCCTTCTTTATTCGCTTCTATTGGTCGACTATTTATTCTTTTCGGGAAACTTCTTGGTCCCCTATCCCCTTGTTTTGATTCTCTGATGGCCCCGAATTTTTATAGCTGAATACACATCCGACTTTAGCAATATGTGGGGGAGTGGTGTTATTGTTGTTACATTCAATATTTTTGTTATTCAGTAAGTTGTTTTGTTACAAAAATCCGATTCCGATACATTGAGATGGTTTTGGACAAGTTTTCCCCTAGGAAGTGACTTACTAATGATATAAATAGTGTTTAGTTGGAATGCAGATTCTGATACCAAACGGAGAATAATAACAATATTGTGATAATATCAGATTTCTTAGCCTTAGGTTACGCAATTCGTCCTATGCGCTTAATGAAGTTAAAAAGAGAGATTTAATGGTTATACGAGTTTGTGTCTTGCAATTAAACTATTGTAGGAAAGTGTAATAACGACGAAATTGAAAATTCGTTTTCACCTCACCGGCTCGGAAGGGTATATTTTCTCATTCGAAATCTGCGTGGAAAACTGCACCTGGAAAAAAACTTTTTAAAACTTTTCTTCGAATTTGTAGAAGGTGGACATTTAAAGAAGTGGTCAATTCTAATTGTGGTTATTATTATTTTTGGTTCTAAACCGCCGAAAGGGTTCAATTTACCTAGTATTTTCCTCACTGTAGTGAGGTGAAAAATTGTGTGTTGCGCTCGGCAGCAAAAGTTATTTTGCGTCTCGTACCTTGAAACCCTCGCTACGCTCAGGATTCTATCCTAGTCCTGTCTATGTCCTAATCCTAAACCCTTCGCTTTGCTCAGTTTTCAATACTAGTACTCGCACAAAATAACCAACTTCGCAGCCTTGCTTAACAAATAACTATTATTTAAAAATTTAATACAATATTGTCTTTTTATTACGTCAATTCTGTCTACTAAAACTACTTTGTTTCCACCTGTATAGCCGAGGGGATAAAACAGCAAACAACAAAGCAATGTTTATGTGTAACAATGGTTATGTGATTCAACCTCACAACCGTCGATATGTGTAAAAATTGAATTATCTTGAATTCAAACTATGACTTGTAGGATTGTGACATTGTAGCATACATTTGACAGATGAACCTGTTTATAACGTAGAAAGAAATTTTATAGGTGTTATGTAAGTAACTGATTTTGAAAAGAATAATTTATAATCGCTTGAAATGATTTTGTAGCATCAAGTAATGATTGACATATCAAAGAAATTTATACTATTCTATATTTTGAATAAAGATTTTTGTAAATCTGACTTCGGCTGATGGGATGAGAAACCCAAAGACTTGACAATACAGACTGCACAAATAAAAGCAAAAACCTTTCCAGTGAATGGCAAAAGCGTTTTAGTGTTGAAGGGATTTATGAGCACCCAAAACTAATAATATTATGTAAGCAACTTGAAACATACGCGAGTTGGTTAAACTTTATAGCATAGTATATTTTATGGGTTTTTAGGAATCCATAAAAAATTTAGACTTTTTAAACATAGTATGTACAGTTACAATCTGTTTGAAAAGTCAATCTTTCTCGTTAGATTAGTGAAATTCCTAATATTATACTGAAAAAAAAGTAACAAGAGACTCGAGTAAATTCCTGTAGGCTACCATGCTAATAGAAAATAGTTTCAATAACCTAGAAAATACTTAATTCAAAAATGTCATCGACAGTAAAATTTGTTTAAGTAATACGGAACCGTCATGCCTTATTCGCAAGTCAGACCAGTGTTCAACCGTTTTTTTATCCCTTCGATAGCAGTTTGCGGCGAGATTTTATTACTTTTCAATGGTAAAAGGATCGTCAGGTTTGGCAAATTTTAGATACCGTAACGGTGTGATAAAACGAAAATGCTTTACGTTTCGTCTGTATAAAACTCAGAAGTGTTTATAGCATCGAAACTGATGTAAGGAAATCAATATAAAACATAAAATATAGTGATCATCATCAACATCCTGTACTAGTTCACTGTTGGACACAAGCCTCCCCAAGGCGCCAATGAACCCGATCCTCGGTTCTCCGCATCCAGTCACTGCCAGCCGCTTCACGCAGGTCGTCGCTCCATCTAGCCGGGGGGCGTCCCACACTACGCTTGCCAAGCCATGGTCTTCACTCGAGAACTCGTCTACCCCAGCGGCTATCGGTTCTCCGGTAGTGATCATTATTGCTTATAAACGTATACCAAGATGAGTTTTCTTTTTGCCTTCATCCATACTTTTTTTCTTTTCTCTTACTTTTGGCAATTGAACTAACTAAACTCTCCATTGTCATCGGTTTGGAACATTTCATCTAGACAATCATGGTCTACCTAAATGCATGCCATGGTACCACCACACCCTCTCTTTCGCCTTCCTTCAAATCAACGGCTTATTAATTTGTCCCCTCTGCTGGGGCCCAGGCCTACCCTCTCAACGATTGTTAATTGATATTATCTTTATATTATAATTGTATGTACTGACATTTATTACAGACAATTAGATTTTCTGTTTATTTAGATTAGCTTCAATCTTGTATATGCCTGGAAAGGTAGAATTACGGTGATACTAATACTAAGCAAATTAAGCTGCAAAAATGCTACCTGTAATTCATGCATTAAATTTCATTTCACGAGGGTGTTCAGGCTTCAGTCCACCACGCCAGACCAGTGCGGGTTGGTGGACTTCACACGGGATCGAACTTCAGATCTTTCGTTATGATAGACCGTTTCGCATTCCTTATCTTCTATCTATATCTTTATCTTCTATCTATATCTATCTGCATGAAATTGCCAACTGGCTGATGTTGCCCCTTGAGTTGATTGGCCAATCTTCTCCAATGGAAATCACCGGACTATTTTCATTTCAACCCAAAGCATACACAGTATACGCAATAGTAATTCAGACAGACATTTTGTTTTGCGCATTCGTCGCATACAAATCGTCGAAATTTGAATTTAAAATTAGTGATGTGGAATAACTGGGGCATGGCTGGTGTGTTCTTGACTGAAAAATAAATTTTTGCTCTCAGAGACGTGTCTACGTTATTGCTAACATTTACATGTGAACAAAATCACTTACCTATGTTAATTTATATTAAACTAGCCTTTTCCTGCGGCTTCGCCCGCGTAGAAAAGTTTTTCCTGTGTACATTGTGAAACAGCGCCCTCTATGTAGGTGTTTTGTTACTTTGGGGGTATTAGCGGACGCCCCGCGACTTTGTCCGCGTTAAAAATTATCATATATGTTATTCCAGGATATAAGCTACCACTGGACCAAGTTTCATCAAAATTTGTTCGGTAGTTTTTGCGTGAAAGAGTAACAAACACCCTCACAACATCCTTACAAACTTTCGCCTTTATAATATTAGTAGAATAGGATAGTAGGATTATACGCGGAAAGAGTGCTTTGTAATTGCATGGCATAAAGTTTAGTGTTATGATGAAATGCTGAGGTGTAACTCAATTTGTACAGTCGACCGCACATCAGAGAAAACACTCTGACCTTGAGAGAGTTTGAGAGACCGGTTTATATCTACAGGTTTTGTTTCTACTGACGTGCGGTTGACTTTACATTTGAAATTCATAACTTCATCACGCTTTTGGCCCTGATTTGTTTTACTTCATCAGGTTGAATTGAGTATTTATTATAGTGCTCCAGATTATCATCAATCAATTCTAGATGGGTGTTTCTTGTACGCATCAGCGGGCCACACTCGCACAGAAGGTGCCATGGTGTTTCCTCTGCCTCCTGGCGGAGTGTCCACACTTCAGTGTCGCGAAGCCGAAGATCTGTATGTATTGAAGTAGTTGATTTTATGAATCTGACGTCTTATTTCATCATCATCATCTACCTGTGCAATCCAGCGCTGGACACAGGCCTCCCCCAAGGCGCGCCACTGAATCCGATCTTCGGTTCTCCGCATCCACTCACTGCCAACCTTACGCTGATCGTCGCTCCAGCTAGCCGGGGGGCGTCCCACACTACGCTTGCCCAGTCGTGGTCTCCACTCGAGAACTCGTCTACCCCAGCGGTTATCGGTTCTCGGACGTCGTTTTTAACGCTTTTCGTTCCTCGAAAACCTCTGGTGCGGAGTTACTTAGCCGCTGGCGTAATCTCGTGTAATGGTTGAACTTCGCTCGTTACTGTCAAACAGCGGCGATTGTTATGTGGAATCGCCCGGGGCCTACTGCAGAATTGGTTTATTCCATAGAGTTAGTATACTAGCTATAGAGCGCGCGCATCGCTCATTGCCCATTGTGCCAAGTGTAAGCAGGTGTTCTATGGACGCTTCTATATAGATTTTTTCTAGATCGTTCTTTTCCGTGAATCGTGTTTACAGCTTGGCACTGCACATTTCACCATGATTACTCCAAATCTAAATAAATACCGGCGAGAGCAACAATCAGCGCTACTGACGTGTTGTGACTCGTAGCGTAGCCCCGAACATTTCGTGACTGTTCAGACCCGTGCTTACAGTTCAGACTTGCTAACGCGCGCTCTATGTATACTAACAACTCTCTGATTCTATCCTTCGGAGCATACATAAGCGGAAGCGATTTTTACATTTTAATGCCATATGAACTAATAAGTAATCTGTGGCCATATTGATTAATATTAGCAAAATAGTGGATTATACGCAGACAAGTTTTAGTTTTATCTTTCTACTCCTACTTGACATGACTAATGGGCTCCCTAAACGATCATGCGGCATGACATGCATTACGTGCTGTCACTCATGCATGACCGTCTAGTTGTAGTGATTAACGTGCATGACATGCAAACTACGGCTGGCCGTTGCTTCACGTACTGATTGATAGCAAGCATGATGGTCCATCATGCAAGCATGATGGTCAATGATCGTTTAGGGACACTTTCATGTGGAGTCGCCCGGGGCCTACTGCACACTCGGTTTATTTATACCATCCTTCGGAGCATACATAAGCGGAAGCGATTTTTACATTGAATGCCATAATATGAACTATTAAGTAATCTGTGGCCATATTGAATAATACAGTAAAATAAAAAGAAAGAAAGAAAAAAGTGTCCCCGAGTGTGAGTGTGTCGTGTGTGTGTCCGAAAGAAAGAAGACATACCCATGCATGATCGTCTAGCTGTAGTGATTGACGTGCATGACATGCAAACTACGTGCTGGCCGTTGCTTCACTGTACTGATTGATAGCACGCATGATGGTCCATCGTGCAGCATGACATTCACGTAAACGTTGCATGTCATGCAAGCATGATCGTTTAGGGACACTTTAATTTTTGTGCTGTCAAGTTTCAATGTATGTAATGTAGCTTAGAAGCGGACTTGGTGTATAATTTGTAAGTTAAAGGACTGCATCATACCGTACATTCTATCGGGCTCAATTCCGATCTCCGGAATTCCAATATCATTTTATTGCAAAACGGAAATACGAATTTATAAAATTGATACGGCCTTTACATCCACTGGGTTCGAGTGAAATGGGACCTCCTTTACGGAAGAGACGAATTGAAGTTTTTATGAAGAATGCCCGTAATATCTATTTGACTTTGTAGTGCATTGCATCTGTAATGTTTTTTCGTTTGATCAGATAAAATGCTTTCAATTTGGTAGAAGATTTATACCTGTATATACACGTAATTACCTTCACGCTATGTCCCCGAGAGCGTCAGTGGCATCGGGGATAAGACGCGGCCTATCATATCGAAAGGTCCGAAGTTACGGCTATATAATATACGGCTGGGCCATGTACCTGGGTTTTTTCTCGAAACTGAAATACATTACATCTCTCAAACGGTTAAGGAAATCATCGCGAAGAAACCTTATACGCCGTAGAAGAAAATCTTAGGCGCGTGTGAAGTCCACCAACCGTTACTGGGCTAGCGTGGGGGACTACAGCCCTAACGCCCTCAAAAAAACCACAAACTAACAAACATGGGTGTGAAATGACTGACCCCTTTGTTTTCAGGTCGCAAGTTAAAAGGGGTGTGAGTAATTATTTTCGGGTGCCATAATTTCATTTGCAATTACAAAAGGTCAGAAATTGCTGTCGGAATGGCCACAAAGTTATGTTCAAACGATATAGCTGTCTGAACTGAGGGTTGAGAACCATGGTTGTTGAGTTTTATGATCATAATCATAAAGGCGACACTCCTATACCCCCTCATTAGGTAGGATTCCCTCCCTCCTCCCTGTGTCGCGGGTGGCATGAACACATACAAACACAATCACAAACATCCAAGACCCAAGAACAAGCATTGATCTGTCACATAAATGCCGGCCGGGATTCGGGAAACCTGAATTCGGATTCCTCCTCCTGTTTGTTATGTAAGTACCTACTCGTGTGGCATTAAATTTTCTTTCTTTCTTTCTTTCTTTCTTTCTTTCTTTCTTTCTTTCTTTCTTTCTTTCTTTCTTTCTTTCTTTCTTTCTTTCTCTTTCTCTTTCTCTTTCTCTTTCTCTTTCTCTTTCTCTTTCTCTTTCTCTTTCTCTTTCTCTTTCTCGTTCTCTTTCTCTTTCTTTCTCTCTCTCTCTCTCTCTCTCTCCCTCCCTCCCTCCCTCCCTTTCTTTCTTTCTTTCCTAGCACAGCAGGCAGAGTCACTACCAAATTGACCTACGAAGGCGACACTTCAGCCTCGCACAATCTTTACAAACTTGACATTAAGATGTTTGTTGTAGATGGTGGTAGTTAAACAATTAACGTGTATAAAATGTACCCAGAGTATTTTAATAAGCATTAACCCTTTGGCTCTCCAAAAAAGTTATTTTGCGATTTAATTCCTCAAGTTAGTGTATGACAATGTCAGGTGTCTGAGTGACTGCGAATTAGGTGTATCACAGGCACACGCGGTGTGCGGTGGCGGTGGCGGCCTGTTGTCTCCCCCATGCAATGTATGTGAGACTTCAGACACGGGCGGCCTGCGTTTTCATATTGAAGCTGCGGCCTGCGGTAGACCGCCACCGCAGAACGCGATGTGTCTGTGATACGCCTTATGACATAATTACCCGGCGGAATAACTAGCTAGCTGTCAAACTGTGTAGCTGTAAAGAGTTAACATATTTTGACTTTGACTGAAACCTTTTCCAGACTACTATCGACCTTGTTAGGGTTTCAATCTGTGATTTAATTACTTTAGACTAGAGACAACTCCAAGCGGTAATTATTATGTTTAAGTACCTAATCAGAAACACTCAATTGCCTTCTAAATTATTCATCTGAATTTGAAACAGAATTTGCCGCAACTAGGGCGAAGATAAGACCTTAAGCGCATGGAAATCGTCGGAATTCACAGTACTGTTTTTGTAAAACACCCTTCAAAGGTCAACTTGGGTAGAAAGGCTTTAACTAAATACACCTTTACTAAATACTTACACATTTTGAGAGAAAATAAATCTCAAAATATAATTATGCTATTATTAGTTTGAAGGGAGAGTCAGTAAGGTAAAGTTTGGGTAAATGCGTCCATGGGGCAAATACGGCAAAACGAAAGTTTTATTGTCAGTGAGGAGACAAATCAATGAGTTTGGAAATGTCACCGATGCGCGGCGATGCTCGTGCATGCGCATTCTGTGCTCTGTGAGACAAGTAATCGAAAATCCTGGTACCTACTTCTAAAAATGCTTAGTTCGTTCGTGGATTTTAACTAGATGTCCTTAACGAGTAGTTTTTTATTGTCGCATTTGCCCCACAGACGCATTTACCTAAATTTACCTTACTAACTCTCCCTTCAAACCAATGCTGGCTTAATTGTATTTTTTTTTCTCTCTCTCTAAATGTTTGAGTATTTAGTAAAGGTGTATTTATCTATAGCCTTGATTAAACACTGTTAGAGAGCTTAAACCACTACTTAACGTGACTTAACCAACGCCCGGCAAAGCACTTTGGCGAGAATTCAACGCCGACCGTTTGAAATTCTCGCTCGATTCCCTTTCTAAAAATTATGGTGTAATATTTTTTACAGAAATACCCCACTTTGTTAGTTTTCTTACTAAAAACGTGGAGAACTGGTTTTGATAGGAAGAAATTTACTTGATAAAGGGTACTGTTATTAAAAAATCTTGGCATATTAAACCTCAAAATTATTATTCAAAACGTCTACCTACTTTGAATATTTACCTAAGCTTTTCCTAGTACTCTCTCTAATGTTTTACTAAAGTTTTGAATTATTAAGGTTTTATGTTTTGGGTTTTTATGCTAAAATAATAAAATATACTTAATTAAAATCCTATCCCATCCGTTCTCTAAGTATATCCTACTATCCTATCCTATCCTATCCTATCCTATCCTATCCTATCCTATCCTATCCTATCCTATCCTATCCTATCCTATCCTATCCTATCCTATCCTATCCTATCCTATCCTATCCTATCCTATCCTATCCTATCCTATCCTATCCTATCCTATCCTATCCTATCCTATCCTATCCTATCCTATCCTATCCTATCCTATCCTATCCTATCCTATCCTATCCTATCCTATCCTATCCTATCCTATCCTATCCTATCCTATCCTATCCTATCCTATCCTATCCTATCCTATCCTATCCTATCCTATCCTATCCTATCCTATCCTATCCTATCCTATCCTATCCTATCCTATCCTATCCTATCCTATCCTATCCTATCCTATCCTATCCTATCCTATCCTATCCTATCCTATCCTATCCTATCCTATCCTATCCTATCCTATCCTATCCTATCCTATCCTATCCTATCCTATCCTATCCTATCCTATCCTATCCTATCCTATCCTATCCTATCCTATCCTATCCTATCCTATCCTATCCTACTAATACTATAAAGGCGAAAGTTGTTTGGATGTGAGGATGTTTGTTACTCTTTCACGCAAAAACTACCAAACAGGTTTTGACGAAACTTGGTACAGTGATAGCTTATATCCTGGAATAATATAGAAACTACTTTTTAACGCGGACAAAGTCGCAGGGCGTTCGCTAATACCCTCTAAGTAACAAAACGCCTACATAGAGGACGCTATTTCACAATGTATACGGGATTAAATTATAAATGCAAAAGTTTGGATGAATATTTATAAGTTTGGAAATTGGATATACATTTAATTTTAATTTTATTTATTCAGAAACAAACAGTCGTTTACATAAATATTTTTCAACTTATATAAAGTAAAATTAGACCTATAGTTTCCTTAATTAACTAGAATAACAGGCACAACAGTGATATCATATATGCCCTGAAATAATTTTTAAGCGATACTTATTAATGCGGAGGAAGTCGCGGGGCATAAGCTAGTTTAATAATATTATGCACGTTCTTTAGAGTGTTAGAACGGGTTTTGCGACCCAAAAAACAAGATCAAATACTAGACTTACGTGAAGTCTAGATAGCGTTCGTTTTTCAAAAACCGAAATCTGACAGCCACATACTAATGAAGTCATGTTTTTTCACAGAACCGAGAATCCCCTTCTCTTTTGAAGTCGGTTAAAGATAACGAGTGTTTGACATAAAACATGAAAGATTAAATTTACATACACCTACGACAAAGTGAGGGTATGAAATAATCACAAAAGGGCAATTCCGTGAAATTCGACAACGACCCAGCTAGGGGCTCTGTCATAATTTTTTTCTCTTTCCAGTTATAAAATGTGCCATCATTCTCGCATAGCCGCAAGCGGTGGGGGAGGACTCAGACGTGCTACGGCTGATGTTATTTTCTTAAAGATTTTTTTTTCTTACCACCCAAATAGTAAGAATGGCAGACTGTTTCTTAAATCATCTATCCGGCTGTTTAGCGTCTTCAATCACTGTCTTCTGTGATTTTTTAAAATCTGTTTTTATCGTTTAGGGACGTTTTACTATTAATAATGGCAGCCCCATTAAAGCCTAAGAAAATTATCCAAGGTCATTAATGTTGAATTAATATTCAGTTTATTTGTTGGTTGAATAGGCTGTCTATGTACTACAACCATTGCCTTAGGCTTTGGGTGTTCTGTTCGAATTCTATTTTCAAATCTAGCATTCAGATTATAAACGTTCAAGAAACAATGTCTGTTTTCATTTAATAATTTAATCCAACAATTAAATCATAAATCATTCTGACTGACCTCGAAGAAGGTCTTCTGTGATATTCAACAAAACTTAAAACACAAAAAAGCTTACATTCGAGTGGGGTATGAAATTACGCGACTCGATTAGTAGAGTTAAAAATGCGTAGGTACAATGTCACACCTCAAAAACAAACAGGAAATACTACATTCCCACGAAAAAAACGACTAACCTATATCGACCTACTGTTGCGGCACTGGCCTATCCTCTCAACGAGTACGGTTATAGTCCACCAAGTTAGCCCAGGTGGGCCGTGCGCCTAAAAATTCCTTCTTCGGAGTATGAATTTTTTGCTACCTATGCCACCGACGCTTTCGATAAATTTTAATAAAAAATCTTATTGTGGTATCATTGACAGAGGCGCTACTCTGTGAAATTTGACAAGCGACGCCTACGCAACTTTCACGCAAAAACGATTTTGATGAAACTTTACAGTAGGAAATAGATCAGAATACACATAGCCATTCATAAAGATAGACAAATCATTTATAAGACACCTAGGGAAAGCTGTTGCTGAGAGAAAGAAAATTTTACGCGAGTGAAGCCGCGAAAAACAGTAAAAATATTTTGACTGCATGTGTGAGTGGGGCGAAGCGTGCGCCACAGCACAGAAAATTGGCAAAGTTTGAATGATCGCGAAACCTTCCCCACTTCAAGATTGTTACATGAGCCGTTCGTTTCCGAGTTAACTTAGTTTAACTTGAGTTCCATTCGAAGGTACCTGCTCACTAATTTTCGAATGGTTTCCCCTGATACTGTACCTGCAAGAAGAATCGCCAAACGTTGTGCAGCACAGCACAGCCAAATCTTGTTGCAACAGCTGGTTCTGTTTAATAGGTATTCAGTTCGGTACCACCTTGTACAAAACGTACAGGCTTGTCTGTCACCATCAGTGACCATAAAAGACAATTTCGAAATGAGATGAGTTAACCTCTAAAATTAAATCAATAAGCGACTTGACCACTGAACTATTTGATCGAAGCGCCCACCGCGCAAATCCAACAAACCTTAGCAAAGATTAATAGTTATTTGTTATGCAAGGCTGCAAAGTTGGTTATTTTGTGCGAGTACTAGTGTTGAAAACTAAGCAAGCGATGGGTTCTAGGATTGAACCACTCGCATCGCTCGTGGTTGAGTCCTAGAACCCTAAGAATCAAAGATAGAATCCTGAGCGTAGCGAGGGTTTCAAGGTACGAGACACAAAATAACTTTGCTGCCGAGCGCAACACACAATTTTTCAGCTCACTACAGCGAGGAAAATACTAGGTGAATTGAATCCTTTCGGCGGTTTAGAACCACAAATAATAATAACCACAATCAGAATTGACCACTGCTTTAAATGTCCACCTTGTACAAATTAGAAGAAAAGTTTTAAAAAGTTTTTTTCCAGGTGCAGTTTTCCACGCAGATTTCGAATGAGAAAGTATACCCTTCCGAGCTTGTGAGGTGAAAAATAATTGGTCTGTGAAATTTCAAATTTCACAGACCAATTATTTTAATCAACAACTTTCTTTTTAATTGACTTCGCAGACATGCATTTGACAGATTTTATTAAATCCTTCGTTTTTCCAATAATTCTGACTTCCGACAGGTATTTGTTTATTTATTTTGGTTGCAGTACGCGTGCTTGCGTGCGTGGGATGCCCTTCTGCCAGGTGGACCGACGACCTTAAGAAGGTGGCCGGGACCACTCTCGCTCCCGCTTTCGGATGGACCGGGTGTAGTGGCGTTCACTAAGGAAGGTATATCCAGCAATGGAAGTTAAACCTCATATGACGAGGATGATGATGACATAGAAGCAACTTCTCAGAAGTCATCATACTTGACCAGTCCACTTCTGGACATAGGCGTTCCCTAAAAAGCGTCCCTTCACTCTGCCACCCGGTTTCCTCTTATTTAACAATATTTCTAATAATAATAATTAACAATATTTCTAATAATAATAAAAGAGCCGTGGTAGCCTAGTTGGTTGTGCACTCGCCTCACGTTCATGAGGTCGTGGGTTCGATGCTGGCCCGTACCAATGAGTTTTTCGAAAACTTAAGTACGGTTTATTATAATACCACAGGTTTTTCGGTGAAGGAAAACATCGTGAGTAAACCTGCATACGCCAAAAGACTGGTATTTAACTATTCTAAGGCGTATGTGAAGTCCACCAAAAAAAGGAATGTGGCACCGTTTGGCGGACAGGGGTATGGCACAACAGATCCCATAGGGTCCAAGTGTCGCCAGGTATTTCTGGCCCCCTAACAAGATAAGATAAGACAATAATAATAATAATTTAAGTATTATCTCTACAGATAACCGCTGGGGTAGACGAGTTCTCGAGTGGAGACCACGGCTTGACAAGCGTAGTGTGAGACGCCCCCCGGCTAGATGGAGCGATGACCTGTGTGTGGCGGCTGGCAGTGACTGGATGCGGAGAGCCGAGGATCGGGTTCAGTGGCGCGCCTTGGGGGTGGCATGTGCCCAGCCAGTGGACTGGTACAGGCTAATGATCATGATGAAGTATCATTATCATCAGCCTGTCATCAGCCAGCCTATTAAGTATCATATTATCTCTAATGTCAGTAATTGTATTCTTGCATTTCGGAATCTGATAACGGTACCACAATAATGTAAGTGACAAATTCACCTCAGTTATTCCGCGAAGCTTCATAATTAAAGTGTAAATTCTATTTCTATATTTCTTCAGCATCGCTCACAACAAAGGTATTTGTAAAAAAAGAGAAAAAATGGCGTGAAACGAGCACACATATCAACACATCAAGGCTTCTCCCCGTCGGAAGTTGGGGAACAGGAAGTTAGCTTATCTCTCTTGCTTCTCTCACACCCGGCCCAAGTTATAAGAGGGTTGTACGGTCGACCGCACGTCAGTGGAAACAAAAGTCGATCGAATTGTCTAGGTTAATTAAATATTTTCGACTTAATTAATTTATTTGGTGACATTTTTGTAATTATAATTCTAAAATTTGTACGCAGCAAGGTAAAACATGAAGAAACTATATAAACACTGACATTTGAATATTTAAACTCATGTTTGACAAAAAAAAACTATCTTTCTTTCCTCCCTAATATGATAATTATATAATTATTTACGGGTCTTACACACGAAATAGTTTCCACTGACGTGCGGTCGACTGTACCATATAGGTAAGACCAATAGAAGTGTTTAACGCCAGAAAGCAATAATTTCAAAGCCCGAACTTAATTTCTAGGAATTCTTTACGTCCCTTCCGGGAATTTTACTCTCAGATAACAACCTAAAAGTTGGATATTAGGAAACAGTAATTTCAATTCCCCTATGGAGAATAAAAATTCCCCTTGCCAAAGGGAAGTAAAATCCTAGGATTTACTGAAGTTTGAGCTTTCCCAGTAAAATAAAGCTTGTATCTTGCACCCTCCAATGTAATTGTGTGATGTAAGTACTTTTTCAACTTCACTGGAGTCACATTTCCCCTTTCGCGGGGTAATTATAAAGTGTATTCAGTTATCACTAATAGTATTAGCTTGGAAGCTTAGTTACTTGCTGTAATGAATGTAACTTGAATCTTCAATATTTTAATTTAAAATTATTCAAAGATTTATTAATTGATTTAAGACTAAATTGAATTGAAAGGCATTCTTTTGGAAAAATGATTGTACTGTGTGGATTTTTAATTTTTGACTAGAGACATTGTGACTTGATTTAATTAAAAAATATATCTTATTTAATTTTGATTTGACGTGACGTGCATGACATGCACACTACGTGCTGGAGCTCTATTTTTGATTCGCTCGTAGGGAATTGTATCGTCGCATGCGACTTATGTCATACTCGACTTCCAAGTCGCACGACGCTGATTTTCAGCATTTTTGATTCGCTCGCGTTCGGTGTTGCCAATAATATTAGAAATGTAGAATTTTATCCGTTTCACGCAGAAAAAATAAAAACCGGTAATTACCGAAACGTAAAGCGGAACGTAAAATGCTCAGTAATGGTCGAAACCATAGACACTGTATATGATATTATCTTTGCCTTTTGTAAGAAAAAAGTGAACTGAAGTGAAGTGTCAGTGATAGTTGTCTCTTTTCTTTTGTCATATGGCATTTGACGTTTATTCTACCGCTCGGCTCGTCCCAAGCGACGATTGGTACTCGTTGCCGTTCGAGCGATTCAAAAATGCGGAGTCCGGAGGCGGATAATTATTTACGGGTCTTACACACGAAATAGTTTCCACTGACGTGCGGTCGACTGTACCATATAGGTAAGACCAATAGAAGTGTTTAACGCCAGAAAGCAATAATTTCAAAGCCCGAACTTAATTTCTAGGAATTCTTTACGTCCCTTCCGGGAATTTTACTCTCAGATAACAACCTAAAAGTTGGATATTAGGAAACAGTAATTTCAATTCCCCTATGGAGAATAAAAATTCCCCTTGCCAAAGGGAAGTAAAATCCTAGGATTTACTGAAGTTTGAGCTTTCCCAGTAAAATAAAGCTTGTATCTTGCACCCTCCAATGTAATTGTGTGATGTAAGTACTTTTTCAACTTCACTGGAGTCACATTTCCCCTTTCGCGGGGTAATTATAAAGTGTATTCAGTTATCACTAATAGTATTAGCTTGGAAGCTTAGTTACTTGCTGTAATGAATGTAACTTGAATCTTCAATATTTTAATTTAAAATTATTCAAAGATTTATTAATTGATTTAAGACTAAATTGAATTGAAAGGCATTCTTTTGGAAAAATGATTGTACTGTGTGGATTTTTAATTTTTGACTAGAGACATTGTGACTTGATTTAATTAAAAAATATATCTTATTTAATTTTGATTTGACGTGACGTGCATGACATGCACACTACGTGCTGGAGCTCTATTTTTGATTCGCTCGTAGGGAATTGTATCGTCGCATGCGACTTATGTCATACTCGACTTCCAAGTCGCACGACGCTGATTTTCAGCATTTTTGATTCGCTCGCGTTCGGTGTTGCCAATAATATTAGAAATGTAGAATTTTATCCGTTTCACGCAGAAAAAATAAAAACCGGTAATTACCGAAACGTAAAGCGGAACGTAAAATGCTCAGTAATGGTCGAAACCATAGACACTGTATATGATATTATCTTTGCCTTTTGTAAGAAAAAAGTGAACTGAAGTGAAGTGTCAGTGATAGTTGTCTCTTTTCTTTTGTCATATGGCATTTGACGTTTATTCTACCGCTCGGCTCGTCCCAAGCGACGATTGGTCGATACCACTCGTTGCCGTTCGAGCGATTCAAAAATGCGGAGTCGAGGGAAAATCAGTAGAATCGAACGCTAGAAGCGAGGAGAGCGAATCAAAAATAGAGCGCCTGGCCGTTGCTTCACTGTATTGATAGCAAGCATGATGGTCCATCATGCATCATGACATTTACGTAAACGTTGCATGTCATGCAAGCATGATCGTTTAGGGACACTTCTACAGCTAGACGTTCATGCATGAGTGACAGCACGTAATGCATGTCATGCCGCATGATCGTTTAGGGAGCCCATAATTTATGTAGGAAGTAGGTTAAGTAGGTTATATATAGTTTTTTTTTCTATACGAGAAACCAGGTGGCAACAAAAAGAAGTCTACCCAACTCTATTGAGAAAATACACAAATTAAGGAATAAAATAAATTTACTCGGACTCAAGGGAAATACATCAAACGGTCTAATTCGTTTCCCAAATTTATTTATTTCAAATAATCCCAAAGGTAAGGGTATAAAGGCTAACGAACCTAAGCATATAAATCTTTGGTTGCGTTAGAACAGGGGTTCCCAAACTAAAATTCCCTGGGATTCCCTCTATTTACTTCACTAGCAATTTACGACATCCGAAGTAAGTAGCGCAGTGTGGGACGCCCCCCGGCTTGATGGAGCGAGGATCTGCGTAAGGCGGTTGGCAGTGACTGGATGCGGAGAACCGAGGATCGGGTTCAGTGGCGCGCCTTGGGGGAGGCCTGTGTCCAGCAGTGGACTAGTATACAGGCTGATGATTATGATGAAGTTAATAAAAGCCCAGTGCCGTGGTAGCCTAGTTGGTTGTGCACTCGCCTCACGTTAATGAGGTCGTGGGTTCGATCCTGCCCCGTACCAATGAGTTTCTCGAACTTTAGTATGGTTTATTATAATACCACAGGTTGCTCGGTGAAGGTAAACATCGCGAAGAAACCTGCATACGCCAAAGACTGGTATTTACTATTCTAAGGCGTTTGTTAGCTAATGTAAAATAGAATTTGATTATTTTTCAGTAAGTAGTAATTTAAAATGAAATGAAAGATTTATCTACACTGTCATAGTTATTGTGATTTCTATAAATAAACTATGGTCAAACCAAATCATTGTGTATAATGAGGTCCTGCGAGGTAAATTAGATCACGACGCCACACTTTGGGAAACACTGTATTAGATTATAAGGGGATATGGCAAGTACATACATTATGTAGTGAACTATAATTCAATGAATAAATACTTTCATTTTTGAAGACCTGTCGACCCGCCGTGCAGCTGGGAAAAAGGGGTAAACAGTCATCAACAGCCTGTTAATGTCCCCACTGCTGGGGCTCAGGCCTACCCTCTCCACGAGGGCGTTCGGGCTATAGTCCACCACGCTAGCCCAGTGCGGGTTGGTGGACTTCACATACGCCTAAGAATTTCTTCTTCGGCGTATGCAGGTTTCCTCACGATGTTTTCCTTCACCGTTTGAGAGCAGTCAGTAAATGTACTTAAGTTTCGAGAAAAACCCATTGGTACATGGCCCAGCTGGGGATCGAACTCCGGACCTTTCGAAATGATAGGCCGCGTCTTATCCCCTACGCCACTGACGCTCTGTAACTACTGTACCCTGGTAAACAGTAAATAAAGATAAAACAAAATAATTAACATTACATTTCGAGGTACTTTATTAAAGTAGGTATAAGTATGTACAAAACTTACAAGTATTAATATATATGTACAACATATAGAATATAATAAAATCACTACCTACTTCAATTAAAAAATACATTATTACATTTTTAATGATAATTACGTACATTTTGAAATAAAACATTTACTTAGGTGACATCAACGATTGGTTAAAAAATAACCTGACTGGCTTCAAAACTCTCCCGCATACTAAAGTATTATAATGCGTTTTGTTACATTAACAAGAAAATTTTCATTAATGTGACGATTTTGTAACTGAGCCCATTAAAAAATTACAGGTACTTTAGGCGTTTGAGTAAATATTTAAAAAGCTTATATATTTTAAAGCAACCTATTGTTGCGGGGACCTACAGTAAGTTAAAATGTGTCACCCATTCGATTACCTATGTTTTAATTAAGTTTTTATTCACACAACTAATATTTTATGACTTCATTTTCAGAGTAAATTTAAGATTAGGAAAGGAAAATCACAAACTAGTATTTATAAATCGTGTATGATACTCTTTTTATTAGAATAAATGTGTTCGACAAAGCCTTGGAGAAAATGGTGTATTATGGAATAGGATAGAACCAGCCAATGCTTAAAATGTTGGACATGAAACGACTTTATAATCCATTCCCGTGATGAAATGGTGTGACGTTGGATTGGATAGGGGTACATTTAGATAGAACTCTCCAAAAGTTCCAATCGGATAAAAACGGCTTCGAGGAACAAGGTTGAACTTCTACTTTGGCATCATGTTTCGTATCTCTAGCATCATCGTTGGAGAGATCAGAGCAACATGGATTAAAATTTACGGACGCTTGGATTGGACATTTTTCAGATTGGAATTTTTTCAGATTGGACGTTTTTCAGTTTGGAGATTTTTCAGTTCGAGTATGGTCGTTGGACATTTTTCAGATTGGCCATCATTACAGTAAATCGTTTGAATGCAGATCCAGTTTGAAAAACATTTCAGGCAAAAAAATAAGAGGTCCGGCACAGCCAGCCCCATCTTTTTAAAATGTACTTCTCTTTTATAGTCTAACTACCTAATAACAATATTCCTTATTTCTAAATATGAGTAGAATCAGTCGACACCGATACTGTGGAGATGCCAGGCCTGACTTGGTTGGCATTGTTGTCGTGTTCGTCCTTCTTGGTCCGTTTCTTTGGTCCAAGAAGTAACTTCTGCAGTTGACAGAATGGCGCTTCCACCAGCAGGTACAGGGGAAGGGAGTAGAGGTATGTCGTGAAGACTATGCCGGCATACAACATGATCTGGAAATATAGATTTAAATTTATTTTATTTCGCTAATACATCACAAAACAGTATACAATATATATACAACATTATTAAAGAGTCTTATGTGTAGAAGGGATCGTTAATTTGATACAATATTTTGTATAAATCTAATTAAATAAAATTATATAATGTCAAAATAAGATATAAAATAATAACGTCACAATACATTATATAAGTACCTATATAATATTTATAAGAGAACTAATAAATTAACAAGCCAGAGAAAAAATTATTGAGATCAGTGGCGTCGGGACTCGGGGATAAGACGTGGCCTACCATATCGAAAGGTCCGAAGTTCATACCCAGGCTGGGCCATGTATCAATGGGGTTTCCTCGAAACTTAAGTACATTTACTAACTGCTCTCAAACGGTGAAGGAAAACATCATGAGGAAACCTGCATATGCCGAAGAAGAAATTCTCAGACACATGTGGATTCCACCAACCCGCACAGGGCTAGCGTGGTGGACTTTAGCCCGAACGCCCTTCTTGAGAGGGTAGGTCTGAGCCCCAGCAGTGGGGACATGTTTAAAGGCTGTTGATTTGAATTGAAACTAAGATTCCATATGTGATTGTAATTGGACAATGACTTTATTTATTAAATAATATTGAGATAGGTCCAACTTGTCGGAGTCCTCTGTTCCCAGTAGCAATCAGGCCGGAACTCTGGTGACTGAGATTAACGAAGTCGGTAGTACATAAAAATAATGTCAAGAAATGACTTCGAATCAAAGTGACTCGGCAAAGAAAAGTTGAAAGGAAATAGAGAGAAACGAACGTAAAAAGATGAGAGGAAGATAATAGATTTACAGTTTTGGCGAATACTCGTATATGTCCAGAAATGTAATAAAAACATACATTTCGCGAGTTTGCAAAACAACGAAAGTTATTTAAAACCATATATTGTTGAAATGCTGATTAGTTCAAAATTGACAAGGCTATTTATATTCCAACCCAAAGGAGGAAAAGACTTCTAATCGTGGGCGAAACTACAAATAACAATAAGTATCTCAACAAATTACGTAGAAAAGGCAATAAATTTGTGCTCACAGCAGTATAGTCTGTGGCGTAGAAGGATCTTCTCAATTGTCCACCATAGGTCCTCAGAACTGTCGCGTGCAACAACATGGCGCAGTACGACATTCTTCCTAAAGGCTGCATGGGAGCCCATTCAACTGCGTTCACGTATATAGCTGCAAAAATAACATAAGTACTTAATAAAAATTACTATAGCGACTCGTATACTTGTCTAAACACAAACAAGGAAGTACAAGATTATACTGACAAAGACATAGATAATGTTCACACCAGAACCAACTGGTTCTGTACAGCTATCTGGGGAATCGAACCCACAACCTCTAGCGTTTGTTTGTAGTATCCATAGGAGAACGAAGAACTTAATTTAACATCAGAAGTAGTAATATCTTAAATGAAGAATGTATAGATCAATGACACAGTTGAGATGAAAACACAAACTAAATTACTTCAAAACTGCATTAAAAATATTTCAATTAATAAGAAAACAAATCCATAAACTTGCAGAAATCCAACAGCAGGAACTTCCTCCTTCGTGACGTTTTTAACACATAAACATTGCCTCATATTCAGACACAACTACAACACTATTAACTACACAGCACTATTATTATTTAACACACTAATATTTGTACTTATACTTTTTAGATAATAACATTACACTACACACTGTATGTATTTATAACTCTCCTGTTATTTCTTCGTGATGTACTGCGTCCGTACGTCATTTGGTGGCCTCACTGAAAACCAGCGCTGTAGCTCTTGCTGCAGCCTAAAGCTGAGTTGGGGACCTTTTTGACGTCACACTGCAACACGAGGCGTGGATGGGGTCGCCGGGGGTCAGTGCCGGCCAGTCTCACCCTATGTGGGGGCTGGTCGGGTGTCACTGTCACTTCACTTGGCGACCTCATCTAGTATTACTTATTATTATTATTTCTTGTTGTTATGTTTCTTTGTATTTCTTGTTTGTTTTATTTTAATTTTTTAAATTCTCTCGCTGTGTGTTGTCTTTGTGTACGTTAAATAAATTCTATTCTATTCTATTCATACTTACCATGTGCTCTATAGAAGCATCCAATAATAAAGACACAGATGGCTAAAGCAAAGAAATTCTGGTTCAAAGAGTTGAAGATGGCCGATTCAAAGGCGGATGCCTCACGATGATGAAGGTCCCATCCCATGAGCACGGTACCCAGCGCTATTGGAACTGATGCCAGATAAAGAAGCTTGAAGAGCTGAAAAGCAAAACCAGAGAGATAATTTTAAAACCTACACTAATTTATCTTAAAATAAAATGGATCTGTAATACAAAAAGTCCGTGAGTTGATCACTATACAAATTTTTATAATGTACAAAGAAAAGAATAGAAAGATAAAGTGAAAGATAACTTACAAGAGATTCTCTGAGATCCCACTTTTCCGACTGCGCCTTATGGTAAAAGTAGGCAGTCAACACACCGAGGTGGTAGCCGGCCCAGTTGCCTTGGGCGGACACGTAGGCGTGGTAGAAAGTATAGTTGTACCCGAATATGTCCCTTATGGACCTGTCATAAAAATACAGAAGGCAATATAGAAGGTAATATCGAATAGGGAAGTAAACATCAAAACAAAGTTTATGCTGGTAATAATGAATTAGAGGTGAACATTGATCAATTTATTAATTCAATAGTAATAGTAACAACCCGTCTAATTGAGGAGGTACAACCATTAAAGAATTTTGCAATGAAGACAGTACCTACATTTGGTAGGTATGATCACGTAAAGCTTTGTGGTAATAATAATAGAGTCTTAATAGAAATAAACTTAGTCCCAAGAGCGAGAAGGTTAAAAGGCTCTTATACGAAGAGTCATGACATAAAACCGGTTCTATTATATCTAGGTATAATAGACTGGTCTTAATTCGTGTCTATTTTTGGCTTTATTTGAAGACATCCAATCTATGTCAGGGTCAATTTGTATTTAAGGTGTAATAATAGAATAATTTATAGATTTATTAGTACCAGGACCTATAATTTTGTAACTATCAAAACAAGTTCTAGCTAGCACCATTGATGATGTTTTATATTGAAATATAGTATTAAATAATAAATACTAACTCAGGGAACAGGCTGGTACGAATCGGCAGTAAGTTCATGAAGTACGTCTGGAGGAAGGGGATGAGAAGACTGATCACCATCACGACCGATAGCACCGGGACCCCACTCCTAGGCCAGCGCCAGATGATGAGCATCACGACAAGGGTGACTAGGAAAAGCTGGGTGTCTGTGCCGAGATACCTGTGGAACAAAAAATTTTGTTGAAATCCATGAAAACACAAAGTCAGCTGCTAGAAGTTGCGATAAACTTGCGCTCCGTTCTTTCTGTCTATCCCGTCGAGACATAACGTGAATGTATGTAAGCAAGACGTATGTGTTTATGTATGTGTGTGTGTGAGTATGTATAGATGTATGTATGTAACTTTACGCGTCATTAATTATTTTAAATCTACGTTTCGGAAAATTAGAGCTGAAAATATAAAGCGGAATAAGAAACATCCTTAAATAAGTAATTTTAAATAAATAATTCTTTCAAAACTTCTGTCTAACCTACAGGTAAAAGGTTCAGTAATATCGAAGGGATTATTTAATGTCTCCCTCATGGCATTAAATATTAAAGACGTCTTTAACTTTGATCCTTTCTTCAGGTGTTTATTAATCTTTAATAAACTTTCAAAATCTTTGGGGTACCTACCTGACATTAAATTAAAATTAAGTAAAGTTTAGTTTATGAAAAAAAAATTGTAGATCAGGATTTGTTTTAAAAATTCAAGAAACTTCCCTATTGAGTAGTATAATCTGGAATTTATAAGGTTTTTTCCAACTATGGTGGCTGGTTATTTAGTTTTAAGTTGTTTAATGTGAATTTCGAAGGTTTCTTTCCCTTTTCATCCTACTTTTATATAACTATTAAACTCTATTTTGTCTAGTATTCTCAGCTTTGACATCTATGTCAGGGTCTTTATAACACGTTTACTGTTATTTATGTTGAGTCAACATTACAATATAAATACCCTTAGCCTAGAATCAAACTAAGCACTAAGCAGATAGAACCAATATGTGCAATGTAACACAATGCTAACAGCTTCAAGTCTCCTCAAGGTTATCAAATATAACAATCCGAACCATGATATTTGAAAAATTAATGATTACCTGTGCAAAAGTCATGGCTTCAGGCTGTCTAACTACCTAGGTACCTTGAAATTTAATCGCCCATAAATCAATTTTGTCCATATTTAAACTAGGTAAGGTAAAATCCTTCTTACCGTTGTATTTTTCAACTTCTATGATAAAATCTATAGATTATTAGTTTTAGTCTCTAGTTCCTCTTTCTCGTTGTCTCTCTTTCCTACATTCTACAACATCTATAATAGCTGTTGAAGTAGACTATCAGATTCTCAATACAATTTCACCCTTTGATATTTATAAAAATTCAACCGTTTTGTATTGTAACAATATTGCAAGTTTTCCGTTTTATGATAATGAGTAGTTTACCTGTGTTTATCTTTATTGAGTTTTTATAGCGTGAAGGTAATAATTTAAGTATGCGAGTAATATATGAGTAGATCATAATGATGGTATAATTATCATGTTGACTAAGAACAAATAACGGTAGGCACTTTGAAGTTGCAAAATACACAATCAACCGACTGCAATTCTATGCCGAAAGCAGTGCAAATCACCAAAATAAAACTAAGCAATTATGCTTATGTCTTATTAAAAATTATGTTATTGTCTATTCTTGCAGTAGGCACCTAAAATATCAGCTGCAAAAATATAATTCGTATCATTAAAATGACAATGTGTCGTCAAAAATAGGAGATACAAAAAAAATTGGCATTGAGGTATTTTATGCAATGTGAATCATATTATTGCCGATTTAGGCATTTTGCGTAATAATGTTTCATTATCTCAAAATGCCAAAACTTTGCGTATTTGTCGTTAAGCGTCGAAAGGATTTTGACATCCCATTTAAAAGTTTGTCTAAAGCCTGATCGCAGGTCAAAAGGTCGCTTCCTTGACTAGAGCGTCAGGGGTTGGGGTCGTCAGTTGTTTAGAAGATAATCCTTTCCTTCTCAAATCGCTGTTACAGGAAAAATCCTATTAAGGCATTAGATAAGTGTATTTATTATGAAAATATTTGTTATTCTTATCTATACATATAATAAAATCGTAAAGGCCAAAAAGTCTGTACATTGAATATATTCGAAAAAAAACCAACCAGGGCGACTTAAAATGAGCAACTGAACATGTTAGAACAGTTTTTAAAATTTTTGTCTGTCTGTTTGTTTGTTTGTTTGAACGCGCATCACGCCTAAACCGCCGAACGGATTTTGACGAAACTTTGTATAGTGACAGTGTATATCCCGGAATAACATAATAAATCACAAAAATCTCGAAAATTTGCCGAGAAATAACAACCAGCAATAAAAAACTCTCATTTGCTAAAATTTGTATGAACTTACAGGTCAGAGTAGCCTGGTTATTTTTGAAAGTGTTACAAGTGAGCCCTGTTCAAAGGATAAGGGCTACTCTGCTGTGTGATTCTGTAAAGTATGAATTAAAACTCGACCATCACATCGCAAGTCACTTACTTCACTCCGCATCCGATCACGAAAGACCTTGATGTCGCATTGTGTAAACAAATACAAGCTACTTAATAAACACTTCACTTGCGAAGTAAAGTGAGTATTGAACTGTAAATCATAGAGTTAGAGACCGATCTCACTGCGGATTCAGGATCGAGTTGCACAAATACGCTTACAGAATAGCGGGGCTGCAAACTACCATAGGTTTTTTATTATAAACCCTGACTGACTGACATACAGGATGTAACAAAATCCCTATATTGACCGGTTACAGGGGCTCTCGGTATCGAATACCTACTGATTTGTTTTCTACAGTGACTGGCCGTTGGCTTAGTTGATGGTGAGTGGTAACGACGAGTGGTGACCCTGCCTACTGAGCTAAAGGTTTTGGGTTCATTCCCACCCGGGGCCAACATTTGTTTTCGCGCGTTTGTTCGTGCGTTTGTACGCACGTTTGGTTGGTTGGTTCGCGCGTTTTGCACGTTTGTTGGTTGCGGGTTGTTCGCGCGTTTGGTTGATTGGTTATTTGGTTGGTTTCGCGTTTGTTAGTTGGTTTGTTCGCACGTTTCGCGCGTTTGTTTGCGCCTTTGGTTTGTTATTTTGTTGGTTTGTCACGCGTTTCGCGTTTGTTCGCGCATTTCGCGCGTTTGTTCGCGCGTTTCGCGCGTTTGTTTACGCGTTTCGCGCGTTTGATCGCTTGGTAGGTTAGTTGGTTTGTTTGCGCGTTTGTTTGCGCGTTTGTTTGCGCTTTTGGTTGGTTTTGGTTATTTGGTTGGTTTGTTAGCGGGTTTCGCGTTTGTTCACGCGTTTCGCGCGTTTGTTCGCGCGTTCCGCGCGTTTGTTCGCGCGTTAGTTGGTTGCGGGTTTGTTGGTTATTTGGTTGGTTTGTTCGCGCGTTTCGCGCATTTTGTTAGTTGGTTGGTTAAGGTTTGTTCGCGAGTTTCGCGTTTGTTCGCGCGTATCGCGCGTTTGATCACTTGGTAGGTTAGTTGGTTTGTTCGCGCGTTTCGCGCGTTTGTTTGCGCCTTTGGTTTGTTATTTTGTTGGTTTGTCACGCGTTTCGCGTTTGTTCGCGCGTTTCGCGCGTTTGTTTACGCGTTTCGCGCGTTTGATCGCTTGGTAGGTTAGTTGGTTTGTTCGCGCGTTTCGCGCGTTTGTTCGCGCGTTTGTTTGCGCGTTTGTTCGGGTTTGTTGGTTGCGGGTTTGTTCGCGCGTTTCGTGCGTTTATTGGTTGCGGGTTTGTTTGCGTGTTTGGTTGGTTATTTGGTTGCTTTGTTCGCGCGTTTCGCGCGAATGTTCACGCGTTTGTGTGCGCTTTTGGTATGTTGGTTGGTTTGTTCGCGCGTTTCGCGTTTGTTCGCGCGTTTCGCGCGTTTGTTCGCGCGTTTTGCGCGTTTGATCGCTTGGTAGCTTAGTTGGTTTGTTCGCGAGTTTCGCGCGAATGTTCGCGCGTTTGGTTTGTTGGTTGGTTATTTGGTTGGTTTGTTCGCGCGTTTCGCGTTTGTTCGCGCGTTTCGCGCGTATGTTCGCGCGTTTCGCGCGTTTGTTCGCGCTTTTTGCGCGTTTGATCGCTTGGTAGGTTAGTTGGTTTGTTCGCGCGTTTCGCGCGTTTGTTCGCGCGTTTGTGTGCGCCTTTGGTTTGTTGGTTGGTTATTTGGTTGGTTTGTTAGCGCGTTTCGCGTTTGTTCGCGCGTTTCGCGTTTGTTCGCGCGTATCGCGCGTTTGATCACTTGGTAGGTTAGTTGGTTTGTTCGCGCGTTTCGCGCGTTTGTTCGGGTTTGTTGGTTGCGGGTTTGTTCGCGCGTTTGTTCGCATAATTTTATTGTAACTAGACGCTGTCTGAGTATAGGAGAGATAGCTATACCTACTTCCAAAATCCACGCATACGAAGTTGCGGGCAACAGCTAGTTCTCACTAAACCTGTTCTCGAATATCTCGGCACGTAAAGAGTTTTCCAAAATTTCTATCATTTTCTTATTAATTCATTTCTTCATTAATTTCTGTCTCTGATTTTACCTAAAGTTTCCATATACGGTACCTCAATAGAATTAAATCTGATTTTTTACCAAAAATAAACCCCACTTCTTAGCAAAAAAATTTGATGTTTGTACACCGACGACTTATTCATTTTAATTTTTAATTATTTTTTATTATTAACCACCCTTAGAGGTAAAATATTTTTTTCCAATTGAAATGGGACCATCCTCGAAATCTCTAATCTAATCTATTCAATAACAAAAAGAATCATTCAAAAGATATCGCCACACAAAAAGAAATATACAGTCATCATTGAGAACCTCATCTTGAAGTCGGCTGAAAAAGGTCTCTAAGGGCAGGAAAATGTAATTTTGAATGTGCATTTCTGCGACTGTAGCAAAATCACGACGGCCTGCTTCTCGGGTTGGTTGCGAAACAGCAATTAAATTCAAAACAAACCAAGGTTTATTTATATTTGCGTCGACTCGTGACGAGAGTTTTCGTAAGAGCTTTACGCAATTCCTTTGAACGATACGACGATTGTGGTTTTTGAGAAACTAGCACCTCATGGTTTATTTGCGTGCTGTGATCTGATCACTTGCGATTAGTATCTACAAAAGGTTAGCTAATAATCCTAAGACCGGCTAGTTGACTTTGACGGCAGAGGTTTGATTTCCACAAGCGATGACAACTTTGCAATGAGTAACAAATTTGTTCTGCATTGGTGACGATGAAGTTAGCTTCTTAGGGGGCCAGAAATACCTGGCGACACTTCGATCCTTTGGGATATGTTGCCCCAAAGCCCTGTCCACGAACTATATACACCTGTTCTATGCAACGATAGGAAAATTAAAGAAATTTCAGGAAATTGAAGAAATCTATTTACCGAGATACTTTGGTAGAAGTAAAAAAACGGATGAGTTAAAGCGGGTGCTTAACAAAAAGCTGGGTGCTCAGGCACTCATACCATATTACTTACTCTGTGCTCATACGGAAAAGCGAGGAGCATTCGCGTCCCGTGGCAGCGTGGAGTTTGAAGAGAATGGTGAGACTGAGCGAAGTGACAGAGATGTGTCAGGATCGCGATACTTGGCGCTTCGTTCTCTCTGCCCACCCCGTCAGGGATATAGCATGAAGATATGTATCTGTGTGTATTTTACTGACTTTTCTCCCTCCATCGTACTTACCAAGCCTGGGGCAAACATAGATACTCGAACGGGAACAGATTCGGGGCCAGAATGACCAGCTGCCACCAGTTCGAGCGGCACATCTCCCTCTCACGTCCGACAACCGCGTCCCACATGGGGCCTGACCCCAAGCGGGGCACCCACGTCATAGCTAGACCCATGACGACCAGCACCGCGGGCATCAATCTGAAAAATAACATTTATATAGTTCGTGCCAGTCTTATTTGAATAAAAGGACACCGATGATTGAACAAATATGAAGAAATCCGAACTTTTGGCGTTATGCGTAATTGGCATTTCGCGCAATTGGCATTATAAGAAATTGGTCTTTTGGGTACCGTCTATTACTTACTCTGTGGTACCGTTTCGCGTCTGTGGCAATATGCGACAAAAGGGCCCCAATATACGATGCAGAAGTTTAAAGCGGTGATAAAGAAGGTTATTCTGAATATTTTTGCCTATCAAATTTTAATCCAAAATCTAATAGTTTTCCAAATTTTCTCAAAGTATTTATATATAATATTATTATCACAATACCTTACAGAATTAAAAAAATACATGTCCAATTTATTTAAAAAAAAATTTTTACGAAAATATTCAGGATAATCTATCACCTATTGTTAAAAACGCGTTTAAAATGTCAAAAGGTCATACCTCAACCATCTGTTCACCAACGCCATGGGGACAGTCTTCAAGCTGAAGGGATGTGTCTCAGCATACACCAGCATCTTGTACGCCATGAGGAAGCCTCCCATGACAAAGAATATCTGGACTATCACTCGCGCGTTGAAAAGTAAAGCCTTGAAGAAGTCGCTGTATGACTGTGAAGGAAAATAAAATTACGTCATTATGAAGTCTTGAGTGAATTTTATAAACCAAAAAATGAATATCATATTTCTAGAAATTATCGAAAAGCCCTATCTAAAAAACCTTGTAACATCAAAGTATCATTGTATGAAAAGTTGCGACGATACGAATGAAAGGTAGGCCTTTTTACAATTTATCAGATAGAAGACTATTACTTACTCTCTCTGTGAGATAGGTAAGAAATTCAAAGGATTGCGTTATCACAATATAACATTATATTTTTGGTTTCTGAATGAGAAAAATTTAATTGAAAGAGTTCTAGGAATTAAATACTCTTAGATGTAGACCTTCTGGTCGTCTCCCAAGACGGTCTGGATAGCAAGAGATGACATTGAGGTCGAAATATAAAGACTTAGGCGTGGATCAATAATGTAGTTAATGAAGAATCACATTTCTATTAATAATGACTAGATGACTACAACATAAACATCAATCTAGAATTAGTGAACTTATAAAGCAATAATAGTTATTTTGTTATGCAAGGCTGCAAAGTTGGTTATATTGTGCGAGTACTAGTATTGAAAACTGAGCAAGCGAAGGGCTCTAGGATTGAACCACGAGCGAAGCGAGGGTTTAAAGGTACTAGACACAAAATAACTTTGCTGCCGAGCGCAACACACAATTTTTCACCTCACTACAGCGAGGAAAATACTAGGTGAATTGAATCCTTTCGGCGGTTTAGAACACAAAACAAAATAACCACAATTAGAATTGACCACTTCTTTATAATGTCCACCTTCTACAAATTAGAAGAAAAGTTTTAAATAGTTTTTTTCCAGGTGCAGTTTTCAACGCAGATTTCGAATGACAAGTATACCCTTCCGAGCCGGTGAGGTGAAAAAATATTTTATTACATATGAATACACTGGGTACAATTTTATCCAATAGTATTTTTTTACAAGTCCATTTTTTTTTACCGCTTCCTGGGTGTTAGCGCTAAGAAGAAGCGGCGCACAAACCGCAACATATTATAACAATTGTTTGCAAAGTGGCATCAGGCACCAAGGCATCTTTCACATTCAAATAATCGTAAATTTTATAACAAGTTTTCTAGTAAATTATTTTTTTTTGGGATTCTTAATTTCTCTGTCTTCCATTCAAGATACTCTCTGGTAGTTTGTTGTCGAAGCGTATAAATTGCCCGGTGAACGATTTACTGACGTTACCAAATGTAAGTCCTAACTTTTTTTTGTAGTCAAATTTTGAGATTCAATTTATTCAAATCAAATCAAATATACTTTATTGAGCACCAAATTATATCAAAGGTTTACATTATGATAATTAACTAAACTGTGTACAATCAAAAGGCGGCCTTATCGCTTTCAGCGATTTCTTCCAGGCAACCTTATTTTATTATGGTTTGTGTAAAGCGTTGGACTGTTAAAATTTAAGAAGTTATATTTTTAAATAGCAAACATTGTTGTAGCAGAGAAAAGACTGCCTCGGTGCCTGATGCCACTTTGCAAACAATTGTTATACACACTTGACTTTAAGACTTGACTTTTATTCAATCATCCCTAAAACAACTAAATAGTGGAATATATAGATGCATTGGTCGTTTTGACATACTTAAACATATGAGGAATGAAAGCGAGCGATCTTGTTCCACTTATTTATTGCATCTGGTGTAAACGCGTCGAAAGTAAAAGTGGAACCGCTTCACGGTCATCGATTTTTGCGTCAATAATGCGATTGTTGCAACGCGGGCTTGTGACTTAACTTCAGCTTGCAGACTTCAGTGGGGCTACGAGAAATGGGCCTCTCCCGTGGTACCATTAGTGGATCAAATTAGTGGGACTACGAGCAATGGGTCTCCCTCGTGATACTAATAGTGGGACTACAAGAAATGGGTCTCCCTCATGGTCTCATTAGTGGATCAAATTAGTGGGACTACGAGAAATAAGTCTCCCTCGTGATACCATTAGTGGGACTACGAGAAATAGGTCTCCCTCGTGATACCATTAGTGGGATTACGAGAAATAGGTCTCCCTCGTGATACCATTAGTGGGATTACGAGAAATAGGTCTCCCTCGTGGTCTCATTAGTGGGACTACGAGAAATAGGTCTCCCTCGTGATACCATTAGTGGGACCACGAGAAAACACATAGTATATGCAGTTAGGAGGCTCAGATCCTAGTTGAGAGTAAGCTCACCTTTATTGTGATCTCGCATCAGCGAGCCACACTCGCACAGAAGGTGCAATGGGGTTTCCTCTGGGATTGATCATATTTTATCAACTCTATAAAAATTACATTCGGGTCTTCCGATATAGAACAGGGAATCCTTGGTTTAGGCAACTGGGTTACTATGCCTTATTTTTTATTTCTTGACTTATTATTCAGAAGCGATTGAGGCCACGGGAAAGCCAGTGCAAAAAGGTAATCGGGAGTAACCAGGTAATATGATGGAAGGGTTTTGAGGTCAAGACCCCATTTACCCTCCTCAAGGGCCGAAAACTAAAACTAAACAAGGGGATGAAGTGAATATAATAAGATATAAGTAATGCGGCGCGCACCCTTCGGTTACAGCGACGCCATATTTTGATGGCTTTGGGTTTCAGATTAATACTCACGTCAAGGTTGAAGGCAACTTTATAGGTATACTTAGGGCTTCTTTCACCACTTCCTGATATTGTTACAGATAGTAATCTTAGTGATAAACTAATCTGTCAGATAAATCTGTGTGATAGACTATATAAAATATATAAGATATAGGCAATCAGATACCTGTGAAATGAAAAAAAATAGGCTATCTGTCAGATAACCTGCAGACAGTGTATCTGGGACTTTATCAGCAAGCGGTGTAAGAGGCCCTTAGGCTTTTTTTTAAATAACTACCTGCAATGGTGGTACATAAAATTTGACGTGTATATGTACAGTCAGCGTCAAAAGTTTGTCACTCTAATGTTGTGTCAATTACGAATTGACACATTCGATCTTAACATTATACTGAAAAGGTAAAGTGACCAGCTACTGTTTACGCTGACTGTACCTACCCAGTGTACCCATCAAGAAAATATTACTTTGATTTTGACTAAAATAAATATAATATGATAAATTTGCATTATTTATCTAAAGGCTATAAAAATTTACTCTATGAAGAAAACATCTATAAACTAGAAAAAACACCATAAAAGTACCTACCTAGTTTTTTTTAATAATTCCCAAATATAATAATTAAAATCACATGATAACTAAAACTTTTTAATTATAAATTATTTTTTATAAATGTGGTAGGTGCTAAGGTTATTAATAGGTACGTACTTAAGTTTCGAGAACACGCATTGATAATGGCACGGCCGGGGATCGAACTCCTCTCCTCCTCTCGACATGACAGTCTTCCGTCAGCATCTTTCCCATTACCCCATTTGACGCTCTTTATGCATGAGCTAAGTAGCTCAAGATCAGACTCGGCAATTTGGCAAATGGTCTGGCCATGAAAAACATTGGACGATTAAGGTTAGAAAAACAATTACCTACCTTATTACATGTCATTACGTGATAAATAATCAAAAAAGAAATATTAGACTTATTCGTCAGTATCCGTGCACGTTTTGTGGGCGCATAGTATACGAGGTCAGTTTTTAGGGTTCGCTTAAAACTGAGAACCTATTAGAAATGTTTTTAGTACGTCTTTCGTTTCGGATATTGTTTAGATACCTCAAAAACCACTTATTTAATCAAACTTTAATGAGATGCTATTGAAAAAAAAATCTATTTACTTTTCTTAATAACTAGGTATATTCGTTCTTTTATTCATTCATTTATTACGCTAACACAATATTTTGTATTATGTAGCAAAATTGTATTTTATTTTGTAAAAGCAAGGTCAGACGGATGAGATGACAACATTCTGGAAATATTTAGTTACGTATGGCAACATTTTTCTATCAACAGATACAGAGTTTCAAATACAAATAAATCCAATGTAAATTGTTTTTAAAAATTAATTGACTCTGTGCTGCATAGAGAAAGCAAGTTTATCAAAACAAGTAAATACGGAAATTGGTATATTCGTTTTTATAATTTTAATTAAAAATATATATACGGAACCCTCAAATAATATAAATTACAACACAAACTTTGTCGACTTTTTTATAGGTTAACATAGGTGTAATTTTCGGTATGACCATGGGAATGCAAGGTTCATTACATTTTATGCACCGAAATATACATTTATGATTCTGTGCATAGATCTCAGATGGAGCACGAGGATCGACCCAAAAATACACACAAAGCCCCGGTTTTAAGAACCTGTAATATCACTATGACATGGACATGTATAACATTGTTTACAAAATTTCTGTGAGAATAAAAATTCCAGTTATAATTTATGCATGATACAAATAGATCGCCATCGAAAAAACATCGAAATTTTTCAAATAAAACCATTTACAGAGAGACTTGGTTTTTATATAATACTAGCCGATGCCCCGCGACTTTATCCGCGTTATAAAGTACCTATACTATTTATTTTATTTTAATATATGTTATTCAAAAATTTTTTACCCGTTCTAATCATGCCAGTTTCTTTGTTTCAAAGTTTGTCAACGCCACCTGCGTTAGGTGTATTTTACAACCCGCTATCATTTGGTTCTTTGCAACATATATAAGTTAAGCGTGCAAATTACCCACCATTTTTTACCTCACTATAATCTTTAAGTAAGTTAAAAGTCCGTGTTCGTACATGGACCTCACGAATGCGAGTCGGACTCTTCCCCACAGCGCCATTCACTTGCTGAGAGGTCAGTAACATCTGTCTCTAGGTCAACGAGATAATGTTATTGTAAAGTCAGTGACACACTGGGCGCAGAAAACCTAATCATATCAGTCTCAATTATTTTTGTAAACATTATGGATTCAAATTCAAAATTAGAGTACAGTATTCTCTTTTTGACGCCAATCCTGTCTGAAACTACGCCATCTCATCTTATCTTCTTAGGGGCCAAGAATACCTGGCGACACTTCGACCCTTTGGGATCTTTTGTGTACCTATTAGTAATTAGTTATTTATTAGTTATCTTTGTATTTCATTGATGTATTTGTCAGTTCTTAGTTTATTTTTGGCTTGCCTAATAGTGCCTCCGAGAAAACAAAATTCTAGTCTTTTCATGACTCATCATTGATTGAGTCATCTATGAAAATACTATGTAGATATTGGATTTCGTCAGTGTGTCACCAACCTAACTCTATGCCGCCGAGTGAAGCAAGTTTTATTTGAAAGTGAATTTTAAATTTTATGTTTAAAAAGTTTGGGATTAAAAACCTTAACTAATTGGCTCCTTTACTATCAATGGTTTTGTTAACTTAACGTATGTACTTACCTACTCATTTCTAAATTAAATAAACTATGATCTTCATTAGTTAAAAAAATTTATTTTTATTTTGTATAGAGCTACATTATTAATTTATACATATAGGTACCTAAGTAGTTAGTGGCCCGCTTAAATTCAAATTCAAATTTATTTAAAAAAATTAAATTTAAATTAATTAATTAAATTTAACGTCAATTCTGACTAATTAAAAGTTATGCGTGGTCATGCATAAAAAAAATATATACGATCCTGCTTTTGTTTTTTCCTCGATTGAAAACTCCTTCGTCTCCATATCCGAGGGGAGGAAAAAGCAATAAACCCAACGCACAGGGCCCTGTCATTGTTTTATACATATTGAAAAAGTAATTGTTAATTACAATCAATTATATTTATCTATGTTGAGGGAGGCATTTGTCCAGCAGTGGACGTCTTTCGGCTGATGATGATGTTGATGAAACATTCAGATAGTTAAAATGATTCTACTAATGGAGGTATAATCCCTCTGAAAATTGACCTTGGTTGGAGCAAAAATCACGCAACGTCTACATCGTTATGAAATATTACATATCGTGCTAAATCCAATGGTTGCCGCATTGTGTAAAAATTATGAAGGTCGTTGCTATATAATCTATGTCTATACTAATTTAATAAAGCAGTTTAGTTTGTTTGTAAAAGTATCCTATTTATATCATTCTAGTAAAAACCGATACCCCTCCCAAACAAGCTTTCACCCCCAACCCCCCTTAAAATGTGAAAATCCAAAAACCTGTCATTATTTAGGTAGCTGTATTCACTAAAGTTTGTTTGTTTGTAAAAGTATCATATATTTATGTCATTCTAGTAAAAACCGACACCTCTCCCAAACAAACTTTCACCCCCATTAAAATGTGAAAATCCAAAAACCCGTTATTATTAATTCAAATCATGTATCTAATTTCAATGAACAAATACTTTCATACAAAGAGCTCTACCAGATTTTTCCACATTAGGGAAGGGGCAGACAGAGCGGAAAAATGTTCGATTCCCACCTGGGTCCAACATTTGTATTATGAGCTTATTGCTGTTGGGGTCAAATCAAGTCAAAACTATTTTATTGCATGTAAGTACACTGGGTACATTTATACAACGTCAATTTTTTATCTACCACCGCTTCCAAGGTGTTATATAGAGCTGGGAAGAAGAAGCGGCGCAACAAATTTCCGCAAAACATCTTTTAAAATCGAGTTTATACATAACATTATTTTTGTAAAGGTTGTGCGAGGCTGAAGTAACATTAACACCAGGCATGTTTGTCATTTAAATAATCGACTGTTTTATAATAAGCTTTCTTACAAAGTTGTTGTTTAATGTGGGTCTTAAATTTTCGTCATTCATATTTAAGATTTCTTCTGGTAGTTTGTTGTAGAAGCGTATACATTGCCCCGTGAACGATTTACTGACCTTACTAAGCCTTAACTGTGGTGGTACAAGTTTGTTTTTGTTTCTTGTAACATAAGCTGTGTTCATGTCACAGTGCCTCAAAAAGAGAGATATATTTTTACGGACATACGGGTGTTTATGTATTTATTTAAAAAGTATTTAGTATGTTTATCAGTTGTTAAGTACCCATTTACAAGCTTCGGCTTAGTTTGGGACTAAACAGCCGTGTGTAAATCTGTCCAAATATTTTTTTTTAATTCTGATGCTTAGTAGCTAATAGGAAACGCATGTTCCAAATCAACCCTGGACTTTTTAGTAGTTTTGGCTATGCCTTGATAGATCAGTCGGTCAATCAGGACAAACCATAGAGCAAAGAATACGCACGCGCCGGCTGGCGGGCGGAGGCACAATTCCAAACTCTTTGGGACAAACGATTTTATAAGTTTAAGGAGCGCATTTACATTTTCTAAAAAGGTATGTGTATGTATTTATATTTGTATTTACGACAAACCATGAAGTTCTTAGTTTAATTAATATTTTTTCGCTATCATAGCAAAACGTAGCAGCCAAGGCATAGCAAATTAACGGAAATCCCTTATAGTTAACGCTTAAGACGGGTTTTAGGCATTTAAAACCACTCTTAACGACCACTTAATTAAATAGTCAAAGCGGAGGTAAACACACATAAAAATTAATTGCAGTCAAAAATGTTATTCCGTAAAAAAATGCGCTAAAAGGTAGGTTTACATATTTGATTCTTCCTTCACTTGTAGCCTTTGTTTCTGCTTCTCTCTTTCCCTTTCACAGAGAAATATTGCAGTCTTTGTTTCTGTATCTCTCTTTCCCTTTCACATAGAAATGTTGTGTGTAGGCTTTGTTTCTGCTTCTCTCTTTCCCTTTCACAGAGAAATTTTGTAGGCTTTATTTTTCTGCTTCTCTTTCCTTTTTTCTCTAAATCCACTGATAGGTTTCGATTGCGGTTTTCATTGTTGCATAGCTTGATTCTTCGGCAAGATTTTAGACTTATTCAATCCTATTCCACGCCATTCCACTACCTACTATATAAATGCGAAAGTTTGAGGGTTTTTGAGTTAAAATATTTATTGCTTATTCACGGTATACCGGCTGAACGGATTTTTGAAGTGGCGACCGGTATTACCGTTATAGGGAGTCAAATTAACAGAAATGTATCTCTCCCATCACTACATTTTGTTGGACCACCTAAGGGACATCCTGTATCATTGTTTTCTGTACTATTATAAACTTATAACGGGAATATTTCTGTACATTGAAGGGATTAAAAAAACTATTAGAATACCTTATTTAGGACGCCAAAACACTCTTCAAAAAATTTCTTGTTGGGCACAGTAGTGGAAAATTAGAATATAATTTTCAAAAAGTGATAAGTATACCTACCTACTTTATATCCCTCTTTTCAAAATTTAGTTTTCAAAATTTTACCAAATCTTGTTGACAAAATCTACTTTTTAAAGTTTTATAAGTAACTGGCTGAACTTTAAAGTAAAGAATATACCACAAGGCCGTAGTCATGGGTGGGCTGGACAGCATTACGCAAGAAAGAGACGGCAATCATTGCGTATACGCATGCCATGCGATACGCCTTACAACCGGCCATCGGAATCTTTCTCGTTTTGAATGAAGTAACACACATTAGTATTTTAAAGAAATAGAATACTAATTCTGGTAAAACTGGTTGTCTATATAACCAGAGACTAAAATATGCACACTTGATTATTTTATAGGAACAATTTCTTTTTAAATAGGTACGGTAGTAAAAGATAATAAATCGATCTAATTGGTCCAGCACGTACCTACTATACGTTTGTTTAAGAAGTTAAACTAAGATTGTTTTTGTTGCCTCATCAGGCCTCATGTAACTGCTACATTTCAAATTATGTATGAACAATTTCTTTTTAAAGGTTTTTATTGTAGTCAGGTAGTCCAAGCTAATAAATCTATTTAATTTGTCACGTACCTACTATAAGTTTTTAAAAGAAGTTAAACTAAGATTGCGTTTGTTGCCTCAAGTAGCCGCTGCATTTCAAAACTCAACCAAATCTACAAGATAATCTAGCTTAGAACACTTTGGTCTTCCATAATCCATTAGTAAAAGCAACCATATTGCACGTTATAATAATATAGTGACCCCAATTTGCTTCTGTGCAATAAATTATCTTGCTTCACCCATCAAATAAAGTAACAGAGACAGAGCAACTTATGTTCGAAATGTAGTGGAATAACATCCCAGACATTACGATATACAATGACTATGAAACACTAAGTGCTCGTTAAGCGAAAGCACTCCTCATAAAATTGGGTGCATGTTTCTTGCTCTATTAACAAAATAAGCTTGCATTAACATAAGCTTACATTCAAAAGATGACGGGCTGGTTCAAATCTATGGAGAGTTAAACAGTTGTTACCATGGGAATGTTTAGAGCCGTAGGGGCTCATCTTCTAATGAAAGGCGACACGAAATAGAGAACTGAAAAATGGTGGAAGTGGTTTTCATTTCCACTTCGATCACAAAATAGTTTATAAGTCATTACTTAGCTATTCGAAATGATAAAATTGTCTTTGCTAAGGCTCCGCCCTGATCTAAGAAAATCAATGTAAGTATAAATACAATAAAGTCAATGTAAGTCTGCAGTAGGAGTGACAATACAGTCAAAACAATAACAGTTCGAAGATCCAGAGAAGTTTGTTGCGCCGCTTTTTCTTCCCAGCGCAAACACCTTGGAAGCGGTGGTAGATAAAAAAATGACGTTGTAAAAATGTACCCAGTGTACTTACATGAAATAAAACATTTTTGATTTGATCATAATTTGATTTCATTTAAAATTAAAACCATAAAAGGTGGATCAAACAAGAAGGATCTATGGGCGACTTGTTACACAGTGATAAACATTACAAGTAGGTAACTTAACAACATTACAATATAGCGTTCATACAAATTCGTATCGCGTGAACTTGACCTACTAGTACAATCGTCAAGTAAAAGTGAATGATAATAAGTATGTAGATGACATTGTCAGTGGTTATAGAGATGTAATCTCTTACCTGTTCAATGAACTCCGGGTTGGCGGTGTAACCGTATCCAATGAAGATCATAGAGTGAAGACCAAGGATCATCACCATAGTGTAGACCCTGAAACAACATTTTATTTTATAGAATGCACACAAGAATCTAAGAAACACGATGATGTTTCTAGTTTTTTTCCTTATGATAGTAAATGGGTAGTGCAGGTAGAAGTTTGGAGGCCCGACCTCAAGAACATGAAACAATAACTTTAATAATATTATTTTCTGCTTTTTGCGAGTTAATAGTGCATAATGTCATCCATTACAGATCTTTGTTCAAAGTTTCAAGTCAGCTCATCCGGAAGTTAGTATAAAATCAATCGCAAAAGTACCGAACAGACAAACAAGAAATTGAGTTAAAAATGCAACATCACTTTAATCACTCACATGTTCCAGTTTAGTCAAAATATAAAGTTACTTGTTTGCAGAAAATTTTCATACGTAACACAACTTTGTTGCTCTCAACTTTTTTTAATTGGAATATTCTGAAACTGGAGCGTAAGCTTGTTAACAAACTAATTTCCCGTCGGAAGTTTCCGGCGATCATCAGTAGTCTTACGAAATTTATAATGAATGGAAAGGAACAACGCACGGAGGCCTTTTCTTCTAATATTTAGCAACAAAAATAGTCTTTAAGTCTTTGAGTCTTTATTGTGTATAAAATTAGGTTACATTTTGCAGGTGTTATGCGTTACAAAGTCCTCTAAATATTGTCTTTCAAGCCAGACGTGTACACATTATACAATACTATTAGAGTAACAAATGTCAACGATTAAAATAGTAAAACAATCTCCAAAGTCAAATAAACAATGTTAAAAGAAAATTTAAAACTGGAAATAAAAAAAATTTCAATCTGTGTGGCGTCACCTTGGCCGAACGAATACGTAACTAAGAGATACGTAGTGTGGCTGGACTGAATTAAGGTGTCACCACTAAAATGAAAAAGGCAAGCTCCGTTGGTTCGGATATGTTAAGCGAATGAGTGATGAACGAATGACGATGCAAATTTCGAGCGAATGTAAGTGGCAATAGGAACCGGGGACGACTTGACTGACATACCAGGATCAGATAGAGCATACACGCACGAGAGCACTCGCGTCCCGCGGCGAGCGTGTGTGAAGAGAATGATGAGACTGGCAATGTGCGGAGGGAAAGAGGTGTGTCAGGATCGGGATACTTGGCGCTCCGTTCTTTCTGTGTCTAGAAGTACTAAAATTATTTTAAAGGTTGAAAGTTTCTCTGCTATAATTAGTGCCGTTTTTTTGCTAAGCGCAATATTACAACAATTCTTACCTCAAGGCTTGGAAACATTTGAAGAGTCCTCCCTCCGCGCTGCCTCCATGTTTCAGAGCTTTCCAATTCTTCTGGACGGTGAAAGCTAGCATGAATCCATTGCCTGTCAATGTTAAAAATATAATCAGTTGATAAAAATCAAGGGACTACATAGACATATTTTATATCTCCAAAGGGTACATTCATTTCTAAGGACATTTAGAATTAAAATGAAAAGTTTTACTATAACGGAAAATGCTAGTACGCGTATAAGGCAAATAAATCTCCAATGATAGAAATGTCCAATTAGAAATCATAAAATTACAAACTAAGTACCTAATTAGATGAGACAGCAAAAACAATATTACAATTCATACCTGTCCCATTTTCAGATGGCCATAAGTAGTAGTGGGCAGAACATCCGATGTTGACCAGGATAATGAGGAGAATGATAGCTCCGATCACGTAGTCCAAAATATCCGGTGGGAGATGGTCGTCCTGGGTCTTACAGTACCGCACTGACAGAGAATCCACCTAGAGAAAACATTATACATATATTTTTTTATATCGTCATAATATCAGCTGGAAGATGTTGTAAAAAGGTCTCCCCAAAGATTATTAATGAAACTTCATTAAAGCTGAACTGATCCAGGTTGTTGCTGCACTTTGATCAGATCGGCGGTCCATCTTGTGGAAGGCCAGGTCCAACCACAAAATCATACAAATGAATTCAATTTAAGACATCGGTTGTTCGTTACGGTACAAGTTTCGGCGTTTCTCCCCTTGGATGATACTCCAAACGCCACAAAATCAGTAAGAAAACGAAATTGTTTATTTGCCGTCAAATAGGGTAACGATGAGGAAACCAAATATAATAAGTAGTATCTTGCCCATATTCGGGTTCCTCATATTTGCTGTAATTACGCAGTACCTTTCAACACAAATAATTAATCTCCTCTAACAAGAAGAAGCGTCTGCTATGCACCTAATAAAACGACCACAAATTGGAGTCAGGATCGTTTAGTTAGTAATTTGAATCACCAAGTTTTTCAGTAAAGGTGACAACAAAAACAGAAGAGAAGAGAGAGATGAAGATGATTTCCTTACCCGCAATCCATATTCCTGGTATATGGAAGAGTTGAGGCAATCTCTCAGCGCAAGACTTGTCGACTCCGATGCGTTGGCATGGGTCATGTTGAGGTTACATTTCTCGTTCCCGCATACGCCGCGGTGGAGCTTCGAGTGCTTATAGTTCTTGTAGTAAGCTGATGAGAAGTTCTAAAAGACATAGGAAGTTAGGGTCACATTCTAAATAACCGATTTTAGAGTACAACACAGTCATCATCAGCATCAACAGCCTATTAAGATGTCCCCACTGCTGGGGCTCAGGCCTACCCTCTCAACGAGGGTGTTCGGGCTATAGTCCACCACGCTAGCCCAGTGCGGGTTGGTGGACTTCACATGCGCCTAAGAATTTCTTCTTCGGCGTATGCAGGTTTCCTCGCGATGTTTTCCTTCACCGTTTGAGAGCAGTCAGTAAATGTACTTAAGTTTCGAGAAAAAACCTATTGGTACATGGCCCAGCCGGGGATCGAACTCCGGACCTTTCGATATGATAGGCCGCGTCTTATCCCCGACGCCACTGACGCTCTAATTATCACAACACAGTAATTATCTTCCATTATCAGCTTAGTAGCATAGATCTTCACATTGTCCCTGACGCTGTAGGCAGAAAGAACGGAGCTCCAAGTATCGCAATCAGGCCACACCTCTGTCGCTTCGCTCAGTCTCATCATTCTCTTCACACACGCTCGCCGCGGGACCCGAGTGTTTTTCAATACTACAATTATCTTTATTATAATCTATATTAAGTTTATTTGCCTTTACCTTTTAATTTTTATCATCATCAAGAAAGTCAATGCCAGGCTCGTAAGGAAACACTTGAGCTTTATTTACCGTTATGAGCTTAATTCGGGATTTTCCCCGCTGTTGTTCAACTAAATGTCCAGCAAATTTATGCATTACACTGACGTGTTAATGATTTAAAATATTCCTATATCTACGTCACAATCATTCACCGAGGCGCATGTTTTTGATATTTCTCTGAATAACAATTGCGTCAATAGCCTTTAGTTAAGACCTTGACGTGTCCGGTGTATGGACTTGTTATTAACCTGCAGAATTTGCAACTTCCCTTTCAGATTTGGCTGTTTAACGGGTTTAGCTTAACGTGTGTATTATTTTATTTTTAGCCCATTTAGCAGAAAAAACACAATCAAACTTTCCAAAAAAAAATTTTTTTTTAAAAACAGGTATTTTTAGTTTTAAAGCGTTAGTACCGTACCCAGTGTACTCCATGGAAGTATAATAAAACCTACTCTTATTGATTACCCGAATTTTTATTATTTATTTCCACCCTCAGAGGTGAAAAGCATAGCATCCGGCATTAAGTTCGCCTCTTGTACAATACATGTGCATTATAGTTTAAATAGTATGAGTATTGTTTTTAAATTGGTTCATGGGACCACGCTCGAAGTATAGCCTACCTATTCAATAAAAAAAAAGCATTCAAATAGGTTCCTATTCGGCGAAGATATCGCATAACAATACGCACAAAAAACAGTCGAAATAATAACCTCCTTCTTTTGGAAGCATGTTAAAAATAAACGGTTCTATCACTGATGATTAAACTTACCTTTATGTATTGTGACAGAGGTGTCTCGTCTTCTATCAGTTCCAGGTACGCTATGCAGTATACCGCTTCCGTCTTCCTCAGGCATAGATCGAAGTCATCCAACTCAGACAGAGGTGGCATTGAGTAATAGTCCAGCTCTTTCTCTGGAGCTGTCGGGATCTCTGTTGCGGCTTCATCTGATGACAGAGAAAAAAGATTTGTAACCTAATAAAAAATATATAATATGTACATTATACATGTAACGTAATTGGATTTGATGCTTTTTTTGTATCGTTCGCTCGTTTAAATATTTGCACCAAACACCTACACTCCTCAAAAAAATTCCCCATCACCCTAAAGGGGCCTGAAAGAAATCGCTGAAAGCGATTAGGCTGTCATTGTTTACTAGCTTAAAACCATTGTGTCAATTTACGTTTTAGGTGCACAATTACCTACTAGGTACTTATATTTTGTTTCATTTGATTTATTGTATTGACAGGCCTGTTGGCGCATGTAGTTGGTAGTGACCCTGCCTACTGCGCCAGAGGTCGTGCGTGGGTTCGATTCCCACCCGGGATTTGTGTGATGAGCATAACCGTTGGTTTTAGGATTCTGGGTGTTTATATTATGTATTTATTTTAAAATATGTTATGTTAACGTTGCTATGTTATTTTAATTATGTTATGTTTATCATCAGTTGTTGTACAAGCTTCGGCTTATCGGCCAGTGTGAAAACGCCGTATGTGATATACCTATCTAGTTTCATAACAGCAATATCCTGCTCAGTAATAGCTACCTACAGTGCAGTTAGCTGCAAATGACATTTCCGAGTGCAATTAAAAATTATGCAGTTTCTTTTAATTTTGCGCTTGTTGAGTCGGCAAAATGTTTAATTGAACTAGTGTTTATACAGTTTTTCACTGGTCTCTATAGAAGTAAATCAAACAGAAACTAAATCGTTATAAAATACTAGCCGATGCCCCGCGACTTCATCCGCGTTACAAAGTATACTATTTATGTTATTCAAAATTTTTAACCCGTTCTAATCCTGCCAGTTTCTTAGTTTTAATGTTTGTCAGTAGATGGCTATAGGTGTATTTTACACCCCACTATCATTTGGTTCTTCTCAACATATAATTAAAAGATAAGCGTGCAAATTATCCACCAGTTTTAACCTCTTTATTATTAGTATAGATATAGACTAGAGCTACTTCATCCGTGTTAATATAATAATATTTCTAGAATAAGCAACAACCATCCTCCGTAAAATGTGAAAATCCTAATACCCTGAAACTTGTCATTATTTTTAACGATCAGTTTTCAAACACAAAGGCTTTCGAATAAAATTACATCAAATAGGTGACATGACAATCTCAATATCATACAAGATAATATTTTCAAAAAATACGAATTGTCTATTTCTGAACCACTTATGGCTTCTTTCACCACTTCCTGATTTTGTTACAGATAGTAATTTTAGTGATAAACTAATCTATCAGATACTAAAAATATAAACTAAATATACCTAAATTAATTCTATAAAAATTGATTTTATTATTTACTATTATAATTTAAATATTTTTCTTAGGTATGCTGTTATCTATCAGATAAATCTTTGTGATAGACTATATAAAATATATAAGATATAGGCAATCAGATACCTGTGAAACCAAAAAAATAGGCTATCTGTCAGATAACCTGCAGATAGGGTATCTGGGACTTTATCAGCAAGCGATGTTAGTTATAAAGCTAAAAACAATTACAGAATGTCGAAACAGGTAGTAACAAGGCTCTCAAGCTTAAACCTAAGTCCTAGTCCTTATCGTGACCTAGTATCGTAGTATAGTTTGTACAGTCAGCGCGACAAGGTCTGTGTTACCTTAAAGACGAAGCAGCCTCAAAGATCACACATTCTAATATGCGTCGGATTTGTTTGTTTTTTTTCCTGATTACGCACAATATGAAAGGCGATCTTATTTGTCAATGACATAATGTAAGAGTTACATTTTGGAGCAAATTGTAATAATGAAAGATTGTTTTTAAATAATTTTAACTAAATATTAAGATACACGCCATTTTGAGTGGAAATTGAGATAAATGGTTGGAGGGAAAGTACCCTTTAAAATGATAGCAAATCGACGATTGTGAAATTCCGAATTTCTTGATACAAGGTTGATGAAATGCCTAGGCAACACGACCTGGTCAATTATGCTATCTGCCTAAGGCAAATAAGGGGTTTCAAATTATTTTTGTCTAAGCACTTTTTGTGCCGACTGTACGTTGGTCAGGCTGACCACAGGTTGGGTAATAGTTGAATAGTGATCGTTAGGCTTTTGTAATCCGTAAAAATTGTTGTCTGTTAAAATAGATTTTTGCTGCCAAATTAATTTTGAAATACTTTTAATAGTTACCTAAGAAGAAAAAAAAAGTTCTCACTTTACACTTTCTCTAATCGCAAATTTATGCTTTTTTTCTGATATATTTTATTACGTCATATAAAATATAGTAAAATATAGTATCATAGTCCCATATGACAACATATAGTGAAAATTTGCACGGGAGTATCGGTTTCTGTAAAAGGCAGTGATTAGAATATACATGACTTAAATAAATCATGACAAAATTTTGGATTTTCACATTTTAAGGGAAAGGGGGAGGGAGTGAAAATTTTCATGATTTATTCTGTTCCCATTAATTGTAATTTATTATTTGTCTAGATAGACTACAATTCTGTAGGCAGATCCGTTAAATCTTCTGAATGACTTCCTTTGTGCGCAGACAAACTCCCACAGTCAAATTACCTGGTCTGACGGGTCAGCAAGTTTAATATAAATTATGGTACGAGATAAGTCTCAAAGAATTCTTGTACGTACGCATTCATGCGATTTTCGTACGTCATTGGAACGTTGCAAACTAGTGCAGGTTTTTCCCACTGCGTCCAAAATTAGCTTCGATAGTCTATAAAAAGTCCATTCAGACCGTTTTGGGTCCTAATGAGCTGTCATTTTTAAACAAAGCAATAATAAAGCTCTTTTGAGGAACACGCGTGTCCCAAAAATACTCTACTTTTAGTAACATAATATGGAATTATTGGGACTGATAATTATTGGGACACATAATTATTGGGATAGATAATTATTGGGACACATAATTATTGGGATAGATAATTATTGGGAGAGATAATTATTGGGATAGATAATTATTAGGACAGATAATTAAGGGATAGATAACTATTGGGAGAGACAATTATTGGGACACATAATTATTGCGATAGATAATTATTGGGACAGATAATTATTGGGATAGATAATTATTGGGATAGATAATTATTGGGACACATAATTATTGGGATAGATAATTATTGGGACACATATATATTGGGATAGATAATTATTGGGACAGATAATTATTGGGATAGATAATTATTAGGACAGCTAATTAAGGGATAGATAACTATTGGGATAGATAATTATTGGGACACATATATATTGGGATAGATAATTATTGGGACAGATAATTATTGGGATAGATAATTATTGGGACAGATAATTAAGGGATAGATAACTATTGGGACAGATAATTATTGGGATAGATAATTATTAGGACAGATAATTATAGGGATAGATAATTATTAGGACAGATAATTATTGGGATAGATAATTATTGGGACAGATAAAGGAAATATTGTTTTAATGTTAAAATAAAATTAACCGAAATGGCAGTTCGATTGATTACAAGAATCTCGAAGCATGTCAATATTCTATCTAAAAAAAATTGCATCACATCTGCTGTCTGAAGGGCTGGTGTAGAATTTCGGAAAAGGCAGGGGTCGGTCATGTGTATCAAATGACATAATAATAATTACTAGTGGGCAAACCTAACAAGAAACATAGTGTTATTGACATACCAATTTCAACTTCTAAACGATGTAGACTTCATAGAAACCCATCAATATTACTAGTAGGTTTAAATCTGAGATATATGTAAATCAAGAGAGAAACAATGAGACAAAAAACCTCGATTGTATGCAGGATATAAACAAAAACTACCTTGTATAGTTGTATGGAACCCTGAGTAATAACGTAAGTATATATAATAGTAAGTATATATAATAGTAAGTATGATAAAAAAACTGCAAAATCAACTTTTTGTAGGAAACGATGACGAGTTTGTACCTTTCACATGTTAACAAAGGCCACTTTAGCAGCTAGGTGATACATGGTCACCGGTGACGGGCAGCGGGCACGAGTCCTAGTACTATGATAGCTAGTACGATTTAAAAATAATAATAATCATCAACAGCCATTATGTCATGTCCCCACTGCTGGGGCTCAGGCCTACCCTCTTAACGAGGGCGTTCGGGCTATAGTCCACCACGCTAGCCCAGTGCGGGTTGGTGGACTTCACATGCGCCTAAGAATTTCTTCTTCGGCGTATGCAGGTTTCATCACGATGTTTTTCCTTCACCGTTTGAGAGCAGTCAGTAAAATGTACTTAAGTTCGAGAAAAAACCCATTGGTATGATAGGCCGCGTCTTATCCCCGACGCCACAAAAAAATGTTTGGACAAATTAACACACGGCTGTTTAGTCCCAAACTAAGCCGATGCTTGTAAATGGGTACTCAACAACTGATAAACATACTTAAATACTTTTTAATTTTATTTTTTTACTTATAAATACATAAACACCCAGAAACCGAAAACCAACAGATATGCTCATCACACAAATGTTGGTCCCGGGTGAGAATCGAACCCACGACCACTAGTAGGCAGGGTCACTACCAATTACGATAACAGGCCATTCAAACGATTAATGCCACCGGGGGTCACTTGACTGCAAGCAGTCTCCTACTGTACATAGGTAAGTTATATAAGTATAAATGTTGCCTTGTGAGTGCTAAATAAATCTATTCTATTAAATTGAAAGTACGTCGAATTACTTCAGCTAGAGTTAATCGCAACGTAAAAGGTTGGTAGCCGCTAATGTTGCCAGCAAACCAGTTAGGATTGCCAGAGCTAGAGGAGGCTGGAACTACAACCTAGATAGAAACACTGTCGAAACACTGCGTTTGCGCAAAAGCTTTGCGGATTCTAGAATGGTTTACTCGCAAACTTCAAAATGCAGATGTCCTTGATATTAAATCCACGTCTTTGTATCAAAAGAACAAAGAAACATGTATGTTTAATTTACATTTTGTAATTATAATAAGAAACTAATTGTAATAATTAATTAAATTATACCGGTCTTACTTGTAAATCCTTCCTACTAATATTATAAACGCGTAAGGATTTGTTTGGATGTTTGTTACTATTTCACGCAAAACCTACGGAACAGATTTTGATAGAATATAAATATCAGAAATGACAGATAGGCTATTCTCGTGAAAAGCTGGGAAAAGCTGCTCTCGCGAGAGAAATTTTTCTACGCGGGTGAAGCCGCGGAAAACAGCAATAAAATATTATATAATAATGTAAAATACTGAAAGCTAACACCGTGTGTGGTTCGATACGCAGTTTTAGGGTTCCGCATCAAATTGATAAAAAAAGTTAAAAAAAACTAAACTGCATAAAAAAACTTAGATAAAAACTGAAAACAAAAAAAATTCTAGACAATAGGTATTACACCATTGAAATAGTTTCATGATCGATATGTCGTACGATAATTGGAGAAATCGGATCTTTGCGAAAAACTAAGGAAACTTTTCAGCGATAACCGCTCCATAAATTGTACGAGTAAGTATTATTATTGTCCGTGCCTGTTGAAAAAAACCGAAAAACACATCCAAAGAACACAAAACTCCAAACTGTATAAGGTTATGTTACAATGTACCTGTAAGATCACATATAACTCCTTTTTTGAACACATACAACATTCTGAATATGAAAAACAGGCGAACTCTAAAGCTTAGCACTCTATTATTCAACTTGAGAGATACCGGTGCGCCGACTTACCTGGCAAAGAAACTTCTCTGGACTGACATAACCGACGGTAGAACAAGGCATGTAAGACTGGAGCTTCCTAATCCAAATCTACAACGTTTCAGAGGAAGCTTTCGTTTTGCAGCTTCCAAATGCTGGAATGATATACCGCCTCCTATTCGGCAAGCCAAGTCTCTCTGCGTTTTTAAAAGACTGTGCAGGGAACGACTTCTGACTATTCAGAAGTCTGCGTGTGTCTGGTCGTTGTGATGCGAGTACGACGTGCGGGCAGTTAATTAATTAAGAAAATACTATTTGCTAATTTAAACTCCTGATCAAGCACCTATTTCATTTTTACTTTATTTTTAATGCGATTTCATCAATTATCAGACCACTGCCGTCTATAACTATTAGTGACCACTTACTTCACCAGTTCTCATTTTCCCTTGGTTTTTAACTCGGAATTGTATCTTTACTATTTGTTTAGCTATTATAGGAAAAGATTAGACTCATTCATTTTGCTTTTACATAGTTATTTTTATAAACAAAATTCATTTTATACATGTCACTATCTTTGTCATAAAAGATCCAATAATAACAAATTAAATTACAATGTCAAAAACAATATTAAAATAAAATTAATTTTATGTCAGAATACCTCCGATGTTAGCGAGGAATTTCACGAGTTAACAGGCGATTACTGAAAAACAGCGTTGTCGCTGAGGACTCGTCCTTTTCATCATCAGAGTGCGATATATACAAAGGAATAGATACATTTAGATATAGGTGCATAATAAGTAAATAATTTATTTATTTATTCTATTTTATAAATTTTCAATAGATCAATCCAATTTCCGAAAACCTTAAAAAACCAGTAATTAACAGAACCTCGCGTCGCATCCCTCGCCTCGCGTCGCATCCCTCACCTGAAATCGTATCCGTTCCATTGTCCGTTTGAGCGGCGCCGCGGCTCACGCACACACAGACCGCACAGATCGCGAGCCAACGCATCGTGTCGCGCCAGTAGGCTGACTGGCGCGAGCGCTGCGCCCGCGCACCGTCGCCGCGTGTTGAAACTTTGTGGAAGGGTGACTTGACGTTCGAGCAAGTGTTATTAAGCTGCGATGTGTGTTATTAACACATGAACGGGTTTCATTGGTCTATTATAGACGCATGTGAAGTCCACCAACCCGCACTGGGCTAGCGTGGTGGACTATAGCCCGAACGCCCTCGTTGCGAGGGTAGGCCTGAGCCCCAGCAGTGGGGACGTGTTAATAGGCTGTTTATTGTCGCAGAACCGACGGCCGTTGGGGCAGACGAGTTCTGGAGTGGAGACCGCGGACTGGTACGCCCTCCGGCAGGTGGACCGACGACGTGAAGAAGGTGGCCGGAAGCGGCTGGATGCGGAGGACCGGGTGTGGTGGCGTTCGTTGGAGAAGGCCTATGTCCAGCAGTGGAAGCTGAAATGATGATGATAATGGCATTTTTGTAGCTAGCATATTTCAAACGACAATGATTGAAACGAATGTATGTTGCGTTTAAATATTAAGTACGTTTGCTATGAATGTAGGTAAGCAAGTTAACACGCAGGAAACTATTACTGCAATCGCATCACTGTTCACAGTACGCTGGACATTCATGAAGCAACCATATCGATAACGCAAGCCGTTTCGCGCCACAGATTATAAGCTAAGATGCTATTTGTTAGGTATGTATTATGTAATACTAAATTCCACTCAGTAATCAGCAGACATAAGTTTTCTATAACGAATAAAATGTTCTTAACTATAGTGATTTTGACGAAGATTTACAATTGGTTTGATTTTAGTCAGTGGCCTCGGGGATAAGACGCGGCCTATCATATCGAAAGGTCCGGAGTTCGTACCCCGGCTGGGCAATGTACCGATGGGTTTTTTCTCGAAACTTAAGTACATTTACTGACTGCTCTCAAACGGTGAACGAAAACATCGTGAGGAAACCTGCATACGCCGAATAAGAAATTCTTATGCGCATGTGAAGTCCACCAACCCGCGCTGGGCTAGCGTGGTGGACTATAGCCCAAACGCCCTTCTTGTGAGGGTAGACCTGAACCCTAATAGGATGTTGATGTTGTTTGACCCCATATAGGTGGTGTAAATATTCAACAATACAAATTCCAGTAATTAACAGCGGGCAAATAAATAAAAATCCAAAACAAATTCCCCGTAACATGGAAATTATTTAAAGTCATTACATACACAATATCATACTCAGAGGACCAATTTGTACAATTAGACAAAGTTTTAAAACAAATTTCCAATACTGACTGGCCGTTTCAGATACGCCAGTTTTTTCACTACACCCTGTATAAAAGCTCGGCCGTTTTCCTACACCCTGTATAAAAGCTGGACCAATCTCGGCAAGTTTTAATCCTCCTTTTTCCCGCAGCCTTATCATGTGTCTGAGTAAGCCTTACTTGGATCTTGCAGTTAAGGGTGTATACATAAACCACGTAGTAACATTTAAACGCTAGTTTGTGTTAAGGGTTTGCATGATATTTACCATGAATCAAAAAATTTATCCACTCCCATATGGATGAGTAATAAAAGCATTCTATCGAAATCGTGTCAAACTAATCACAAAATTATGACTCACTCACACATTCTCATTTTCAAACTCCATATAAATTTGTATTAGCAACCTCCTCCCGCTACTCCGCTTCCTTTGTCCGCACCCCCCCGGTAAATGGCATCATAGGTTCCGATACTAAATATGCGATCTCCACAGGGAGCGCGCGCGCAACCAAAGAGATTTGAAACTTCTTGATAATTAACCTATCCTACTAATTATTATAAAGGTGAAAGTTTGTTAGGATGTTTGTGAGTTTGGATGTTTGTATGGATGTTTCTTACTCATACATTATACTTACATCAGAATAACACTGGCTATAGATGCCTCGGGAAACCTGTGGGAATTTTTTTCTATGCGAGCGAAGTCGCGGGAAAAAGGTAGTCGGATATTATATATCATGAAATACAGGTGGGACACAACTACCCACTTTCCTGAAAACGTCAGTCTATATCATCGAGGTAAATGTACTACGTACTAGAGAAGACACCCCAACTCGACTGTTTGCAACACGAGTTGGCGTTCATTGGCACCAATTCACGTGGTGGGGCGGCCATATTTCGGTGAAATTCATTCATATTCAGACAGTCGCATCTGTGCGCATTGAATGTTATCTATGAGACCGGAGACACCCCCGCGCGCACCCCGCGCGCCCCGCCCGCCGTCATCTCGTTATACATAACATAGGTCTGTGTATAATTATATACCATAACTTTTGTTTGAAGTAGCTACCTCTATATTACCTCAATGATCTGTGTTACCTTTGTACATTTTTTTCCCAATAGAACTATTTTATTTCTAACCGTTTTCAAGTTACAGCCCGTCAAAGTTTAAACCCTAATCAGCTGATCGATGTCAATGACACTGTAAAACCGTAACGATATACAACGATTTAAAAAAAAATTAAATAGAAAATAATAAAGAATCTAACATTTTCATTAATTAATATTTATATATTATAATTAACCCAAAATTATACGACTATACATTAGTAGCCGAATACGATATCTGCTGAGTCGTTGCCCTTTTACTGCCGAGGTACAGTCGACCGCAGGTCAGTGGAAACGAAACCAGTATAAACTGGTCTCTCTTATTATTGAAACTTCCTAATAGGCTGGGCCAACTCAATGTCGAAGTGTTTCTGCTGACGTGCGGTCGATAGTACACGTGAACTTTATCGTAAGCTTGTACAGTGGAATCAAAACCAGTACAAACTGGTCTCCTATTGAATTCATCATCATCAACAGCCTATTAACATGTCCCCACTGCTGGGGCTCAGGCCTACCCTCCCAACGAGGGCGTTCTAGCTATAGTCCACCACGCTAGCCCAGTGCGGGTTGGTGGACTTCACATGCGCCTAAGAATTTCTTCTTCGGCGTATGCAGGTTTCCTCACGATGTTTTTCCTTCACCGTTTGAGAGCAGTCAGTAAATGTACTTAAGATTCGAGAAGAAACCCATCGGTACCTTGGCCAGCCGGGGATCGAACTTCGAACCTTCCAAAGCTGCGTCTATCCCGACGCCACTGACACTCTTATATTAAATTAAAACGCTCCTTGATTGAAATGAAACTCCCTTAATCTGTTATTTGTACCTGCTTGTTTTTATGTGTTGCATGCCGAACGGCAGAAAAATAGTACATTGTTACTCCAGGGGTGAAAGTAACTTATTTAAGTCCCGAGAGGGAATAGTTCGAGGGACCTCTAAATAAGTCTTGAACCCGAGGGAAACACTGTGCTTTTCATTAAGAATACACTGAAAGTAAAAACAAAAACATAAAATGTGTGTTAATACAAATCTCTGCTATACGGAAGTATAAACAAAACTCTACAACTCGAAAAAACAAATGAAGATCGGATTGTCGCTTTCCCGTCTACTTTGTTTTTTTTTCTGTGACCGGCCAGCTATTCTGCCATTATTTTTCATTTCCATCATTGAAAAAATTGTAAATATTTTGCCCAAATCTATGTTATTTTAAAGAAACAGTTGACAGTAATAATTATAATAAAGTCATTTAAAAATATATATTCTTTAATTATTACATAACTTTATGTTATTTCAATTTTACATCGCGCTGTAATTGAGTGGCTGTATAGATAGTTGGATCATGGCCCAATAGAAATGTCAAAATAGTACTAGTTTTTTTTAATATAATTTGACAGCTGTCAGTTGAAAGCGATTCTCCCTAGGGCTGAGATGTATTGCTTTCAACCCGCTCCTCAGGCAACTTCAGACCTACTTTCAGAGTATGAGTAATGAAAAAAAGAATTCCTTTCTTTCTATGACGTTGTGTATGGACGCTCCCTAAGCCCCGTAACTCGGGCTAAGACCAAAAGTCCGGTAAGAGTTTAGTCCAACATCTCGGAGTCGGGCCGTATTAAAACTTTAATGTAAATGAGACGACTTAGCCAAACTTACTTAATGCTTAGCTGAGATCGCTTTAAGCATAAGGGAGAGAGTAATATAGATAACTAGCCGATGCCCCGCGACTTCATCCGCGTTATATTGTATACCATTTATATGTTATTAATTTTTTTAACCCGTTCTAATCATGCCAGTTTCTTAGTTTTAAACATGAATTTTTAAAAAAAGCCATATGGATGAGAAACAAAAGCATTTTAGGGGGTGCCAAAATAGTGTCAAATGTATCACAGAATTTTGACTCACTCACACATTCTCATTTTCAAACTCCATATAAATTTGTATTAGCAACTTCCTCCCGCTAATCTGCTTCCTTTGTCCGCACCCCCCACCCCCCCCCCCCCCCGGATTTTGACACCAAATTTTTCTTCGTTTCCCATACTAAATTTGCAAGATCCTATCTCCACAGGAGCGCGCGCGCGACCAAAGAGGTTCGAATCTTTTTGATTTTAAAGTTTGTCAATAGATGGCGTTAGGTGTATTTTACACTCCGCTATCATTTGGTTCGCAAGATTATGTAAGGTAGAAGTGCAAATTATCCACCAGGTTTTATTTATTATTAGTTTAAAGTATAGATATATACATACATACATACACTAGATCGCCTGGGCCCCTTCAAATACAAGCAGTAACCTATCATGTCAATTATCATCCATGCATCGCATTATTGTAGAACACAGTAAATCAATCAGCCTCAATGTATAGCTTAGCGTATGTATCAGCCATTACCAAAATTACAGCCTAATCTGTTCAGTCTAGTGTTTACAATACGGACAGCCATCTCACTAATTCAATCTAGATTCCATACATATCAATTACAACAGATACTGAGCGAGACCTGGGATAAATAATTATAAAACGCCTAAAACTACGTTTCAAGTTTAATAGTACTCGAGAAATTGCTAAAAATATTTTATAGGCGCATAAAACTAGAAATATTGTATAAAAAACAATACACAATAATACAGTAGATTTAGAACGTACTGCTATGTGTTCTCATCGCTAAGTGCGATTTCATTCAGACAACCTTTGTCTTGTAACCTTAAAGTCATGTGTTATTATTATTAATAATTAGAGTATAATTACCTACTTTAAAGCACTTCACTCTCACCATTTATAAAACGAGGATAACTATCATTGGCTTTTATATTTTGCAAATTTTACTATGTTACGTTAAGATTAAGTTAAGCTGTTGTTGTCCCAAATAAAGAAAATAAAAATAAAATAAATAGAATTGTGCCATTAATAAATTCCAGATAAATGAAGATAAGACTCCTACATTGTAATCTCCAAGGTGGACCGACGATCTGGTGAAGGTCGCGGGACCCGGCTGGATGAGGTTAGCGCGGGACTGAGCGTCGTCGAGATCCCTGGGGGAGGCCTTTGTCCCGCAGTGGACGTCTACAGGCTGACGATGATGATGATTCTGATATCCTCTCGCCGCAAACTCCCCACCAAGATTCTTCTTTGTAAGTCTTATTCCCAAAAATCCACCCACCAGACAGTTATTCTTCTTTTTATTTAATGGTTTCTGTGCTTATTTCTCTGTCTGAGAGCGTCGTGGGAAGACGCGGCGTGTCATGTCGAGAGGTGTGAGTTCGATCCTTCGATCACCATATACTATGATCGAAGGTTCGATCCCTGGCCGAGCCATGTACCAAAAATCACGCATCAGCATTCTTAGGCGCATGTGAAGTCCACCAGCCACCAACCCGCATTTGCCTAGCTTGTCCTTTGAGATTATATACTGTGCCACAACAGTGGAGACATATAAATTTTCTGTAAATTCCGATTTGTGGTCCGGTTCAATTGTCACGAACCAGGCTTCGAACTCTGTACCGCTACATATACCAACCAAGGCAAGGCCAGGCTACCACAAAACAAAGGAAACGTGAACCTGACACAAAAAGAAAGCCTGAAGTCCCCAATCCGGGACAATTGGTTAATCCAGTTCGGTCCCAGTGTGCATTCAAAAACGCGGATTAAAGTGGGACGGTATAAAAACGGGACAGATTTCCCGCGGGACAGATTAACCGGGACAGATCGAATGTTCGGTCACCCTACAACGTCCCGGGAGCACCTTTAGAGGGAAATTCTAATCGCTGTTTTAGGCCTAGTCAGATACCGCTTAAAAATTACATGAATCTGATTTCAGAAAATGGATAATGGACAAGTGCGCTTTTTACATCGTTTTAGAAAGGAAAACCGGTATTGAACGGAAACTGGTCATTTTGGGAAGTGGTTATTTTGAGCAAATTTGTCATTTTGGGAATGGTTAATTTGGGAAGTGGTCATTTGGGGGAGTTGTCATTTTCTGAAAAATTTTCATTTTGGGAAGTGGTAATTTGGGAGAAATGGACATTTTGAAAATGGTCAATTTGGGAAGCGGTCATTTTGGGAAGTGGTCATTTTGGGAAAATAGTCATTTTGGGAAGTCGTCATTTTGGGAAATTTTACATTTGGGAAGTGTTAATTTATGGGAAACGGTCATTTTTGGAATGGTCAGATTGGAAGTGGTTATTATGGGACGAAGCCTTTAAAATTTGACAAAACTGAAATCAGTTACTTCTTTATTTTCCTAACACTGTGTGATGTGATAGGGGTAGAAACAATTTTAGCGCTGTCATCAAGTTCTATCTTTGTGCTAGAATTAGACCTATCCGACACGAATATGAAGAAATCACAGAACACAGAAAAAGCTCGGCACGTTCCCGCTCCCTACGCTCTATGTTTGTGGGTGAAACCTTGTAACAGCACAGTACAGTACTGTTTCGACGCGTAAATACCATTTCTCACGACAAGGTTTCATCATAGCAATACATAAATCTTCACGCTATGTCCCTGACGGGTGAGGCAGAGAGAACTGAGTAGGTATATTAAATTAATAGAAAGAATATCATTTGCTGTAGGTATGATGAAAATATTGACACTGTATTAATGCTGGCATTCTGACATTTTTTTATTTTGACATTGTATGAATATATTTTATTTTTATTTTATTGGATCACAATATCATATCGAGTATGATCAGTATCAGTACGATTAAATGAATATGAATATAATAATATGATATATGTCCAAATAAAAACAACAGCAATATCTATAAGCTGTATAATGAAAACAATAAACACAAAAAAGTCGTTAAAGCGTCACTTTTGCTGGTGGTAGCATCGCTCCGTGTCACGAAGTGGCTGAAGGAGGAAACTCTGGTGAAGAAGGAACTCCTGCCGCGGCGGCTGACCCTGGCGCCGCTCACGACGCCCACCAGAACCCCCATCGGACCCTCGTTCACATCACCTGTTCCTTTACACACTAACGGACCTCCCGAATCACCCTGCAATCAATCATTATAGGGGTACACTGGGTACATTTATACACGTAATTTTTTTAACTAGACCACCGCTTCCTAGGAAGCAACAAACTTCCGCTGCACATCTTATAAAGTTCAGTTTATATAACAATTATTGTCTGTAATGGGCTCCCTAAACGATCATGCGGCATGACATGCAATACGTGCTGTCACTCATGCATGACCGTCTAGCTGTAGTGATTGACGTGCATGACATGCAAACTACGTGCTGGCCGTTGGCTCGCTGTATTGATTGATAGCAAGCATGATGGTCCATCATGCAGCATGACATTCACGTAAACGTTGCATGTCATGCAAGCATGATCGTTTAGGGACACTTTAAAGACTGCGAGGCTGAATAACAATAATAGGTACTGTCATTCAAATACTCATCTACTTTGTAAAAAGCTTACTTACAAAGTATTTGTTTAGTGTGAGTGTCTGTTTTTTTCATTTTTTAAATATTTTTTATAAACAATATTAGCTTTTTATCTTTCATTCATTCTTTCTTTGTTACCGTCGTAGTTTTTTCTTTCTTTCTAATTCATCGTCATCATCATCAACAGCCTATTAATCTCCCCACTGCTAGGGCTCAGGCCTACCCTCTCAACGAGGGTGTTCGGGCTATAGTCCACCACGCTAGCCCAGTGCGGGTTGGTAGACTTCACATGCGCCTAAGAATTTCTTCTTCGGCGTATGCAGGTTTCCTCACGATGTTTTCCTTCACCGTTTGAGAGCAGTCAGTAAATGTACTAAAGTTTCGAGAAAAACCCATTGGTACATGGCCCAACCGGGGATCGAACTTCCTTTATGATAGATAGGCCGATATGATAGGCCGCGTCTTATCCCCAGGGCCACTGACGCTCACTAATCTTTCTAATTGTAACGTAGCAAATGACCAGACCAACCTTAGAAATATCCGAGACCGACGTTGCCGTACACAGGAATTTCCTCATATTTCTGCCATTCAGCCTGGAACATGTGGTGATCGGTAACACCTGGAGATTGGCCATGAGTAGTTGCGCCGTTTGTTTCTGTGACCAAAGCATCAATACAATTTGTAAAAAGGGTTTCGACAATGTGTGGATTCCGAGTTTCTTTTTTAGCTTCACATTAGAAATACATTTTTTCCTCATTTAAAATCCTGCTATCCTATCCTACTAATATTATAAAGGCGAAAGTTTGTAAGGTTCTGAGGATGTTTGTTACTCTTTCACGCAAAAACTACCGAACAGATTTTGATGAAACTTGGTACAGTGACAGCTTATATCCTGGAATAACATATAGGCTACTTTTTAACGCGGACAAAGTCGCGGGGCGTCCGCTAATACCCCCTAAGTATCAAAACGCCTACATATATAGAGGGCGATGTTTCACAATGTCACGGGAAAAACTTTTCTACGCAGGCGAAGCCGCGGGAAAGAGCTAGCTTAATATTTGTTCCATTATTGCCGGACATTTTTGCATTTGTGTTCCAAGTGTCAGCTTCGTCAGTTCAGTCATCCAGCACAGACAGACTGACAAGGCCTCAAAAATCCTCAAAAAGGTCCTCCGCTCTCCGCATCCAGTCGCTTCCCGCCACCTTGGTAGGTTATCGGTCCACCTCGCGGAGGGGCGTCCCGGTCCGCGGTCTCCACTCCAAACCTCGTCTGCCGCAACGGCCATTGGTTCTGCGACACATGTGACATGCTTCCACTTAAGCTTGATAATTCTTTCGGCTATGTCAGTAACCTTAGTTCTCCGTTGGATCTCTTCGTCGCGAAGGTCAAGGAAACTCAAAGCTATATAGTAAGTGAAATAGTGAATAACACTTACTGGGGTATACCCAGCTGCAACTGGACTCGTTCTTCCAAATCCTGACACTATACACTTATTGTTCAGATAATTGTTGAAGGTTGTTGCATATTTAATCGGCTGAACGTGTGGATTTAATAAGAATTTGTATCTCGTGACCTGAAGAGGAAAGGTAAACAACGTACTTACATCAAGTCTAGTCATAATAATAATATTGCTTATAAGTACACTGGGTACATTTATACACTACCACCGCTTCCTTGGTGTTAGCGCTGAGAAGTGGCGCAACCCGCAACACAATCTTATATTATCAAATTTGTATGACGATTGTTATACAAACTGCGCGAGGCTGAAGTAACATTAAAAGTACTATACAATTAATTATCTCTAGAAGAGATTGACGACTAATCATATTCGAGATTAAACTAAAGCATATTACAATAGTTAAACCATCATGTGCAAAAACTACTGACCACGACACAAATATCATCTCTCGGGAATTTGTACTTGGGAGGGTACGTCATACTCTTCAAACTTCTCCACTGACCGTGCTCTGCTGTGTCAAGTTTATTATAGCGGTCGGAAGTTCTCAAGTTCCCAGCGACTGCCAGAATACTTGATAATTTTTTTTCGCCGACACGACTACAACAGTAAAAATCAATGACATCATGATTCCTCTTGGTGGTAGAGTACCCATATCAAGCATCATCATCATATCAGCCGAAATACGTCCACTGCAGGACGAAAGCCTCCTTCAAGGGTCTCTGCGACGACCGGACGTATCAAACATCAAGTTGTCCAAAGTAGGTCGACTTTCAAGACACCCCGTATCTGCTAAGAAACGACGTTGTGGATAATGAATCAATATTCCGTAGCTTGATAGTGGAGTATCCATATCAATCATCATCATCATATCAGCCGAAATACGTCCACTGCAGGACAAGGGTCTCCTCCAAGGGTCTCTACGACGACCAGACGTATCAAACATCAAGTTGTCCAAAATAGGTCGACTTGCAAGACACCTTGTACCTGCTAAGAAACGACGCTCTTAATAATGATCCAATTACCTAAAAAGCCAACTTGCCAATATAGACGTTGACTGACTGAAGGAGTTAAGGCTATGAATGAGGCTGTCATCGATAAATGGTCCAAAGCCTCATAAAAAAGTAGAGTTTAACCTCACTGATGTCAATATAGTGATAATTTTCCAACTACAGTGTCCTGTTGACCAGTGAACGTTTTGACGAACATGTAAGTTCATGACATGAACTAGACTCAAACTTTGGCTTTCTTTATTAATAGGAGACTATAATATTATTGTACAAACCCTGACAAAAAGCATTTACTGCCCATGACCGATTCGAAGCAGTGAGCAGCGGTTACAATTTTTCGATTCGAAATAAGTGTGCCCCCACAAAATGACACGTAAAACATACTTCTCCTTTGACGAGATCTGAAAGAAACCTGGAAATATACCAAAGCACTAAGAGTTAGTGGAGGGCTAGCTCATTCTACCATCATACAGAACTATCACAGTTTCGACTGCTGGACATACCCTTTCTCCAATGAACGCGACAACAACCGGTCTTCCACCCTCAGCATCCACCCGCTTCCGCCCACCTTCTTTAGGTCATCGGTCCATCTGGGTCCGCGGTCTCCACTCCAGAACTCATTTGCCCTTCGCCTATTGGCGGTGACTTGCTTTGGGCCGTAGTAGCCTAGTTAATTGTGCACTCGCTTCACCTTCACGAGGCCGCGGGTTCAAACCTTGCCCCGTACCAGCTAGTTTTTCGGAACTCACGTAAATACGGATTATTTTAATGCCACAAACTGAGTGAGGAAAACAACATCATGTGCTTAGAATAGAAAGTCCACCACAAAACGGATTAGGGCACCGTTGCTGAACAGGGGTTTGGCACAACAGATCCCAAGGTAGAACGAAGTGTCGCCGGGTATTCCTGGACAAGATAACATATTTACCTGATAAGGAACTGATGACGATTGAGCTGGCCGACCATTTACGACCCTGAAAACTGGATACCCCTCACTATCTGTGAGAATTGACCTATTTGTAAATTCCTCTGGTGATGACACCTGCTCTGTAGTGAAATTTTGCTGTGAATCACTTTGCTGTGTGTCAAAATTTGCTTTGATTGCTGTTGAGTTAGGCTGTGGTGTGGATTCCTCTGTAATTGCATCGTCGTACATAGAAAGGTATGAACACGAACCAAAATTATTTAACGAAAATAGTAAAATAAGAGTTTCCAAAAACATTTGTACACAAATTTTTATACTTCATAATTTTGGTTTTTGACGATAAATATTTATTTGATTGTCACAGTCAGTTCCACAGATTATTAATCAAACCAAAGAGAAGACAATATATGTATCAAACAGCCGCAAGGCCGTAAGTATTTACGTAGCAAATTTATATAATTTGAGTTTCTTCAGGATTGAAGACAATTGAGATTGAGGAGATTGAAGATGTTGCCATTAAAGGCAAAGGTGTTAAAAGTTAGTGGCAGATTGAGCGAGTGAAATCACACTATTTTTATTTCCTCAGAAACTGGCATTTACTAGGTAAATCAAAAATCCGACTATATTTTGCATATATTTTTTAGCTATGTACTACGTATAACGTATTAGAATCCGTGAGCTAAACTTATTATGGTGGGCCTCACAGGACACGGAAAAAGCTCGCTACATGGTTTTATAATGATCTGTGGTGGGCAGACAAAGACAATGCTAAATCATGAAACATTTATTATCTATAATTTAAAACTACCGTTTTCTTAATCCTATCAAATCATAATAAAGCACTTCAGTAAGGCAAATGAGTATTAATATCCTAAATGAGGAAGATACGGTACATTTACACTAATTACATAAACGGAAACTACACACACTCACACAGCTGAAATTAAAGCGCTTTCCTACAACACAAGCACTCAATGTAAAAAATTCACTATTAAAAACTAGCTAATGTCAGTTCGGTAAATGGCATGCAATCAAGCCGTCTCGTTACGATTCAGGCCTGGAATTCCTTGAATGTCTAGACGGTCCATGACGACAAACTCATATATCCACTTCCCCTAACATCTACTTACCCGAATGTCCAGTTTACAACTGATTTTCAGTTTGATTCCTTTAGGATTGGATACCGGATTTTTCAGCTTCAAATTGGACATTCTAGGAAATGGATTGTCGGAGAAATGGACATACAGGGAATATATTTCATTGACCAGTCGTTCGAGGAATTAGACGATCACGTTACGTATCGTCCTCTTTTAGTATCTTATAGTTCATCTAAAAGTAAAATAATTCCAGCATCTTCCTCAAGACGAAGTGAAATACCAGGAGCTTATAAGTCCTTGACGAATTGCTTCAACCATCCTCTATACTTGGCCACATCGGTGAACACCACGTACTGGTTGGGGTCACAAACTGCTATGTCTCGACGCGACGCGCTCAGAGACACTATTCCTCTGACGTGCCAAGCGCCTGATGCATTGGCGGAAGTATCACCTGTCACATCAGGTACGAAGATCTGGAAGGCACCACCGCTGTCGCCGTTGCAGGCTGAGGTGCCTATAATTTGTTAAATGCTTAATGTAGATTTTCTCATTTTACAGTTTTCTATCCATAAGAATCGGCCTAATGAGAGTCTACGCTTAGAGACTTCCGTATGTACAGTTTTCTCTCCATAACCCTCTATCTGTTTTCACAGGTTTCCAGATATAATTTTCATATAGAGTTTCAACCATGGCCAACTTACGTGGTGATTACAAGTTTCTAGAGCCATGTTTATAAAAAGCTAGTTCCTGGGGCACACCTTAACTCTATATTAATAGGCAAGGAACAAGTGATAATAACCATAGGTAACCTTAACAATGCTTCGTGTCGAATACTCGCAAGAAAACCGGGTGAAATTAAAACTTCAACTTAAAATTTTACAATACAAGAAAACGAAAATAAGGGAGAGAGAAAACAAACCAAAATAAAAAGAGAACGTTCTTTGAGAGAATAGACCTAAAAAATAAACTGTTTTGCTTACCGTTATTCCATCCAGCACAAAATTTCCGATCATTCAGCAATGTGCCAAAGAAGACGGGATTGCTCTTGACGCACTTAGCATCTGATACTTTTGGTATAGTCGCTTGTTTTAGTTGACTCGACAGAGTGTCTGTCTGATCGAAGCCCCAACCTACTACCTGAAATAGTTACTGTATTAGGGATAGTTCCCCACTCAGCCAAAGAACTAAGCTATCCAACAATGAAAACCATCAGTAACAACGCGAAAAGTAACTTTTAATTTTAAAAGTAGAGTGTTCATCTAAACCACTAGTCGATCTAGACCTTAACATTCAATTTTATCTTTTTCTATTTGATCTGTTTCTTTCGACAACCTCTGTGACAAAAGAGATAGCTTTAATAACTAAGACTGTCTGGTTTTGTGCTCGATTGAGATCTATATCTTTATAACACTGTGATCATCATAACCGAACTACTGATCCTTCTATAATCTCAGAAGTTCGGTTGTACAAAGTAACCGATCTGCTGAGACTAAAGAAGACTCAGTAGTTTGGGACCGGACAAAACAATCGAACTACTGACTGAGACTAGAATCTAATGTCTGTTCTCTATTTTCTCCACCTTAAAAACTTACCGTGCCGAAAACTGTTCCTGGTGGTAACTTTTTACTGGCGTCTGAGTACCACATGCAGGCTGGTTGAACATAGTCATCGTACAATACTTCAGTCTTCAACTTCAGCAACGCTATATCATTGTTCAGATTCTTGTACGTGAACCCTTCGTGCATAATTATTTGATGCACCTGTCGATTGTTACATTTCGTTATTTATTATTTTACAATACTTTTATGTAGTTGTAAGTTGTGGTAGCTTCGTTAATAGTGCGCTCGCCTAATTTAAATACATAATTATTGTGATAGGGCTCTTTCAAGGCTTACCCACCCTTGTATCACTGCGATAATTACTGATCTATTGTGATCGCTACCTTACTATATAGTTCAGTGCTAAACTTTGCGTCAGTAACTTCAGCACGCTTTTGGCACTGATTTGTTTTACTTCATCAGGTTGATGTGAGTAGTTGCACAGAAGAGGGGGTGCAGATATTCCTCACCCCCTAACAAGATAAGACCTTCCATGACTGTCCATCAGTTTGACCTCGCATCTAAATCTACTTTTACCTGTTTTTCCTGTGCAGCCACGTCACCTCCAATCAAGTTGTATTTCCCAAGGACAACGCTGAGTATTTCTGGTAACACTCGCTCGCCTCTGATAGAAGTACAGTGGGCAGCTGTGGATAAAAATCTTGATCAACCAACTGTGTCTTTGACATTGCCCGCATGAGGTTTCATGCCGCGTAAAAGATTTTTCCTTGGTAAAAATTAGTGTGTGCAAGATTTCGTGGAGATTAGATGAATAGTCAAGATGTGGAAGCGTAATAAACAACTCACTTTCATGTAAGTACCTAGCACAATATTATAGTTTCCTGCAGAATATGAGTATCTTCCAAGCAATGGGAGGTTTACGGAGTGATGAAAATTCATATTAGGCCTCAGTATCTCTTTAATTGACCATATGACTAAAAATCTTTTTTTATTAGTAAGTAAATGAAGAAAGCTAATGCCACGAAGACTGCCACGATTGTTATTCTCATAATCCAACACATTTAAATCAAGAAATACAACAATAAACACGCACATAATGTGCTTCATGAATTTGACATTGTTTTTGACGTGAAATGCATCTTCAACGTAGACAGTGTATCCTCTATCTACGATCTTCAATGTTAATTTCATGTTGAGAAAAAAAAATCACCACGAAGATCGGAGACTATTAGCAAGAAGTCATTATAGTGCTGGACGAAGAAGTCATTAAAGACTTGGTTATTGCAAAAACTCAATAGCGCTGGGAAACTATAGCAACTAAAGAGTTTGGTTTATTGGTAATAGGAGCCGTAGACGAGCTCCACTGGCATACCAAGAATATGGATGTTTAGACGGACACGTGTAGAGCATTTGTGTGAAAAGAATGATAAGACTGAGCGAAGCGACAGAAGTGGATCGCGATACTTGGCGCTCCGTTCTTTCACTAACTTCTACAGTTACCTCTCAGCTGCGTCTTTTAGCAATAAACCGACTAAATAAGTAGGTTACCTGTTAAAATGAAATTCTTGGAAATCAACGTCCCACCACAAATGTATTTAATAACAGTTCCGTCCTCCAATCTGTATATTGCTGCGTGCCACGGCCAGTCTCCAGATTTAGTGCTCAGGCCGTTGGTGATCAGTTCCGTGTGCTGTACTTTCCGACGGCCACAGTTTCCCGTGGGAACAGATAGTTGTACTTCTGCTGTGTCTATATTGCCTTCAATATATTTGTCGAGGTAGCCCTGGAAACAAATTGTGACACATTCTTACAACATTTGTTTCAGAACCAACTTGGAACTTACATAAAATTGCTGGGAAAATTATTACTAGGGAAGTTTTATTTTCCAAGATATAATAGTAATGGTAGTCTTGTTGGTTGTGCTCTCGCCTTACGTTCATGAGGTCGTGGGTTCGAACTGTGGCCCGTACCAATAAGTTTTCGGAACATAAGTAAGTTTCTTTTAATACCACAAGCTTTTCAGTGAAGGAAAAAACAAACCTGCAAACGCCAAAAATTTGAATTTTCATCCAGCTTAATGTGAAGGCCACCAAAAATTGGGCACAGTTTTGGCGGACAGGGTTTGTACTATTATTTAATCTATGGACGGAGGAAGATCACAAAAGGCTCCAAGTGTCCTGCCCCCTTTAGAAGATAAAATAAACTTGGAACATGCGTAAATTTCCCGGCAATTAATGGGATAACTCGGAGACTTTGCTGACTTTTTACTTACCGAGTCAGGATTTTCACAGTATTCGACGGTGTTGATCACAACACTAGTCACGTAGGGTATCGTACCCGAGGCTGGCCCTTGCACTTTCAGATTTATGGAATTGGCTTTTTTAAAGTATCTGATCACGAACACATCGTGTTCGGCCGATATTCTAGCTGTCGATGGATCTGACTGAAAATTAAAAAAACATACAATGAAATATACATTGATCTCTAATAATTATTAATTGTCCTTGGAACTCAAAGACATTACTGTAACAAGACGGTGCACAGTAAATTTTTGACAAATTAAATTTAGACCATCGTCTCTGGACGTAAGGTTGTTATTGCTATGATATTCAAACTGTCAAAGTCACACAATGGTTGAAAAAGAGAAAGAAATTACATTTCCTTTATAATCGGACATCTGTCTCTTTCACACAGATTGTGACTTTGACAAATAATCTGCCTTAAATGCCAAAACAGCCATGAGGCCTATGATATTCAAACTGTCAAAGTCACACAATGGTTGAAAAAGAGAAAGAAATTACATTTCCTTTATAATCGGACATCTGTCTCTTTCACACGGATTGTGACTGACAAATAATCTGCCTTAATCGCCACAACAGCCATGAGGCCATTGAAACCATGAAATCATTAATTATGAATTAATTTAAAATTTACCTACCAAAGTCATTACGGCCTCTGAGTCAAACTTGATATATACTCTAGTATGTTCTGGTACTGCTTCCATTATGTATAGAGTGTACTGGTTCTCTGACCCTGGAGGCAGGCCAGGCTCAAACTGCACCAACATTTGATCATTATCTTTACACGGATGTGCGTGTAACAGAGGATTACCAACAATCCCCCATCCTTCGCTGAAGTTTTTACTTTGAATTTCCACTAACATTGTTAGTAGAATTAGATTCCCCAACATTTTGAGTATCATTCTTCAGTTAGATTGAAAACTATTTTCCTTTGGTTTTTGGAATAACGGAAATGTCTTCTCCGTAAAATTCTTCCGCTTCAGTTTCTAATGTAATATCCTTAGTTATAGTTTCTTACTTGTTATGTACCTGTTTCATTCTATCAATTCATTTTTCGATAGGATTTCGTTTTGGTTTACTAATTTCCTTTTGCCTTCTTTAATAACAATCTTTTTATATTTCTAGTCTTGGATTCAAAGAATGCAATATTTGTCTCACAAACGTCTCTCTCGGATATTACTGGATTGTGACGTCGTTTTCTCGTCTCAGACAGATTTTATGAGATTCTTCGAGCACTTTGTCGCTAAAAGCACTAAAAAGGCAAAACATTTCTACACTTTAATTCTAAATAAACACTTCCATCACCATTGTCGAAAAGATTGTTATTTGTTTAAGATTTAAGTACGATTGTAGTATTAGTAGTGTTAAGTATGATTGGTTGGATTCACAATAATTTGAAAGAAAGAAAGAAATAAAATAAAGTTTAAAATCCATTACTTACTTGACTGATACCTTAATCTTTTATTTTTTTCTCGATACTCGCACAATTTAATGGTCCTTTTCTGTGATCGATATAATAATTATTTAACAGGTTGTTCAGATCACTGCAAACATTGCCGTGTTTTAAGGTAGACTAGACTGTCAACAAGAATACAAGTTTTTATGTTGCAGATAAACAGGAATTAGAAATTTATTGATTTGTCAGATTTCAAGGCCTACATGCGAAGTACGTTTATTTAGATGTTCATAGTTTAACCAAGTTAAAACGGCTTAACGAATTTTGATGAAACTTACCACAGTGATAGTTTACATCGCAGACTAACCTTCAGGAGACTTTTATCATTTAAACTTCATATTTCACTCAATGTCGTTTGCAATTTAAATTTTGCAATATCAACAATTTAAATAAAGGGAGGTGAACACAAATAACTAGGTATAGGTACTTATTAAAATAAAATTCTTCATAAACAAAATGCATTTACTTATTTAACACTTTATATTACACAAAGACAGACAATACATTTACAAATTTAATAAAAATAAACTTAGGTACCTACAAAGGGCAAACTTAACTCTAATTTATTTTCTAAAAACCACATTAAGTATTTGGAATTTAAAATATTTTGAGTAAGTAATTATGTTGCTGGTTTAGTAACAAAGCAAGTACTTACCTCTAATTATTACCAAACCAAAAGTAGTCCTTCAAGATACAATTAGCAAATATTCAAAATGCCTAAAACATCAATTCAAGCAGTTTTACTGCGACGTAAGTAGGTTTATTGGAAAAACCAGTCAACGCAAACAAGTTCGTAAACATGAGGATGGTCACATCTCAAATTATCTTCATCCATGATGGCACAGAACATGGAAAAAGCTTGCTTGCTTCGCTCGTTGATGGTATCATTATAATATTCTCATAAATGCTGTGACGTCATATTTGTAGTAAGTATAATCTAAAATTTATAACTGCCTGAAAAATAGTGTAAATACATTATAATATATTTTCGAATTTATAAAATTTATTTATCTTGACATTCAATGTTTTACTATTTATTTCATACTAGCTGTTGCCCGCGACTTCGTCCGCGTGGATTTTGGAAGTAGGTACCTATCTCTGCTATGTACAGACATACATCGTCTAGTTATAATTTTCCAATGGTAAAATGGATCATTCTAAGTATATATTATTCACCATAATTTAAGGTATACCCTACCTTCAGGGACAAACTATGAACACCGTTTCCAATTTGGTGAAGACAGATAAAAATTTAAAAAATTGTTGTTTTCACTTCTATTGCTCATAAGACTTCTCATATCAATTTTTATTATACGTGTGTATTTTTTAACTAATACAGTATGGGCAAAACCAAAACCATAGGAGATACAGGGAAACTGTCTTAGGAACCTTTAGGTATTTTTTCGTGATAACAATTTTGACATAGTAATCGGAGCAGCTGGAGTTCGGGTGGCATGCATGAATAAGTAGTAAGTTCCTAAGTACATTGCACAGTCTGTTTTATAAGAAAACATTTTATTAAATTTGACTAACTTCTGCTGCTTGGATTTTTTTCTTCCGATACAATAAAATGATTCTAACATGAAACTAAGTCGATACACATTTTTTAAAAATAATAAAAATTATTTTTCACTGGCGTTCTATGAGAAAACATTTTATTGAATTTGACTAACTTCTGCTGCTCAGATTTTTTTCTTCCGATATAATGAAGTGATCCCTACATGAAACTGAGTCGAACCGCATTAAAAAAATATGTGCAAATTGTCTCATTTTTATGGACAACACACGCTTGACCAAAAAATTTCTATGTCATAAGACACTTTCCCTGCATCTCCTATGGTGTCGGACTTGCCTATACTGTCCCAGTTAAAAAAAACACTGATAACACCGATGTCTATGACATCGTCTTGTTACGTTAAATGATTTATCTGTAAATGACGATAACTTTTTTCGCTGTCATCCGATTTCAATGAAACAAAGCCTATAAGTTGCGCCAGGCTGTGCTTAATCTACCTGTGAAAATCTCAAGAAAATCCGTTCAGTAGTTTCGGAGATTAGCGATTACAGACAGACAGAAAGACAGAAAGACAGAAAGACAGACAGACAGAAAGACAGAAAGACAAAAAAATTTAAAAACGCTTTTTTGTGTTCTGTTACTCTTTTTTTATCGTCCACACTCATTTTTTTATAAATTTATTCAAAGTACAGACACACGGTTTCTACAGATTTATTATAAGTATAGATTTACAAGCTTGATCGCACGGCTATGTAAAATTAAATTAACAAAACAAAATTATTAATATTATATAGGTACTACTTACCTACATCTATACTTATAATAAATCTGTAGAAACCGTGTGTCTGTACTTTGAATAAATTTATAAAAAAATGAGTGTGGACGATAAAAAAAGAGTAACAGAACACAAAAAAGCGTTTTTAAATTTTTTTTTCTTTCTGTCTGTCTGTCTTTCTGTCTTTCTGTCTGTCTGTAATCGCTAATCTCCGAAACTACCGAACGGATTTTCTTGCGGTTTCACAGGTAGATTAAGCACAGCCTGGCGCAACTTATAGGCTTTGTTTCATTGAAATCGGATGACAGCGAAAAAAGTTATCGTCATTTACAGATAAATCATTTAACGTAACAAGACGATGTCATAGACATAGGAGATATCAGTGTTTTTTTTAACTGGGACAGTATAGGCAAGTGCGAAACCATAGGAGGTGCAGGGAAAGTGTCTTATGACATAGAAATTTTTTGGTCAAGCGTGTGTTGTTCATAAAAATGAGACAATTTGCACATATTTTTTTTAATGCGGTTCGACTCAGTTTCATGTAGGGATCACTTCATTATATCGGAAGAAAAAAATCCAAGCAGCAGAAGTTAGTCAAATTTAATAAAATGTTTTCTTATAAAACAGACTGTGCAATGTACTTAGGAACTTACTACTTATTCATGCATGCCACCCGAACTCCAGCTGCTCCGATTACTATGTCAAAATTGTTATCACGAAAAAATACCTAAAGGTTCCTAAGACAGTTTCCCTGTATCTCCTATGGTTTTGGTTTTGCCCATACTGTATTAGTTAAAAAATACACACGTATAATAAAAATTGATATGAGAAGTCTTATGAGCAATAGAAGTGAAAACAACAATTTTTTAAATTTTTATCTGTCTTCACCAAATTGGATACGGTGTTCATAGTTTGTTCCTGAAGGTATGGTATACCTTAAGTTATGGTGAAGGTATTTAGAATGATCCATTTTACCATTGGAAAATTATAACTAGACGATGTATGTCTGTACATAGCAGAGATAGGTACCTACTTCCAAAATCCACGCGGACGAAGTCGCGGGCAACAGCTAGTACATAATATATTTAATTCTCAGTTAGTTATAAATTATCAGAATACATAAGAATTCTTTGCATAGGTACCTAATACGTAAGACTATCTTCAAATTACAAAATATAAGCGAAAGCCTCCACAAATTACATAATCTAAGCAAAATCCTTACCAAACTACAAAATCTAAGCTAAAACCTACCCAAACTACAAAATCTAAGCGAAAACCCCCCAAATTAAACCTTGAACACGCCCTTAGTTCAAACACTAAACTCTGCTGCACCATAGGGAGGTGGACACGCCTATCGATTATTGACATTACGATTAGAGCTGTCGACGGCACCGGAGCCACCTAATTCATAGGCCTAGTGTTGGCATCAGTCGATACTATACCGCGCATTGATTAACCTAGGCCGCTCCTCACACCACAGCGGCAGCGCAACAACTATAATAATCGCCAATTCGCCACCTATCTCATCATCATCATATCAGCCTGTAGACGTCCACTGCTGGACAAAGGCCGGAAGCTCTTTAGAACACGACACGTTAGATACCGAGTTCATAATTTTTTTATAGGTAGTACTTGATGGTAGGTTTAACATACCTAAAACGCTACTTACGAAAATTAGTATTTTTGAAGATATGAATTTTTGAAAATTTTAAGGTTAAGTCACTATGTAGTGTACAGCTATCGCTTTTATAAAAGGTCATCAAAAATCTCTTATGTCGCCCCTAAAAAAATTTATATCTTTAAAATTACTAATTTTCGTAAGTAGCGCTTTAGGTATGTTAAACCTACCATTAAGTACTATCTATAAAAAAATTATGAACTCGGTATCTAACGTGTCGTGTTCTAAAGACGAGCCCAAAGGCCTCCCCCAAGGATCTCCACGACGACCCGTCATATTCCTGCGCTAACTTCATCCAGTTGGGTCCCGCGACCTTCACCAGATCGTCGGTCGCCACCTATCTCGCCACCGGCCAATCAGGGGCCCGTTCACAATTTTATTTAGCTGGTGATAATATCTCTGAGATAATTTGACAGCTAGGCACGGATAGACTATAAACTATCGAATATTAATTCGATAAATCGTATAGTATTGTCCGTTCACAATCTTTCGTCAGTTTACAATGTCACTAGATTTATTATAAAGTATCGGTCTCTTTTGAATACCGTGATAATAATATTTCAATTTGTATTAATGTTATAATTTTTTACTGTGAAATTGTACCAATATGGAATTGTACCAATGTGGAATTGTACGAATGAGGAATTGTACAAATACGGAAATTGTACCAATGTGGCGGAAGGCGCATACACGACGGTGTGACAGCCTCCTGATAGTACCGTGGCCAGCGGAATAAACTTATTACTAAACTATGGACGTTATTCTTTGTGAATGAAACAGCCGTGTGTAAATTTGTCCAAACATTATTATTATAATTATTATTATAATGAACACCCATATGTTTAAAAGCGAAATCCGCAGAAACCTATAAGCTGTTGCTTACGCTGCTTATGCTGTCCGAATACGATTTTAAGAGCAGTTAAAATGCATCTTTTTCAAGGCATTTAAGGTTAAACTAAGTATAAATTATTATACCTAATCTGTCAATTGTTTATTTACTTTATTGTAATGTTAAAACCAAACGATAAAAAATAACAATGTTCAATTTTAATGATTTTTTAAAGAAATCTTGTAATTTTTCTGAGAAGTGTACAAAAATCAGGCAGGCCTTATTTTGTTTTGAGTAGTAAGTAGGTATTAAATTATTATTATGTTGGTATCTTATGGAGCATCTTATCAAGTAGCACTACTTCCTCGGGATCAGACTATTCTACTCACCCGCTGTGACGGTCAGGTTCGGTCTGGAATGCGGCCGCGTGGATGGTCCGTCGGTCCAGCACTCCAGAACCCCGTCGCAATAAATATTATTTATTGAGCTAGTTTTCTGTGGGCTCTTGGGTCGCCGGTATGGAATGAAGACACTGAGCAATGACTGTTTTAACACTTTTAATTAACACAGAGAGAAAAATTGTACAGCGGAACGTGGTGATGTCGCAGATGGCGGACATCGAACTGAGTGGCAGTGTTGCCATATAAAATTAAAATTTAGATTTGTTATGTTGGTTTGAGTGTTGCCAACACCCACCCACTTGTAGTTCAGAACACAGTTTCCTATTATTATTGTCACTTAGCTTGTTCCGCTGGCTGCAGTACTATGAACTAAGCTCCAATTGACACAACCACAGATCTACCCATAAACCAGCAATACCCTATGTTGGAGCTGGAATCGTCTGTCTCGATGATACATATTGTGAAGCTTGGGTATTATCATCAGATATAGGTGTTGCTCGCGACTTTCGTATATAAACCATACAGTGTCCCTAAACGATCATGCTTGCATGACATGCAACGTTTACGTGAATGTCATGCTGCATGATGGACCATCATGCTTGCTATTAATCAGTACCAGTGAAGCAACGGTAGTTTGCATGTCATGCACGTCAATCACTACAGCTAGACGGTCATGCATGAGTGACAGCATGTAATGCATGCCGCATGATCGTTTAGGAAGCCTAATATAGACTGCATACGGAATAAAATTAACATACGACTAAAACTCAACAACGTTGAGATAATTACCGGTTTTTAAATCTTTCTGCGTGAAACGGATACAATCCTACATTTCTGGTAATATTGGCAACACCGAACGCGAACAAATCAAAAATGTAGAAAATCAGAGTCGTGCGACTTGGAAGTCGAGTAAGACTTTATTCGCAAGCGACGATACTATTGTACACAAGCGATTCAAAAATACATGAATCAAAAAATTTTGCCACTCCCTTAAGGATCAGTACTAAAAGCATTCTATGGGTGTCAAAATCAAGTCAAATGACTGACAATACTTAAACTCACTCACACATTCTCATTTTCAAACTCCATATAAATTTGTATTAGCAACCTCCTCCCGCTACTCCGCTTCCTTTGTCCGCACCCCCCCCCCCCCCTATAAGTGGCACCATCCGTTCCCATACTAAATATGCAAGATGCGATCTCCACAGAGAGCGCGCGCGCCACCAAAGAGGTTCGAAACTTCTTGCAAAAATAGATCTCCTCTCCTTCTATTTAATTAATAATTTAATTAATATTTATTTCATCAACAGCCTATTAATCTCCCCACTGCTGGGGCTCAGGCCTACCCTCTCAACGAGGGCGTGCGGGCTATAGTCCACCACGCTAGCCCAGTGCGGGTTGGTGGACTTCACATGCGCCTAAGAATTTCTTCTTCGGCGTATGCAGGTTTCCTCACGATGTTTTCCTTCACCGTTTGAGAGCAGTCAGTACATGTACTTAAGTTTCGAGAAAAAACCCATTGGTACATGGCCCAACCGGGGATCGAACCTCGGACCTTTCGATATGATAGGTCGCGTCTTATCTCCGAGGCCACTGACGCTCTCGAATATTTATTTAATTAATATTAATTTAATTTTTAATTAAATAAAAAAAAAATTATATTAATTTAAAATTTAATTATTAAAGCGTAAAAATTACAATAAATCGATTCATCGAATCACGCTGTACATACCTGTTATACTCGTAGTTGAATAAAACCTCAAAGGCCGGTGAGACGCGTAATTGAAACATCCTGTAAAAGAATAAGTTAATTCTTACCCACACCGTATAATAAACATTGCAATTTACCAGGAAAGCCTTCTTTATTCAAGCTCCAGAACAAAATTGATCTACCAAATTTTTCCTTACAAGCCTGGAGGCAGCGGTACCTTTTGTTCGACTTAAAACTCGACAGTAAATCGTAAACAAAATTACTGAGGTTACATAGAGCGCTAAGTATTTTTTTTACTGCTGGTTTATAGCTCGATACGTTTTCTTTACAAAGGTGCAAGGAGGAACAACAAATCAATCAAATCAACAGCCTATTTAAAAATAATGTGCTCATTGTTGGGGCTCAAGCCTACCCTCTTAATGAGTAAGTATAGGTTATAGTCCACCACGTTAGCCTAGTGCGGGTTGGTTGACTTCACATGCGCCTAAGAATTCCTTCATTGGTGTGTGCAGGTTTCCTCGCGATGCTTTCCCTTTAAGAGCAGTCAGTAAATGTATTTAAGTTTCGAGAAACCCATCGGTACATGCCACGACAAAATATAAACGAATTGTTTTTATTCGAGAAGATTTCGGCGAATACCAACAGGTATTCGTATTCATCACTACTTACAATGATGTACCTTTTAGTGCCTAATCTTAAAAAAAAACGAAATTTTCTTCTTTGGTTTTGACTTCACCAAATAAACTCGCTTTACATTTTCGGACGACTCGCGATCGAGATCCAGTACTACCACCGCCGTACCTTGGCTCATCCCATGATAAAGCGGTGGACATAAAACTTTCCCATAACGACTGCTCTGTCAAGAGCAAGTACCCCATTTATCCTTCCCCAGGAAGCTGCAGAAAAAATACAACAGCGCTTGTTTATTATTATGTGATGAGAGTCATTTTGAGTCAGGGGCACGAATAAATTGGTGTTTCATCAACAGCCTATTAATATGTCCCCACTGCTGGGGCTCAGGCCTACCCTCTCAACGAGGGCGTTCGGGCTATAGTCCACCACGCGAGCCCAGTGCGGGTTGGTGGACTTCACATGCGCCTAAGAATTTCTTCATCGGCGTATGCAGGTTTCCTCACGATGTTTTCCTTCACCGTTTGAGAGCAGTCCGTAAATGTACTTAAGTTTCGCGAAAAAACCCATTGGTACATGGCCCAGCTGGGGATCGAACTCCGGACCTTTCGATATGATAGGCCGTGTCTTATCCCCTACGCCACTGACGCTCGATTGGTGTTTAATACAATTTAAATCTGAATGTACCCATCATCATCAGCCTACACTAGTCCACTGCTGGACACAGGCTTCCCCCAAGGCGCCACTGAACCCGATCCTCGGCTCTCCGCATCCAGTCACTGCCAGCCGCCGCACGCAGCTCGTCGCTCCATCTAGCCGGGGCGCGCTACTCTCGAAAACATGGTGAGGAAACCTGCTGTCACGGAAAAAAGCATGTGAAGTCCACCAACCCCCACTGGGCTAGCGTGGTGGACTATAGCCGTAACGCCTTCGTTAAGAGGGTATGCCTGAGCCCCAGCAGTGGGGACATATCAAAAGGCTGTTGATTTGATTAGAATGTAGTTAGATACTTGATTTTTAAATTGATTTTGTTAATTTTTCCAGAAGTGAAAAAATCTGGAACCCCCTAAGAAGTTCTCATTGACAATTGTACATTACACCACGCACACGTTTTGACAATAAGACCAATTTATGAGTTAGATATTTTAACATGTGTGCCACTGAGTCCCGGAACCATACAAAAACTCTTTGTTTTGTATAAGTACTAGTATAATTTAATCCTACGACGTAGCTGGAACTAATCCGTTTTACTTTACTGTCTGACTGAACCATCATTTTATTAGTGTTTCTGAACTACAGTCTCTCTTGCAATTAAACCGTAAATGCTGAATGCAGCTCTTGATTGTAAACTAACGAATAAAACGACGTTTTCCTTGTCTTAGCTTGTTTAGAGCGTTTTCAGTGTAAAGTGTAAAGCGCGTCTGAAATGCACCAGTTTAATTAACTTATGGGTTCTAACCTCAAAATTATGAACTTTTTATCATTCATTTATTCGATTATTTATAAATACTCTTGTAAAATCATTAATTTCGGCTTTAGTCCTTCCGGATGAATTCGTCCACAATCTAACTCATCCACTTTCCCGACTCGACTACCTCCTAACTAGTTCACTTCCTAACTCATTCACTTCCTAACTCAGTCACTTCCTAACTCGTCCACTTTCAACTCGACTACCTCCTAACTAGTTCACTTTCTAACTAATTCACTTCCTAACTCATCCACTTTCAACTCGACTACCTCCTAACTAGTCCACTTCCTAATTTATTCACTTCCTAGCTCGTCCACTTTCCAACTCGACTACCACTACCACTTAACTAGTCCACTACCTAACTCATTCACTTCCTAGCTCGTCCACTTTCCAACTCGACTACCACTACCACTTAACTAGTCCACTACCTAACTCATTCACTTCCTAGCTCGTCCACTTTCCAACTCGACTACCACTACCACTTAACTAGTCCACTTCCTAACTCATTCACTTCCTAGTTCGTCCACTTTCCAACTCGACTACCACCTAACTCGTCCACTTTCCAACTCGACTACCACCTAACTCGTCCACTTTCCAACTGGACTACCACCTAACTCGTCCACTTTCCCACTCGACTACCTCCTAAATCGTCCACTTTCCAACTCGACTACCACCTAACTCGTCCACTTTCCAACTCGACTACCTCCTAAATCGTTCACTTTCCAACTCGACTACCTCCTAAATCATCCACTTTCCAACTCGACTACCTCCTAAATCGTCCACTTTCCAACTCGACTACCTCCTAAATCGTCCACTTTCCAACTCGACTACCTCATAAATCGTCCACTTTCCAACTCGACTACCTCTTATATCGTCCACTATCCAACTCGACTACCTCCTAAATCGTCCACTTTCTGATCGTACGCTCTAACTCGTTTTGCATTAATTTTCATGCGACAGCTAAGAAATAATTCGTTGCCGACGTTGATTCTGCTCCATACATAAACGGAAGCTTTTGAAACGTTATGTAAATTAGATTTTCGTTCCGTCTTCAGCATTCCGAATAGAACTGTGTACCTAGAATATTCCTAATCATAATATTTACTTTCAAATGTGACATGCATAAGTTTTAACTATACCTAGTTAAGTACTATAAAAATCCTACAAAAGAATATCCTTTCATTTTTAACCGAAAAAATCATTAACTCACGTTCGCGTTCGAACCTTGGCCTATACCATTGAGTTTTTCAGAACTTAAGTATACCACAGGCTTTACGGTGAAGAAAAATATCGTGAGGAAACCTGCATACGTTAAAGATTAAAATTTCTGTTCTTAGGTGCATGTGAAGTCCACCAAAAATCGGATTGAAGCACCGTTGGTGGACAGGGGTTTGGCTCAACAGATCGCAAAAAGGGTCGAAGTATCGCCAGGTATTCCTGGGGACCAATCGCGATAAGTCTGAACAACATTATCAAATCCAAAGAAAAACGTTATGCTGCATCATACGTTTGGGAAGCCCATAAAAAAACCAAACGTGTGGAGTAGGGGTTTGCCTCTGGCCTCCTAACAAGATAAGGATGTTATCAATAAAAATATATTTTCTTGGTGTGGTTATGAACATGAATCAAAAAATTTAGCCAATCCCATATGGATGAGTAATAAAAGCATTCTATGGGTGTCAAAATCGTGTCAAACTAATCACAAAATTATGACTCACTCACACATTCTCATTTTCAAACTCCATATAAATGTATTAGCAATCTCCACCCGCTACTCCGCTTCCTTTGTCCGCACCCCCCCTGTAAATGGCACCATAGGTTCCGATACTAAATGCGATCTCCACAGGGAGCGTGCGCGCGATCATAGAGATTTGAAACTTCTTGGCAACCAGCAAACCAACAAATGAAAAAAAAAACACACACACGAGCTAGAAAAAAACGGCGTACAACGATAATAAATTCTGCACTGAAACAAGCTTTAGTCTTTCTTTAGAAGACTGTACCTAATAAAAACAAGAAACTTAATTGTGGCGTAAACTATTAGAAGTTTGTCTCGTCTTTGTAGTTCTTACAACTGTTGACTCTAGTTTAAGATATTTTTTTTTGTTTTTTTGTATTTTTGTATTGTATTTCTGTATCCTAGATCCTAGTTACTGCCCTGTCTATGGCAACAGAAGTTTCGTAACTTTGGAAAAAATAAAGCCTCTAAAGCGGTCCCTACACGATCATGCGGCATGACATGCATTTCGTGCTGTCACTCATGCATGACCGCATAGTTGTAGTGATTGACGCTAATGACATGCAAACTACGTGCTGGCCGTTGCTTCACTGTACTATTAGATTGATAGCAAGCATGAGGGTCTATCATGCAGCATGATAATTCACGTATACGTAAAACAAATTCCTATCACTCATTACTTACTTCTGGTTTTAAGCAAATTTTATTAAAAAAGTAATTTTAAAATGTAGACTCTTTTGAGCTTCCTTGAACATAGAAACAAATAAATTACTAACCAACTAGATAAGCATGCCCTGACCGATTTATTCAGGAAACAGGATAGAAAAGAATGGAGACGGAGTATCATGCTGCATGATAATTCACGTATACGTAAAACAAATTCCTATCACTCATTACATTACTTACTTCTGATTTTAAGCAAATTTTATTAAAAAAGTAATTTTAAAATGTAGACTCTTTTGAGCTTCCTTGAACATAGAAACAAATAAATTACTAACCAACTAGATAAGGATGCCCTGACCGATTTATTCAGGAAACAGGATAGAAAAGAATGGAGACGGAGTATCATGCTGCATGATAATTCACGTATACGTAAAACAAATTCCTATCACTCATTACATTACTTACTTCTGGTTTTAAGCAAATTTTATTAAAAAAGTAATTTTAAAATGTAGACTCTTTTGAGCTTCCTTGAACATAGAAACAAATAAATGACTAACCAACTAGATAAGGATGCCCTGACCGATTTATTCAGGAAACACGATAGGAAAGAATGGAGATGGAGTTTCTATCGAAAAAAAACAACAGAACAAATATAGGTAACAGAGTATTAATAGTCCTTTTAGCGACGCGATATCATCTGATTGAGGTACTAGTACATAACAAACTTAACATGCAATCTGTCATTCTAGAGAATATAGATTCAATATTTATAGATAATTATTTTTGATTTTTTACTGTTTTTTATTAATAAAAATAATGACTAGAATATAATAAATACCCCGAAAGTACCTACCCAAAACGCTATTCGACAGGAAATGATACATTAAAAAAAAGTCTAGAAAAAAGTTTATAGAAAACAGAAAAATCTCGAATGGTTCCAACGGACAATGAATTTTATTTATATAAAAGCCTTATTGCACACAATAGTACAAAAGGCGAACTAAATGCCAGTATGGCATCTCTACCAGTTGACTTTTGGGTCATAGATACAGGATAATGCATAGTAGGCGTGTAATACATGTTTAAAAATTCGTAGCAATAATTACAAGATAAAACTAAACAAGTAAAATTTTACGGGCAACAATAGTGTCAAACATGTCATATTTTCTACCATATCATAAATCATAATAATATTATAACTCTTCTTTCAATATAATTTATTAGGTACCGACTTACCATTTTTTCTCTCTTAATTTAAGTATAAAACATCCCTCTCCATAGCATTTAGTTAAGTCTATCCCATCAATGTAAAGCTCTGAGCTTCGATCTCGGAAGGCGGAGAGAAATATTTAAATTAGAAGCCCCTGCAGCTCAGGGGTGATATTTTATTTAGGTATTAGTATTTATAAAGAAGATGCTAATATTTTACATAAAAGTGGAAGTGGAGTGTGGACCCGCTGGAGTCGCGTCACTACGTGCACTTCCCGACGTAGCACCTCGACGCGGTCACTCGGGAGGACTTCTGGCCGAAGGGCGTCGTGATCCGGCGGTTTCGTGGAAGCCTACGGATCCAGATGACTGTATATGGTTCGGGTACACTGATGTCTACTGGGTAATTAGTACATATTACAATTTCACATAATTCATAGAAGCTACCTGAATTAGCTACCTACGTCATTTTCAAAAAAATATCTGAGGATTTAATGAAGTAAAACGTAACCATTGTGTTACGGTTCTTAATTCATAATCAACTATGCGAGTAAACTTAGTTTATAATGAAGAGCTAATATATTCAACTCTCCTATCTCAGTTATTAAAGTTGGCTGCAGTCAACTCATTTACAGTAACAGAAACAAATAATTTAAATAATGTATTTGGTCTCATACAGCTGGTTTCTACTATTTTACATAAAAGTGGAAGTGGGGTGTGGACCCGCTGGAGTCGCGTCACTACGTGCACTTCAAAACGTATGTGGCGCGCGTCCCGACGGAGCACCTCGACGCGTTCACTCGGGAGGACTTCTGGCCGAAGGGCGTCGTGTTCCGGCGGTTTCGTGGAAGCCTACGGATCCAGGCGCCTGACAGCACAACGTTGACTCGTGCCACCCTTATTAAGTTTTCATATATTGTTATTATGGACTGAAATAAAGATAATAATAATAAACACCATCATGTGTGTTAAGATATTTATTTTCATTAAGCATTTCACAATTCACTTACATGAAAACAACTATTTTATGCTTAACCTAAGAATGTAAGGAAAGTAATAAAGTTAAGCGTACAGATTTTAAGTATTATTTTACAATAGGTATACGTACACTATTATCTATGCTATTAATTATTACAAAACTATGTGGGTACACAAATACACAAAAAAATACACAAATCATCAAAGGTTGTCCGGAAGAAATCGCTCTTAGCGATAAGACCGCCTAGATGTACCTTTTAAATCTAATGTATTATTGTGTTCTGTTTTATTTTTTGTGCACTAAAGAGTATTGAATCGAATCATCCTCTAGATCTCTAACTAAAGGTAATTGTGGCATAGCAGTGAATATAATTTATCTGGTAAATAATTTACAAAAAGATTTTCGTAATTATATTAAACTTAAATATTGCTAGAGATCTGAAGGTAGCTGGCGCTGACTTGACGGGAAACGCGAAGATCTTTGAAACGCTTTTAAAAACTAGGTACGTCTGATACTGAAGGCATCGCAGAGAATAGAGAAGACAAATAAAAATATAAAAATAAATATAATAAATATAAAAAAAATATATAAATATAAAAATCTTGAACTGATATCTTTCGGTCCGGTCGTCGTGGAGATCCTTGGGGGAGGCCTTTGTCCAGCAGTGGACGTCTACAGGCTGATATGATGATGATGATATCTTTAATTATTATGATTTCACGATAGGTATAACTAACTGTTTCGATGCTTTTATTCCCACTAAAGGTATTGGTGGACTATAGCCTGTTGTCGTTGAGAGGGTAGGCCGGTGCCCCAACAGTGGAGATAATTATTAATTTAATTAATAGTATGTTAATAGTCAAGCCATAAGCTGTCGAATCGAATAGTATAATGGGTACCCCACACTGATGCGGCCAAAGTGCAGTTTGAGTTACAATACAATTTGAAAAGCCACCATCGCGCCAGGGTGGGCATGGCTTTCCCCACAGGTGCAATACAATTCACCTATAAAGCGGTCCCTAAACGATCATGCGGCATGACATGCATTACGTTTACGTGAACTATCATGCTGCATGATGGGCCGTCATGCTTGCTATCATTCACTTAGTACAGTGAAACAACGGCCAGCACGTAGTTTGCATGTCATGCACGTCAATCACTACAACTAGACGGTCATGCATGAGTGACAGCACGTGTTCCCCCTTTTATTTCTACAATCTGTCACTTTTTTTTTGACATTCAGTAAAACGTGTGACTTATTATAGTGTGCTTGCTAGGCATACGCCTATTGGCGCATCCTGATTGGCTAACTAGAGTTAGGTGTGAGTTGGATCTCTATCAGCATTGTCTTGGAGATTTTGTTCTTTAGCCGGCGCGACATAGTGACAGCACGTAATGCATGTCATGCAGCATGATCGTGTAGGGACCACTTAAGCTTCATCACTATTTTATAGTGTCAAAACTATTTTATTGCATGTAAGTACACTGGGTACATTTATACAACGTCAATTTTTTATCTACCACCGCTTCCAAGGTGTTATATAGAGCTGGGAAGAAGAAGCGGCGCAACAAACTTCCGCAACACATCTTTTAAAATCGAGTTTATACATAACATTATTTTTGTAAAGGTTGTGCGAGGCTGAAGTCACATTAACACCAGGCATCTTTGTCATTTAAATAATCGACTGTTTTATAATAAGCTTTCTTACAAAGTTGTTGTTTAATGTGAACTTAGATAGTAAATATAACAGCTTACTTTGTACGAAAAGTAGGTACATTACGTAATGAAACGTTTTTATGTACCCATTCCGGTTACCGTCCAACCATTAACCATGTACAAAAAGCGGGCATAGCCTTACTAGATACGTCATCTAGCTAGGGACGTCTACAACGCCTGTAATGGAAAGCATTTACAGAACAAACATCATTTAATTACTGTTTATATTATCATATTGTTTTAAATTTTTGCGCCTACCACTAATTTATCTGCATGGCCCAAAGGTCAGCTGGTAGAGAATGCCATTGGCATTAAGTTCGCCTTTTGTACAAACTAGTGCAATAAAGTTTTAAATAAAATAAATAAATAAACAAACTTAAGCTTGCTATCGAAATAAGTGTCAAGATTTGAAATGTCAGGTCGATTTTAAAGCTTACAAAGGTCGTGAGCCCGTAGGTTTTTATAGATTTGTAGAGTGAGTCAGAACCCTGTATTTTATATTGGCCCAATGTTAGAAAACTGATGCTGCCTTTGGAAAATCATCCTAAATGACCCATTTTCTAATAACAAAAAATATAATGTGCTTACCTACATCTAACATCTAGTCTAGAAGGCCCACGGGTTTGTTTTCTTTTATCAAAAATGTGTCCAAATTCATTCAGGAAAATCGTAAAACTTCTTATCTATATTACTGTAAAGTTTCATCAAAATCTGTTCAGTAGCTTTTGCGTGAAAGAGTAACAAACGCCCAGACATACATACATGCAAATATCCATACAAACTGTCGCGTTTATTAGGATTTATATCTGCGCTCACACTATCGGCAGTTACATGCCATAAATGTAACTTTCCTAAGAGTACATAATATATAGTTATATTAGATCACCGTATGTTTAGATTAATTACATTGTAACTTGTTTATTCACTATATTAATAGATTCCAAATGGCATGCTCGCCGGCGAAATATTTAAGTTTATTCTGTGTGTTGTTGACAGTGTCATGCAATATACTGTGTATAAAATTAAGAACAATAAAGACTTTTAAAAACAAACAAAACAACTGTCGGCAGTTGATTCTACATCTTTGTCCCTTCCCTACTACTTTCAGTCTCGAGTTGCTGCATCCCCTCTCATTAGGCTCCACTATAATCGCTCTAATTCCTTTTCTGCAGTTTCGAATCTCTTAATTTCCAATTCTCAAGTGAATTCCTATTTACTATCTCATTTTTTTCTTAGAAAGTATTCGGATGGAAGATTGATTCGTTTTTAATGTCTTGCTTTGTCCGGTGTTCTCACTTGTTTGAGAATTATTTTCCTGTCTAGAGGTCCTTTCAAGGGGTTTCTTTGTATTGGCCGGCCTGTCTGGTTCATGTATTTTTATTTCTTTATCAGGCACCCGATCTGATGAGAAGACTGATATGATCTCTTTGTTGCTAAAAGAGAAGAAAAGCAGCTAAAAGAAGAAACTGACTGTAACTTTTTCGCTGTCATCCGATTTCAATAAAACAAATTCAATAAGCCCATAAGGTGCTCCAAGCTGTGCTGAATCTACCTGTGAAAACCGCAAGAAAATCCGTTCAGTAGTTTCGGCGATTATTGAATACAGACAGACAGAAAAAAAAAAGTTTGTAAGGATGTGAGGATGTTTGTTACTCTTTCACGCAAAAACTACCGAACAGATTTTGATGAAACTTGGTACAGTGATATCTTATATCCTGGAATAACATATAGGGTACTTCTTAACGCGGACAAAGTCGCGGGGCGTCCGCTTATACCCCTTAAGTAACAAAACGCCTACATAGAGGGCGCTGTTTCACAATGTACACGGGAAAAACTTTTCTACGCGGGCGAAGCCGCGGGAAAATGCTAGTAAATCATAAAATCGTCATCAACTGACCGAAACACTCTTGAAATCAGTAACTCGATGATACCCCATTAATCAACATTGGGATGCGAACCCTCGTCCCGCCGCAGGCCACTAACGGAGGCCGCAGACACTAATTGACCACAACCTGTGGTTGAATTATGATGACGTTCGTCCCACACGTGGGAGCAGGACAGGTTAGTACCCCTACCACGGCTTTCAGCGTCGATAGTCTAAAGCGCTCCCTACACGATCATGCGGCATGACATGCGTTACGTGCCGTCACTCATGCATGACCGTTTAATTGCAGTGATTGACGCGAAGACATGCAAACTACTCGTACGTGCTGGCCGTTGATTGACAATCGCGCGTACTCTTCACTGTACTGATTGATAGCATGCATGAGGGTCCATCATGCAGCATGATATTTGACATAAACGTAACACATGTCATGCCGCATGATCGTTTAGGAACCGCTTAACGACTACATAAATACCATAATCGAATTTCGACTGGCCTATTGGCTCAGTTGGTAGCAAGGAGCTTACGTTTCTATATAAAAGCTTCTTGGTTGGTAGTGACCCTGCTAATAAGCCAGAAGACGGTTTGATTCCCACCCAGGATCAACATTTGTGTGATGAGCATAACTGTTGCATTCTTGGTATTTGTATGTATTTAAGTATTTATTTATACAATTATGTATGTTTATCAGTTGTTGAGTACCCATCCATCCACAAGATTCGTCCTAATTTAGGACTATACAGCCGTGAGTGAATTTGTAAAAAAAATTGTGCTGTCTCTTTGTGTGTAGTCGCTAGCGAGTATCGACGTTGTACACTCATGGTAAGGATACAGGTCGGTAATTCTACTACGAAACCATAATTCTGTTCAGGTTAAATATCTTTGAAATTCTTGCGGTTTGTGACTTAATAACTGGTTGTAATTATGCACAGAAACCAATATTATCTGCATCAGCTAGCCACACCAAGAATCAATTAATTAAAGATTAGTTAAGATCAAACTAACGTGAAATCGTCATCTCTGTCTACGTCATTTCTGTCTGCACGCAGTGACAGAAATGACATAGCGTAGACAGAAATGACTATTAGAACAAATAGTGCAAAATTATTTCTTTCATTAACCGTTACATTAACTGTTAATGTAACGGTTATTGAAAGAGATGTTGGTACAGTTAAGGAAACAGACAATGAAAATGATATTGAAGGAGATATTAGAACAGATGATTAAGTAACAGATAATCAAACATATAATGATGCTAATTAAGTTTTATATTAATGCTGTTTCGATCTCAATTAACCAAAAAATAAACAGTTTTGTTGATTTTATAAGATTTTGTTTTTATTTTTTTCTCAGTAGAATCACCCAGGTATGTGATAGGGTAATGACATAATGATGTTAAACGTCCGCACTTGTGGGGTTTTCGATTGAGGACTTCGCGAATCATTTGAGCTTGATGTGAAATGTTAGCATGCAACGTCAAAGCTACCTATAGATATGATATTTCAAGACTGGAATTTAGAGAAAAGTGAAGAAGTGCCGCCCAATCTACAAGCGGTCCCTACACGATCATGCGGCATCACATGCGCTACGTGCTGTCACTCATGCATGACCGTTTAATTGAAGTGATTGATGCGATTGACATGCAAACTACGTGCTGGCCGTTGATTGACAATCGCGCGTACTCTTCACTGTACAGTGATTGATAGCAAGCAAGAGGGTCCATCATGCAGCATGATAATTCACGTATGTCATGCCGCATGATCGTCTAGGGACCGCTTTAAAATGATTCTCACACACTTTGATATTTTTTGATGCCAGCGAGCGCCATTTATATAGGTATTTAGAACAAACCAGAGGTACCTTTGAGGTAGGTAACAAACATTTTTTAAAAATACAACCGAATCCAGAACCTCCTCCCTTCTTGAAGTCGGCTGAAAAAACATCATTAATGCCTATGTCCGATAGTGGTTTCGACAAATTAATGACATTGATAATGAACTCTAAAGACAGCAAGCAAGCAAACCAGAGTCATAAAGTATAAGGAAAGGTCACCAAGAATACGAAACGTTAAATTTGTGAAGTGATTCAAACAGAATTTATGACTCGACCGTCTCCCGTGAACCATGGCGGACCCTTTAAGGTGTTTTAAGATGTTCATTTTAAACTACTTATTTCTAGACCAATGGCTTGGAAACACGGAAAAAGTAAAGGTTAAGGAATTCTTTGAAGATTTGCGTCTAATGTAGACGGAGAACGTCTCAGTGCAAACTAAGTGGAATTTGCTGTAAGATTTTTTCAACTCAATTTAACTCACAACTCCTTAGATTATTGACACAAAGATACTAGATATTAAGCTTGATCTTAACTTTTAAAAATGTTGGTTTTTAGGGTTCCGTACCTTAAAAGGAAAAATGGAACCCTTATAGGATCACTTCGTTGTCCGTCCGTCTGTCTGTCTGTCAAGACCTTTATTCTCAGGAACGCGTGGAGGTATCAAGTGGAAATTAATATCAAATACTCAAGTCTGCAGTCCCTTAGAGCTGTGAATATATCAAACTTCTAAGTCAACGCAGTCAAATTTTGTATGTATACAAAATTTTTTATGTATATAAAATTTTTTATGTATATAAATTTTTGTACTCCCGTAGATCTCCATTAAATTTGGCGAGAAGCAATGTCTTATAGCAGAAGTAAAGGAAAAAATCCGAAAACCGTAAATTTGTAGTAATATCACAAAAAAAAGTAATTTTTCTATGACCAACAAACTTAATTTTGCGTATGAACAAATCATCCATATAACTTAGTAAGTACGACTTTCCGATTTTCGCATTGTTTCTTTAATAATTAAGTTCGTACGGAATCCTCAGGGTACGAGTCCTACTCGCACTTGTCCAGTTTTTTTAATGACCTTGCAGGGAGTACATTCATTACAGTGTACATGGCTTCTAGAACTATTGATTCTGCATCTCAAACGAACCAAGTTTTGTTCTACAACTTTGAAAATAATGTTTCTTCTAGACATTATTATATGCTCAAAGTTTATTGGTAAATCAGTGTAAGTATCGTAGTCACTACCAACTACGCCAGAGGTCGTGGGTTCGATTCCAACGCGGGACCAACATTTTGTGTGATGAGCATATCTTTTGGTTTTCGGATTCTGGGTGTTTTATTTAAGTATTTATTTAAAAGTATATATATTATGTATGTTTATCAGTTGTTGGGTACCCATTTACAAGCTTCGGCTTAGTTGGGACTAAACAGCCGTGTGTAAATTTGTCCAAAACATTATTATTAATAGTATGGTGAGTTCGTGACTTTAGGAACATTTTCTTGATTCATCATCATCATCAACAGCCTATTATTGTCCCCACTGCTGGGGCTCAGGCCTACCCTCTCAACGAGGGCGTGCGGGCTATAGTCACCACGCTAGCCCAGTGCGGGTTGGTGGACTTCACATGCGCCTAAGAATTTCTTCTTCGGCGTATGCAGGTTTCCTCACGATGTTTCCCTTCACCGTTTGAGAGCAGTCAGTACATGTACTTAAGTTTCGAGAAAAACCCATTGGTATCGAACCTCGGACCTTTCGATATGATAGGTCGCGTCTTATCCCCGAGGTCTTTCTTGATTCATTGATTATGTATTCAGTTGATATGGTTCTCGTTTTTCGTTGACACGATACTCATGTCAGTCCATAGCGTGGTGAGTGGGTCCTCCAGTACCCGCGGTCCGTACCCAAACCCCTAACTAAAGCCAGCTATCATTACAAATCTCCGAAATGCAAACGTAAGTCTATAGCAATCTGAATCTGTACTTAAATTGAGTTAAAGTACATAAACTTGGGTATTTTGACAGCACGTTCAAACTTTCTCAATTTTCCATCCCATAGAACTGCCATCACAGTGGATTTAAATAGGTTTTAATTCTGAGCTCAGAAAAGAACTGTTGCCTTTTACACCAGGTCGTTAGGGACAGACTGACTGGGTAATCTCGTTTCTATTTATAGCTGCATGTTTTTGACATTCCTTTTTTTTTCATTAGAAAAAACTTGAGTGAGCCTTACTGAAATAAATTTAAACTCTTAAGTTCCAAATTTGGACCAAAGGTTTAGCCTCCAGAGCCAAGCGAGACGGACCGACCGACGTATTGAGATACTTGGTTTTTCAGTAATATAAATGTTAAAATACTTCTCCCATACCAAATGAATAGATGAAAGTGACATTACGGAAATTCCAGAAAAAAAATCTATTTAGAGATATTCTAGGAAAACTCAAAAAAAATTACAGAATATATTGAGTGTGTCTTAGAAATGTTCTTAAAATTCATTTATGTCTATCGCATGAAAGGGCTTCTAAGGGCGGCGGGAGATTGCCGATTTAGACTTGGGTATTATAAGATCGCCGATAAGCATTATGGGAGGAGACTCGTACTAAATTGATAACTTATTGGTGCTGGAATGTCCAAACCAAATACCTTAAATGTTAGGCTGTGTACACATCAATAAAAACAGAAATTAGGTCAACAAAATATATCATCATCATCATCATATCAGCCTGTAGACGTCCACTGCTGGACAAAGGCCTCCCCCAAGGATCTCCACGACGACCGGTCCTGCGCTGACCTCATCCAGCTGGGTTCCGCAAACAAAATATATTGACCTAAAAAATTTGAAAATTTCATAATTCAGATCAAGTTGATTTCATTTGCATTGACTATAATTTAAAATTTAGATAATTCATTATTTGAGACAAGGCAGTATATTTCAAATTCATTTGACCTCCTTAGTTATGAATCTGAAAAATATGTGTATATTTAATGCCTAAAAATTAAGATGTTTTAACATTTCTTTTAACACTTGTCAAATTTATAAGGCATTTTTAAATTATTATCGCTTTTTCATTGATTTTCAACGAGAGTACGCAATTTTCCACAAAGTTTTTGTTTTGTATTGTAACACTACTAAACACAATTTGACTAAATTTATGGCAAAACAATGCACTAATTTTCTATCGGGATAATTCCAACTGTTTTGTTGATTGAATCCTGAGACACAATTGACATATCCAGACAACCCCAGAGCTTAAAGGTCATAACACAGCCTCCGCCCCCAGTGAGTGTGCGCGACCCTTAACTAAGTTAGATCGCACGTCTGCCTTAATGACGTCACGTCCCCGCCCGGACATTCAAAGACCCGAACTTATGAAGGGTGATCTCCAGTATTTGGTGCCTGACTAAATTTTGTGCTGAATTTCGTTGAAAAATTCCACAGCTTGCGGATTTTGGGAGAAAAACTTGTCAACGAAATTGTCGCGTGTATAGAGGGAAACTCTAAATAATTTTATTTACCTTTGCCCAATGTTTCGACCAGGTTACAGTAGTTTCAGAAACTATTCACAGCGATCAACACTGCAGCTCGCCTCTCCAGTCAGCTCGTGACCACGGCCAGTGTAACCTGGTCGAAACGAAAACTTGTTCGTGTGTAAGACCCGTATATAATTATGAATACAAAGCGCGAAACTCTAAATAATATCATTAATAATGTATGCTATGTTCTTTCAATAGCCTGTTAACATGTCCCCACTGCTGGAGCTCAGGCCTACCCTCACAACGAGGGCGTTCGGGCTATAGTCCACCACGCTAGCCCAGTGCGAGTTGGTGGACTTCACATGCGCATAAGAATTTCCTCTTCGGCGTATGCAGGTTTCCTCACGATGTTTTCCTTCACCGTTTGAGAGCAGCCAGTAAATGTACTTAAGTTTCGTGAAATAACCCATTGGTGCATGACCGGGGATCGAACTTCGGACATTTCGATTCGATCCCCGGATTTCGATATTATTTTAGAACTTAATGTCATAAGCTACAGCTTGCCTATCCTATACATTTTTATTTCTAGCAACTAAATTCTTTAAAATGTGAAAATCCTATACGAACACAGCGTACAATAAAAACACATTCAATTCGGCAGAGGATCTAAATTTAAATTCGCACACGTCTCTCCGGCAGACACGATCCAAAATGTCTCGTTAGTCCAGTATTGTCAACTCGCCCGCATGCATGTTGCAGGCACGTTTTTAAACCTGTCATATTTTAATATAACTAAGGGGGTTATTATAGCTATATGTATGAAAGCAGGGCCCTGTGCTGTTGGGTTTGTTGCTGTTTCTTCCCTTCGGCGACGTACACGTGGAAACAGAGTAGTTTTAGTTTTAAACAGAATTGACGTCAAAAAACTTTTTAACAAAAAATAAAACCGACTTCAAAACCACAAAAAGGCACTAAAATGCGTAAAATAACTTTTTTATTTTAATCCAAAAGACAGAACCCTGTTACGTATTACTTTAACTAAAATAATATTACAATATGTGCTACGTACTGATCTGTTTGTAGTCGGTGCCAAGCCGGTAGTAGGCTAAGTCTCCCGTGCGTCATTCCATAATATGTTAATTCATTATCATCTTATCAGCCTGTAGACGTCCACTGCTGGACAAAGGCCTCCCCCAAGGATCTCCACGACGACCGGTATATGTTAATTAAGCTGTTCATATTGCTAAGTTTTATTGTGCGTCGGTCTTGGCACCGACTTCAAACAGATCAGTACATAGCACATATTGTAATATTATTTTAGTTAAAGTAATACGTAACAGGGTTCTGTCTTTTGGATTAAAATAAAAAAGTTATTTTACGCTTTTTAGTGCCTTTTTGTGGTTTTGAAGTCGGTTTTATTTTTTGTTAAAAAGGTTTTTATTTTTATTTTTTTAGTGTTAATATATTTATAATAGTATTCGTTGCATCCCTAATAATCCCCGTAAAAAGACCTAGGTAGGTAGGTACACCGCAAAACTTGCTGCGGCGGCGGCGGTGCGAAGGCGAAAGCGACAAAACCGCGCGCACAGATGGATACGCCCCACGCGGCGCGGCGGCGCGCGGCGGTGCGGAGTGGCGGCGGCGCGTTGTATTCCTTTGTAGTATATGAGAACTGCCACACATAGGCGGCGGCGCGGTGCGGTGCAGAGCGTTCTTCATACAAACCGCTTCATACAATTCCAGTCTGATGGGGTCTGCTTTATAATCGCTTTCCGCAGATTCGCCGCCGCAACGCTTTCGCAACACCGTCGCCCTATAGTTGTAAAGCATTTCATCATCATTACCACTTCATTCGCGATAAAATACTACACAGACTTCTTCCCCCCCCCCCCCCCTCCCCCGATCTCCTCTCCATGCCCTCCATTTCCCCCTCTCCCTGACACACCCCCCCAGCCCCTCCCACACCCTCCCCGCCCTCCCCCAACCCTCCCCCTCCCCTTCCTCTCCTATGCGCTAAACCTACTGTACCGTAACTCCAACTATGTATGTAAATTTGAGGGTTTTCCTCGATTTCCATCGGATCCCTTCATCAGATCCTAACTTGGTGACAATGGGACCACCTCGGGATCGGACCCTCTCAAACAAAAAAAAATTTTTGAAATCGGTCCACAATTGAGGGAGAAATCGGTGAACATACATAAAAGGAAAAAAAAAAAACATACAGCCGAACATAGTACCTCCTCCTTTTTGGAAGTCAGTAAAAAGAGAATATTGTAAATTTTGACTTTGACTTTGATTATCATATTATCTATCTACACTATTATAAAATTGTAACGGGAGTATTCCTGTACATTGAAGGGATTTAAAAAAACTTTTGGAATACTTTATTTAGGCATAACTGACTCCAAAACACTTTTCAAAAAAATTTTTGTCTATTTGAACCCACATCACGCTAAAACTATTAGTCCGATTTGAACCGGGTTTTTTTGGTGTGAAAGCATGTGTTCTAACCTAAAATCTGGTGTACTTGGATTTTTTAAATTCTAACCCTAAAGGGGTGAACAGGGATATTATGGTATGTATGGGCGCAAAAATTTACAAATCAAATTTACATGCCGCGGGCAAGTTAGTAAGTAACATATTCGATGCTTTTTAATGCGAACGAAGTCGCGGGGCATAAGCTAGTAATCTATATGATAAGGTACTGTATAAAGTTTCATCGAAATCTGTAGCGTACTTTTTGCGTGAAAGAGTAACAACATACAAACTCTTTACAAACTTTCGAGTTTATAAATGTTAGTCGGATTAGATTTTGGTAAATGCAATGAGGCTAGCGCAGGACCGGTCGTCGTGGAGATCCTTGGGGGAGGCCTTTGTCCAGCAGTGGACGTCTATGGCTAGAGGCTGATATGATGATGATAAAATGCAATAGTATTCTGGCCTCACTGGTTTCCGAGGAGGCCAAGATACTGGAGTGAGTACCTATACGAAATTGTTGATACCTCCCGGTGGAAACACGCTCGCAAATCGAAAGTATGATAAGGCCTTATTAGCCAGACAAAAGTGGACTGAAATGTTGTTCCTGATTGTCTTTCTGTACGTATTTCTGTAATATAATTAAATTATTCTATGCTTCTATGTTAGCTTTGGAACAAGCCGCGCAAGTTTAACTCAACAAAGCACTATTTGTGTTAGGCGAGCGATAATCGCACAAGATAAGCCTAACATTCGATCATATATTTATCTAGAAAAAGCACTTTAAATACACATTCGGAAGTTATTATACATCCGGATATTTTCTTCGCCCGCGTGGAATAAGTTTTTTTTTCGGTAAAAAGGAACTGTTCATGGCGTCAAAATCATTCAAAATCCGTTCAGCGGTTTAGGCGTAAAAAGGTAATAAACTGAGAGATATATGGAGTTATTTGACTATTTTTTAATAAGTATTAGTATGGATTTACGATTTATTTCGAACATCTGACGGTGGAGATTTGAACAATTTATATTGCAACTAGCCGATGCCCCCCGACTTCGATTAATGTTTTAAACATTTTTTAACACGTTCTAATCATACCAGTTTCTTAGTTTCAAAGTTTGTCAATAGATGGCATTAGGTGTATTTTACCCCGCTATCATTTGGTTCTTCGCAGGATATTATAAGATAGGCGTGCAAATTATCCACCACTTTTTATCTCTATATTATTAGTATAGATGAAAGACGTGCACAATACAACTGATTACAAAACAATGCTTAAAACATATTTATGTTGTATCTTAATTTCGGTTTACTTAATATTTGACTTACAAACACTGTATTTTTCTTGTTTTGACATCTTTGGATTTATTTATTTTGACATGACCTAAGATTTAATTTATGATTTTTATTTAATTTAATTTGTCGAAACTATGAAACTTATTTTTCGAAATAAATGAATTTATTATATTATTATATTTAAGCACTGTTTCGTCTTTGCTACTATCTGAGCACGGATGCGGTGTCTTGGTAATACATGATCGAATCTTAATATTATCCAACTCAGATTGGATAGATGCAAGATATTGAGAATTTGAATGGGGCAAGTGCGAAATGGTATTAGTTGTTTGTTGTTTTGTTGCTAATGTCTAGAGACGGACGGTGCAATGAACTAGTTCAGTAACGAGTGAGTGACATAACACACAGTGATACATACAGCTAGACTATACAACCGATATATTTACCTATAACCAAACCAAACCAATCTATTCAAAATATGCTAAGTATGTATTTCAATCCTACTAATATTATAAAGGCGAAAGTTTGTAAGGATGTTTGTGAGGATGGATGTTTGTTACTCTTTCACGCTGTAACGGCTGAACGGATTTTGATTAAACTTGATACAGTGATAGCTTATATCCTGGAATAATATATAGGCTTCTTTTTACCGCGGTAAACTGTTCCCGTGGGAGTAACTTATTACAGCTAGTGAACCTAAACATAACATGGACAATAAAAAAAAACGAAAACGTTGTTTTGTTCTAGCATCGCCCCACATTCTGTTAACTATGCTTGCATACATAGATCTCTAATACCTATTTAATACCTTAATACTATAGATATAAATAAAATAAATAAATAAATATTTTGGACAAATTCTCACATTCATTCTTATTAAAATAGTTTTAGCTTATGTACTTTAAATTCATGAGCTATCTTTTAAATTGTGAACAATTAACATTTGTAACTCAATTGTTTATTAAATGGACACTGCCTTCTGCGTAACGGTTAGTCGACCAGTGCAGTAGGCAGATACTATTTTAATTGGTGTGTACGTTTTATGCCAGATTAGCAAAATGTCAAATTAGCAAAATGCCAGATTCGCAAAATGCCATTCCGCTAATCTGACATTGTGCTTTTCTGGCATAAAGCGTACAAACATTTTAATTGTTTAATGGAATAAGCTGCATGATTTAAGTTAAGTAGTATTTAAGTATCCACTAGTTAAGTTTCACACCTATTCATTGTTGTTGTAATCATGTGGCAAAATAAAATTTTCTTTCTTTATTTCTTATTTAATATTTGAATGGCTTATGCAAATTTAATATGGGAATGCAGACAGAACAATTTTTTAAGCAAATACAAGAGAAGTGGAAGCAAATAGCTTCTTTTATGTACATTTCAGTTCGTAGACAAAGATTTTTCCATCTAAGTAGACATGTATGCATTTGATTGCAGCATAATAGAATTTTAAAACAGCTCCTAGTAACTTCAACCTTGAGCTGGCCTGGCCTAGTAGTTTCAATGCTACGAGAGACCAGTTTATACTGGTTTTGTTTCCACTGACTTGAGGACGACCGTACGTGCTGCGTTCATCGACCCGTCTGCCTTAAAAGCGAGATGATTAGGGAGAGGTCATAAACCACATGCACCCAGTTTGACCTTTTGTCACAAGGTCATAAATTCCCACTTCAGATATAATAGAGAATAATTAAAATAGAAGCGTGCAATCCACCTACGTATAGTCGGCCACAGCGAGATGATTAGGGAGAGGTCAGAGTCCAGTTTATACTGGTTTTGTTTCCAGTGACGTGCGGTCGACCGTACCTACTGCGTTCATCGACCCGTCTGCCTTAACAGCGAGATGATTAGGGAGAGGTCATAAGCCACATGCTCCCAGTTTGACCTTTTGTCTCAAGGTCATAAACTCCAATCTCAGATATAATAGAGAATAATTAGAATACAAGCGTGCAATAAAAACAGTACAGTCGGCCCCACGTCAGTGGAAACACCACGGCCTTGAGCTGGCCTAGCCTATTGCGGAGATTTTATTTTGATTTAATTTTTATTTTGATTTAATTTATTTTATTTTGATTATTTGATTTTATTTTATGTAAATGAAAATGTTGTTTTAAATTACTGTATGTACTATCATAGTTTTAAGGTTCTTGTGTAATTACTAACAATTTTATGGACAAATGTCTGAAATAAAAATATTCTATTCTAATACTATTAGAGATGAGTTTATACTGGTTTTGTTTCCATTGACGTGCGGTCGACCATACAAAAAGGATGTGTTGTTGAATCTGGAACTATTTATTTTAATCTGCAATACTTTTTTCCACAACAATGGGCTTTTAAAACAATAGGTATACAATACCTACCTACACATCAGACCCATCAACAAATTGTTTTTGAATGACGTTATCTGACCAGTCTAAAGGGATCGCCCTCCAACCGGATATTTCTTTCAAATTCCACGCGGTTCGGGTTACCGGAAGGGGTCAAGGTAAACTGGTGTTCGGATTTTACGGTCTGTGGGAAATCGTAAAAAGTCCCAGAAAGGGGTGTGGTGGGGTAAATTCTGCCGATATAGGGTGTTGGGTAAGTGATAGGGTATTATTTCTATGTACTCGCATCACCCGCTTTGTCAACAATTCTCAGATACTTGTACCTACCTACGCATAATAAATGATTTATTTATCATATAGAAAAATTCATACATTCGTGATTTTTAAAATTTGGACCGACGATCTGGTGAAGGTCGCGGGACTCGGCTGGATGAGGTTAGCGCAGGACCGGTCGTCGTGGAGATCCCTGGGGGAGGCCTTTGTCCAGCAGTGGACGTCTACAGGCTGATATGATAATGATGATGATGACGTCATTTCTGACACACTTCCTATATAACAGATTAAAGTTATCTAATACCTAAATTAACGAAATAATCGCTGATGACACCTTATAACTTCCGTCCTGTATAAGTTTTTACAAAACGTGCCATACGTAATAAATTGGTCAGTAGTTTCTTCGCCACAAACAAGCAGATATACTTTTCTTAATAATGTACAATACTAAATTATCAGCTGTCAAAATGTCAAAACTTCACGAATTTCATTACAATTTCGCCTCGCCGAGTCGCGAGCGAAGTTGGATTGAATTACGCCGGTCGGTCATAGCTCATTTATTTGAAACAACGACTGGCGGAGCATGGAGCTGAAATCAGTAGGAGACGAGCTATAGTCGCGTAGAATTTATTGACGACTGAATGAATATAGTCACAAATTGTTTGCACATCGCTGACAGTGTTTATAGTCTATGTGTGCGCACGCAAGATAGTTTGCTAATAGAGATGTCCAAAAACTTTGATGAAAAAGTTTGATTCGCTTGATCGAATCAATAAACTATTACTAGAAATTGAATGAGCGTCTCTAGTGAAACCCCGCACAGCTCCCCTTTGAGACCTCAAAGTAGTCATTGCGCAGAAATCAGCCAACTTCACACAGCCGCCATTAAACTCTACATTTGGCAATAGATGGCGTTGCATTGACCACAACCGACATTCAATCCAATTGCAGCATCAAATTTGGTTCTGCAGTTTATTTTTACAATTAGCTAGTAAGTATCCTCAATAACCCTGAGCAATTCTCCAGTAGGTACGTAGTGACCAACATTGGCAATAGATGGCGTTGCATTGACCTCAACTGTCATTGTCAATCGAGACAAGAAAACTTTTATGGCAACGTCAAATTTGTTCTACAGTTTATTTTTACAAAAGCCAGTATCCTCAGTAGGTATCCCTAGCATGATTGTTGCATCGGATAACGTGATCCGCTGGTAACTTTTAACGTGATCAGATGCAACCACGAGCTGATCACGTGATCCGTTGGGAATAACCCGATTTTACAGCATACACTTCCTAAAAAATTGGGCTATGAAATGCAAAAAGAAATTTTCAAATCCGACTGATAGCTCTAGAGATACTCTTTTTTTCTTAGTAATCGACAACAATTGAAGACAAAGTTGTCTCTACATCGCTGAATGAATATTATAGAAATTGGGAACCCTAGGAATATATTCACAAAGGCAGATTGGATGCTAGTCAAGTAAACAGTAACTGTACCAAGCTTCATCAAAATCGGATCAGCCTACATACAGTAGCGTTCATAAGCGCAGTAGCAGTTCCGCAAAAGATTAAGCGATCAGTTTCACGTACGACCTTCCTTTATATCAATTTGTTTACAGAAACAAATATAGTTAATGGGCGTGTGTGGGTATATATTCGTGAATGGTACGATGAATTTATGACTTATCTATACCAATAAAGAGGTAAAAGCTGGTAGAAAATTTTCATGCTTATCTTATAATTACAACTAGCTGTTGCCCCGCGGCTTTGCCCGCGTGGAATAAGTTTTTCCCGCGGGAACCGTTCACCCCGGTAAAAAGTAGCCTATATGTTATTCCAGGCTTTAAGCTATCCCTGTACCAAGTTTCATCAAAATCCGTTCAGCCGTTTTTCAGTTATAAGTGGTCTAACTAACACGACTTCGTTTTATATATTAAAGATTTGCGAATAACCAAATGATAGCGAGGTGTAAAATACACCTAACGCCATCTATTGACAAACTTTAAAACTGGCATGATTAGAACGGGTAAACAATTTTGAATAACATATAAATAGTATACTTTAAAACGCGGATGACGTCGCGAGGCATCGGCTAGTTGCTAATAATAAGGTTTAAAACACACTATTGGCTTGGGTGGTCAGTTACTTCTAATTGGTTTTCGTGTTTTCGCGTGCACTGTTGCTGTACAGAAAAATGACTCTTAGCGTGTTACTGCATTTATGAACCTTACTGTACATAGACATACAAACAGTAGTAGATAATGTTAAATAGGATTAGGAGAATTCTAGTCTAGATCAAGTCTTCTAGACTGCTGGCGCTATCTGGCTCTAGCTAGATAATACCTAGGTATTAAGTCCAATTAGTACAGAGACATAAGTCAGGATTTCCCCAGCGTCGAACCCGCTCTAATGAGAGGAGAACTGTTACTGTACATTCCAAATGAAATGACATACGAAATCATACGTTATTTGTGTCTCGGACACTAATGGGGTCCCTAAACGATCATGCGGCATGACATGCATTACGTGCTGTCGCTCATGCATGACCGTCTAGCTGTAGTGATTGACGTGCATGACATACAAACTACGTGCTGGCCGTTACTTCACTGTACTGATTGATAACAAGCATACTTATCCATCATGCAGCATGACATTCACGTAAATGTTGCATGTCATGCAAGCATGATCGTTTAGGGACACTGTATGGTTTATATACGAAAGTCGCGTGCAACACCTATAGCTGATGATAATACCCAAGCTTCACAATATGTATCATCGAGACAGATGATTCCAGCTCCAACATAAGGTATTGCTGGTTCTATCATGCAGCATGTCATTCACATGTCATTCATGTACCAATGGGATTTTTCTCGAAACTTAAGTACATGTACTGACTGCTCTGTGAAGGAAAACATCGCGAGGAAACCTGCATACGTCGAAGAAGAAATTCTTAGGCGCGTGTGAAGTCCACCAACCCGCACTGGGCTAGCGTGGTGGACTATAGCCCGAACGCCCTCGTTGACAGGGTAGGCCTGAGCCCCAGCAGTGGGGAGGTTAATAGGCTGTTGATGATGACTAAATGAACATTATTTCCCATGCCCCAAAAATCATAACCGTAACCAACTGACTAACAAAACGTTCCGAAAGCTTCCCTAATTGTTTACAGAAGAAAGGGAATAAAGGAATCTCAAAAATTGTTTCCATTAACCGAGCCGCCGGCACAAAAGAACGGTTAAATAGCGGTTAATGCGAGTAGTATCACGGCCCATTACTCCGGTGTTACGCAGTTTGAGAGCCGCGGCTACAATTAACCCGAGCTGTGGTGTTGGTTGGAATGGGTATTTCTGTATAAGGTGCACCGGGGTATTTGGGACTAGGGGGTAAATGCAGCTACAGAGTTTATTTCTAATTGATTACTAATAAATGTCAATAATATAATTAAGTACAAAAACAATTAAGTAGCTAGTCATCCATAATGTGCAATGTAGTTTTTAAGTTAGGTGTAAGAATTAAATAAAGTATGTTAGTTTGTAAGGTTTTATGTAATAATCTATGACCCCTAGTTAGCCGAAATAAAGAATTTATTAATAAAATACTTGAAATAAGTCGATTTTATGATAAATACTCATACGAGGTTAAACAATAATTTTCTACATTCAATCACAGATAAAAAAACTCTGTAGTTGCAGTTACCCCCTAGTTGCACATAACCCGGTGCACCTTATTGTGTTTTTTTACCTCAAAACTCAGTAATTCAATTTTTTGCCTGGTATCGAACTACTGACTACTGATTTGTCTGAGTAGTTCGATTGTACGGTCGACCGCACGTCAGTAAAATCAGTATAAACTGGTCTCTCACAGTATTGAAACTTCCAATAGGCTAGACCAGCTCGAGGTCAAAGCGTTTCCACTGAGACGTTTACATTTTAATAAATTTTTATCTTAATTAGCTTTACAAGCCTGTATTTTATTACTTTTTATTTTTTATTTTTCGGTTTATTTGTACAAACAAAGGCTCAGTACTTCTGTTTCTTTTTGTGTTTCCACTGGCGTGCGGTCGACTGTACCAGTCGACCAGTACAAATAAACCGAAAAATAAAAATAAAAAAGTAATAAAATACAGGCTTGTAAAGCTAATTAAGACACAAATTTATTAAAATTACATGCATCTTATTTGTAACTGACGTAATAATAGCCCGGGAGCCGGTACCAAAGTTTTAGTTAATCAATCATCAACCTGTCAGCGCTTGCTTTCGTCATTCGCGACGTTCAATATTTATTTCAATAACATTCAGCTTTTGCATTGATTTGAACTGGCTGTCAAACATTTCGGTAAGCGGCATCAAAAAGCCCCATTTAAAACAGAATCCCATTAAATTTAATTGATAAAATTTATTTAGCTAAGTACACCTACCTATAAGCTTTGTGGGTGGTATAACTTTTGCAATTTGATAAATTTTGTAGTCATTAAAGTTTAATAATTAAATTGTATAGCGCCATTTAAAGAGGTATTTAGAATAAATCAAATCAACAGCCTTTTAACATGTCCCCACTGCTGGGGCTCAGGCCTGCCCTCTCAACGAGGGCGTTCGGGCTATAGTCCACCACGCTAGCCCAGTGCGGGTTGGTGGACTTCACATGCACCTAAGAATTCCTTATTCGGTGTATGCCGGTTTCCTCACGATGTTTTCCTTCACCGTTTGAGAGCAGTCAGTAAATGTACTTATGTTTCGAGAAAATCTCAGTGGAACATGGCCCGAATGGGGATTGAACTTGGACCTCTAGACATGACACGCCGCGTTTCAATGCTCCCACTCATGTTGACAACCCGTTAATTACAAATCAGTTCACAGAATTTAATGTTAGCATTTTTCAGTTCAAGCTCCCGGCCTAATCGATTCCCAGAAGACTTGAGTTTCAGGACGAACGTTCGAACTGTTCCATAATGTATGTACACATTTGAAATGTAGACGTTCCTTGTACATGTACGAGTACTACATACTTCGTCTACCGTTCTTGTTTACATTATACGATTGAAATTCAGGATGAGTGTTTTTCCGATGGATTTCTTTCCTCTTCGGCCTACAGCGTTGTGAGGTAAAAATAATTATATTACTTAACGAACGTGGTACATTTTAGACTTTCGCGCTTTGTATTCATAATTATATAATTATTAACGAACGTGTTTTCACTTTTCGAAGCCGAAACGTGGACACTGACAGTGGGACTAGTCCGAAAACTCAAAGACGCTCAACGGACTATGGAGAGAGCTATGCTCGGAGTTTCTCTGAGAGATAGGATCCGAAACGAGGTGATCCGCCAGAGAACCAAAGCCTTCGACATAGCTCAAAGGGTTAGCACGTTGAAGTGGCAGTGGGCTGGTCACGCCGGAGAACCGATAACCGCTGGGGTAGACGAGCTCTCGAGTGGAGACCACGACTTGGCAAGCGTAGTGTGGGACGTCCCCGGCTATATGGAGCGACGGTCTACATGAGGCGGCTGGCAGTGACTGGATACGGAGAACCGAGGATCGGGTTCAGTGGCGCGCCTTGGGGGAGGCCTATGTCCAGCAGTGGACTGGTACCAGGCTGATGATGATGATCCATCCATGACCCAACAGTAAGTACCTAGCCGACAATATGGAAAACAAAATCTAACACTAAACGATATAAAATCTAACCTGTTCACATCGCCAATTTCAAGCTATTTCAGCTCTTAAAACCTTTTATATTTCTTATTGCGTAAGTATACGTACATTCCAGGCTATCACAGGATCGTGTAGCCGCCTAGTGGAATGCAAACTCAGATGTCCTAGAATGCCCGTCTCGGAAACACGAGTGGTTGAAAGCATAGCCATATTGCTGGTTGGAATATCTCCCGCGATATGAAAGCTTTTAAGGGTCCCCGAGACTTACGACCGAGTTTGCGTGATTGAAGCAACAAAATGATCGTTCAGCGGCAATTGAAGCGATTGTCAATTGGAACTACGGTATTGACAACGAATGATGAAAATTTTGATTGACGGCAAATCACGCGCCGAGTATTGACGCTGATTGATGGCGAATGATAATCGTTTGGTACTTTTTGGAGAAATATATGCGCTCGAACGACCTCCCTTCACGGAGTGCAACAAAGAAATAAAGCATACGCGAATGACGCACCTTTAAGTGGAGCTTCAATTGCCTGTCACTTGAAACTTTCAATCACGTAAACATTGACAATCGCAATTGACCGTCTCCGGGACCCTTTACATACCTATGATTATTTGCTTCCTGTTATGCAGGTAAAGTAAGGTGGGGTAAGCCTAACATATAGTTTATATATTATTATAGCCTATATCTTGCGAAGAACCAAATGATAGCGGGGTAAAATACACCTAACGCCATCTATTGACAAACTTTTAAAACTAAGAAACTGGCATGATTAGAACGGGTTAAAAAAAATTAAATAACATATAAATAGTACACTTTAAAACACGGATGAAGTCGCGGGGCATCGGCTAGTCTTTAATAAAGTGGATAAAGACAGATTGATAATCTTACAGAATTTGATTCCCAAGAGCCGAAGAGTTCTAGAGTTTTATGTCAGCGAGAAACTGGGTACGCGCCATAAAATATGGCTTCCCTATTCAATAAACAAGGAAAAGCCATAAAAAGCAAAAGAAAATCTTGGTTAGAAATCACTCCAGTAGGCCTTAAGCTTCGGCTGGAAACGTCGATAAAACAGGGTTTCCGGTACATTTTATGTGTGACTACCTATTGCCCACGACTTTGCCTGTGAAAAGTCCGAAGAATACATAAGAATGTCTATTTTTATTATTGATCTAAAACTAACGCTAAAGGTTGGTTGGAAGAAATCGCTTTTAGCGATAAGACTGCCTAGATGTACCTTCTAAATCTATTGTATTATTGTGTTCTGTTTTTCTATGTTCAATAAAGAGTATTGAATTGAATTGAAAATCTTTATTGATACAAACTTACCTACAGATACTTACTAGTGCAAATACAAAATATTTTTAGCGGTTCTTAACGTTAAAAAAACCTACTTATGTTCCTAAAACTAATTTTATTGTTACAGGTCAAGGTTCGAACCCAGGACCTCACGAATATGAGGCGGTTGCACAAGTAACCACTGGCTACCACGGCTCCCACAATGACAGTTGAGATCAACATAACGATTTTTAAGTCATAGAACAAAAAAACAAAACAAGAAAGACCAAAAAAGTCATTTATAAACCAAGAAAACTTCATCAAAATGTGTTCAGTAAGTCTCTAAAGAGTTATGAATATGAACATACAGACAGAAGTTACGTTAACCAAACATCTACAGCTCAGAGTAGACAAAATTATGTTGCTATAAAAAATACATATTTTCGCGGCCACTTCGTCAATCTATCGACTTCTCCCGAGAATATTGCTTGACATCCAACTTTTTGGCTGCTACAGATAAGAAAAGCCATAGAGCTATTAACATTATAGATACGATAAGTAAGCAAGTGGCCATTTTCACGGAAAATAGATAACTGAGCAGTATTATTATTATTTGATAGATACGCCAAGTAAGCAAGTGGAAATTTTCACGGAAAATAGCAGTATTATCATTATTTGTAATCATCATCATCTCAGCCTTTTAGCGTCCACTGCTGGACATAGGCCCTCCGCAACGAACGCCACCACACCCGGTCCTCCGCTCTCCGCATCCAGCCGCTTCCGGCCACCTTCTTTAGGTGTCGGTCCACCTGGCGGATTATTTGTAATGGGGCTCCTCAAAGGTTTACCCAGCCTTGTATCACTGCGACCATTACTGATCTATTGCGATCGCCACCTTACTATCTATAGTTCAGTGCTAAGCTTTGCATCAGTTGGGAACTTCTGCACGCTTTTGGCACTGATTTGTTTTACTTTATCAGGTTGAAGTGAGTTGCCCAGATGGGTATTTCTTTCACACATCAGCGGGCCACACTCGCACAGAAGGTGCGATCGTGTTTCCTCTGCCTCCTGGCGGAATGGGCACACTTTAGTGTCTGGGAGCTTTGGTGTCTGGGTTGAACATGTTCAGTTCAGGCCGCAGGGTCCGGTGAGTGCTGTCACCAGTGTGCGTGAATTCTTTTTTTTTTCATGGTTCATTTCACATAATGGTTTTTGGACAAAATTCACACACGGCTGTTTAGTCCCAAATTAAGCCGACACTTGTGGATTGTGTACCTTTTAATTAAACAAATTAGTGTGTTCACCCAGAATCTGAAAACCAAATGAAAGCTTAACACACAAATGTTGGCCCCGGGTGGGAGTCGAACCCACGACCAGCCCAGTAGGCTGGATCACTACCAACTGAGCCATCAGGCTAGTCAACTACATAACACCGGCCTGTAGTCCAGGAGTTTGGAAAGATGAATTTATACACGGCGCTATATAGATATCCCGTCTTACCACCAATAAGGGTATCTTAATAGTGCCAAAAATGCCACCTCTATCCACCATTATGCTTATGATCTGCGTCCAACCGTTATCTATATATTGCCAGTCCTCTTAATTCCTTGCCAAGTTGTTGTAGGTACTAGAGAAATACGTTCGCTGCCTTCCAAGTTTGTTTGGGGCTGATATATTTGTGTTAACAAATAATATGATATTTTATGACTACTTTCTTTTCTTGACATCCAGGGTTGACGTCCGCTGGGTGAGTTTTCGAGTTGAGACCACGCGTGGGCAAGCGTAGTGCGGGACGCCCCCCGGCTAGATGGAGCGACGATCTGCGTGAGGCGGCTGGCAGTGACTGGATGCGGAGAAATGAAGATCTGGTTAAGAGTCGCGCCTATGTCTAGAAGTGGTAACTAAATTAAGGGGTGGCCGTCGTATATTATAATTATTTTAAAACCATGACAGGCCTGAAAGAACTTTGTTTCCAGGTCCGTAAAAGTCATTAAAAAAAGATCAACAACAAAATATCCTCTCCAAAACCTATAATATAGGTTTTTTTTGGAGAGGATTTATTTATTTATTTATTTCTTTCATATACAATATATAAGGCATTACAGACAGATTCCAAAGCGCCTTACAATTCAAAACTAACAGGACATAAACATCACAACTATACTTTATACACTGCATTATAGGTAGAACATTACATTTATACTAAAAAAGAAATAGATACATTACAAAGTGAGTATACATACAATAAAATATAATACTTATAGTATTAAATGACAATGTGGGTATATCAACAATTAACTGTATTGATATTATGTTGTTGATTATTCACTTCTATTTTATAATCTCATCCATGAATGTTGTTTTAAGAATGAATCATCAGAAACTGGAGTCAGATGTTATTTCTTCATTTCCTTCTCAACATAATAGTCTTCTTAGAGAGCGTCAGTGGCGTCGGGGATAAGACGCGGCCTATCATATCGAAGATCCGAAGCTCGATCCCCGGCTGGGCCATGTACTAATGGGTTTTTCCTCGAAACTTAAGTACATTTTACTGTGAAGGAAAACATCGTGAGGAAACCTGCATGCGCCGAAGAAGAAATTCTTAGGTGCATGTGAAGTCCACCAACCCGCACTGGGCTAGCGTGGTGGACTGTAGCCCTGGCGTTGAGAGGGTAGGCCTGAGCCCCAGCAGTGGGCACATATTAATAGGCAGTTGATGATGATGATGATATAGTCTTCGGTTCGGTGCGAATTCTCGCATTTCGTCATACGAGTATAATCCTCTGTGATTTCGTATTTTCAAGCTGTTACCCTAGAAAGAGCTGCGGAAGCGAGACAAAAAATAAGCGCAGTTTCCCCATTCAATAGACCATTTAACTGCATTACCCTCTTAGATCGTTGTCGGCGAGGCGATCTCTCTATTTTCCAGTCCAATTTAAATATTTCACCGTTCAAGATTGAGCAAACCCAGTTACCTTTTGAATAAGAACAGTGTTCAGTAAGCGTGGAGAATGATTATTATTTTTTATTTATTTATTTAAACATTCTAAATTCAGAATTCGTTTATTCAAAATTAAAATACAATATCTCTTCTTGACGTCATTTATTGTACGGTCGACCGCAAGGCAGTGGATATACTTTGACCTTGAGCTGGCCTAGCTTATTATGGAGTTTTAATACTACGAGGGACTTGTTTATACTGGTTTTGTTTCCACTGACGTGGCGACCGTACACTTATTATACAAGGAACAAAACAAACAAAAGGAAATGATGAGCTTATTTCTAAACTTTCTTCCAGTTAACCTAAATCCCACTATTAATAAATGGCGAAAATTTTACACTGACTTTTTGTGACTTTGTGAGGATGTTTGTTACGCTTTCACTATCTAACGGCTGAACGGATTTTGATGAAACTTGGTACAGTGATACCTTACATCCTGGAATAATAATAATATAGGCTACTTTTACCACGGTAAACTGTTCCCGCCGGAAAAACTTATTCCACGCCTACAAAGCCGCGGGCAACAGCTAGTACGATATGTAAGTAACATAATATATTACTTACATCCTTCCCACTAATATTATAAAGGCGTAAGTTTGTAAGGATGTGAGGATGTTTGTTACTCTGTCACGCAAAAACTACCGAACAGATTTTGATGAATCGTGGTACAGTGATAGCTTATATCCTGGAATAACATATAGGCTACTTTTTAACGCGGACAAAGTTGCGGGGCGTCCGCTAATACCCCCTAAGTAACAAAACACCTACAGAGGGCGCTGTTTCACAATATACACGGGAAAAACTTCTACGCGGGCGAAGCCGCGGGAAAAAGCTAGTATATTATATGTAAGTAATCAAATTGTATTGTTGCACCCGATATAATTATTGTAACTTTCAAAGTTCGACACCTACCTAGTTAATTTTGAAATATTTTTTAAAAAAAGTTATTCTCCATACACCTCGCGTTATCGCAATGTCTGAGTTCCGCTTTCCGATTGGTCGTTATCGCTCTGATTCTATATTAACTCGAAATCGCCTAATTACGTACCTAGGTACCTAACCAACTTCACTCAACTGGGCTCCATTTTTGAACCAAATAATAATATTTTTTTTATAGTCTACTAGCTTTTTCCCACGGCTTCGCCCGCGTAGAAAAGTTTTCCCGTGTAGGTACATTGTGAAACAGCGCCCTCTATGTAGGTGTTTTGTTACTTAGGGGGTATTAGCGGACGCCCCGCGACTTTGTCCGCGTTAAAAAGTAGCCTATATGTTATTCCAGGATATAAGCTATCACTGTACCACGATTCATCAAAATCTGTTCGGTAGTTTTTGCGTGACAGAGTAACAAACATCCTCACATCCTTACAAACTTACGCCTTTATAATATTAGTAGGATTCAATAAATAAAAATCTTTCAAAAATTCACTACAATATTCCTGCTTAATACGATGAATTGATGACTTATTGTTATGAGAATAAGGTTTAAAACACGATATTGACTTGCATGGTCAAATAAATCTAACTGGCTTTCGAGTTGTCGTGCGCGCCATTGTAGAGAAAAATGGCTCTTAGTGTACTAAATAAAAATAAAAATAAAAGATAGTTTATTCATCGATCACTTAAACATAATTACTTAATACAATTACTAAAAACTATTTGAAGTGAGATGAAAGGGTCGAAGACTCAGCGAAGCGCTGTTTTTCAGTCATCGCCAAGACTCGAATATCGCTAAGTTCGAAGTGTGATAGTGGTGATCGTCATCTCTGCCAAGCGCACACTGATATTTTATAAAGTAGGCCTCATTAAAACAGTTTTTAGGGCCATAAATCATTATCTTAACATATACCTACTGGTAGGTACAAAGAATTATCACACAGACCAGACACAGGCAGATTTTTGCCTAGACATAAGCCATTCCTTACACCGCTTTTTAAACGAGCCTAAGGTTTTCGCTTCACTAATTGGAGGCGGTATGTCGTTCCAACATTTGGACGCCGCAAAGCGAAAACTACCCCTAAAGGCTTCCAATCTTGGAAACGGAAGCACTATAGTAGGATGCCGCACAGACCTAGTTCTATCAGCAATTCTGTCAGTCCAGATAAGTTTTTTAGCCAGATATGTTGGCGCGCCAGTGTCTCTCAAATTAAATATAAGTGTATTTAATTTGAGAGTCCGTCTGTTTTCCATGTTAAGAATATTATAAGTATTGAGAAACGGGGTAATGTGCGACCGTTTTGGTACATCGTAGCAGAATCGCATACATGAGTTTTGAACCTTCTGTATTTGGTTTTTAGTTTTTTTTAATAAACACGGCCCATACACCACATCGCAATAGTCCAAAATAGAAAGCACCAAACTATCCGCGAGTCTTAGTCTGACAGGAATGCTCAGGAATGGTCTAAATTTATATATAGTTCTAAGTGCAGCATAGCATTTCCCAATTTTAGTCCTAATATGGTCTTCGAACTTTAGTGTACTATCGCATAACAGCCCAAGATTTCTGACTAAGGAAGATTCAGCTATTGAGGCATCTCCTACGAGAACCCTAGGTTTTTGGTCACGTACTCCGTCAATCTGGTGGCGCGTGCCTAAAACTATATAATTACATTTTTGAGCATTTAATAGCAGGCCGTGTTCGCTAGACCAATTGTTAATTGAGACCAAATCCTGGTTTAGACGATCAACCAACTCTGACACTGATAGATCAGGTTTGGTACTTAAAAGAATTTGTGTGTCATCGGCGTACATTTGTGCTAGGCTGGACCGAACGCACTCAAGCAAGTCTGCTGTGTAAATGGAGTATAACGTAGGTCCCAAGATTGAACCTTGAACTACACCCCGGTCCACCACCAGTGGCTCAGATCTCATCACCCTGCCAGTTTCATCCGCTGTTTCGACGACTTGCAATCTATTTAGAAAGTAACTGGTGAACCACGAGCTTACGCCAGTATCGCATCCGTAATATTTTAACTTTGCCAGCAACAGGTCAATATTAATACAATCGAAAGCTCGACTATAGTCGAGCAGAGACAATATTGATGCGTTATTTTCATTAGACGCCGCTAGTACCTCGTCCACAACGTGAAGTAACGCAGTTGTAGTACTATGTAACTTGCGAAAACCTGATTGATTCTGGGGTATGATCTGGTTAATTTCAATGAAACTTTGTAATTGATTATGTACAGCCTTCTCTACAACTTTAGATAATGCCGGCAATATGCCTATAGGTCTTAAATCCTTCACTGTATCAACATGAGATTTCTTTGGAATGGGTTTAATTATAGCCGTGGTCCATGATGAGGGAAAACAGCCAGAGCTCAGGGAAGCATTTACAATGGCAGTAATGGCGAGTAAGGAGTGCGGGAGCGTTAACTTGATCATTTTCATTGAAATATTGTCAATTCCCGTTGCGTTGGAGGATATCGAGTTTATAATTTTTGACACGCCGTCGGGAGTAAGTTCCGAGAAACTGAAAGTATTATTTGAAAATTTTGAGTTTGTATATTTTTCGGCATACTTAGGGTCATAATTTAACTGCGGTATCGTATCCAGGAAAGATTTATTTATGAAATTAGGATCTCGTAAGTGAGGAGGTAGCGGTCTCCCTGCGGACTTTCCAAGAACTTTATTAAGCTCACCCCACATTTTTTGCGTTCTATTAGTGTGTTTATTTACTTGATAGGTAAAATAATGTTGTTTTTCAGCACGGTATGCGCACGTGACAGCATTACGTAAGATTTTATATGTTTTAACATCATCGTCTCTATTAGTGGACTTTGCCCTACTACACGCGTCATCTCTGTCACTCATCATAGCCTTAATACTGTCAGTAACCCAAGGGGTTGGAGGGGTCTTAAATATTTTAGTTCGTACTGGCACAAAGTGATCAAACAATCCCAAAATCAAAGAGTTAAAACATTCCACCATCGCATTAACGTCGTGACATCCCAGCACCCATTCCCATGGTGTGGCGGACGAAGCCAGTTGGTATGTTTCCAAGTCAAAGTCATTGAAAGGTCTATATGTGATAGTTCTAGGAGGCGGTTTATTGACCAGTATAGGAAATCGCGCCATCACAAATGCATGGTCACTAAGATCATCATTATGTTTTATAATGACATTTTTTGACTTAAGACGTTCAGGACAGCAGATTACGTCCAGTAACGTTCTAGTGGATGAGGTGATACGCGTAGGCTCGGAAACCACCTGACGAAGACCGTATTGAGAGATCAAATCATGAAAAGTGCGTTGATTTCTGTCCTCATCATTTAAGAGATTAGTGTTAATATCACCAGTTAAAAATAGAAAATCATATTTAGGTGTCAAGTGAGACAGTGAGTCTGTTAATTGGTCAATAAATTTTCCAAAGCTAAACCAGTCTGGTCGATAAACTACACCGACAGCTACTTTACATTTTTTAAATTTAACCTCCGACCAGAGCTGCTCTAGTTCACTTGAAGGAATGTCTATTTCACGAACACGTAAATTGTCACGAACGTACACGGCGACACCGCCACCGTCGGCCCCACGGTGTCGTTTTCGATTCGGTCGCCGCCTGTGTTTCCCGCGTGCTTTATGTATAAGCCGATACCCATCTAAACTATATCGCTCAATATCAGAAGACTCGCTACAATAAGAAGACATACTACTGCACTTATGAACCTTACTGTACCACTACGTTTTTCTCGAAGCTTCAGCACATTTACTGACTGCTCTAAAACAGTGACGGAAAACGTGAGGAAACCTGCATACGACGAAGAAGGAATCCCGAGGCGCATGTGTGAAGTCGACCACCCCGCACTGGGCTAGCGTGGTGGACTATAGCCCGTACGTTGGTTGGTAGGTTGTAGATTTGGGCTTTTGTAGTAACAGGTGTATACCAAGGTATACCTAGACGCGAATTATTAAGTACCTCACAATGAATGCAACTGCACGGTATCGGCTGTTACATTCATTTAGAACGAACAATAAAAGTCTTACTTTCCTACCGGCGGCAGTAAAGTGGTGCGTAAACGTGTAAAGGTGGATTCACAACGTCGGCACAGCTTTTTATAGTCCCCGTAGAGTTTAATGGCGGCTGTGTGAAGTTAGCTGATTTCTGTGCAATGACTAATTTTAGGTGTTAGGATAGCTGGGGGTTCGCTAGAGACGCTCATTCAATATCAAGAAATAGTTCATTGATTCGATTAGGTGTTGACTGATCCCTAGTAATAATAAATACTCTAATAAAAGATATGGTTTAAAGGCCTAGTAGCCAAGCCTTAAAAATATCGCAGAATCCTTTAAAAAACGTTTCTAACGCCGGAGATTGGGATTTTATCGGAGACTGCCTATCATAAAAGCGGAATAGAAATTTATAAGCTCCCCTCGGCCTTAATATTTTTACGTAATAGGTACCTACGAAAATATTAATTTCCAGGAACGGATACTTTCAGTTTAACGATTTTCTAAAGCCTTACCTTTTTAAAACATTTTAAGGACGGAATACATTTTGGTCCAAATCTTAACTATTTCACACTCAACCTACTACATGTAGCAAGATGACAGATAGATAGTTATTCCGCCGGGTAATTTATGTCAAAATTATTATTATGCTGACATTGTTATACATTGTCCTTGACCTAGTAAAAATGACAATTATTTGAGTGAAAAATTACGCTATTACTTATATTTCTATTAGACTTAGAACTTTTAAGTCTAGCATTCTTTACATAAGTATGACACCAAAGCTGTAAGGTTCGAAGTCTATCTTTTCATAATGATGAAAGATTTTCAACACCTTTTAGTAAAAAAGAACCAATAATCCATTAGTTCGACATTTTTTTTATGGGCTCACGCCGTGACCCTATTCTTATTAACGGAAAGTGAAGATGAAACCGACGACACGTCCTTTAAAGACGACCTTAACGGGTTTCATCCTTAAAATTAAAATATAAAACCCGTTGAGGTCATCTTCCGTTATTTCGTGGACGGGTAAAATCGCGTTCACAACGGACTTTCTAACGACTTATACTAGATATGCATTGCCCCGTGCTTTGGTTGAAATGGTTAAAATCCTAGGCGGGGCAAGTCAAGCCTATCCTTTACAAAGTCGTTGTGATCGCGACTTTACCCGGCTACGAAGTAACGGATGGAGTCTATTTAGTGTTCAGTGGAATTTATAGTTCCAATGAAACTGTGCCTTAGCCCGAGCTGCTCTATTGTATGTGCCGTCTTACGGCAATTTGTAAGGAGATACTGAAAAATACGGGAAGCGTCGCGAAAGTGATGTATTTAAAGGGTTCCCTAAACGATAGCACGTATTGCATGTCATGCGGCATGACATGCAATACGTGCTGTTTAGTATTACAACGCACCAGTTTAGAAAGTATAATAATTTCATTTCGTTTCTTTTTTTTTATATTGCAAAAGGCTAACAGAATTTGTACTGAATGCACTTTTCCATCAAAACGCCATCTATCGGCGAACTTAAAGACATTGAGTCTACGACCAATATGGCAACCGGCCGCATCGCTGCATTTCTGCACGCGACTAATTAAATAAAATAAAATATAAATAACTAACGCCGAGTGTGACAACCTACACAAAATAAATACCAAAGTGCCAGTTTACGAGATCCCATCGAACCAGCTCTGTGGTCAGCATCACTGGGGGCCCCCGAGGAGTCGGCGACGCGTCCACTGGTGAGTGCTGAAAGTCCATCTTTCTGTAGCCTATCGAAGTCCTTTACCCAACATAATATGGCCATCGAGCCTAGATCTTTCTAGATTGGTGCTTTGTTATCAAAAACTTACAGTTTCCGCGTAATTACGTTACGTAAATTCGACAGTTTGCTACGCAAGCGGTCATCGTTTTTTATACAGCATTTCGTGCTTTAAACTTACGTATTTCTCAATTTCATAGCATATCATACATAGATATCGTCTTTCCGCTACGCAATATATTCGTATCGCTAGTAATAATTCAATTTTAATACATTTAAATCAAAGAAATTCCATCGAGATATTTTCCTACCCTACGAAGTCGACGGAGTCAGTTGACACGCCACGCGGCTAGTAGTGGCTAAAACCGGTTTCGTTCCTAATCGCGCCGAACCGAGTTGAGGAACTGTCTTCGATTGTATGCATTTATGTTAGTTTCAATTCATTTATTTACATTTGGGTGCGTTTGGTTTGAAACTTTTCGATTGTCGTTTTTAATAAAAATCGTTTATACTTAGTAAAAAATGGGTGACGATTTATATCAACTTATTTTCGAACGCAATGTCATTTACGATGACTTGCAAACCATGTTGGATTTTTCAACTACAAACTTAATTCAATTTAAATGTAGGGTTCCCGACCTACCTACTTTGAAAAAAGACTTTCTACGAATTCAAGGTAAAATCGAAAAGGCTCAAATAAAAGCAAAATCATTTGTTTCGGAAACTGAACTAGAAGCTAGAAACCGTTTCAAAATCATGTTTTACGACATAAAAGTGGTAGTCGATAAAATAAAAACTGAAGAAACTTCTAGTAAACAACAGGAACAAATATTAAATAAATCATCTTCGTCATCACACGGGTACCAAACAAATCCCCAACCAAAAATGAAACTTCCACCGCTGTCTTTGCCGGAATTTCGTGGCGAAGCAACAGAGTGGAATTCCTTTTTTGATTTATTTCAATCTCTCATTCACCACAACGATGGTCTTTCGGATATTGATAAATTCCGTTATTTGCTTCTGTCACTACGTGGCGAACCGTTAAATTTAATAAAAACCATTCCGTTGACCGCCGATAACTACGCGACGGCATTTGAATGTTTACAACATCGTTACGAGAATAAAAGAATAATCGCCACCAAACATATGGATAAAATACTTGACATTCCAATTATGTCTGAAAAACCCAATCAATGTGAAAGTGGCATTCGTAACATTCTAAATACGTGTCATGAAAACTTTTCAGCGCTTAGAGTCATGAACTTTCCCGTCGATCAGTGGGATTTCATGTTATTGAATATTTTGTTACGTAAACTTTCTTCGTATGTTCGAAAACGTTTCGAACAATCTTTAAGTTCTCCCAGCGACATACCAAATGTCTCTGACTTACTCGACTTTCTCGAAAAGGAGCTAGCTGCGAGTGAGATAATGGCTAATTCGTCTACGAGACGCAGCAGTGATGGGTCCGCGCCGCCGCAACCGGGTCCGCGCGGCGCCGCTAGTGCGCTCGCCGCCGCTGCGCCCGCGCAGGCGCCCCGCGCTCACGCGCCCCCCTACACCGCGCCTCCCGCCCGCGGCGCCACCGCCGCTGCCGGCGCGCTGGCGCGCGGTTCTTATCAGCCGCGCCATAATAATACGCGTTCCTTTTCGTTTCCAGCGCTCTGTGCGTCTACGGCGCCAGATTCGAATTTATATACAGATGATAAAGGTAAACAAAAGGTAAAATGCATACTATGCAAGTCGCCTTCACACTTTTTAAGCAAATGTGATGATTTTTTCGAATTATCGCTTTCAGATCAACTTGATTTCATAAAGAAAAACAATATTTGCAAAAACTGCTTGGTAGTTGGTCACGCGGTCGATCAATGTAAGTCACGTTTTACCTGCAGAGAGTGTTCCAAACGACACCACACCAGGTTATGTGATAGTAAGGGTGTTACGAAAAAGAACACGCACGTGTTATCTAGTGATAACGATTCAGAATCCTCCCCCGCACCAGCCGCTGTGAGCTGCGCGTCGACCGCTCTCAGCGACCCCGGGGCTAGTTCCCGCGAATGCGAGTATTCCGTACTCCTCGCGACCGCGCTTGTTGACATCCGTCCCCGCGGCAGCACTTCTATGAACGCGTTCACCGTAAGAGCGCTCATAGACCCCGGTTCACAAACTTCATTAATAACCGAGGCGTGTGTGCAACGCTTAGGCTTATCACGTCAGCGTACCGGAGCATCCATTTCAATTTCGGGCGTCGGTGACGGAGAGACAGTGCGACCTCACGGCATTGTTTGTTGTGATGTTACGCCTCACAATAAGCTGCAAACAAAATTAAATATCAATGCACATGTAATTACAAAAATTACTAACTACGTTCCTAATGTACCAAATGTACAAGCGGACACTGAGTACTTACCTCATCTTCGTAACCTACCACTCGCCGACCCAGAATTCCGTTCTTCGCGTCCCGTCGAGTTGTTGCTAGGTGCGGACTACAGCGACGTCATACTATTGCATGAGAACATCATCGGACCTCGCGGTTGTCCCGTTGCTATAAATAGCATTTTTGGCTATCTCCTTTCAGGAAAGCTAGCTAATAAATCTTCTTCGACACTCAACGTGTGTCTAGCCTCGTTTCATACTGAATTCGAGCTCCAGCGGTTCTGGGACCTGGAATCGGTTCCTGAAGCCCAGCTTCTCACGCCCAGTGAGGCTCTGTGCGAATCGATCTTCGTCGAAACGCATACGAGAGATTCATCTGGTCGTTACACCGTGGCTTTGCCGTTCAAGCCTGACGTTCCGCCTCTCGGAGAATCCCGAGAGATTGCACTTTCTCGTTTTCATAAATTAGAAAATCGATTAATGCGTAATCCTAGTCTACGACAAGATTACCACCGGTGCCTACAAGAGTACTTTGATCTTGGGCACATGGAGCCGATCCCAGCTCCTTCAGAACCAGCTTTACGAGCTTCGGAAATGTACTACCTCCCCCACCACTGCGTGGTGCGGACTCAGAGCGCTACGACTAAAACTCGCGTTGTATTCGACGCTTCGTGTCCTACAACTAGCGGGCGCTCGCTGAACGATAATTTGTTGACAGGTCCTAAGCTACAGCAGGACATCGTCATGGTCCTTCTAAAATTTCGTCTTCATCTAGTTGTTTTCACAACAGATATAAAAATGATGTATCGAATGATCGAGGTTCGCTTACGCGACCGTGATTTTCAAAGAATTCTGTGGCGTACAGATCCAACCGATTTAATTCGTGAATTTCGGCTCTGCACCGTCACGTTCGGCGTCAGCTCAGCTCCCTACCTCGCTCTACGCGCGCTGCGCCAGCTGGCCCTCGACGAGGGTGACAGATGGCCACTCGCTAAACGTGTGCTTCTCAATGAAGTGTTCGTAGATGACGTCATCTCCGGTTCAAACACTCTAGAAGATGCTCTGTCTCTTCAGCGAGAGCTCATAGAGTTGTGTCGAGCAGGAGGCTTCGAGCTCCGCAAATGGAGCAGTAACCATCAGGCTCTGTTATCTTCTGTACTCGCAGAAGATAGCAAAAGTCAGCAAGAAGCTCTCATCATCTCCTCACTTGACGGAGACACGACTGTCAAGGTATTAGGCCTAAAGTGGACACCAAGACTTGACACTTTCACTTATGATGTCAATTACGATAAAATTGATAAAAAGTGTACTAAGCGTACAATTCTGAGTGAGATTTCAAAGATTTTCGATCCATTGGGATTTCTCTCTCCAATCACCATTTTCGTAAAAATTCTTATTCAATCCATGTGGTTATGTCATACAGACTGGGACGAAGCTCCGCCACAACACATCATTGATTCGTGGAACAAGTTTCTTTCAGAACTTCCACTGATTTGCAATGTGACGTTACCTCGTCATGTTGTTCCCGCTCATCGATCTATACAGATCCATGGGTTTTCTGATGCGTCAGAGAAGGCCTACGCGGCCTGCGTCTTCATACGTCTTACGGACGAGATGGGTAAAGTTCACACTTACCTAATCATTGCAAAAACGAAGGTAGCGCCCATCAAACGCATTTCTCTGCCACGGCTTGAGCTGTGCGGTGCTCTTCTTCTGTCGAAATTAATGAGCCTCGTAATCGAAACTTACAAGGACTCCATCACAATCGATGATATTTATGCCTGGACTGACTCATCAGTTGTTCTTGCATGGCTGCAATCATCTCATGAGTGGAAGGTTTTCGTCTCAAATCGTGTAACGGAAATATTGAGCCGCGTCCCCGCCTCTAGATGGCGCCACGTTCGTTCCGCGGACAACCCGGCTGACGCCGCTTCTCGCGGTGTTCTTCCGTCGCAGCTGAATCATGAACTTTGGTTCTCAGGCCCGGTCTGGCTAAAAAACCCAGAGACAGAATGGCCGCAGCTTCTTCCAAGCTACGCCACAAGCGAAGAGCGACGTACACATGTTTTAGTCGCTGACAAAAAAGAACAACCAAACATCGAATTTTTAAACAAATATTCGAAATTAGGCAAACTTCTTCGAGTTGTGTCTTATGTATTCCGTTTTTTCAACAAATGTCGTAAAGCAGCGACATCACATAGGAACAACGTCATTACCGTGCAAGAAACAAATTTTGCACTCAATCGATTAATTTCGCTTACACAAAATGAAGTCTTTTCAGACGAAATTTCAAATTTAAAATCAAACGAACACTGTTCGAAAGGTTTACAAAATTTAAAACCATTTCTCGACGACGCCGGTCTTCTCAGGGTCGGCGGCCGCATTCAACGCTCAAATCTTGATTATGAAGCAAAACATCAATTAATTTTGCCAAAAAATCATTTTTTAACAGATTTAATAATCGATCATTACCATATGGTCCATTTGCACGTCGGTCCACAGACCTTGCAATTCATTTTGTCCCAACGGTTTTGGATCCTTTCAGCCCGCAACGCAGTGCGTAAACGCACTCGTCGTTGTGTGCGCTGCTTCCGCGCCCGCCCCGCGGCGCCGCAGCCTTCAATGGCTCCGTTGCCGGACGCGCGCGTGCGCCCCCTACGCCCGTTCTTGCACGTCGGCGTAGACTACGCGGGCTACTTTCAAACTCGTACAAATCGACTTCGAAATTCTAAAATTTTCAAATCCTATGTTTGCGTGTTTGTGTGCATGTCTACAAAGGCGATACACCTGGAGTTAGTACCAGATTTAACTACCCAGGCCTTTCTGTCTGCACTGCGCCGTTTCACGGCACGACGTGGCCTCTGTTCAGATATTTATTCGGACAACGGTCGCAACTTTGTAGGCTGTGACAGATATTTAAAAGAACTGTATTCATTTCTAAAACAAAACGAAACCGAAATCCAACAAGCTTCGGCAAGTTCTAATATTCGCTGGCATTTCCAACCTGCATATGCCAGTCACTTCGGTGGGATATGGGAGGCGGCAGTGAAAAGTTTTAAACAACATTTATACCGCGTCGTAGGTTCACAAATTCTGACTTACGATGAATTTAATACTTTGTTGTGCCAAATTGAGGCAGTTCTCAACTCGCGTCCGCTCTGCATCATGAGCAACGATCCTTCAGATCCGCTCCCTCTCACACCAGCTCACTTCCTAGTGGGAGAGCCATTGACCTCCCTGCCTGAGTACGACTTCTCTGACACAAATCCGGGACGTTTAGACAGATGGCAGATGGTACAGCACATGCTTCAGCATTACTGGAAGCGTTGGAGTCGAGAATACCTCCAGCAACTCCAGCAGCGAGGTAAATGGCATCACGACAAGGGCACTCCTCTCACGGAGGGCACAGTCGTCCTAGTTCATAACGATTCGCTACCGCCGATGCAGTGGCAACTGGCTCGCGTGCATCAGACGCATCCCGGCCGCGACGGCGTAGTCCGCGCAGTCACCCTGCGTATAGGTAGTTCATACGTTCAAAGACCGGTAGTGAAAATATATCCACTCCCGATCGACAACTAACAAATAAAAATTACATTTTTTATCTTAAATCTAGTAATCGTAAGTTAAGTTAATGTTTTGTTTCTTCTGCAGTGTAAATCAGTAGTTTCTGTTAAAATATTACGTATTTTAAGGTCGGCGGCATGTTTAGTATTACAACGCACCAGTTTAGAAAGTATAATAATTTCATTTCGTTTCTTTTTTTTTATATTGCAAAAGGCTAACAGAATTTGTACTGAATGCACTTTTCCATCAAAACGCCATCTATCGGCGAACTTAAAGACATTGAGTCTACGACCAATATGGCAACCGGCCGCATCGCTGCATTTCTGCACGCGACTAATTAAATAAAATAAAATATAAATAACTAACGCCGAGTGTGACAACCTACACAAAATAAATACCAAAGTGCCAGTTTACGAGATCCCATCGAACCAGCTCTGTGGTCAGCATCACTGGGGGCCCCCGAGGAGTCGGCGACGCGTCCACTGGTGAGTGCTGAAAGTCCATCTTTCTGTAGCCTATCGAAGTCCTTTACCCAACACGTGCTGTCACTCATGCATGACCGTCTAGCTGTAGTGATTGACGTGCATGACATGCAATCTACGTGCTGGCCGTTGCTTCGCTGTATTGATTGATAGCAAGCATGATGGTCCATCATGTAGCAAGCATGATTGTTTAGGGACACTTTAAGGAGATACTGAAAAATACGGGAAGCGTCGCGAAAGTGATGTATTTAAAGGGTTCCCTAAACGATAGCACGTATTGCATGTCATGCGGCATGACATGCAATACGTGCTGTCACTCATGCATGACCGTCTAGCTGTAGTGATTGACGTGCATGACATGCAAACTACGTGCTGGCCGTTGCTTCACTGTATTGATTGATAGCAAGCATGATGGTCCATCATGTAGCAAGCATGATCGTTTAGGGACACTTTAAGGAGATACTGAAAAATACGGGATGCGTCGCGAAACAGATGTATTTATATAGCTGGGTATAGTCCCCGTAAAATTTCTTGACGGCAGAATGAATATAGCCACAAATTGTTTGCACATCGCTGCCAGTGTTTATAGTCTATGTGTGCTTAAATAAGCGAGATAGTGTGCTACAAATGTCCAAAAACTTGAAAGTTTGATTCGGTTGAGCGAATCAACTAACCATTTCTTGAAATTGAATGAGCGTCACTAGTGGGTGTTCACTAGAGTAGCACAGCTCCCTTTGACACCTACGTTCAGTCATTGCGCAGAAATCAGCCAACTTCACACAGCCGCCGTTATAAACTACACGGACTATACAAGAACAAAACAATTTTAAACCAGACTAAAGTAGCAGAGCCAACAAAATTAATAGCAATCAGCTACCTACTCCAAGCGCCTGATGAAAGTTTGCGGCAACATTTTAATCAAAGTGAAACTTTCACTCGACTCATCAGGATGCTATTTTGCTATCAAGGGCGGATCCACTCTTCGAGCCAGGGGGTGGTTACAGACTCGAAAATTACATTAAAATAATATTTTTTTTAGTAAAGTTTGTAGAATATTGTCTGTCCGTCGGTCCAATCAATTCTGAGCTTTTAGTAGTGCATAATGATTATTAATTGTTTATCAATTTTATTGATAAATGAATTTATCTGACAGTGTTCTATTCTATTTTGACATTATTTTTTATATTATTTTGACATTGTTTTTTTACATTAACATTGTTTTTATATTAATTTCACATTTTAATATTTAATTTGACATTACTTTTATGATATTACTTTGACATTATTTTTTTACATTTACTTACATTTTTAAATATTAATTTGACATTTCAATATTTAATTCAATAATATTAAGTAATTACCATCTTAGGAAAGTATGTTTTTATAAAGTACAAAATACTATTGACGCCGCATGTTTAATACAAAATAAATTAATATGAATAGAGTGTGCTATCTAAAAAAAGTTGGACCTAAGTCCAAAAGGGGGTCATGACCTACGTTACCCCCTGGATCCGCCATTGATTGCTATTCGTTACCCACATGCTTTTACAGGCAACTGTTACCTGCGCGTTTATGGCTGAAACTTGCCCACCTACGGTGCTAACACTACTTTGTTGGCTTACATAACATCCTAGGTCTGGATGGAGAAGTTCTGAGACGTTAAATGGAATTAATAAATTATGTGGTAGTTAGAAGCGGATATAAAAATGGCGTAATGTGTTTGTTGTGTCATTGTGTTGTTGAGAAATGAAAAGGTTCTGTTACCAAAGGTTTTTCTTTTCCTTTTGTTAAATTACTTCCATATGATGAAATTAAAGGTTTACATACCATTATAATTTACAATGAAAGCTTAAAATTATTCCTGGATGCAGAAAATATTAAAGTAAAAGCCTAAGGCATGTTCGAAGTTTAAATAGCAATGTCGCAAAGCGTAAACATGCGAGTTTAAATTCAGCAGGCGCTAAGGCAGAAAACTTGACAGAATTTGATTACAAGTTCTACACTTCGAATGGGGAGTAAATTAAATAAAATTTCAAAGCGTAGGCTTCTAAGGTATTCCTGAGGGTTCCGTCTTCATGAGGCGAAGCTATTTCCATAACCGATATGTGGATTAAGGGCATAGTTATTACAGTCATAAGCATAAACGCATAGTGACTAGGAGTCACTATGCGTTTATGGTATATTTCTTTTCATCATCATCATCATCATATCAGCCTGTAGACGTCCACTGCTGGACAAAGGCCTCCCCCAAGGATCTCCACGACGACCGGTCCTGCGCTAACCTCATCCGGGTCCCGGTTTCATATTTCTTTTACTTAAACAAAAAAAAAACTTATGATAAATAACTAGCATACATTCCTACAAGGAGCCCTGTTTTCAAATCGCTCACCTCTTCGAGCGGTCGATTCTACTAATTTTCCATCGACATCGATACAATCTGTAGCTCGAAGCGGGCTGAGCGATTCATAAATAGAAAAAATCTGGAATGGGCGCGCTCGCCGGTAAGGTAAGCGTAGTTTGCTTTTTAAATGATGCCCTAGAACAATGATCTAGAGATCATCATTTCACCATCATCATCCGTAGCAGACCGTCGGTGACGTATTAGTCATGTTGAGAGGTCCATCAGGTCAGCCACGATAAGTAGACTAGGCACCGACAAGGTCGGGAAAACCTATCTAGACGACAAGATGTACAACATACTAATGTCAAATGAGGAGGATGACACAAAGAAGGACGGCTGTCTGAGAGTCTACACAGACGGCTCGAAGAGCGAGGTAGGAACGGGATGTGCCTACTACTCGGCAGAGGCAGGAATGACTATGAAGCAGCCACTTCCAGACTACAGCACAGTCCTTCAAGCGGAAACCCTAGCGATTACACTAGCGGCTAAAGCAATCTCATCCGTAACTACGAATCCAAACGTGGTGAAGGTAACCATTATTACGGACAGCGCAGCCGTCCTCATGGGCCTTCACAGACCAGTGAGCAGATCCAGGACATTGCTGGAATGTCACACTGCATTACAAAACCTGTCACGCAACTATGAGATAACACTACAGTGGACCAAAGCACATGACACAAGCGCGGGCAACGCGGTGGCCGACAGACTGGCCAAACAAGCAGCCAAGTCGGCCGCGCCAAGCCAAGAGACACCACTGTGCCTGCCATCAGCAGACACAGTTAGGAGACTCCTTGTGAAAAACACAGACAAGGAACACGAAAATTTGTGGGAAACCCGAGTGGACTGCGAGCAAGCGCGCTCCATGCTCCCTCACAGCGATGGGAAACTCACAAATTTTCTAATAAAACGCAACAGAAGCGACCTTAGACTCCTGGTCGGCATCATAACGGGTCACTGCAACCTGAACAAACACATGCACAATCTGGGCATCACAGACAGCCCCCTGTGTAGGGGCTGTCTGCAGGAGAGCGAGACGGTGGAGCACGCAGTGCTTCACTGTCCAGCAACACAGGAATTCAGATCCGAAACGGGCCTGGCAATAGATCCCGACCTCTCGGCAACGAGCAACCTGCAACAGTGCTGCCGTCGGCCAGAAGTCCTACTCCAGTACTTCAAGGAGCTGGGATGGCTGGACTGACGGCCCGGGGGGAATCGCACAAAACTCCCGTTTCGTGGAGTCGGTGCAGGGACTGCCACCCCCGTCTAAGAATAAGAATAAGAATAAGTTGAGAGGTCCGAGTCAATATATATCTATGGCTTTTCTCGATACCTTGCTCTCGAACGGTGTAGGAAAACGAGAGGAAACCTGCATACGCCGAAGAAGGAATTCTCAAGCGCATGTGAGGTCCACCAACCCGCACTGGGCTAGCGTGGTGGACTATAGCCCGAACGCCCTCGTTGAGAGGGTAGGCCTGAGCCCCAGCAGTGGGGACATGTTAATAGGCTATTGATTTGGTTTCGATTCGTAGCTGTCCACGGCTGAACTAAAACGTCAGTTTTTCTATGTGGTATGGATCCACATTGCAAAGGTTTTCACGATATCAAAAGACACTTTCCAGGCGGGTTTGTGTTTGTTTTTGAACACCCTAAAAACTTTTTTCCCCTCGGCAGCTAATCCCGGGGAAAAACGAAAAGTTTACTGCGAAATGTTCTCACGCCTGCCTAAGTAATATCTTGTTGCTATCATTAATCAATTCACACCGGTTTCATTTTGACAAAATAAATGGAATAACTTTACTGTACTCGAAAGAGCCCTGGTAGCCTGGGTGAACGCGTGGGTTCGAACCCTTGGCCCGTCAATGAGATTTGGGGAAAGTCATCATCACCATCAGTCCACTGCTGGACACAGGCCTCCCCCAAGGCGCGCCACTAAAACCGATCGTCGGTTCTCCGCATCCAGTCACTGCCTGCCGCCTCACGCAGACCGTCGCTCCATCTAGCCGGGGGGCGTCCCACAATACGCTTGCCAAGCGGTGGTCTCCACTCGAGAACTCGTCTACCCCAGCGGTTATCAGTTCTCCGGCAGATGTGACCAGCTCACTGCCACTTCAACGTGCTTACCCTTTGAGCTATGTCCAAGGCTTTGGTTGGGGAAAGTACTTACTGTTTATTATTAATACCACAGGCATGTGCTATCAAAATTTTGTTTTTAATAATCTTAGGTCTGAGCCCCAGCAGTGGGGACATAGGCTATTGATTTGATTTGAGAGGTAGATAGCAATTAATAGATTCCACGAGGCCCAAAAGCGTTCAACAAATTAAACAACATCAAAACGTACTTAACAGAATTAAACAATAACAAAAACAAACAATAGACATAAACGTTCTCATTGGAAAATCTGTACAGAAGCGTAAATTTGAAACAAATTGCCAATCGGGAAGTGTCTAGGGAAGTTTAAGGCGCTATTAAAAATTAATAGAAACCCAAAACAATTACTGTATTGTCTATTGACGATAAAATTGCGTATAACAATATTATAATACAATTTGTCTGTATGTGGAACTCAGCATTCCCAGATTTATTCGGGAAAAGCGGGATTTTTAAATTTTTTCAGTTAAAATGCGGGAGATTATTTTGTCCAGAGCGGGAGAATTTTTTGTCAAAAGCGGGACATACAAAAAATGTTTAAAATTTAGTTTATATGAGGATGGATAGCCAAAATAGCCATAGAGAATGTATTTTATTCGCTCCTTCGTCGAAAGATGATTTCCATCCCCGAAAAGCGGGATTGTTCCACTGGAACTGCTCAGGACCTGATCCAAGGTTTGTTAGCAGTTGGTCGACTTTCAGATATGCCCCAGGGCACATCAGGGAACTAGAGCTTGTGTCAGATCCCGACAGGCGCCCCGGGGCGTCACATTGTCTATCACGTCACGTCCACCGGCGTTAGTTTTAATACCGGGCTATCATAAAAAAATAATTTGAAAAAAATTGGAATTGAGCGAAATTTGGCTAACTCCTAGTAGAATTACATTATAGCCGAAAGGATAAATGATGAATAGTTATGAAGTCCAGACTCCTGAGAACTCGAACCTTCTACAACGAACTACCAGAGTTATATCTTAAATGAAGGTCATAAAATTTAAGAATTACATTAAAAACTTTGTAAGAAAAATGAATAAATAGACGATTATTTTAAATGACAAAGATCATCATTAATGTTGCTTCATCAATCTCACACAGTCTTTACAAACAATTGTTATCATCATCATCATATCATCATATGTAGACGTCCACTACTGGACAAAGGGGAGGCCAGGGATCTCCACGACGACCGGTCCTGCGCTAACCTCATCCAGCCGGCTTTCCACCTTGTGGGACGCCTGCCTACGCTGCGTCTTCCGATACGTGGTCGCCGCTCGAGAACCTTTCCGCCCCAACGGCCGTCAGTTCTACGAGCGATGTGCCCAGCCCACCGCCACTTCAGCTTCGCAATTCTTTGACCTATGTCGGCGACCTTGGTTCTCCTGCTGATCTCCTCATTTCTGATTCGATCTCGCATGGAAACTCCGAGCAACAATTGTTAAACAAACTTTATTTTTTAAAATGTTTACCGAAATGTTATTCTTAGCGCTAACACCTAGGAAGCGGTGGTAGATAAATATCATAGAGTTAAGATTTCTTTGGTGCATGCTCGCAGCCCCTTAATGAGGCGTAAAAGAAGCATTCTATGGGTGTCAAAATCGTGTCAAATGTATGACAATACTGTGACTCACTCACACATTCTCATTTTCAATTTCTCTATATAAATTTGTATTAGCAAGCTCCTCCCTCTACTCCGCTTCCTTTGTCCGCACCCCCCCCCCTGTAAGTGGCACCATTGGTTCCCTTACTAAATATGCAAGATGCAGTCTCCATAGGGGAGCCAAAAGAAACCAAAGACATTCGAACCTTCCTGATAAAAATAGACGTGCATAAAATATGTGGCCAAAATTTTTTATTGCAATAAAAAATTTGATTTGACACAAAAATACCTAAAACGGGTAATTTTTATCGTAATTTTTCATTATGGGTGTGATCCAGATGAACACAGCCGCAGGCGACCGCTAGTCTATTCAGGACTCAATATAATTCTCACAATATTCTCAAGTTTATTGTGAACATAAACAATCGCTAGTATCCGGGCCGAAATGAAAATTACGCACAGTCCAACGCATATTTTATTACCCTTTAAAGACAATGCAATTACAGTACAGTGAGGACACATTTGTTTCAAGATTTCAAGATTCAACTTTATTGCAAAGCCACAGGTTAAAAGATGTCAAGATACAAATAAGCCAGTACATGTGACGCCCTGCAAGGGCACAGCAATATGAGGGTTGTGTCAATATTCACAAGTCAATGTTAACAATAAATTCTTACATTATTAAAAAAATATACATTGTAAATTATGTTGTGATCTACTCGTATTTAATATATTTATATTTGTTTGAAATTTGCTTTTAATAAATGAAACGACTGATGATCTGTAGATGCCTAATTTATTCACAAATCAAGTTATTAGACAAAGTATTAGGGACAATAATATTTATAAACTTATACTCCCAACCGGTGACAGTTGAGAGGAGTGCTTAGCCCTAGAAAGGGATAGCAATATCCTGTGTCACCACAGGTACTTCAACGTATCATGTGACATTATTATTATTTACTCCATTTGACTATTAGTTAATAGCTTTTTTATATTTTTATTTATTGACATTTTTAAATTATTTTTTCTTTTGTCATCTTTATATAGAAAATTGTATAATTTATTGACGATCGTGCCTGTAGATGCGACTTTATATAATGTTTGTACTCTGTTGAAGCGAAATAAATATATCTATAACTATCTGTCACAATAGAGAACATCATGAACCTTGATGAAGTCCAAGTAATATGTCAGTCGACTTAAAGAAGGTGGCCGGAAGCGGCTGGATGCGGACAAAGAGGACCGGGTGTGGTGGCATACACATTGGATTAGGCATACTAATATGTCCAGCAGCAGTGAACTTAGAAGGGCTGATGATGATGAATATGTCAGTGGGATAGACATTAAACCAACTGGACAATTTATTTGATAAGCAATGTAATAAAGGAAGTAATATGCGCTAAGTTTGAACTATTAAATGATTAGGAAGATTTTAGTCATTGAAAACAACATGCGACAATTTATGCGTTAAATTTTCCTTTGATCTTGTTTCTTAGACGTATAACTCAAAGAAACCAATGTCAGCCTGTGTGTCTCTCAGTCAGAAAGATAACTGTATTTGTTCATTTATTACATCTTTTGAACACACAAAATCAAGGCAACCAAAAATATTTCAGCGAGTTTCACACCGCAGCTACCGAAATCGCCTTCAAATCACGCATCTATGGAGTCTTTAACCTACCTTCCTGTACTGTATCCTTCCTTATACTTTGATTGATGGCGTTCTGAGTTATAAAAATAATTTTATGCCAGTAGGTAATATTGCGAACAAAGACGTTTTATGCTTTTTAATGTATTTCGAAGCGTAAATAAACATTTAATTTGGTAGATATTCAATTAAAAGCTCGTTTCTCGGCGCCCATTCAGTTTATGAAATGTTCAACTTCATAGCAATGATAAATACCTTTTATTACGTTGAAGATCTGTTGATAAAGGATGTATACGCTCACTCGGGGCAAGTGCGGCACAGGGGGAAGTGCGGCTGGTATGAACTTTTATTATAAACTAACCATGATATTAGAAGAAAAACAAAGAGAGAGAAACGTCTCCTAGTACCAAAACTAGATGGCATGGATATTCATACCTCTGTTAGTTTCTAAGAAATCGATGCCAGCGGCACTTTACCCCCAGCCGCACTTGCCCCGACCGAGTCTAGTATATTCCGTTCCAAAGGAAATATCATACAAAAACAAAATATTATACATCTACACGACAGGGGCGCTTATAGCTGCAAAAACAAGTTCGTTTCCCAGTAGCAAATCCATTGGTTTTCGTGTGCCATTTGTAGTGGAACAGATGTTAGGTAGGTGTTTATTAAAATAGAATTTAAACCATTTATTTACAGATAAATATTATTATGATTATACAATAACAAGAGTAAACTCTTGTTATTGTATAATCATAATAATGTCATAAATTTAGACTATACTAGGCTATATCTTGCTATATCATGCAGATTGACCGACGACCCAAAGAAGGCGGTCCGAAGCGTCTGGATGCGGAGGTCGGAGGACCGGGTGTGGTGCAGTTCACTGGGGAAGGCCTATGCCCAGCAGTGGACGTCGAAGTGCTTAATGTAAGTATGTTAAGTTCAGAAGACGTTCAGACAGAGCACTTTTTCTACATTTTGAGTATTTATGTTCTAACGACTTTTTCTTTTTTTAGGTCCAAATCTGATACGTTTAATAAGGCCCTTGGGCCGTACGACGCAAAATAAACTTGGGCCATCATAACCGTAACTAATTTTATTTATTTCTGAAATAAGTACTTATTCAGAGCATTTTTTCTACAAGCACATTCTAAGAGAGAAATACTTAAAGACGGCCTCTAGGGACGTAATATATATGGACGGGTCACGGCTGTTATAGCAAAGAGGTTTCACTCACCAGTGCAAATATTCCACAAAGAGGGGATGTTCGAGCACTCGAGTAGTACAAGTTTGCGCATAAAACCCTTTTTATTGGTCAGACTAGACGCGAAGGTTGTGCGAGTACTGATACAGTACGGTACAACACATGAGAGTCGGGCTTATGAGTGCGAGGGATGCGACTGAGGGATGCGACTGAGGGATGCGACTGAGGGATGCGACGGAAATGAAATGAAATGAAATGAAATTCTTTATTGCTAAGAATGGGTTACAATTTTGTGGTCTTAATGTATAAATAAAGTTTCTCTATTCAGCTATTATTAAAAATAGCATGCAAATTTGTACGTCAACTTAATAAAATTATTAAATTGATAAAAAATTGAGTACGAATAAAATTAAAGTTCGATATAATAAATTAATTTTCGAGAAATTCTCGAACACTATAAAAGTTATATTTCAGCAACCATCCTTTTAGTCTATAACTCATGTGCTTCAGTGGTAGATTTTTAATTTCGTCAGGTACTTTGTTATATAGTTTTATACACATACAATAAGCATTTCTTTGAGACAACTTTCCAGTGCTAGTCGTTTGGTGTTTCGTGTAGTTTTAGGATAGACCTCTTTGGCTGTTTTAAAAAATGTTTGGTGCCGCTTGACAAATTTACAAATTTCTAATATATACATGCTGGGTAGTGTTAAAATGCCCAGTTTGCCAAACAGAGGTTTACACGAATCGAACCGATTTCTACCACAGATAGCACGCACGCATTTCTTTTGAGCAATAAATGCTTTATTAAATACAGGGGCGGAGGGATGCGATTGAGGGATGCGACTGCGAGATGCGACGAAGGGATGCGATTGAGGGATGCGACGGAGGGATGCTATTGAGGGATGCGACTGAGGGATGCGCCTGAGGGATGCGACTGAGGGATGCGACTGAGGGATGCGAATGAGGGATGCGACTGAGGGATGCGACGGAGGGATGCGACGGAGGGATGCGACGAAGGGATGCGACTGAGAGATGCGACGAAGGGATGCGATTGAGGGATGCGACGGAGGGATGCTATTGAGGGATGCTATTGAGGGATGCTATTGAGGGATGCGACTGAGGGATGCGACTGAGGGATGCGAATGAGGGATGCGACGGAGGGATGCGACTAAGGGATGCGACTGAGGGATGCGACTGAGGTATGCGATTGAGGGATGCGATTGAGGGATGCGATTGAGGGATGCGACTGAGGGATGCGGCTGAGGGATGCGACTGAGAGATGCGATTGAGGGATGCGACTGAGGAATGCGACTGAGGGATGCGACTGAGAGATGCGACGGAGGGATGCGATTGAGGGATGCGACGGAGGGATGCGACGGAGGGATGCGATTGAGGGATGCGACGGAGGGATGCGATTGAGGGATGCGACTGAGGGATGCGACTGAGGAATGCGACCAGCCAAGACCGGAAAGTTTAATATTTATTGAAAAATTGGCCAAGGGAGGATTCTGAACTGGGACGTGTAAAAGAAGCGGGGGGAGGTCTTTGTAAAAAAATATTTTGAAAATTATTTGAAATTAAATGAAAAGTGGCTCAATTTAAAATTCAAAATACGCATCGCTGGGAGATTTTTTTGAAATTCTTTATTTTCAGGAAGGCCAAACTTCTGAAGGAAATATCCGGCGACCATCGCGCCAGATCCTTCGATCGACGATGAAATACACAAGCTTTTAGACGAAGGAAAAGATCGTGAGGAAACGGCATATGCAATTTGAATTTCTCTATTCTGAGCCTTATGAGAAATCCACCAAAAACGGATTGCTCCACCGTTGGTGGGCAGGGGTTTGGCACAACAGATCCTAACCGCTCTACGCCTCTACCTTGTGCCACACTTAAGGCGGCAATAGATACAGAGTGTGCTCATAAAACACAAGGCGGCCCGCGTCGGCAGTAAAACGCAGATTTCTGAGCAACTCCCAATAATATATAAATCGGCTTCCTCTTCTTCCTCTTTTATTCCTCAGCCAGACACTCGATGTCTCCTTGAGAGCGGCTTAAGCCTGTCAGAACTGTTGTTACGCACTTCTGCTATCATAGCCTCGAATACTCTAAGGCTATGTAAGTTAAGTGTCTGGTTAAACTCTGCACCATCTTTGCAACTTGTGTACCCTTGTAAGGCCCTCTTTGAGAACTTTTTTAAAACTTATTTATAGTTTTTAGACGCACGATTGTTATCATCGTTCTTAGTAACGTACCCTTGTAAGGCCTTTTTTGAGAACTTTTTTTACATATTTATAGTTTTCTAGGTGCACGATCCTTATCATTTCTTAGCAAATTGCGTACCCTTGTAAGGCCCTCTTTGAGAACATTTTTTAAACTTATTTATCGTACGATCGTTATCATCGTTCTGAGCAACTTGTGTACCCTTGTAAGGCCCTCTTTGAGAATATTTTTTTTACTTATTTTTAGTTTTTGAGGTGCACGAACGTTACCATCGTACTTAGCAAATTGCGTACCCTTGTAAGGCCTTCTTTGAGAACTTTTTTTACATATTTATAGTTTTTTACGTGCGCGATCGTTATCATCGTTCTTAGCAACTTGTGTACCCTTGTAAGGCCCTCTTTGAGAACATTTTTAAACTTATTTATCGTACGATCGTTATCATCGTTCTGAGCAACTTGTGTACCCTTGTAAGGCCCTCTTTGAGAATATTTTTTTTACTTATTTATAGTTTTTGAGGTGCACGAACGTTACCATCGTACTTAGCAAATTGCGTACCCTTGTAAGGCCCTCTTTGAGAATATTTTTTTAAATTATTTATAGTTTTTGAGGTGCGCGATCGTTATCATCGTTCTTAGCAACTTGTGTACCCTTGTAAGGCCTTCTATGAGAACATTTTTTTTTACATACTTACAGTTTTTTAGGTCAAAGTTCTTTATTTGCTAGAACATAGTATGGAGCATTAGGTCTTTGGGTAAAATTGTACAGTATCATATGTTCCGCCGAAGCGGCATGCAAATTTTTTAAACTTCAAATGTTGTCATCAAAATATTCTTTTAGAGAGTAATAGCATTTGTCATAACACCAAAGTACGTATTGTTGTATGTTTTGGACAAATAGCGATATACGTGTCCGTAGAAATCGGACGGAGTATGATTATATTTTCTAGTGTCTATTTTAATCTAAGGTCTATGGTCAAAACCAACTTTAATCATCATCATAATAATATCTAGCCCTTCACCGCCCACTGCTGGATATATGCCTTCCCTAATGAACGTCATCATACCCGGTCTAAACCTACCAACCACCTTCTTCAGGTCGTCGGTCCACCTGGCGGAGGGCGTGCAGGTCCGCGGTCTCCGCTCCAGAACCCGTCTGCCCCAACGGCCGTCGGTTCTGCGACAGATGTGACCTGCACACTGCCACTTCAGCTTGCTTTCGACTATGTCGGTCACCTTAGGTTCGTCAAGACAACTCAAGAAAATAAATGAACCAAAACTAGAAACTTGAATAATTGCCTAAAATAATAACTTTAGGAATAACAAAAACAATTTTGCATACTCTGTAGTAACAAATTAATTCAGGAGTAACAATGAAGATATTTTAGACATAATTACAAACGAAAGAATTTACAGGATGGTTCAAAATTTGAAGCGAATTTTTTTTTTCAAAACTTTCTTCCAATGGTCACATTTTTTAATGCGGTACAATGGTGATCTAGAATACGAAAATAGACCGAGTTGTATATAAAAAAAAATTCCAAACTGCGAAAGTTTCACGCTCGACCAAAGATTTTTCTTCACTTTTCTTAAAATTGAAAAACAATGAATATCCTCAACCACGAGATTGCTGTCAGTGCTGTAAATTATAAAACTGGCCTGAGAGAAATAAACTTTGGTGACAGTAATTATTATCAAAATTAAATTATTTTATCGCACGATTTTGTTGCCTTTCAAATTTGTTAATAAATAACACAAGCAACCTGTATAATGAATAGGCAATAGGTACAGTTTCCAACGTTTCTGTTTAAGATAAGTAAGTAATTAACATTACCAGGAATTTTAATTTTCTTGTACAATATTAGAAACCTCAATTTTCGTTTCAGAACATTAGAATTCCGTTCACGCAAGAAAGCATAATGAAAATTAAGTAATAATGTTATTTATACTTTATAATATTTTATAGACAAATATAGGTGTAAATTCTTTACGGGAAAAAATCATTCTGAAACCAATTTCAAAGCGAAATTTCTATTTCGTTCGCAATATTTGTATATATTGTATATTTTATTTACAAACATTATCATTACAGATTACATCCAAAGCGATAAAGTTGTCGTCAAATAGTTACAATTACATTAAGATCATCTCAACTTAAAACCAATTTTTTTTTTTTTTTCGTAAATCAAAATTTCATCATTCAAAAATACAAAATTGCAATATTGTAATACATAAAAACTTAGCACACAATTACATACAAAAAAACAGTTAAAATATTATGACGTCATAAACAGAATCGGGGTCAGGCCCGTGGATAATAAAAACCCGATATATCGGCCATCGCCTCTATGCATTTTTGCACGCTTCAATACCTATTTAGTTAAGTAACATAACATAGTTCTTGTGAATTCCGCCAAATTACAATGGAATAAGTCAATATCTGTACAGATCTCGTTAAGTAGGTGAACAGCCACAGATAGCGGCGCGTATTTTAATATATTTGTCCTGCACTTTGGCGTAGCTAGAACTCCGCGCCGTGGTCCACGTCGCAATCTAGTATTGGGCACTAGAACCCCTATTGCCTGTAGTATTATAGGGTTATGTATCTGTCCTCGAAAAACCCTGAAGACATGTGTAGACAGAGCCAATTTTCTTCTGACTTCGATTGTGTAATATCCTATCATTCCAAGTAGGAATTTTGTAGGATATATTATTGGGTAAGATGGATAGACACCGAACTGTTTTTTATACATGTATCTTAAGAATTTGTTTTGGATCTTTTCCATCATCGATACATATTTTGCTTCATGAGGGTTCCATATGATTGAACAACTCTCCAGTTGGCTTCTAACTAATGCGTTATACAGAGACTTTACGGCTAGGATATTCTGGAGGTCCTTAGTCTGTCGTAGAACAAAACCTAAGTTTCTGTAGGCTTTTTTGCAGACTAGAATGATATGGTTTCTAAACGTCAAATCATCTTTCATTTGAACTCCTAAATCACGTATCGTTGAAACCCTCGTTAGTTCCGTTCCATTGATGTTGTATTTATAATTGAATGGTTGTTGCGCCCTAGTATATGATACTATATTGCATTTCGATATATTGAAGTCTAATTTGTTCATGTTACTCCAATGGACAACTCTGTCTATATCATTCTGTAAACGTTGACAATCCATTATATCGTTTATCGATAGATATAGTTTTAGGTCGTCAGCGAACAATAAGCAGTGTGATTCTTGTACAATATTTGGCAAGTCGTTAATCATCAACAAAAATTCAAGGGGTCCTAGGTTACTACCCTGACTTACCCCAGAGTTCGTCACGTAGTCTTCCGAGATATAACCGCCATACTCTACATATTGCTTTCGATCTGCTAGATAATTGGCAAAGAAACTTAGTAACGCTGTTGTAAAACCGCAGTTTGCGAGTTTCTCCAGAAGTATATCGTTATTGACGGTATCAAATGCCTTCTTAACATCAAAATATGCCACATCCACCTGGCCACCAACGCGGGCGTCCAGGGTCTCGGAGGCATATTGCATAAAGGTCATCAAATTTGTATGCGTTCCTCTGCCCGGCCGGAACCCGTGTTGACAGTCAGAGAGATGAGGGCTTACTTGCGAGTAGATTTTTTTATACAACACTGATTCAAACACTTTTGAAAACGTTGAGGGAATGGCAATAGGTCTGAAGTTTGATAACTCTGCATTTACGCTACTCTTTTGTATCGGTGTGACTCGTGTTACTTTCCATTGTTCTGGATATGTGCTTGTTTTTAGACAAAGATTAAATAAGAATGTCAACGGACCAACCAAGACCGATGCACAGTCTTTTACGATGTAAGGAGGTATTTTGTCCGGACCAGCAGATTTTTTGGGTTTTAGGTGTTTAAGAGTTATTCGCACATCGTCTAAAGTTAGGTAAGGGACATGGATATAATTAGCGGATGCACCAACTGTTGCTGCTGCTGCTTTTGCATCTAACCGTGGTGGTTTTGAGTCATATACCGAGCCAAAGTATTTCGCAAATTCGTTTGCACATTCGGATGTGGTCAATAGAGCGCCATTTTTGGTGATTCGAGGCTTATTTCTTTTTGTTCTCTTGTTATTCGCCCAACTCCAAAAGCATCTCGGATTCATTATAAACTCATTTTCTATTCGTGTTTTGTAATTCTCGTGCGCAATATCTATTTCGTGTTTGACTAATTTTCGATAGTGAGAGAACATATTGTAATCTTCGATGTGACCAGTGGTTTTATAAGTGTTATGCCACTCTGCCTTCATCTTTATGTCTCTAATAATTTCTTTAGTGTACCATTCAGGATAAGAACGTTCACTATTAATTTTTAATGTATTCTTAGGGGTGTGCAAATCTATTTTCTCTCTTATTTTATCATAGAATTGAGTTACAGCTTTTTGTGCATTATTATTTTCATAAAGGGGTCTCCAGTCGATTAAACTCAGTTCTGAGTACAAGGCATGGAAGTCACATCGATTAAAGTTCCATTTAGAATCTTGCCTCACGTTGTTTGCCGGCGCCTGGGGTGTATCTCGTGCAGTGCATCTTCCTTGAAAAACGCACTTTATATTTAATGGTGGATGGTGTGGGTCCGGGGTTACTAGATTATCGCTCTCATTATGAACTGATGTTTCATACTCTATCAAATTTGATAATACTACATCTAAAATTCTGTCTTTATAATTGTTTATTTCATTGCATTGACGAAAATCACAAGCGGTTAAAAAGCATTCGAAATAACATTGGATTTCTAGTGTGGCTGAATATAAGTTTAGATCTCCTATTACAATTATGTTTTTATGTTTTGCACAGATCTCCTCTATTAAGCTAAATAGGCACATGTACTCATTATCCGGACTCTGAGGAGGAATATATACTACGCAACATATGAAGAGCAACTTATTACATTTAAATACTTGTGTGCAAATTAATTCGAAAACAAATTTATCCACATTGGGCACGTCAAGCAGAGTCTGCAGGGACAGTGCGGGCGCCGCGACCAGCATCGCGCCGCCCTGCTTGCGGCCGTCTGTGCGGTCGCAGCGTGCCACACTATACCCTTTTGGCACAAATTCTCCATCATGTATTGAATCATTTAAACCTGTTTCTGTAATAGCCCATAAATCAGCTGATGATGCACTAATATTTTTATGGAAATTTTGGTGGCATAAACGGCGGCGTCGGCGTCAACGGTGGCGGTGGAGGCGGCGTCAACGGTGGCGGCGGTGTCAACGGTGGCGGTGGTGTCAGCGGTGGCGGCGGCGTCAAAGGTGGCGGAGGCGTCAAAGATGGCGGCCGCGCCAGAGGTGGCGGCGGCGCCAACGGTGGTGGCGGCGTCAACGGCGATGGTGGCGTCAACGGTGGCTGCGGCAGGATTGGTGGTAGTGGTGGTGGTGGTGGGGTGGCCCTTATTTTTAGTTTGTGTATTTGAATGTTCTACTTCTTTCCTAATTTCTCTTGATGTTGTTGGTATCGACGGTGAGTTGACTCTTTTTGATCTTCGTTTGGATATACATGTAGAGCACTTCCAGGTATGTTTCTTATCTTTCGTCATAAGGGTGAACAATTTCTCAGCGATGTAAGTACATGTTACATGATATGATAGGTTGCAACATGAACATTTTAGTTTTTGTTTGTTGGTAATGCTCTTTTTACATTTCGCACAATTTAGAGTCATGGCGATAATTATAGGAGTTAAAACTAAGAGAGCTCCTTTTTATACGAAAAATAGTTATTATTCCTCTACTTGATAACAGATGGCGTGAAGAGGTTCGTGGTGTGGCGCCCTCTTGTTGAGCCAATTCGAAGTAAAATATGTAGTTCGTTTATTCCACCAAAGATGGTGCGGCGCGGAAGTACCAGTAGTGTCCTCTCGATATTTGGCTGCGTACTTCTAAGATTAGTCAATACTGGACAGCTGATTGGTGGGTCCAGTGTGACGTGTTTTGTTTATATCGGATTTCAAATGTCTTAATGAGCCAACGTAAATTGAAGTAATTATTTTCGTTGAGGTTGGCTTTTTCCTTTTAGACTTTATTTTTTAGCACATATTAGTACTTACAGGATATTGATGTCTAAATAGAGGTCCGAATATTGACTCAATCTCCTTCAAAAGAGCAGTTAAGACGACACATCACTTTTCCTTAAGATTGCTGTTTACACATTAAAATGGAAGTCCAATTTCTTCACAAACAATTGTACAGCGTAGTTATAAGTGTTCGAGTTCACTGATTACTTTTCTTGACGATATTTAAAAGAGATTAAAATAATTTGCACTAATAAATACGGAGCCGATGTTTCAAATTTGACAGCTGTCAGCTACTCCTTTTTCCTATTTTAAACGAAATATGGTTGGTAACACAAATCTCATTTGTAACTCAATAATGTCTCACTTGGAAATGGTTACCAAAATAACAGTTACGAAATGCGACTGAGTTTCGAAAACAGTAACTAGTTACCAACTAAGTATATTTAACGAAAAATTTCTATCTCGGCTGCCGAAAATTTTAAATTTAAAAGTACACTCAGATCAGTATTTATTTTGTACTGATTGGAGTAGAATAAACTTGTGAAGAATTTAAGAAAGTCTTCTTTGTTTAATGGCAATTGTTTAAGAAAGTCATTCAAGGCTTTACTTGTTTTCTATACATTCAATAGGTACTATTCAATTTTTTAAATTAAAAGGCCGGTTGCATACCTAGTTAGCAATTTCAAAAATCTGAAACTATGTTTACTTAGTTTACAAATTTGATTCATTTCATTCATTTTCAATTGTTTCATTGCATTCATTTTCATTTTTTTAAAAATTTTAAACGAAATCTGGGCAGTTCAAAAAGCGCCATCTATCTTTACTGTACAAAAATAGAACGAAGCCTTCGCTACGTTCGCTGCCTGCTTGGAATTCTGAAAGCGTCATAGAAGTTGTAAATGTGGGCTTATAAATGTGAAGATGGCGCTTTGGACATCGGGTGTTTCTTGTTTTTATAATAGGCAAAGACAACCAAGGGCGGATCCAGCTTTGGCGCCAGGAGGGGGTCACATAGTCGTGGTCAAGTCAAGAACTTATAATTTAATTTTGATAACAATAGAATTAGTGGTCCACCTAAGTCCTGGAAGCAGCTCGGGTGGGGGGGGGGGGGATGACCCCCATGACACCCCCCCCCCCCCCGGGATCCGCCGTTGAAGACAACCTCCAAATAGAGGTTGATACTTGGTAACAGCATGAACATATTAGTTCCATGGGTAACAGTGATAGCTTATTTCAAGCTTTTGGGTATTAACTTGCAAGTGAAATTTGACCCACTTCCCGATGTTCAATTGAGCTGAAAATTTACACACGTACGAGTATGTAAATCGGATGACAATGCAATATTATGGTGTTATTGGGCTGATCTGATTATGAAGCCGGAAGGTAGCCACAGGAACTCTGTAATCTGTCAAAAACCATGCAAATCCACCGAGTTTGGGCTCGTTTAATTTGTCTTAAGAAGTACTCTGATCGTAGATAGTATCCAGGTATACAAAAGCTTCACCTTTTGTATACCTGGATACTATCTACGATATACGTATTAGATTAACAGTACATTTTTCTTTCTTTATTTTTTAAATCTTAAATACTTGACTTTGTTGTAGGATTAAGTAACATAAGAAGGACATTCTAAAACTATCTATAAAAACTAAAATAACCTAAAATTAAATTTAAAAAAAAATCTAAAAAACTAAAATAACTTAACCCCCAAACATAATTTTTAAAAATAAACTAAACCTAAAGAAACAGTTAAAAAAAACCCTAAAGGTAGAAGATCTCAGCCAACTCCGCCGGATTTCCAATAGTGCCTAAAATACAAATACAGTACAAATGAGTTTGTCAAATAATAGTAGTCGTCAAACAAAACAGCTATTTCAGTAACCTTAAAGCCGTATTTAGGAGTCGTGCGTACCGGGCCGATAACGACGCCTCCAATAAGGCGGCCGTAATGAGCATTCGTAGACCTTATGTGGCATATATTGTGGCAACACAGGAGGCAGTGGAGACAATGTTGCTGCTAAAACAATCTTGTACGGTCGACCGCGCGTCAGTGGAAACAAAACCAGTATAAACTGGTCTCTCATAGTATTAAAACGCCCTAAGGCTAGGCCGGCTCAAGGTCAAAGTGTTCCACTGAATGTGCAGCTGACTGTACAATCCTCCGGTTATTGACAGATATGACAAAAACAAAATGGCGATTTATTTCCATTTAGTTACGAGGTGGGACCTCAATTTAATTTTTTTTAACGGATTGCATCGCTGTGGTAATCAAGATTTTTCCCAAAATAATTAAAAATAAAGACTATAATATTCACATTTTTATTGTTTTCCTTTAGAGGGTCCGTTCTGGTAAGTTAATGTTTTAGTTTAAACTAGCTGATTCCCGCGGCATCGCCCGCATGGTATAAGTACCTATAAACCATCCGGAAGAAATTATCTGTATGATAGTGAAAACCGCATCAAAATCCGTTGCGTAGTTTAAAAGATCCAAGCGTACAGAGGGACATAGAGACGGGAAGCGACTTTGTTTTAAACTATGTGGAAGAAAGTTTATTATCTAAAAAAAATTAAATGACAAAATATAATATAGCATTGAGAGCATTTTTTAAATATTATGTTTCTTTACTCCGAAGAGGATGAAAACGCAAAGCTTCATGTTGTAAATAAAGAAAAAAAATCATCATGATAAGTATATCTTTTATTTAATTTTACCTATTTTATGTGAGGTAGCTGATAACCTGAAATCCTATCTTTGAATCGCTCTCCTCGCTTCGAGCGAACTATATTACTGATTTTCCATCGACATCCGATACAAAAATCAGTAGAATCAATCGCTCGAAGCGAGAAGAGCGATTCAAAAATAGAGCTCCTGGCTCTAAAAAACAATCAAGAATTCAATACAATTTTTTATATAATCATTCTATTTAGTTACAAGTCAAAAAATTAAATGTATTTAATAATATACTCAATAGTCAATATCAAATACTTAGGGCTTCTTTCACCACTTCCTGATATTGTTACTGATAGTAATCTTATCAGATAAATCTGTATAATAGATTAAATAAAATATATCATAATAGATAAGATATAGGCAATCAGATACTTGTGAAACAAGCAAAAAAATAGGCTATCTGTTAGATAAGGTATCTGTAAGATCTGTGCTACCTGTAAGATCCTGCAGATACAGTATCTGGGACTTTATCAGCAAGTTGTGAAAGAAGCCCTTAGTGAATCATTTTACTCCATAGGTTTCTGTGTCCAGTTGACAGAGGGCTGGGTCGTTCACCCTTGATATCGGAATATAACCCTAACAGCTACCTTCGTCCTTCTATGACTTATCTAGACATCTCACGGAAGTCTTAGACTCAGACTCAATAGTCTCTTGTTGTACTAAATATGCAAGTTATGCGGACAATTGCCAGAATTACTGGTTCATTCGTCATTTATAGAAACAAAATACCAGAACTTTAATCAAATTAATATAGATAGGGTAATAGTATAGCTTAGGATAGATTCCTAAGCGTAGCGAGGGTTTCAAAGGTACAAGACCCAAAATTGCCGAGCGCAACACACAATTTTTCACCTCACTACACAGAGGAAATTGTGGACATTGGTGAAAGAAAAACAGCTTAAACAAATTAGTATTAATAAACAAAGTAGTGTGTTCTATTTTTATAATTTAATGAAGAAACTAAGATAAAGGAAGTAATAAAACCAAAACGGAGCATTATTGTCAATTTAAAGTAATTTAAAATGGCAAAAAGTAAGAAAGGGTTAAAAAAAGAATGATGACGAACCGAGTTTCTAAACGTATCATTGTGTTTTCATCATATGAGAAAGGTTCGAAATTTGAAAACCTTCTCCACAGATTAGATAGTTATAAGTCCAAAGTGTCCAAACCTTTTGCACGCTAACGGTTAAAAAGCATTTTTGCACGCAGATTTCGACTGCCAAAGTACACCTTTCCGAGCCTGTGAGGTGAAAAATATATTGACTTAGACTTTGAACTAATAAAATAAACCGCAAAGTTAAAATAAATGCACATGCTACAGCAAAAGAAACAATGCCTTAACAGTTTTTCCCACGAAGTTCTTTCGTCGTGTGTGGCTTTCGGTCTTCCCGTTTCCAAATATGTTCAACGAACGAAACGCGACGGGAATTAATTATGTTTAACGATTCACGCTTCCGAATAACGGTACACCACCATGTTTGAAGAACTTGAACAAGTATTCACGTAGTAATAGTAACATAGTTTAACTGTTAGGCAATAATTCTTTATTATTGCCTATGTCTATTGACAATAATAATTCTTAGGGCCTCTTCCACCGGTTGCCGATATTGTTACAGATAGTAAGCTGACAGATAAACCAATCTATCAGAAAAAGCTGTCTGATAATATTTTCGTGTATCACCTCACACCTCCAATAACAGCCACTTGATCTTGCTGTTAGTTTATCAGGCTAACAGATAAGCAATCAGATACCTGTGAATCCAAAAAATAGGCTATCTGTCAGATAGGGTATCTGTGACTTTAACAGCAAGTGGTGAAAGAAGCCCTTATACATCTATAATATGATTTATGTCGATGACTTATTGATCCTCAATTTTTTTAAATTGTTCACCCTTAGATTATTATCTGTTAGGAAATATTGTTTCCAAATCGAAATGGAACCACCCTCGAAATATCACATAATCAATTATCGCGTAACGTACACAAAAACATAAAACAATAAGTCGGTTGAAAACGGTCGGTAATTCCGTATAAGACTAAAGTAGCCTTAAAACTTGTTTCTCGCTTTATTGGAGTACCATCGTTATTATTGTGATGGGGCTCTTTCAAGGGTTACCCAGCCTTGTAACACTGCGACCATTACTGATCTATTGTGATCGCTTACTATAAATAGTTCAGTGCTAAGCTTTGCATCAGTTAGGAACTTCTGCACGATGGCACTGATTTGTTTTACTTCATTCATTTGAAGTTAGTAGTTGTCCATATGGGTGTTTCTTGTACCCATCAGCGGTCCACACTCGCACAGAAGGTGCCATGGTGTTTCCTCTGCCCCCTGGCGGAGTGGGCACACTTCAGTGTCCTGGAGCTGGAGGTTGAACATGTGTTTGTTCAGGCCGCAGTGTCCGGCGAGTGATCTCACCAGTGTGCGTAAATTCTTCCCATATATTTATCGTATCATTCGTTACTTACCATCAAAAGCATCACAGCTTCGGTTAATAAATATCAATCTTTGTTTAATATTTTGAAGGTTTTATTATAACCATATTTAAAATTCAGTTTGTTTATAAAAAGGAGCATGGCCGTTGGACATTTTTCGGATTGGACATTATTACAGTAAACCGATACGATGATACCCGTCTCCTCGCGTTGAAGTCGTCTCAATCCATGGACAATAAAAAAGTAAAATATGGTCACTGCAAGCTAGGGGGCAAATGTAGTTGACTGAAATTGAGTAACGCGCTACTTACTGTCTAAAACCACAGACGTCACTCATTCTAATTACGTAACAGTAACGAGTTATTTTCAGTCAACTACATTTGCACCCTAGCTACAATAGCACTGGGTGACCTTAATTAATTAGTGATTGCATCCTGGAAGGCAATAAACATCAAACACACTTATCAATACTTCACTTATTTCCTCTCGCGAGTAGAAGCGTAGGGTCAAATTGAACCCGTTTGGAATGGAGAGGTTAACCACAAAACGGGCCCTAACCATCGAAATATTGACGTGCACGCAATGAGGAAGTATCGGGCTCCAATTTGCGAGTAGATTGACTGTGAGAACTGCTCCGTTGATAGAATAGGTTCCTTCTCGTATTGTTTAGACGCCAGTGTTCTCGTGTGAAATAATATCTTCGGCCAAAACCACGAATGTGATTTTTTTGCGCATCTAGCCTGCATTCATTTTTTTAAGTACTACCTATTGCCCGCGGCTTTGACAGCGTGGATAAGTTACCGCGGAAACTTTATCCCGCGGGAACTATATCTTATTCCAAGATATCATTGCACCAAGTTTCATCAAAATCCGCTCATCCGTTACAGCGTGAAAGTGTAACAAACATCCCTAAAAATTTTCGCCTTTATAATATTAGTAAATTAACATGTGAAGTTTTCGAGCGAACTCTCCGAAATTGACGAAACTTTATAGGAATGCACAGCGTTGGTAACTCTGAGCACAACCGCAAAAAATTTGTATCTTTAAAACAAATTTGTATCCTATGACATTAATTTAAGAAACCACGACGAATTCAATGATTATTACCTCTCTTTTATGAGTAGGTTTAGGCTCTACGATGGATCTACTTATAAATATACCGACAAACAAAATCCCATAGACTATTAGACTGCTAAAATCTTAACCCTTCTTTTGGCTTCGCCGTGTAGTCGGGTAAAAAATAGAAAATTATTGCGATAGGTAATTGTTATCTCCATTGAACTTTCAGACCCGACGATACATTGTGCCTACAAATAGGTAGAAATATCTTCGCCAACACAAAGCTTGCATTCATGACCTTTTATCACGGACAATTATAACCTGCAACTTTCAAGTTCTAAGTGAATGCATTAACAATGATAAAACTTTGGCTAGAAGTTATTTCAGGACAATTCTTGCTTGCAGTTGTGAAGTTACGCGAAGAGTTGAAGGTATGGAGCGTGTTTTAATCTGTTTTGAACACGACACTGTTATTGTAGACACGAAGGAGCCAACGCGTTGTTATAACAGAAGGTTTCAAAGGTCTTGAACTTAGCTGGTATACATAGGTGGACGGATAATTAGAAACAAGGCAAGATTTTCATACAATCGAGGTCACTTTGGAGCCATGGTTCTCCGTTAAGGATTGATCGGGGCGTGATCTGATGACGGTCATCTAGAGAGTTAGATGAAGGACTTTTAGATCGCAGTAGATATTCAATTGATCAGATAAGCCGTTTGGAAGCAGCATCGTTATGATTCCTTGACTTTAAGATTTTCATACATTTTGATGCCATTTTGCGGGTTTTTTACTTCATGACGATGCTGCTTCCAAACGGTTCACTGATCAGTTGGATATCTATAGAGATCTAAAAGTCCTCCATGTACTCTCTCGATGACCGTTTTCAGATCATGCCCCGATCAATCCTTCACGGAGAACCATGGCTTCAAAGTGACTTCGATTGTATGAAAATGTTGCCTTGTTTCTAATCATCTATCCACCTATGATGTCCAAAATGTTGTGGAATGAAGTAGGAAAGAAAGAATTCATTCCGACATTTCAGAAGTAAATTAATAAGTTATCAGTTAGAGCCAGATGAACCGTTGGTATCGGGTTAGCAGTCGCTGGTGCAATATCAAAGTCGGTCAACGGGCTATGGAAAGATCTATGCTCGGAGTTTATTTGAGAGACAGGATCCGAAGCGAGGTGATCCGCCAGAGAACCAAAGCCTTCGATATAGCTCAAAAATTTAGTACATTGATTAAAGTGGCATTGGTCTGGTCACATTTGTTAAAAAAACCGATAACTGCTGGGGTAGACAGATCCTCGAGTGGGGACCACGCGTGGGCAAGTGTAGTGTGGATGGAGCGACGATTGCAGACGAATGCAGAGATGGAGAGACGCTTGGCAGTGACTGGACGCGGAGAACCGAAGATCGGATTGCCTATGTCCAGCAGTGGACTAGTGCAGGCTGATGATGACGGTGCACTGACTGAGATTAGAATAAGGTAATATGAGCTTTATTTTCTTGCATATGCAGTACATAATTATGTTAGTTTGCTTATTGGGTAGTACTGAACGTTTCAATAGGTATGCTTTGTCGTTTGGTTCCTGATGAGACGGTTTACGGATATAGTCATAAAATTGAAATGAAAGAAAAACAACAACATACTCATGTCATTCCATAGTGTGTTGAGTGGGTCCCACAAGGCCCGGGCCGCCACCTACCAACCGTATTCATGCTTTCTCGATAGAAGCGGCGGCACACCAACCAATTTTAAGCTTCATGATATGTAAGAAAAGAAGGAAACAAAAAATTTCGAAAGCCTGGTTGCACCTTTGCATCGCTTTGTTGAGCCCGTTAAAACAAGACCACATGAAGCAGTTCCAGAAAGATGTTGCTCACCGTTTAGGGCAGGTTCACATGAAGGACACGGCTCGGCCTGATCGACACCTTTAAAGTTACTCAGCGAGATGAAGAAGGCTGCTCGGAGATTCTAGAAGAACATTATCCACCAAAAGATAAACAGATCATATAGAATTAGATTTTAGATTTGTGAGAAGTTCGATGTTCCAAAGATATTAAACACAATATAAGTACCTATAGTCGATAAACAATTAGATTTCTTCTTTATTATAATATCTCATTATTAGATTAATTAGAGGCTTGATCCTACACGGTTTATTTATTGGTATATTATTTGTAGGTATTTTTTTCCATCTTTTTTTATTTATTTTTAATTAATTAAACAATATATTAAATATATATTGTAATATAACAATATATTTTAGATTAAATTCAGAAATACTCAATTTTTTCAAAATTGGGGAAAATCACTATTTAATACCAGTCAGAAAAAAATTACGTTGGATTTTATGCGATTTCTTCGAACAAGGAACTTTTTTTTGTGGACAAAAGCTTAACATCCGCATTGATAGTATCATGTGCTACTCAGTTTTCCTTTTGTTAATTATGTCATTCTAATTAAACTTTATTTTAACATTTAACAAATGTGTAAAAAAAAAGAAAAAAAAGTTAAATTTTATTTTCACCTATTTATTTTTTTCACAAATATTAAAATTTATGATTTGTAAACAAACTTAATATGATTTGAGGGTATTACTGACATGTAAACCAATCAAATTTTTTTTTCTTTGTCTCAGAATTTCGTTCGACCTAATTCCGAAACGCCCTCGACTTTAAAAACTCTCAAAGGCACTTTTTTTTCTGAGATTGATGGTGCTTAGGTTTTTGTTTAGTGTTTCTTGTAAAATCTCTATTGTTATGCGAGTCTATAGAATATAATAGAATTCCTCGGATGCCTAACTTTATTGTTTAGCTGAGATAAGATTCTTGTTGATTTTTCAATATATTTTTTGTTTGTTTAAGTATTTTGTCTCGATCTTTAACATTATTTTCGTCTGAGATCATTCATTTAAAAAATTCATCTACGTATAAGTAGCTATTACTCATGACCCCAACTGTCATTTTATTGGACTTCTTTACATCTAGGAATCAAACTCACTGGGATTGTCACAATAGGATAGGATCAAAGGATAATATATCTGTGAGTCGTAAGTATGACTCATGATAATGTACTTTATGATTAATTTTAACTATGATCATAGATATAATGACTCTGTAAAACAGGATCACAGAAACAGTGTTGCCAGATAAGTTGCAAAAAAAGCTTACAAAGAACCCTAGGTACTGTTGGAAGAATTTATTCACAGAGCAATCCTAAGATTGCCAATGTACTTGACTCATCATGAGCAACAGAAGCCGCCTCTCATCTCCCCGTCAGCAGCTTCTGATTGTAAAAGCAAAATCTGAATTATACATATTTTGTCCATAAATGAAGACGAGCACGGAACTGACATTTGCCTTGAATTAGCGAATGATAATTACACGGCCATGGCAAATGTAAAGATAATGGTGTTTTCAGGTGGCGTGACTAACCGCCAGGGGATGGGCGCCGAAACGTGACATTGGGACAATGTCACGGCAAACGAGGACATGGAACTGATAAAAAAACTATAATTACGAGCTCGCTTAAGAAATGGGTGACCGAGAAAAAAAAGTAGACATAATAGAGGTTCAGGCGAAAGTTTACTTTCGTGAGTATAAGGGTTCAAATCTGGACCCACAATAAAAAATAAACGCTCTACGCACACATGCAAACAATGTGCTGTCGCTATGAAATTGAACAAACACATTCATAACATCTATACTGTGCATGACCACTGGTCTAATACTTTTGAATATAGAGGCATTAGATAATAATATTAATTCTTAAAGCGCCCAAACATGGGGCATTTATTCATGCTTATGGGACGTAATGGAATGTAAATGCTGTAATTCCCTGGGGGTTAAGCAGGCATTGGAAAATAATAATAAAAAATCATATATAAACTTATATTTAACTTTTTTTTTTCATGCAGTTAAGTTTTAACATTTTCTAGACTAGAAACCTAATTATAAATTCAAAAGGTTTTGCTAATTCGAACCTCTGTGCCATTCCAGCAACATTCCAACCTCATTGGGCTCAAAATGTGAATTCCAAACTTTATAATTGCACCCAAACTTTCGGTATTTATTTTAGTTACAACAGGGGCGGATTTCGGAGGCCAAAGGGTCATGACCCTCTACAATAGACGACTAAAACCTGAGGAAAGGGACTGTTAAGGTAATAATTTTGGTTGGTGTAAATGTGGAAAATAAACAAACATTACTTTTTGGACCACAAACGGTTAATAATTCATGAATGTTATAATATTTGGTAAAAAAAACTGCTCTCCTATATAAATCATATAACCATCTAGATGCATCACCATTTCTTCTAATAACTAAGACAACCGATTGTAAAGGAAGTCATTTCCTTCTCTTTTCTACCCATTGTGGACATTGATTTAAATAAAACAGACAAACTTTTTTTTTTATATAAAAACGGACCGGCCCACTTGTGAATCTGGTTTCAAATCGGAACAATTTCAATTCAATTCAATATACTCTATTATTCTTTCATTGAAATGAAATGAAATTTCGTTTATTCAAAATTGGACAACAATATTCTCTTTTTGTCAATCCTGTCTAAAGCAACTCTGTTGTACCTACATTAAATTATCTTTCTTGATTTTGTTTTCCTCTGAATCCGTCCCTGCACTGAAGCGTCGGTAATTATCACATTTCGTGCTAACCGGCGATTAGGAATAATGCTCGGTTGACGGCGGTTTATTTTAAGGTTAGTTATTTTTGTTGCTTTGGGAACCGGCTTTAGGCTACCTTGCTAATGTATCTGGCTCTTTATTTGGAATCTGAAGAGCCAAGATGGGAAGATTCTAGTCCGTCGGGATGGTCACCACTCTCTTACGTGTTTCTACCGTCAAACAGCAATGCTTGCTACGAGTATGTTCGGTCTATCATGAGTTGACAACGTCAATCTTATCTTATCTTGTTAGGACGCCAGGAATACCTGGAGACACTTGGACCCTATGGGATCTGTTGTGCCAAACCCCTGTCCGCCAAACGGTGCCACAATCCGTTTTTTGGTGGACTTCACATACGCCTTAAAACAGTAAATTCCAGTCTTTGGCGTATGCAGGTTTCCTCACGATGTTTTCCTTCACCAAAAACCTGTGGTATTATAATAAACCGTACTTAAGTTTATGAAAAACTCATTGGTACGGGCCAGGATCGAACCCACGACCTCATGAACGTGAGGCGAGTGCACAACCAACTAGGCTACCACGGCTCTTTGACAACGTCGATACTTGCTAGCGACTACGCAAATATTTAATAGTGCTATCTTTTTTCGACTAATTACGAATGACAGAAAAGTTATACATATTTTTTTATGTAATCGCTAGCGAGTATTGACGTTGTCAATTCATTGTGGGCAGTATTTTTTACAGGCACTAGGCGTTCTAACATATTTAATATATAGTCTTCAGCGCATTCCAGTAGCATCCCCTAAATTCACTCGCCTAGGGGATCTTACAGCACTTGCTATTCCACTACGACTCCCAGGGGATCTTACAGCACTTACAATTCCATTATGATCCCGGAGAGAAGAAGCGGCAAAAGCGTTAATTGAACTTATACTTGACGATATCCAAATCTTTTTCAGTAATTGTATAATTAGTCTTATTTTAGGAGATCCTAATGGAAATACAATTGATAGTACTATTTGGATCCCTCTAGTTAGGGGATCGTAGTGGAATTAACAAGTGCTGTAGGATACCCGGGGAAGTGCGAATTACGGGAATCTAGTGTAAATGAAGTTTTTCACACACTTATTGAAAAGAAAACACATAAACCCACTAAATCATAAAACCACGCCATTCATTCGTATTACATTCTTTTTATTTCTGTGAAACCAACGCAAAGTTTTTATATTCAGATCTTTAATTGTAGGCTCTGCCTTTATCACCCTTATTGCCTTCAAAATAAGGGTTGATCTTAGAATCTGAGGGTTTATGACCGGTATACCTTTGCCCTTGGCACTGCGTGCCTAAAATAGATGACAAATGTAGTGATAACAATGGAGCCATACAGAACGCCCATCTGACATGAAATCTTGTCTTTGGCACGCAATTTCAGTTGCAAACTAATTTTATGGGATACTTTGACTTCTTTCACCTGAGACTTCATCATCATAAGCCTGCACCAGTCCACTGCTGCGCATAGATCATCATCAACATCATCATCAACAGCCTATTAATCTCCCCACTGCTGGGGCTCAGGCCTACCCTCTCAACGAGGGCGTGCGGGCTATAGTCCACCACGCTAGCCCAGTGCGGGTTGGTGAACTTCACATGTGGCTAAGAATTTCTTCTTCGGCGTATGCAGGTTTCCTCACGATGTTTTCCTTCACCGTTTGAGAGCAGTCAGTACATGTACTTAAGTTTCGAGAAAAAACCCATTCGTCAGTATATATTCGTCAGTCATAGGGAGAGCGTCAGTGGCCTCGGGGGATAAGACGCGACCTATGATATCGAAAGGTCCGAGGTTCAATCCCCGGTTGGGCCATGTACCAATGGGCACATAGATAGATAGACATTAATTCACTGACACAACACAAACTCACAAGCAATTAAAAGATGACATATGGTACTAAAACTAGCTTAATTTAACTGACCGCTTCGCTGGCACCCAACGAGACACAACATGTGACTCAGCATGTGCTGCAGCCGGCGGTGGCTACAACGCTGGTAATTCTGCCTCATTCTGTGAGGGAGGCTCAAGGCGCGCCACTGAACCCGATCCTCGCTTCTCCGCATCCAGTCGCTGCCAGCCGCCCTACGCGGGTCGTCGCTTCATCTAGCCGTGGGGCGTCCCACACTACGCTTGCCAAGTCGTGGTCTCCACTCAACTCGTCGTAAACCCCAGCGTTTATCGACTGACCTGAGACTTGGAATGGAAGAAAAACGCGCTGACCTCTGGAACTATCTGTCGGATTTGAGAAATTCATTTCGCTTTTGATATCCCAATTTTGAGGTAGGTTGTAGGCTAACCCTTAAGCGGTCCCTACACGATCATGCGGCATGACATGCGTTACGTGCTGTCACTCATGCATGACCGTTTAATTGTAGTAATTGATGCGAATGACATGCAATCTACGTGCTGGCCGTTGATTGACAATCGCGCGTACTCTTCACTGTACTAAGTGATTGATAGCAAGCATGAGGGTCCAACATGCAGCATGATAATTCACGTAAACGTAACGCATGTCATGCCGCATGATCGTCCAGGGACCGGTTTAGGATTGAAGAAAAAAGAAAAAATCGGAAATACCGTCTAAAACGCTGGTGTATTGATACGCAATGATTTTCTCCCGTGCAATACTAGGACTAGAATAAAGCAATTCACAAATAAATATAACATCCTGACCGGGACTAATTTGTACAAATTGTACAAGCAGCGGATTGAGTCATCACTAAAAATAGTGCATTGCGTAATCACAACTCTATTAGAAATCAGTATCGCATGTGAGTGCAAAGAATACACCCCTATTACCCTCTCTCCCAGAGTGAAATCACGCGACAAAATATAGAGCTGATACACTTATAAATACTCGTTGCAAAGTATCTAGTTATAATACTGTACGTTCATGATAAACAGAATAAAATATATTTTATATATATTTTAGAATATTTTTTTACACAGTATACAGGGTAAAAAATCAGACTATTAAAGATTTTTTGCGCAATCATCTAGTTTTCGAGGAAAACGATAAAACAGAGAGTAACTAATTATGAACGGACAAAATAACGATAATGACTTTGAAATCATGCATAAAAGAAGAAAAATCTATAATATCTAAAAATCTAAAATCTATAGGTACTAATATTATAAATGGCAACGTAACTCTGTCTGTCTGTCTGTTATTCCTTTCCACGCTTTAACCGCCGAACGGATTTTCATGAAATTTATTGTCGAAATAAATAAATCCCTCGGGCAGAACATAGGCTACTTTTTACCGCGATAAATTGTTCCCACGGAAAAAAACTTATACTACGCGGGTGAAGCCGAGTAAAACAGCTAGTCTATTCACGTGATCGCTTGGTAAAAATTAATCACAATTTCTTAGTTGTATCGGATAACGTGATCCGCTGGTAACTTTTTGCGTGATCAGATGCAACTGATGGTGATCCGTTGGGAATAACCACATAAATCTCTCGAAGTTAGCGTAGTGAATGTTGAAATCAAATCTTAAATATCAGTTCCAAAAAATACCAGCGCCAAATCACAGCTCTATAGGATAATAAAATCGTCGCAAACAGGAGTGTCACTGTTCTGTTGTGACGTCATCGTCGGAATGGCTCGGTGTTAGTGTCTCGTTAAAGTTAAAATAAACACAGGTCAGGGGAATGGCGTCGTAAACGGTATGTGTGTTGACTGGAACTTCTGGAAAAAAAATCTGAAAAAACACCCTGTATAGATTCCACTCCAGAAATAATTTGCCAGAACAGCTACAGATTCTGTCATTTTAAGATTTAGATTTAAGTAAGAAGTTTTCCTCCACCGTTTTGAGCAATCAGTAAATGTGTTTTCAAGAAATACCCATCGGTACAAAGCCACAGAATATAAATAGTAGCACGATCCGTGAATCGAACTCCGACCTCTCGACACGACAGGCCGCTCTTCCACGCTCTGCTAAAAATTTAAACAAAACAATGTCCAACATTTTTTTTGATTAAAAAACTTCATGAAAAGAGAAAAAATTTGGAGTACCTTTATATTAATTTCAGTAACTAGTATACCTTCTAAATAAACTATTAATAAAAGTACTTAAATATACCTGTTTTACGTAATCAATTTCTTACTAAGTATTCTTGCAAAACTTCACGTGATATCTTTCAAACCAGTTTGTGGATTATAAGATTTATAAGACAACTGCGTAATAATGATTGATAAGTTTTTAATACAGGGATTATGATCACTAGAGTTTGCTTATGTACTTAGATACTTTCGATAAAGAAAGCTTTGCAAGGTCTATCGTTCTGGGTGAGAGTCCTACCATCCCCTTCGCTATGTGAGTTCCAGACTCCTTTTGAAAGGTAAGGCGCTGCGCCGACGGGATTTTATCTCCGTCGGATAGAAATGACCGCTCTCGTTTGTCCTCTGTTGCCCCAGAGCGTCAGCGGCGTCGGGGTTAAGACACGGCCTATCATATCGAAAGGTCCGCAGTTCGATCCCCGACTGGGCCACGTACCAATGGGTTTTATCTCGAAACTTAAGTACATTTACTGACTGCTCTCAAACGGTAAAGGAAAATATCGTGAGGAAACCTGCATAGACTATAGCCCATAAGCCCCGTTGACAGGGCAGACCAGTGCCCCTACAGTGGGGACATAATAATAATAAGCTGTTGATTTGTTTTGAATCAAGAAATGCAATAGATGTGCAGAAATAGTTATTTTTTAAAGATAAAGATATTTATTTGCAAAGATAATATTTACATATTTAAAGGTCTTAGTGGTAGGTGTCCAGTAGATTTATCCTGCCTGTTAACATACGTGCAAATTTTCTATCATTTAGAATACTAAGTACATAAAATTCTCCCCTTACTGGAAAGTTAAAACCACAAAACACTACCGTCACAGCGAAACGTTGTAAGTCGGTTTTAACAAAAAATAAAGGAGCGGAACATCTCATTTCACCTTTACTCGCAAACCTAACACTTTCGTGTTCCTCGACCAATTAGCGAGCAGCACCGGATAATGGTAAGCATGACACCATAGACCTTGGAATGAGGTTTTCGTATCACGCTGTATTTTTCTTATTAAAAAAATACTTCGGGTGAGATTTTAAGGCAAGGTTTATTTTTACACTATTTATGGCAAATACATAGTTTTTTTTTGTTAAGAGATTTTATGTCTATCTTAAGTTTGTATCTAACCTACCTACAAAGATTTAATTATTTTTATGATTTATGAATTTCATAAGCATCAAAATTTACGTTGCTGAAACAAAGCAGTTTTATTTTATTATATTCTAAAATTAATTATCTTCCCTTACTTTAAAATAATTTGTAAGTTTAAATTATCAGCTTGTTTCTGATGGGTTTTTTCTTTTTCTTCTCTAGCACCTACAGACCTACATTTTGTTTGCAAATCTTAAAAAAACTGCAGGATTTATTTTATTGTGCATGATTATTAGCAAAGTTTACCGTAGCATAGCGTAGCTAAAATTTTAATTTTAAAATTTGAAATGTAAAAACACTTCTAATAGAGTAAAACGTCGTTTCCATTTGCTTTTACTTTTATTTTCTAAGGACTTTATTTTGTAAAGCTAGTAGTTCTAAAAGGTCGGTGCACATTGAGTTCATCTGATACTGACTCGGCTTAAAGTGAAAAGGAGGCTTAAGTTAAATTTATTTGACAAGCCGAAAAGTGATTAAGTCGATACTATTTTAATTATCTACATAGGTACTTTCGTAAAAACCTTTTTGGTATACAATTGTGAGAGGTTTGAAATTGTCTAGATCTTTTAACTACTAGACGCATGAACGATCATTTTCTCTCTGAACTGTAGGTACAGGGCCCCGATCGCGCTATTTTTAATAATTTCCGTTCAATTGTAAACCATTTCCAGTTCAATTCTGATTGTGACCAAATTTCGGTTCATCTGTGCGGAAATCGGTATCGCGCTAAAGTGCAAATGCCAACCGAACTTTGAACAAAACTGGACCGCCATCAGTTTAGAAATTTTAGAGATGTTACCCTAGTATTGTTACTGCTCCCTGTTATTTGAGTTAAATCGATCATCGACTTAGCATTTCTATGACTTGGCAACCCTATTTAGTTTTTTTTTCCTGTGTGACATTGACATTGATTGAGTTTTTTTCGTATACTATCTAATTTGTGGTTTTTTTGTTTACGAACACCGACGGAATTGTGAAGTGGGTTAGTAATTGAAGACTTTTGTTTTGATTAATTCTCTCCGAAGACTCTCAAGAAGAACAAAGAATGAGTTTCGTTGTAGTGTTGACTTGTTATGGGTTTCACAATGAAATAACAGTTTTAGTTTTCACGAGACCTTCGAAGTGGCCTGTCTCATCATACTCCAAGTCACTCCTCCAACCAGTAAGTACTGATATTGATACTTTAGTACAGAATAATACCGAAGTAAGGCCCTTACCCACGCAGTAATGCTCCACCTAGCTAAGGCCCCAAACAGAAAAAACCAGCGCATCGCCTCTCGGATGCAGCATTATGCTGGTTGGTGACCTCTTCGCGGCCACAGCATCGTCTTCCTAAATATATATTAGGTACATAAGGAATTAATTTTATCCATGTTATTGTAAGTTTGTGGTTGTCGAATAAATGATTTTTATTTCTTTCTTTCTAAGTAGGTATATTTAATCTAACTCTTGCTCTGGAATTATCTAAAATTTACTCATAGTTCTAACTCATAATACACTCATAGTTTAGCAGACCAAAAGTAGACCATTATGCCTGATGATGATGAATTTTAATATACCTAGGTCAGCATTCAGAAATACCTATAGTCTGTAAAATGATTATTGAAAATTTGTCATATATTTTTTCAGATATAAAAATGGAAGGCCGCAGATGTACCACAGTCCAGCAGCTGGAGCTGATGCTCGAGTTTCTCTAGGGCCATTGCGACCTCGCTCAGGGACGGGTGAGGTCTAAAGAGGCTCGTTCAGTTGCGACACGACCATGGTGCGAACGCGCCGAAAGCCTTAACGCAGAAGGGCCAGCAAGAATGGCAAAGGAGTAAGCTAAGGTATGCATACTCTAGAAGTTAAGTTATTTGCCTAGTCATAGATTCGATTTACCATCTTCAGATTATGGAAATTTGACAGATGCTATAGGTATCAACACACAAATGTTGGCCCCAGGTGGGAATCGAACCCACGACCTAAGCTAGAGCTTAGTAGGCAGGGTCACTACCAACTAAGCCAGTCGATTGTAAATAATGGAAGATTTTTAATGCGAGATTTTCCTGATCAGCCCTTTAGTCAGTCAGCCAGCCCTTTAGCATCCATTGCTGGGCGAAGGAGCACCTAGCGAAGGGGCATGAGCGTACTGGTCCGTGGTCTCCTCTTTTACTTTGTTTTCCTAATCCACTTTTATTTTGTTTCAGTTTTGTCAACAGCAAGACAGAGCGAGAGAACCAGGAGCACAGGAACCAGGAGCCGAAAATTAATATTTTGTGTGTAATAAGTAATATTTAATAATAAAAAACAATATTCAATATAAGCATTGGTTTTATTTAACTTATTTATTCAACATATACTTTACAGCACAACCCAGTGGCATGGAAAGCCAATGCAATCGAAACCTACAAACAACAAATATATTTTTATAGTCAAGGCTGCGTAGGCGACAATGGCAGGCATCTCAAAGGTAGTTTATTTCATGATCTTCTACCTTGGTTTCTAAGTCCATCTAAACGTAGAGTAAGTGGCATGTAAGAAGTTAAGTTGGCAATTAATTGCAGAGTCAACTCCTTGCATAAAAGATATAGGTTATCTTTTCACAAAGCCGATCACTCATACTGAATGCACCATTTTTCAGTTTCGCACTTAAATTCTCTCTTCTGGCATGGGCCCGAGCCACCGTAACATCGTAATCGTGAGCCCTTTCCAAAAAATCGACGTAAGCGTGATGCATTTTGTTATAAATTATAACTTTTACAGAAAAATAAATAATCACAAAGAGAAACAATCACCGAACAATCCAAAAATAGTCGCTACAGATGAACTATTAGTTTGACAGCGGTTGAAAACTAGTCTGCGATCGTGAAGCGTCTCAATCATGTGTCAAAATATTAGCGCGATACGAAATTCATAAAAAGTTGTGCCGTGGTTGACGTTCCGTCACGGTTCAGTCAATGATTTATTAGCGCGATCGGGGCCCAGATAAGTTAAAAAGCTTTTTTTGTAATCCTAATTGAAATGTTTCTTAATGGGAGGTTTTACTGAAAACTCGACTCGATTTTTAAAACCTAGCAAAACCAAGTTTGAAATAATCATATTTTTTTCCGAAAACTAAATAAAACCGATTTCTTTGTATAACCGACCGACCGACGACTTTTTTCAAATTTCCACTCTCAAACGTGAAATATTTTTTTCATATTGTTAATGGGACAACCATCGAAATATAGTCTATATGTATCTATAGGTACAGTGTGACGACAAAAAAAAATTAATCATTGTAACACCAGTGTGACAACCTGGTGTGACGACGAGTCCGCCCTCTATTTAGTAAAAAAAAACAGTTTTTATTATGACGGAGTTCCTGGGCAAAAAACGTTTTTTTATACAACCGAGTTCAGTACCTACTCCTTTTTTTAAGTCGGTTGAAAATTTAAGTCGTGTGCATCTTCAACTTTACATTTAAAGGACTCACCAGTGCCACAAAGTTAAGTGCGAATGTGGTTTTCGTTTATTTTCTAAGTGCACTAGTGCTTTAGATAAACACTTTTAGTTCCAAGCACACAAAAAGAAATAGGGAAGTAGGTGCTACTTGAGATTTCAGTGTTTATTTATCAGATTAGGCCGGCTGCTTCGTGCTTCTTTGATGCAATTTCTTGGTAAAGAAGTATTGATGTAGATTCTGTTCTTTACTTAGCGGTTTTCTTTTTGTTTTTTTAGCAAAGTGAGATAAATTCGTGAATATTTTGTTCAAATTTTTTTTGTACTAATAAAGTTTATTTTTTTCGTAAAAAAATTAGAAGATGTAAGTTGTCATATGTAATACATGGACACGTAAATAATGAATACAAAATTTCGAATACTATTAGATTTTGCATTAAGTTTTTCTAAAATATAAATAAAATATTCAGATCCACCAATATAGTGTATATTTTAATTTATAATTTTAATTTATATTTCAATTTACAATAGAATCTTCTACAAAACCTGTTAAAATAATTTACAACATGAAATTATTTCTAGTAGATAGTATATTACAAAAACAAATTAAATTACAAATTAAATAAATTGTAACTATGTATTTACTTACATAATTGATTTAAACATTAGATTTAGTCTTGTATTTTAATTAATTAATATAGTTAAAAAATGAAATTTTTTTATTCGCACTTTATGTAAATTTGTAGATACTTACATAAACTTTTGATACCAACTTTTTCATTCAAATATTTCTGTTTGCCTTAGTATATAAGTGTATAGGAATTAAATAATGGAAATAAAATTTTATAATTGTATACACTAAAATACAAAGGAACAATACAAAGAAATTATAATTCAACACAATTAAAAAGTAAAAGTTACGTTTGTGACGTTATTAAAACCTTTCATCAATTCACAATCCACGATCCGCCATCACTCTACGCCGACTCATGTAGCAGAGTTCAAAAACCTTTTATAAACTTAAAACCTTTCTTTAAAAGTGTAAATTTATTCAAATTTCAAAAAACGAAGCGCACGCCTGCATCCTTTTCCAATAAAGACCGGTAAAATATGAGACAGTCTTATACTGAAGTCAGTGAGAGCGATAAAGACAGAATCAGAGTTGTCTGTTTCTACTAGGAACCCGCTCGACAATAGCTCTGGTGATGTGATGTGCATATGCAATGATTCTGAGAAAGGAAATTGTAGGATGCAGTGCAGTGAAAAATATATTGAAGGAATAGAACACCATAAATAAATAAAAATTGATTTCTAATAAGAAAATCAATTACATACTATATTTTATTGAAAAGGTTGATCGACGTACCTATCTACTAAATTTAGCTCAAGCGGATGGGGTCAATAAAGTAGAAATTTTTCATATAAATTTCCCAAACGACAACCAATAAGAAACCCCTAAAAGGGAAGATTTTTGAAAAGTTACCCCTAAGAAAGAAAAAGAGATTGAAAAGCAGACGCAGAAACTCCGATTTTGTGTCGTATGACCCAAGAGCCTTATAGCAGATTTAAGAGTCGCGGTAGCCTACTTGATTGTGCACTCGCCTCACGTTCATGAGGCCGTGGGTTCGACCCTTGGCCCGACAAATGATATTTTCGGAACATAAGTACGGTATATTATAATACCACAGGCTTAACGGTGAAGGAAAACATCGCGAGGAAACCTGCATACATAAAAGATTAGAGTTTCAATTCTACAGCGTATGTAAAGTCCACCAGAAAGCGGATTGGGGACAGGGGTTTGGTACAAAAGATCCTAAAATGGTAGAAGTGTCAGTATCAAGATAATAACAATAATAATAATGTTTGTACAAATTTACACACGGCTGTTTAGTCCCAAGCTCGTTAATGGGTACTCAGCAAGTGATAAACATACATAAATACTTTTAAATAAATATTTAAATACGTACAAACACCCAGAATCCGAAAACCAACAGTTATGCTCATCACACAAATGTTGGCCCCGGGTGGGAATCGAACCCACGACCTTTGGCGCAGTAGGCAGTGTCACTACCACTACGCCAACAGGCCTGTCAAGATAATAGTAGATTTGGTCCTAGAAACGGGTACTTGGATATCTTGACTCAATAGTGAGAGAATTAGCTCTGAGTCTGAAGTACTACCTGAACTTTAAAGTAAAAATAAGTAAACAGTTCCTAACTCATTTTTTCGAGGGCGGACTCGGCGTCACTCCAGCTTGTCACATTCTTTAAAGCATTTTCACTTTCAATTTCAACATTCACATTTTTTCCCACGCGTTTTTAGTCTCAAAAATTGATTTCGCATTATTTCTTGGTAGTGAATTTCCCGTTAGCATTTATTCCCGAACGCGGTTTTTCACATTCACAAAAGGGTCGTGAACCTTACGAGGCTCTATTAAAATTTCAGCTAACACTATTAAAACTTTCTTCAGTGTTCCCATTGTTTTTTGTTTAGCAACTATTTTTTAAATCTACAAAATAATTCTTCGAAACCCGCCAGTCGAAAGATAATGTATGTGGTTTTGATAACATGATTTGTAGCTGGGCCCGTAACAAATGTTTCTTTTGCTTTGATTGTTCAAACAAGATAATCGTTTTGGAAGAGCTGCCGGGAATTAATTACACTGTTCCTTTAGTTTGAAGTGCTGCAGAAAATATTAAAAATGCAAAAAGATTCAAAAATGAGTTTTCTTTCAATACCAACATTACTTTCTGTCTCGGTTTCCGACGGAAATGGAAGGAAATGGAAGCAAATTCATTGAAGCATTTTTTTCCAAAAATTATTTTTCACAGGCTCAAATTTTCGTTTCGCATTATTTCTTATTAACTAATTTTCCGTTAGCATTTTTTCCACATTTTTCACATTCACAATTTTTTGCGCAATATTTCTTTGACGTGATGTAAACATTTTTTTACAAATTAAAAAATAATTGATTATTTTTTTGCTAGAAATATAAACAATACAATTGAGTTTTGCTTATTTTTTAGCATATAAAATTTATTTTGAATTTACTTCTGAGTGACTAACTGTGTTCAATCACTTTGAAAAATTACTAAGACTGGAATAAGATATGCGAACCACCATAATTTAATTAAAAGGATGGCAGGTTAATAAATCGATGCGCTTTTAACATGGTGCATGGCAACGCCCAGGCTTGATATACTCCCCAATTAAAACCAATCCACTAAAGTTCGACCAACTGAAATCATTCAAAACTGTTCTTGGAAAACAATTTGTATACTTTTTGGGTTACTGCTTTTTGCATACGTCCGCATAAAGTCTTACTTCTGACAGTTAGTCACATCTTTTTTCGAAAACGTTGTGCGCTGTTTTTTTTAAATAACCATTATACGGATCCACATTTTTTCTTGCCAACGAACAGTTTCTCCGAATTTGAAGACCGAAAATGCAATTTCGAAAAAGATTAATCTCACATCAAAACCGTTCTGAAGTTGAGTGAGTGAGAGAAAAAAGAAAAAGAACCACTTTTGCCTAAAGCGAACCGGTCTGGCGTAACCAACTTCACGCAGTCGCATTTCATTATACGAAGGTCAACCGTCTGCGATCGCACTCAGTCAGATGCTTTCTGACGTTCAGAGCGAGCGGACGTCGCGGCGGATTGCTAAAAAAACTTTTCTCGTCATCAAAAAAACACGCGACACGACTCGTTTTTTACGTCAAAACTTGTAAAAAAGAACTTTCTGTATTGTTTCCTGACAAATTTCATCTGTAGTGATGTAGAAACTGGTTTTATGTCGTGATATCAGTAAAGTTCAACTAGAAAGTTGGCATGCATTGACAAGTAAGTCTATACAAACAGTGTATTGTATGTGTATTACAATTTTAGTTTTGTGCAGTGGTTTTATGTGAAGGTTTCTGAACTGTGGCCGGAAAATTTCGAGGTGAGTGTCACTCTCTCTATTAAAAATATTTTAGGTTATAAATTAATGTGTAACTTTTTACCCCATGTATTGTTTGTTGCGTAGAGTAACTTATCACATAAATATACGTTTAGTATAGTAGAATTTAGCTTGGTTACTATATGCCTTAACTTATTTGTAGGGTAACTTGACACTAAAATATTATGCATTTTTTAAAGTGGGGTTTGGCTCGGTTACTAGACCTTTAAGCCATATCTTATTTGATATAGGTATGTTTCTTATTTAATTAACCGGCGGTTATACAACTCACTAAAGTAATAGCAGCTGCTGTAATGGAGATTTACAATGAACAACTTTGAAATGAACTGGAAGAGTTGTTACACGTTTTTATTTAAATTTCCCGCACAATACACACACCCGCAAGCACTTATTGTATAAAATAGTGTCACTGTTATACATTAAAACAATAATATACCTTTTTAAGAAAAAAAATACAAACAATGACTCTTCGGTTCCCGCTAAAAGTGTCAATTAATTTTGCGCAGGGCGTTAAGACACAACAGTGTCAGTATTCATTTACAAAAATAATTTTCTAATTTGTGTAATATTAAGTACCTACATAATATTACTCACGAAGTCTAAGTAAATTTGTCTATTAATATTTCAATTTTTTTAATAATGTTGTTACAACAATTTTATTTAAGTAAAGCTTAAGACTACCAAAAAAATTATCAAGCATATCACACTAATACCTTTAATTCGATACATAATCATAATGGCATCTTAAGTTTTCACTCTAACTTGACAAGGCATCAGTGTTTGATTTTTACTCACTTCATACAGTTTGGAAGAAGAAATAAACCTTTCTTTTCTTAGTTTATAGATCTCAACACCAACCTTAAGATAAGATAAGAGATAAGAGGTACCACACCCAGCCAGGTCAACACCTGATCCGGTCCAGCCGGATGCAACCTGGCTCAACCTCGGACACATGTTTATAATAAATCCTGGAACAACATTAAATGATACTTTTACAGCGGACGCAGTCGCGGGGCGTTCGTGAGTAGTAAATAAATAACATACTTAGGTGTGTTTGTATTAAATACTGATAACTCCTGCTTCTCTTTTCCACACTTTGTGACTCCACAACGAAACTGACTTTAAAATATTGGATAATAATGCTTATCCAAAAAAAAAAAGAAACTTCAATTTCGTATGTTAATTGGATGAGGAAATTACTTTATAGACCCAATAAAACCCGAAGTGATAAAGTTGTAAACGTCTGATAGATAGATAATTCACTGATGCTGTTATATTACGCCGATCTAATTGCACAAGTGCAAAGGTGCAATGAACTCCATTACGATGATACTAATAGAGTAGATGTGATCTAGAATCTCAAAATGATTTATAATGACGATAAAGATCTTAATGTTGAACTAATTTCTTGTGGTACGGTTAATGTTAATTATAATTTTAAGTATAATTCCAATGAGTTTTGAGGAACATAAGTACGGTTTGATAATACCACAGGTTTTGGTGAAGGAATAAATCGTGAGGAAATCTGCTTACGACAAAGATTAGAATTTCTATTCTAAGGCGTATGTGAAGTTTATCACAAAACAGATTGGGACACCATTGGTTGGTGGACAAAGGTTTAGCACAACAGATCACAAAAGGGTTGAAGTAAACTTGTATTGAAAATACTTCAGGATGCTTACGGTTCAGAAATTAGGCCTACCCAATAGGCGACTTAGTTTTATACATATAAAACTATAGATAGTAACGGTGGTAATTATAATAGTAAGTACATAATTGAAATAATTATTTATTAAAGTATGATTATTACACTTCGTATCTTAAGGACAAATGATTAATTCATAATCAGCAGTTACAATTGCGAAACTATACAGAGATAAAAATTTGCAAACAGTTGATTTCATGCAAAATTGTTTGACATTACTTACAGACTATTTATCTAATCAAATGTTTATGGTCTTAGCCTAAATAATCAAACTAATACGCGTAGTATTAGTTTGATTATTTAGGCTAAGACCTTAAACTTTATTCAAATTATGGAAAAAGGGACGTATAATGACATAAATATGTAGCACAAGGTTTGTATAGACATAAGAGAAAACGTAATAATGCGTCTCCGAAACCAATGCGATAATGATAAGATTAGTTTAAATTATACAATTAGATATTAATTTACTCGCTGTGTTGCGAATTGGATTGGTAGGTAATCGCACAGAAAAATGAAGTAGGTGTTACTTATTTTGAAATATCTATACAAACCGGAGCATGTTCTACAAAGTTCATTGAAAATATACAATTGGGCACATGAAAAAAGATGTTATTGCAACTGAGAGTCGACAACTAAATCAATTAGTTATTTGCTAAAAGAATAATGAATTATGGGCAAAACTAAATGTACAAACATTAAAATGACATAGCTTGTCACCGAGCAGTGATGAGCACCGATCACTCCTGTATGACACACGGGACTGCTCCTGGTGTGACTCTCTGGCCGTAGATGCGACGAAAAAAACAAACATAGAGATATTTAAAATCATAATTACACTACTGAACGAGTTCTAAATGTTGTTTGTTATGAGGAAAGTTGAAGAAGTAGGAATCAATAAATTTTGATGTGAAATAATGAAAATAATTATACCTAGTTATATTTCAAAATTATAATGAGATTTACAATTTAAATGAGAAATAGGGTCATGATTTTTTTGCTAAAATATGGAGGTTACGTTACAAGCTGATTACAATAGTGTAATGTAATGTACGAGGAGAGTATAGGAGGATCAGGCTGGGCTGGGCAGCATTTGGGAAGTTGCGTCATATCTTCTCGTCGCATATACCACAATGCCTGAAGACAAAAGTCTTCAACCAGTGCGTCCTACCCGTAATGACCTACGGCGCCGAAACGTGGACACTGACAGTGGGACTAGTCCGAAAACTCAAAGTCGCTCAGCGGGCTATGGAAAGAGCTATGCTCGGGGTTTCTCTGAGAGATAGGATCCGAAACGAGGTGATCCGCCAGAGAACCAAAGCCTTTGACATAGCTCAAAGGGTTAGCACGTTGAAGTGGCAGTGGGCTGGTCACATCTGTCGGAGAACCGATAACCGCTGGGGTAGACGAGTTCTCGAGTGGAGACCACGACTAGGCAAGCGTAGTGTGGGACGCCCCCCGGCTAGATGGAGCGACGACCTGCGCAGGGCGGCTGGCAGTGACTGGATGCGGAGAGTCGAAGATCGGACTCAGTGGCGCGCCTTGGGGGAGGCCTATGTCCAGCAGTGGACTAGTGCAGGCTGATGATGATGATGATGAATGTAATGTACAATAATGCAGACGTTAAATAACAAAATTTATGACATTAAAAATTAAAGATGAGAAGTTAAAGGAGAAATATGGCCAAGAATTTTGCACAAATAAAGAGGCAATGTTATAAGCTGAATAAAATAGTGTAATGTAACGTACACTGGTGCAGACGTTCGCAGTTATGACAATTAATGAAATGCAAAACAATGACAAAACCGGTCTGAGGCATTATGCGGTAAATCTGAACAATTCAAACACAACAAGGAAGGAGTTTTACATAAGCGTGTGTGTACCAACAAATCGGTCAAGGCATCCGTTTTGCTTGCCAATGATATAATAGCATTTGAAAACAATGGCGATTAACATAGCGAAACGATTAATTGTAATTAAAACAATCAATATTATACAGAAAAACTATAAAATGTAACTATAAAACTTAAAGTAAACCAAAAATGGAATATTGCTGCTTTGATTTCAACGAAATATCGTGAAATTTTCCACAAAAGCAACAATTCTATTGTAAGAACACGAAATGATATCGTAGAATTTATGATTATCTAGAAAATGATTACTTAATCTTTACGCTTTGCTACGAGTATTGAATGAAGTATTTTTGTTAGAATAATGAATTTGAAATCATGATCAATTTGTTCAATTATGCGGAGATTTGAGGTCAAGAATGCCTGACTGAATATCCTGCAATGATGATTTTATAATGACGTCATCTCAATACTATGACGCCACATAACCGCAGCGGTTTCGAGGATAAAAAGGTCAACAACCATCCGAGTTCGTTGAATAAATTTTATTGGAATATAGAGTTAGTCACTCGACCATTATTTTTATATTTTAGTCCTGATTTGAATTTATAATGTATTTTTTCACTAAAAATATACACCTATGTTTATCGTGTGGAGGTGTTGATTTTTGCATCTTACATTATGAGACTCCCAGACAAAACCACTGTTATTCCAAATTATATACTTACTCAGGAGTACCTTCACCTATGTTTATTTACCTTCATTCTTTTACTAGCTGTTTCCCGCGGCTTCGCGCGCGCAGAAAAGTTTTTCCCGCGGGAATACCTTTTTCCGAGGTATCTATTATTAAATCCCACTTGTTATTCTGATGTATATAATCTATATTACTGTAAAGTTTCATTAAAATCTGTTACGTAGTTTTTGCGTAATAGAGTAACAAACATACATCCTGTAACATCCTTACGAACTTTCGCCATTATACTATTAGTAGGAAAGATTAGTTATATAGGTATTAGTAGGACCGGAAATGCTAGTTTTTGTACTACAATTTAAACCGAGTGGTTTGTTGCACTTTAGTGTCATTGATTAAAAAGGTCAAGATTCTTGACTTCACGTCTTGATGTGCCTTCATAAACATTTGTTTTTTTTTATTATCTAGACAAAATATATGTATAGGTACCTATCTAATTTAATTATTACAGTCGTAAGGATACACACTATAAAAACTTTAATGGAATAAAAAATATGTTGGTAATTTTTTGTGATATTTTGTATCTTATTACTTAAGTAATTTAAAAATCCAATAAGAATATTTCGATCCAGTTCTAATTAGAAACGTGATAACAGTAACTATACCAGCCAATTACGACAAAGTTCTACCCAAAACATACAATAAATAGCTGAAACTATACCAAAGCAATGTAAATTTGATTAACCGATATTGTCTTTTCCAAATGCAGTTTTCCAAATGCTGCCCAGCCCAACTGGATTCTTCTGTCAGCTTCCCTATCGAAGTTGTTCCTACCCAACTGTATTGTCTGTCCTAGGTAGACGTACTCCTGAACAACTTCGATATCGACATTATCGACGATCACCGGTCTAAGGTCGACGTGTGAATTGGACATGACTTTCGTCTTGTCTACGTTCATCCTAAGGCCTACTCATTTTCGTTCAGCATTTGGAAAATTGCGTCAAGTCTTCACGTCGCCTATCCCACAATCGTTAAAGACGAAAGTTTTTAACCAGTGCGTCCTGCCAGCCATGACCTACGGCGCAGAAACGTGGACACTGACGGTGGGCCTGATCCATAAGTTTAAGGTCGCTCAGCGAGCTATGGAGAGGGCTATGCTCGGAGTTTCTTTGAAGGACATGATCCGTAATGAGGAGATCCGACGGAGAACCAAGGTTACCGCCATAGCCGAAAGGATTAGCAAACTGAAGTGGCAATGGGCAGGTCACATCTGTCGCAGAACCGACGGCCGCTGGGGCAGACGGGTTCTGGAGTGGAGACCGCGGACCGGTACGCGCAGCGTGGGACGCCCCTCCGCCAGGTGGACCGACGACCTAAAGAAGGTGGCCGGAAGCGGCTGGATGCGGAGAGCGGAGGACCGGGTGTGGTGGCGTTCGTTAGGGAAGGCCTATGTCCAGCAGTGGACGCTAAAAGGCTGAGATGATGATATTATCTGACAGGCGACAAAAGTGAGAAGCTTTGGTAACCGGAGTTCCCAGGACGTTTGGTGGTATTTTTTTGGGATCCTGCGGTGGGATTGACGTTTATGCGTTACGCAGTTTTTGAAATAAATCTTATTCTATCAAATATATTTTTTGCTTATTTTCTTCATCTTAACGTACCTTTTTTATCTGGTTAGTAAAAGTGATATTTTTAAAAAAATACGATTTATGCACCACTCTCATTAAAAGGAAGCAAGAAGGTTTTGTTTTACTTTTTCCGTGAATTGCGAGTTAGCGGTTTTTAGCATCTCGCCGTAAGTGTGTCAGGTGGTACGTGCTTAAGTCGGTTTCTCGCCAGTTTTGATGACGAAAAGTTTTTTAATGAAAGCAAGTGAAGTACATGTGCACCTGCCTGATTTGTAATTTGCACCTTTCTAAAGCTATTTTTCGTTTACCGTTATTGATCAGTGTCTCTAGGTTATCTTGTCTGTCTAAAAATAAATTGAAATCTAATAAATCTTCGTCATATTACGCGTATGTTTATTATTATTATTAGCGTCTCGTAAGTGTACGTCAATTATTTCTATCGAATCTGTGGAAAACAATGTTTCTTGCAACTTCCTTATTTATCATGGTATCGTACATTATTCTTTGACTATTAATTCACTTAAAGGTATCTGTTTAGGCTTAGTGCCGTGCGAGCTGAATTGCACTCTATCGCGTCGTGGCAAGGGTCGCTATTTGTTTAAATGTTTTTGCGGAGAGAAACTTCTGTACCTGTGCTATTATTTCTACCGATATCAAATGACTTTCGATTACTTGGAAGTATGTCAACTGATAACCTAAAACAGAGTTATCAAGCTATCAATACCGATAGGCAATACTCTTACATAAATATTCACTCTCAGTGTGTGAAAGTTCTAATTTGTGGCACTTGACCTAAATCACAGAGGTATTAATAGTATCCAACATAAATCTTCTATTTACATAGTTAATTACCACCTTATTTACACTACTTGGTAAACTTATTACTTAGTCTGAAATACATAGGTACTCTTTTTATCGGAATTTTTATTATATATATTTTTATTTTATCCCAATTCATCCTCTCTAAGGTCAAGTACTTTTCGCGTTCTGACCAGTTCGCACATTATTCACTCAAATTTCTTTGCATTGTATGTGACTAAATCTACACCTGTATAATAAGTTAGCTTCATCATATCAGAGCTTCATCATATCAGCCATTTAGCGCCCATTGCTGGACACAGGCCTTCCCCAATGAACGCCACCACACCCGGTCCTCTGCCCGTGGCATCCAGCCGCTCCCGACTACCTTCTTCAGGTCGTCGGTCCACCTGGCGGAGGGGCGCCCACACTGCGCGTACCCACATTTTGTCACTATTTACATTTACATAAATATGTTCGCAACAGGCGACTGTTGAGAGGAGTACTTAGTGCTAGAACAGGACAGCAATAGCTTGGGTCTGCACAATAGTGTGAAATTCCACTAAATGGATTTTTTTCTTCAGATAGTTCGCAACAGTCGACTGTTGAGAGGAGTACTTAATGCTGGAAAAGGACAGCACTAGCTTGTAAAACCCCCTAAATGGTTTTTTTTCATCAGAGTCATTGTGGGTGGTCCATCCGTCCGCCCCCTCCTCGACAAACGACGCGACATGCGCATTCTCCACTAAATGGTCAACCACCGCGACTCACGACGCGACGAAATGGTCCGGCTCGTAATTTCAGTAACGGATCCGACCCGACCGATCGGCCGAGAGGACAGGATAATTGCAACTAATTCTCCATAGACTGCAACCACGGCCATTAGTCAATGTTGGAAGTTTGCTGGCTTCTTAAATATGCAGGCTGCCAGGGGCGGTTCAAGGGATTCGCTGTTGGGGGTCAATACGAGTTTTTTTTTTTCTAAAGTACAAAATCGTATGCGCGAGGCGACGCGAAATGATTTATTATAATTTATAATGAAGGTTTCATTATTAGAAGTCATTTTTATTACGGCACTAAGTACTTAGACTGTAACGATAGTCGTGTCGATTCGGAGGTGCACACGACTTAACTAAATTTAGTATATTGGGCTCTTTTTATCTGTAGAAATGAGAAAGAGATGGCATGAATTTTGAAACTGTCAAATTAGTTTAGTCCTGTCAGACAGAGGTAATTTTAATCGCCATATTTTAAGTTTCAATAGAAACCTCGTAAATTTTCTTGTGTCTGACAAGACTAAACTAATTTGACAGTTCTAATATTTATGCCATCTCTTTCTCATTTATACAGATAAAAAAAAACACAACAGACTAAAATTAGTTAAGTCATGTGCGAGGTGCACATGAATCGTTACGCCTATCGTTACAGACTAATAAATGCCGCAATAAAATGACTTCTATTAATGAAATCCCAAGCATTTTTTTAAAATCCCACTCAAGTCACAGTGTTCAGTTGCAAGTGCGTGAAACTGGCCCCTTTTCTGGCCGCCTGAACCCGGCCCTGGCCGTTGCGTGGCTTCGAGGATAATTTGAAATATGCTTTGAGTTCGCAAGGAAGTTAATTTAGTACTTGGCAATGCGAACTGCAATTTCCTTTAGGAACATATCTTTGTGACAGAGTTTCCTAGTCTAGGGAGACGGTAGGGGAAATTGTAAACGGAATACTCGCGAAGTCATATTTCGGTTACGCCCAAACAGTCACCGATCTGAATTTTTACTGATTTTGAGGGTTCCGTACCTCAAAAGAGGAAAGGAACCCTTATAGGATCACTCCGTTGTCCGTCTGTCAAGATCATTTTTCTCAGGAAAGCGTGGAGATATCAAGTTGAAATTAATATCAAATACTCAGGTCTGCAGTCGCTTGGAGCCGTGAAAAAATCAGACTTCTAAGTCATCACAGTCAGAAGATATGGCCGTTTTTGTCGCATTTTTTTAATATCTTGGTATTAGACATTTTTCAGATTGGACATTATTCAGTTTGGACATTTTTCAGTTCGAGCATGGTCGTTGGACATTTTTCAGATTGGACATTATTACAGTAAACCATCAAAACCTATGGAGTACTTCCCGTTGACCTAGAATCTTACCAAAGGTTTGCCAAACGTGTACATGCAGCATGAAGTTTTTGGTTATGGTTTGGATTTGGTAATGTCGTTCTGAATCAGAGCGATTGGCCCCCTGGGCGTATTGTAAACTAAATTCCCAACTAAAATAAAGATTTAAAAATATATAATAATAAGGCAGTAAAAATATAATAATTCGCCAGTGCGGAAAAACAAAAGGATTATGATTCCAGGTTGTAAAAAAAATTCCCAAACTAAAATAAAAATATAAAAAATATGTCCTAAAGGTGACAAGCCACTTCTCGGGCTGACCGTACCAAACTAGTTTGTAACCCCAACAATGCACACATGCGTATGACAATCGGATCGACCCAAAAACGTCACCGAACGAGAGCAGAGAGATGTGGATCTATTTAAATGGATCCGAATATCTAATACTGAAACTCATTGTTAACTCGATAGCCACTTAAGATTTGAGAGCGTCTTAAATTGTACAGTTTTCACTTTTGTTAATCAAGTATGTCAGTCTGCTTACTTAAGTTTAAGTTACTGTTACTGTCAAGTTCCAATAGATGTAAGTAATCCTATTAGAGTTCATTTCACGTTTCTTAAAGGAAACAAAAAGGAAATCTTTTTTTTTTTCGGAGCAGACATAACTGGTAACTAGTTATCTACACGATGAATTGATTTCAGCTAGGTAACTATAGTTATGTATCTGGAATTAAAACTTCCACGTTCTTATAACTTGGTTTTCTACCTGGAAAAAAAATCTTCTCAGGGCGCCCAGGAATACCTGGAGACACATCGACCCTATGGGATCTGTTGCGCCAAAGCCCTTGGTTTGAACGCCGAAGAAGAAATTCTTAGGCGTATGTGAAGTCCACCAACCCGCACTGGGCTAGCGTGGTGGACTATAGCCCGAACGCCCTCGTGGAGAGGGTATAGGCCTTAGCCCCAGCAGTGGGGACATTAATAGGCTGTTGATGATGATGATGAAACCCCTTGGTGGCCCCAATCCGTTTTTTGGTGGACTTCACATACGCCTTAGAGTAGAAATACTAATCTTTGGCGTATGCAGGTTTCCTCTCGATGTTTTCCTTCGCCGAAAAGCCTGTGGTATTAAAATAAATCGTACCTACTTAAGTTCCGAAAAACCCATTGATACGGGCCAAGGGTCTAACCCACGGCCTTGCGAACGTGAGGCGAGTGCTCTCCCAACTAGGCTGCCACGGCTGTAACATAGATTGTAAGGTAGCCGCGACATTCGTCAAATTCATGTTTTGTCAAATTCGCTTTTCGTCACTTACGCATAAGGACAGTCAACGACAAAAAGAAAAAATAAAGTAAAAATCTTTATTTACAAAGTTAAAACTTATTAAACCAAAAATAAAATAAATAAAAATAAAATATCTGGATTATATCCAATGGTACTAGAAATTATGCAATTTTCTAAGTATGGAGTATTTTGGATTATTCCCAACGGATCATATGATCAGTTCGTGGTTGCATCTGATCACGTTATCCAATGCAACCGGCGATAATGCAACTAAGAAATTGTAATTATATTTTCTCAATCGATCACGTGATCCGTTACATACAACTGTTTTTTGAATTGAAAATCTATGCTGTGTTGCTACGTAATGCAAAAAATAAATGAAATAAAATTAAAATACCTAAATCCCAGAAGGACTTTTGATACCAAAATTAAAAATATCAAAATGTATGGAAAATTTTAGTTGCCATATAAATACTACGAATCATATTTTTAAAAGCATTAGGAATTAATAGAATTACATTAAAAAACAATCCGAAGTACAGTGGGCGTCACAAATCAAGGATACAGACAGTCGGACAATTTTGATTGATGTATCGAAACGCTTTGTGATGGATGATCTCATTTGGCCTCCACTATTGTTTATTAATGATAAAATGATTTTTTTCTCCATTATCTGATTATAAAAAATAATAGATTTTCTAAGGAAGGCTACACTGGTGGAATTTTTACATCGTTTCATTTTATCAAGGCGTCAAACACATAACCCGCTTCGCCGCAGTCGGGTAAAAATAAAAACTGATTAAAGATAGATAGAAAGATAGACATTTATATACTGAGATAACACAAACTCAATTTCTCTTATTCAGTATCTCAATTCTATTATTAGTTTCAGCTGTAATTTTTTTTTAATATGTAAAACAAAGTCGTGTTAGTTACACCACTTATAACTCAAAAACGGCTTAACGGATTTTGATAAAATTTGGTACAGGGATAGCTTATAGCCTGGAATAACATATAGGCTACTTTTTACCGGGGTAAACGGCTCCCGCGGGAAAAAATTATTCCACGCGGGCGAAACCGCGGGGAACAGCTAGTAAAGTATTCCCGATCGCCGTAGTAAAGATAATAAACCATTGTACCTTACAATACCCAACAAAACTTTATTGGAATTGGAACTATGATAGAACTATAAAGGGTTACTTTTTTCCTCCTTTGAGGTACGGAACCCTAAAAATGGATATACTTATTTTAAAAACCAATAAATGACACCTTCTGCAATCTAACTGATCTATCTGAGAAATCTAAACGCTTTTTGACTTATAGCTTTTTGGTCGCAGGCAAAAAGCTTTACTAGGGTTTATTTCGCCTGAAATAATAATTATACCCCCATACCCCCGAGCTGTGAGATACTCTGACCCCTGAGGCTCCAGACTAATGTACAGTAACCTTTAGCACGACCATTAATAACAAATGATAAACATATGAGTAATAAATTGGTAACAAAAAGATGACCATATCAGTTATTGGAATCTGAAGCGTGAACGGTTTAACATATGTAATAAATAATTTATCTGATTGTTGCAACAGGGTATTGTTGTTTTGCCATTTAGAAATTACAAACGTATAGTCCCCGTAAATCTTTTTGGCGGTTGAGTGAATATAGTCACAGATTGTTTGCACATCGCTGACAGTCTATGTGTGCGTAGGTACTTGATAATGTGACGCGCAGAGATGTCCAAAAACTTGAAAAGTCGGTTGACACTGAACTATTTAATAAAATTGATTGAGCGTCTCTAGTGAACCCCCGCACAGCTCCCCTTAACACCTAAAATTAGTCACCGTGCAGTAATCAGCAACTTCACATAACCGCCAAAAGTTGTTGCTTTTGAAGCGGACAATACGATGTTGATTTTGAAGTTTTGATCGTTAGCTATGGAGTCGCCATAGCTTACGGTTAAGCAACAAACAACCATAAATTCACTTTCCCAGTTGTCCGAGAAAGACGGAAACAAAAAGAAAAGCGACTGCGCACTTTCACTGTTAGACAATTAGACGGTCGTTTTTAATGAACGACTGTTAAACGACTCGGTGGCACTCTACGTACAAGTCAATCAGTGGTTTCGGTGGACCATTGTCTTGGGAGTAAACTACGGAAGTCCGTATGGACTCTGTACGAATTTATTCCATCGAATTTGTTAAAATATCTCACGTCCTAATAACTACAGTTACTAGATGACGAAAAGAATTAAAAATCATTATTCATCATCATATCAGCCGAAAGTCGTCCACTGCATGACGAAGGTTTCCCCCAAATATCCAGCCGGGTCCCGCGAACAAATCAAGCCCGATGTCAAAATATTTTATTGCACACAAGAACACTGGGTACATTAATTATCATCATCATCATATCAGCCTGTAGACGTCCACTGCTGGGCAAAGGCCTCCCCCAGGGATCTCCACGACGACCGGTCCTGCGCTAACCTCATCCAGCTGCGTCCCGCGACCTTCACCAGATTGTCGGTCCACCTTGTGGGAGGCCTACGCTGCGTCTTCCGGTATGTGGTCGCCACTCGAGAACCTTTCTGCCCCAACGGCCACCAACGGCAAAAATCATAATTACACAGTACGTTTAAAACTATCACAATTTCATGTTACATTCATCCCAATGAGTTTTTGCAACTTAAATACCATTTATTATAATATCACACCACAGGTTTTTCGGTGATGAAAAACATCGCGCGGAAACCTGCCAAAGATTAGAATCTCTAAGGCGTTTGTGAAGTCCACCAAACACGGATTGGGGTTTGGCAAAGGGGTCAAAGTGTCGCCGGGTATTCCTGGCACCTATTAAGATTAACTGCTCCTAAACTTTTATGTTGTGATAGGTATTACCGTTTTGTCGACTTCACATGTCGCTACATATACCGAAAGGACAAACTTTAATGACATATTTAAGAAAGTTAATACTGACATCACGATTCTGACATACTCGTTTTGACATTCTAAGCCTTGTTCTTCCTGTTGATCTACATTCTTAGAATTGACACATAGAGGGTTATTATAAGAGAGTCAATAAGCAACTCGAATTCTTAAGAATGTTCCTTGATTACTAGAAACTCGAGAAAGAAAGTATGTTTAAGAATTAACAACATACAAAACTGACTTTTCAAAACGTAATTTATATAACTTCAAACAACAGAATACAAACTAAGAGCTAAGATATAAAAATATATATTGACTAGTTGATAAATAAACAAAGAGCGTCAGTGGCGTCGGGGATAAGACGCGGCCTATCATATCGAAAGGTCCGGAGTTCGGTCCCCGGCTGGGCCATGTACCAATGGGTTTTTTCTCGAAACTTAAGTACATTTGCTGACTGCTCTCAAACGATGAAGGAAAACATCGTGCGGAAACCTGCATCCGCCGAAGAAGAAATTCTTAGGCGCATGTGACGTCCACCAACCCGCACTGGGCTAGCGTGGTGGACTATAGCCCGAACGCCCACGTTGGGAGGGTAGGCCTGAGCCCCATTAATATACTATTAATTTGATTTGATTTTTTGATACAAGGATATGCAACCCGCGAGTTGTCCGCTCGGAAATATCTAGTCAGGTTTCCGAAATCACAGGGAACCGTGGTAGCCTGATTGGATGTGCACTCTCCTCACGTTCATGAGGCCGTGGGTTCGACCCCTGGTCCGTACTAATGATTTTTTCGGAACTTAAGTACGGTTTAATATAAATACCACATGCTTTTCGGTGAAGTAAAACTTCGTGAGGAAACCTGCGTACGCCGAAGGTTATATTTTCTATTCCACGGCGTGTGTGAAGTCCACCAAAAAACGGATTGGGGCACCGTTGGTGGAAAGAGGTTTGGCACAAATCTAAAAAGTGTTGAAATGTCTCTAAGATAACCTTCCGTAATAAACAGTAGCCCAGTATAATTAAAGAAAGAATGTTCAACTCAATTCAATACATTTTATTGCACATTAAAAAATTACAGACAAAAAAACGAGAAAAACAGGCGATCTTATCGCTAAGAGCGATTTCTTCCAAACAACCTTTATAACCAATAAAACTCTCATAGAAATTTCACTAAAATTAATTTGTTTCTGTATTAGTAACCATAAATAATTACTTAATTGCAATTTCTAGGCAAGCACTTAAATATACAGTACCTCTTATTATATCTTACGATAACTTTCTTTAATTTACAAACTATTATAATTGAAATAAGTAGGTGGATATTCATAGAGTAAAATAATGTTATTCAAAATCAATTTCACTATTGCATCTTATAAAGTTAAGTAAACATATTTCTATTACCAGATAAACTTCAAAAAACAATAACGCATTTGAACTTTAAAGACATACAATTAATCATTTTGAGGCTTAAAAATAGCCGAGACAAACAACATAGGACTAGTAGTTCCGTGAGAACAGTAGACCTCGCCAGCCCTTATAAACCAAACCTAAAAGAAACCAACAAAAGTCAACTTTGGAAACAGAAAAAGTACCTACTAAAGTGACAAAAATTAGCACTTTAAAGCTTAATATTTCGCAAACGGATCCCTGAATCGAAAAATGTTTATCACACACCCGCGATATTTTTGAAAGACCCATCCAACGATACCCCACACCATGGATATCACGCGGAAAAAAAATATTTTCCATTTAACGTATGCAGTTCTATGAACATAATTTATTTTTTCAACTTTCTTAAGTCGATCCACTATTACTCAAAAACTAATAGAACCTACTTAGCCGTAATAGTTTTCCTTGTAACTACGTTATATATGCTACTGCCATGAATTTTTTCACATTTCCAGAAGCAACCGTTTAGCTGGCAGGGGGGGGGGACACGTGACTCTAACAAAAATTACCGCTTTAAAGCTTAATATTTCGCCAACGGATCCCTAAATCGAAAAAATGGTATTCACACACCAGCAATATTTTTGAAAGACCTATCCAACGATATCCCACACTATGGGATTCACAAGAAAAAAAAAGTTCACTCCCACTTTGCGAGTATGGTAGGTACTCTAAAAAAAATGTTTTTCAAAATTTTATTCTACTCATTTTGTAGGTTTAATTAATTTATACATATGCCAAATTTTCGTCAAAATCGGTTGAAAAATGCGACCTGTAGAGAATTACAGACAGACAGACAGACAGACAGACAGACAGACAGACAGACAGACAGCCGGACAAGAGCATTTTTGGCCAGTCTCGAAACGTAGACGCTTCGCTCGCTTCGCTCGCTCGGTCAATAAGAAAGCCGACGCCCTACCCGGCCATACTGTCGGTCGGTCGCCAGAAAGTGAAATTTGTGACGAAATGACCGTCACTTAAACTTACCTAGCGACTTACTTAAGCGACACAGATTTGAGGAGATTCTGCGAGATTTTGTGAGATTGTTTTCTAATGACTATGGACTTTACCATTTTCTCTCGGATTCCGTTTGTTTATTTGGCTCGCTGAGATTTTGTAATCTACTGGCGCCGCGGTCACCCGCGTGAAATGGTTTTTCCCAAGAAGTTTCAAATCTTTTTGGAGGTCGCTCCCTGTGGAGATCGCATCTTGCATATCACATTTAATTTGGCTGCATTTAACTTATAATTTTAATAATTAGGATAATAATTTAATTAATCTTAGTATAGTATTTTGTATATTTTGAATTGTATTTTGTAAAACATTCGAATACAATGTAATATTGTTAGCGAATAAAATAACTTGAACTTGCATATTTAGTATCGGAATCTATGGTGCCATTTACCGGGGGGGTGCGGACAAAGGAAGCGGAGTAGCGGGAGGAGGTTGCTAATACAAATTTATATGGAGTTTGAAAATGAGAATGTGTGAGTGAGTATATTGTAATCCATTTGACACGATTTTGACACCCATAGAATGCTTTTATTACTCATCCATATGGGAGTGGCTAAATTTTTTGATTCAAGGTTTTTCCAGTTTACATAAATGTTATTCTGATGTATCTATACTGTTATAAAATTCTAACTAGAGTGTTTGCCTACATTGAAAGGATTAAAAAAAATTGGAATATATTTCTTGTCTGTCTGTACCTGCATCACGCTAAAACTGCTGGTCCGATTTGAACCTTTTTTTTAAATGAAAGCATGTGGTCTGACTTAAAATCTGGTGTGCTTGGATTTTTAAATTCTAACCCTAAAGGGGTGAAAACGGATATTATGGTATGTATGGGAACAAAAATCAAATTTACATGCCGCGAGTAAGTTAGTAACTTAAACAATACTTTTTAATGCGAACGAAGTCGCGGGGATCTTACTACAAAATATAAAACTCCTCCCCCCCCCCCCAAAACACAATAATAAAAAAATCTAGCGTCGCCTGTGAATTCTAAAAATCTAGCGTCGCCTGTGAATTCTAAAAAGACTTCCTTTGTTTGCCCATCTTAAACTCTTCACCGCTGTCATCAAAATAAACCATATAACCCATCAAAGATAAGTTTAACTTACGCAGTTAAAGTTAAACCGTTTCTAATGATCGTTAATATAGATGTTGCGGTTATATACGTGACTCTATTACGTTTATGGTTTTTTAAAAGGCCTTGGTCGAGACCTTGCAGCCGTGGTTCTAATGTGTATTATTCATATTGGGAGTGCCTCTAATTTAAAGTAAATAGGGCGTGTAAAAAATTCCCACTCGATAAAGCGTTTGTTAAAATTGTTTCCGATTGTAAGGAAAGATAAAAATAAAGCAAAGTTGGCGTGGTTCCGTATCTCATTTCCTTTGTAATTTTAAGTTATGGTCCAGGATTACTACAAAACCTATTAACTACTAAAACTGAAGACTTTTTTGGTTTGTTCGTTTGTTTGTTTGTTTACTTGTTTGTTTGTTTGAACGGACCAATCTCTGGAACTACTAATTGAATTTGAAAAAAAATTTATTATTATATAAATAAAAAATATGAATTATTATATTAATAAAATATTATATAAATATTATTTGAATAAAATATTTTGCATTTGATAGTTCAATTCTTGAGGAAGATGCGATTGGCCCCCAGGTACAACAAATGATGGTGACTACCCATCGTATCAAAGTATATTTAGCAGTTATACGCTGAAATACTGTTAATCCTAAGCTAGCAAAGAGTGTTATGAACAAAGTTATTTGAGATATTCGAATTACTCGGTACAGTCGAGTAATTAATAACGAACGATTAAGTTATTTAATTAACCAAAACGTTTTGGTTCCCACAATATATAATGTGTTTTTTAACAACATTCCGTAGCATATGGCGTCATGGTTTCTTTTAAAAAATGCTTCTAGTTCTTGTTTTTATTTCATACCTCAATAAGTACGTCGCTACTGAAGGTGGTATGTTAATTATTAAAAAAATTACGAGAATCTACGCACACTAGTGAGAGCACTCACCGGACCCTGCGGCCTGAACAAACACATGTCCAACCCCAAGCTCCGGGACACTAAAGTGTGCCCACTCCGCCAGGAGGCAGAGGATACACCATCGCACCTTCTGTGCGAGTGTGGCCCGCTGATGTGTGAAAGAAACACCCACGAGGGCTACTGCTCACTTCAACCTGATGAAGTAAAACAAATCAGCGCCGAAAGCGTGATGAAGTTCCTGACTGATGCAAAGCTTAGCACTGAACCGTAGCAAATCGGCGATCACAACAGATCAGCAATGGTCGCAGTGATACAAGGCTGGATAAGCCTTAAAAGAGCCCCATCTCAAATAACAAAAGATAATTATTCGTATACATAATTAGGTTACTTTAGAGACGCTATCAGATCAGTTAGGTATACTACAACCTCTTTTTTTTATCTACAGTTTTTATTTTATTTTATTTGACCGCGTCAATAAATATTTTTATCCAGATATTATAAGTCGTACTATATAACTAAAAATAAAAATAACTTATTATAAATCTAAAACTAATCTACAAATAAATAAATAAACTAAACCTAAACCTAAAAAAAAAACTTTCCTAAAGGTAGAAGATCTATATCCAGATATTTAATTTTTTTAAATTCCTTTTTATCGTCGGTTCGGTTGGTGCATAATGCTAAATTGCGCGTGAAAACTTATGCTTGGTGCTCATTTTTTAATTTCAAAAGGGCTCGACCGCATGCAATGTTAATTTTCAACGTAGCGAATTTGACTTTATTTTAAAAAATCTCAATTGATGGAACGAAACTTGTTTAGTAAAGAAAATTTTTCCACTTTTATCCCGACAGTCTTACTCTAAATTTTATTTTTGTCTTAGAATATTTTTATTTATCTTTATAAAATTGTTTACTATGTATATTTAACTATGTTATTGCAATTAAACAAAAATACATTAAGTGGTTCTTTGTGAAATAAATAACATATTATTTTGGATGTTGGTTACACCACTTCTCTCTATTTTCCTGGATTTTGATGACTGAGGAGTTTGTTTGTATCTGGAACTACACTCGTATTTGAAAATTTCTTTTTACATTTGATAGCCCCAGTTCTCGAGGAAGGTTATTAAAAAATTTTTTAAAATTAAAAATCTGAAATAACTTGTAAAACGCAGGCGAAGTCGCGAGAACAGCTAGTAGTTTTAAAGTTGCAGGGTGGCACGTACTTAAGAGTCCTTAACTTGCAAATGGTTTCTTAATGAAAATAATTGTACACAATCAGCGACAAAAGTGTTTGTGTTTGAACAATTAACGATTTTCTCAAAAAGATTCCTTTGTGTGCGTCAGTCGAACAATCAGTAATTCTCATACATTGTCCATTCTGTTTGTAAAAATGACTATTCGTTGCAAAATATTTTTATGGTTTTGCAATTCGCGGCATTCCTATAGAATCTACTAGCTTTTTCCCGCGGCTTCGCCCGCGTAGAAAAGTTTTTCCCGTGTAACAGTGAAACAGCGCCCTCTATGTAGGCGTTGCTTAGGGGGTATTAGCGGACGCCCTGCGACTTTGTTCGCGTTAAAACGTATCCTATATGTTATTCCAGGATAATATAAGCTATCACGGTACCAACTTTCATCAAAATCTGTTCGATAGGTTTTGCGTGAAAGAGTAACAAACATCCTCGCAAACTTTCTCCTTTATAATATTAGTAGGATTAGTAGGATTTAACAAATATGCCAAATGGCAATCTTTGGTAGAATGGACACTATTAGAGCAAGTTTATGGTCTTAATAACTTCTTGGTCTTAATTCAATTAGCAGCTAACGAAATAATGTATAATGTACACATAAGTAGTGGATCTAAACTATAAAGTTCGAAATAAATAAGCGCGTCGTGTGTTTCCAAAGGGAAAATAATAAAACGAGCGACAAAAAAATATTGAAAATGGCGACTAAAATACTTAACTAGCGACAAAAATTAGGTTTTGTTAGGTTATCTTCTTGAATTTGTATTTTTAATCGCCCGGTTTAGAAATAGAATAGAATAGAATGGAATGGAATGGAATGGAATGGAATGGAATGGAATGGAATGGAATGGAATTGAATGGAATGGAATGGAATGGAATGGAATGGAATGGAATGGAATGGAATGGAATGGAATGGAATGGAATGGAATAAAGTTTATTTGACACACAAGACAGCACATATACAGGACATTGCAAAATAACAAAACAGAGATACATAAAACATAATAAACATGGTGGAGGTTACGGTCTCCAGAGTTACAATGTCGCCGGAGTGCAGGGCGCGTGGTGCGCTGTGCTTGGTTTATTATTTTGTATATTTTTGGTTTATTATTTTTGTCGCTCGGTAGTTCAGGAAAACATACAAAGGTTTATCGTCATGCGAAAAAAATCGTTGTTTTTATTAATAGCAACTTTAAATAAAAATTTATAACAAGTGTACCGAAGTAGCTGAAATTGGTTTTGTTTTCCTTTCATGAAGCTTTCAAATATTTTATTATTTGGATATTTTGTTTCGAAGGCGAAAATGTTTTAGCTGTCATTTCGTTGTGGAATTTACCAATCTGCAGAACAGACTAATCAATATTAATAAGACTAATTAATTCAAACTTAAAAGCTTTCAATAGGTGTCAGAATTACACCTATAGTATTCTAATGCTTTAAACTCAAGAGATTAATCATTGTTGACATTTTGCAGATTTTCTTCTATCATTAACCTTCAAACGATTTTTTGTTTCAATTTTTAAACATAGGTAATCGGTTCTTATTGTATTTAAAGATAAAAACTCTTACACGAAAATGCATAGAGTAAAAAAATACCTATATATGGCTGTTACCTACCTACTACCGTAAACATCGTCGTAAATAAAAAAAACTGTTTTTTAATTTACAATATTGTATAATAATATTTCCTACCAAATGATTATGAAATCGTGAGTAATTTGTAGTTGGTGTGATGTTCCTACAACAGTGCGACCACTTAAACTATTAAATTAAATCTATGAACATTTTAAAAGACAATGTCTTGACTCACTCCCTGACTCATCAACGCCCAGCCCATAGCCTTGGACCTAGAAAGCAAAATTTTTCACAGAGATTCACTTTATGATGAGGGACAGGGGCGCGGACCCCCGCTCCGGCTCGTATCTGGTGCAGAGGCTGTCCATAGCGATACAGCGCGGCAACGCCGCGAGCGTTATGGGCACCTTTGCACCGGCTACGAGGCGAGGCGGGCTGTTCGACTGGTAGGGTCGTATGTACATAGTTTTATCTTTGTATTTTTGTGTTAAGTTATATATAATTATTTGATAGTTATGTAGGCTTTATTGTAAAGACTTAAGTGGTAGGTTAATTAAATAGTTCTTCTAAAAAAAAAATATAAACAAGAGATAAATATTAACATTTATTATTTAGTATTATAATGATTTACAATAATAATGTCCGGAAAAATGTCCAACGACCATGCTCGAACTGAAAAATGTCCAAACTGAAGAATGTCCAATCTGAAATTATCACGCGTTCCTTTTTATTAAACTAATTTGACATTTTATTATTATTAATCTATTTTTTTAATGACTTCAACTTATTACCACAATTTTATTTAATGACCTTTATGATGTACACAAGTAATAAGGAATGATATTTCGAAATTCGAGCCTAAAAGCGTAAAATAGGGAATCAAATGTATTGCGCCAAGTTTCATGCGTCAAGTTCAATCCGTTCAGGCATTATTTTTACGTTTTATTTTTACAACCCCCTCGACATGGGTATCATCATCATCATATCAGCCTGTAGTCGTCCACTGCTGGACAAAGACCTCCCCCAAGGATCTCCACGACGACCGGTCTTGCGCTAATCTCATCCAGCTGGGTCCCGCGACCTTCACCAGATCGTCGGTCCACCTTGTGGGAGGCCTACGCTGCGTCTTCCGATACGTGGTCGCCACTCGAGAATCTTTCTGCCCCATCGGCCGTCAGTTCTACGAGCGATGTGCCCAGCTTACCGCCACTTCAGCTTCGCAATTCTTTGAGCTATGTCGGTGACCTTGGTTCTCCTGCGGATCTCCTCATTTCTGATTCGATCTCGCAGGGAAACTCCCAGCATAGCTCTCTCGTCATGGGTATATGCTTGTTTAATTATTTTTTATTGACTCAAGTCCGAAGTCATAGCGTCAACAAATCATCCGTGACGCCCCTAACCTTAACCGGGCGTTTAGAAAAAAAAATACATGACTAACTTGTGAGTGAAGAGTATAACATTAGGAAGTGATTACATGTAATAGTCGAACGATGATCATTATGACGTCATTGCAGTCAACACGGTGATCATTTTAGTTCGCGCCGCTCTGAAGGTGTTGTTTATTAATATCCTAGAGCTGGTATTATACTGATTCTGCTCTATTCAAAAGATTCAACTATTTTTAAAAAAAAAAATTCTATTTCCCATTTCTGAGGCTTAATACAGAATGGGTTTCGAAATTCCAATTCGAAAAAAAAGTAATACAACTTATATTTTGTTTTCGAGACGTTCTTACAAAAATGCCACGTGTTTTGGTAAGCCATTTCATTTGGAATGGAATATACTCGAGTCCTTCGTCGTTACGGCCCACTACCGAATGTCCCAAATGGGACGTAACAGCGAAATCTAAATTTAATATTATTTCTATTCGCCGTTAGATCCCAGTCCGTTTTTTAACTCATTTTAAATGAAAAGTAACGTCAGTAAGAAAAGTCTTTGGTACTTTTAATCGATGTTCGATGATTAGTCATGATTATTAGATGATTAGTAGTTTGACTGGCCTGTTGGCGTGTGGTAGAGTGGTAGCGATCTTGCCTACTGCGCTAAAGGTCGTGGGTTCGATTCCCACCCGGGACCAACATTTGTGTGATGAGCATAACAGTTGGTTTTCGGATTCTTGGTGTTTGTATGTATTTAAGCATTTATTTAAAAGTAAGTATGTACCCATTTATAAGCTTCGGCTTAGTTTGGGACTAAACAGCCGTGTGTGAATTTGTCCAAACATTATTATTATTAGTCCATAAGTAAAGTTTGAGTTTATACTCTAGAGTAGCAGAAAATAGCTCAGAAATAAGGGCATTATCACATCTGAGTACTAAACTAATACGTCTTGTGATATCGCAAACGTGTTTGACCGTTTCAAACGGTTGTTAGTACTGCATCGCTATAACTCTGTGATTGATTGTATGTCGATATAATTATTAACTAGGTCACAACTCTATAGGGGCAGGGAGTTTAGTTGATCGATATTACAGGTATTATGAGGAGGTATTACAGGTATTTAAATTAAATTAGTCAGGGGTGTTAAAAAATACAAAAAAATATATTATAAAAGGCATGTAACCGGGCGACTGGAATAATAAACTTGGCAGCTAATAATTCAAACTCAAGTTATCTAATCTAACCTAACCTCTTTTTTTCACGTGGGAAAATGCATTATGCATACCTGCATACCTGACCTTCTGGAGGGGAAGGCCGGGTGATGTGGGACTCGCACCCACTAAAACCCCACGGTGGCCGTGCTCGACGCAAATCTAACCTAACCTTTTTTTTTAACGTGTGGAAATGCTTTATGCATTCCCGACCTCCTGGGGGACGGGGGCCGGGATATGTGGGAGTCTCTCCTCAGAGTGACGATAGAGGAGCATACCCACTAAAACCACACGGTGGCCATCTCAGGCGCGTGGAGGGACCCCGGGATCGGTACGCCCGCCTCCGGAGCCACTCCAGTGCCCCGCCGCTTTGCAGCGGCCCCTCTCGGGGGGAGACGTTTCTCCCCCCAGCACCCTCACGGTGCTGCAGCAGCACGAGGCCACCCGTGCTGCCGCCCTCCTCGGGGTCGCGTCAGGTGTTATGGACGACTGAGGCCCCCGCCTCCGCCGTCCGCGACCCCAAAGGGGGAGTCGGAAAGCAGGCGAACTGCCCGTAGCGTTCACGACCCCAGCGGCCCCGCCAAGATCGCGGAGGGTAGGGAGAGTGGCGCACCGCAATACCAACTCCCCCCTACTACTCTCCCCCCGCGATCCCACCTCGGCTGCGGAGAAAGGGGAGATCGACGTCCCATACCGCCGTTTTATCTAACCTAACCTAGGTTAGGTTAGGTTAGATAAAACTCCCGCCACCCGCGCTCCCCCAGGGAGGAGCCTTGGTGTAGTGCAGGGGGGGCCCCGGTGCGTTCCTTAATTGGAGAGCCCGGGGCCCCCCTTACATGCACTGAGGAGGGCCACCGTGTGGTTTTAGTGGGTAGGCCCCTCCGTATCTGAGGGGAGAGTCCCACATAACCCGGCCTTCCCCCCGAGAAGGTCGGGTATGCGTAAAGATAAAACCCAGTTCAATATTTTATTTGCCACTTTCGCAATACTTATGGCGCTTCGTTCTCTCTGACTACACCGCCAGGGACATAGCGTGAAGATTATGTATGTATGTACTTTGAGGATTTTTAGCTGCCCGGATTATTATTAGCCTTTATAAAATATGGATAAAAACTTTCAGAACTAGCTGTTTTCCGCGGCCTCGCTCGCGTTATATAAGTTATTTCTGACCTTTTCCTTCTGCTCGGCTTTTCAAACGAAAAAAAAACTTTAGGTTTAATAAATTAGTACATTTTGTTGTTTTTTTTGCATTTACTTATGTTGAATTATAATATAGACAAACTTTAGACAACATTATCGTTTTTCTCTAAAACTAGAAGATTAACCAAAAAATCTTTTAAGTAATATTTTTACAGTTTTCCACACAACTTTTCTACAGTTTTATTATAATGTACCTACTCGTACGGTCGACCGCACGTCAGTGGAAACAAACCCAGTGTAAACTGGTCTTCCATAGTAATGAATTGAAACTCCCTAATAGGCTAGGCCAGCTCAAGGTCAAAGTGTTTCCACAGACGTGCGGTCGACTGTACCTATAGATAATAAAGTCAGCAACAAAAAAGACAATGCGTACTATCAAAAAATTGCAATTAAGACCGGTTCCCATTTCTCAATACTAAAAGAGAAAAAAAACGAAGATATATGCTAATGAGTGAGTTTACTGTGAAGGGGTACTATGGTTGAACGATCTCATTTCTCACGCTTCTCTGGTTACACCTGAGACAATAGGGACATTTTTTCATAATTAGATGGGCGCACGCTTGACCTCAATCTTACCTGATGGAAAGTGAAGATGAGACCGAAGATGGAACGCGTTCAACGTGAAGGTAGTGCCTATTCGGCCCTATAGACTGAAATATAAATAGGCTATTTGATGTAGTCAGTGGAGTGTGATCAAAAAAAAAATTTTTTTTCACCAGTTTTCTTCAAAACTTTCACATATTAAATTAACTAATTTAATTATTTTTATTTACCAGTCCTATCATTAAGTGACTTAACATTTTTACTAATGAAATTCGTGTGCCACAGAAAATAAATACTTAATCAAGTAACTGTCAGAATTCCAGATACAAGTGACATAAAACAAAAAGTTACAGGAGTTCAGAAACGAGATTTTAGTGACTTCTGATCACCTTGCAAGTTACAATTGAGCTGAATCGAGAATCGAGATTTCTAAAACAATGGTACCACTGATTTAACTACTCGATCAAGGCCGCTATCATCACGCCTAGAACGTGAGTGACCAAACTGTCAAACGCTTTAACCCACTGACTTTCGATTAGATGTCAAACGACCGGTTTATTAACAATGGCTTTAAAACAATTGATTTATAGTCGGCTTTTAATGGAATGAAGTTTACAACGATTAAATCTTGGCTTAAAAACTGGTAAATTAGGCCAACGGGGTTATGGGGACGTTTTGCAACGATGAGAGCCGACCAAGAGCTCAGCTTAAAGGGATAGTAGACGGCAGAAAGGTTCTCGAGTGGCGACCACGTATCGGAAGACGCAGCGTAGGCCTCCCACAAGGTGGACCGACGATCTGGTGAAGGTCGCGGGACCCGGCTGGATGAGGTTAGCCCAGGACCGGTCGTCGTGGAGATCCTTGGGGAGGCCTTTGTCCAGCAGTGGACGTCTACAGGCTGATATGATGATGATGAGACGGCAAACTTCTTGAACATGGAGTGACGTAGTGGGGGAAAGTTCGCACATGTAGTCGTCTGATCTATCAATAGCGCGCTCGATTCGGTCTGATCTACTAATAGCGCGCTCGGTTCGTCTGCTCTACCAATAGCGCGCACGATTCCGTCTGATCTACCAATAGCGCGCTCAATTCGGTCTGCTCTACCAATAGCGCTCTCGATTCGGTCTGATCTACGAATAGCGCGATTGATTCGGTTTGATCTACGAATAGCGCGGTTGATTCTGATCCACCAATAGCGCGCTCGGTTTGGTCTGATCTACCAATAGCGCGCTTGATTCGGTCTGATCTACCAATAACGCGCTCGATTCGGTCTGCTCTACTAATAGCGCGCTCGGTTTAAAAAAAAACCTAAAAATGCAAAAAAAATTACAATTAGGCTGAAAAGTTCTGACAGAAAATAGCATAAATTTTTTGGCCAGTTTTAGTTTGCTGGGCCAAAAATGTATGAAACTTTAGTGAAGGTCTTTTTCTCAGATGTAAAGGGAGATAATGTCTCTTGGAAATGCCTATTTTTCGTTGGAATGTTAACACTAGGACAAGTGAATTTCACATTTAAATTTCCAAGAATCAGTCGCTGTTATCTTAATATTCTTTTATTTACTGTTATTCTGATATGATATCGTAATTGTTATGAGTGTTATGATTCATATTACAAATGGCTTACGTGAATACCAGTATCTTGAAGTAATGATTGATTAAATCAGAAAGTCATTATATTTGATATTTCTCATGACTAACAACATAGGAACTTTAGGACATTAAATGGTTTTGTGGTCCAAAACTCTCAGGTTTTGAAAGTTAGAATTATTGTATTACTATGTAACACATGTCAAAATCAAATCAAATTAACAGCCTGTTCCCACTGCTGTTCAAAGCATAGAAACGGGAGCGTAGCGAGCTTTTTCCGTGTTCTGTGGTTCAGAGGACCTTTTCATACCTTTTGAGTCCTTAGATCTCCGTCAGGAAACGATTTAGGTGAGATCTGATGGTGGCTGTCCGGAGTAAGGATGGAGAAGCTCCAGAGTCTCCAGAGTGCTTTCCAGAGCCGATTTTTACCGCCTTTAGCTGTCCTTATTGCAACTTTTTGACAAGTGAAAACTTGTCAAACCTAATACACCAGTTTCTTGGCAGACTGTTCCTGGTCTCAGGTCCTATCTAGTCCACATTAAGCCAACCGGCCATTCCATCTGTTTCTAACGTTAACGCCCACCCACAAATTAGTGCAAGGGGGTCAACTAATCAGAGCACACGTAAGGCATAGAGAGGATTGTGAATTGTTTTGCCAAACTCTGCATCTAAGGTCTCTCAAAATTGACGACAGAAACTTCAAGGGATTCTATTTTATTAAAATGCAAAAATAAAAGAAACTGTAAATCGTAAAAAATCAATAACAACGTAACATATTGTGCGATTCGAGGAAATTCAAGATTAAATTTTGTTTAAAAGAGAGGCTTTGACGTAACATAGATAAAGATATCGCATTTACTTATCGTAGAAATCACCACTCCCAGTTTATAATATTGTTTTGTGTTATCCGGAACGGAACTTGCCTATTTCTGCCACAAAACAGTGAAGCCAAATTGCATTTTTAATTAGATCTTATAAGGAAAAATCAACAGAAAAGTGGGTCCTTGATAGTAGTTGATGTATGTTTGTTTGTCTGTCCAAACTTAGAAAACCGATTTGCCCTGAAAATTTTTACATTTAAGTAAGTACAAAGAAATGAAATTATGGGAAATGTACACAATTTTTTTAAATACCTATAATTTCAGTAAGAAAAAAAAACTTAACCCGCATATAAAAAAATTGATGTCAATAATAAAGCAGACCAAAAAAATGGGAAAATTGTTGAATTCCTTTTTTTGGGATCAGCCAAAAATACCTAGACTCTATCTAGAGTATACCTAGATTCTAAAACCTAGGGTCTATCCACATTATGACAACGTGTAACAAAGAGATAGTCTTTCCTATTAACCTTCGTAAACGCGTGACCCGTTAAAGCCATTAATGTCTTTTGTCTAATTCTCCATTTAGTAATTAATATTATTTATTGTTATTAGCTACCGCCCGCGGCTTTGCTCGTGCAGAAACAAATTAAAGACCTTCCATCTTAGAAGTCATCAAAGTCCTACACAAAATATGGTTCGTCAAAATGAACATTCTTCTTTTTATTCGATTTTTATGCAGGTCTTGCTTTATTCAATATGTACTTATGAGGAGAAATAGATCTTCCGTTTGACTATTATCATTATTCTTGTGATAAGCGAAGGAGTCATAAACGAATAACGACCCAACGCAAACATGAAGTCATGAGCGATTGTGATTGGTAATAGCATAGAGATAGGATCTCTTTTGTAGGCGGCGGCCGCGCCACCTAGCAAATTTTTTTGATTCATAATAGGAACTGGAGACGACCTAGAATGAGATTTTTCATGGATCTTTTTATTTTATAAAGATCACGGATAGAGCGGGTGCTCACAGACGGACACGTGAGCACTCGCGTCCCGCGGCGAGCGTGTGGGGAGAGAATGATGAGACTGAGCGAAGCGACAGAGGCATGTCAGGATCGCGATACTTGGCGCTCCGTTCTCTCTGCCTACCCCGTCACGGACATAGCTGTAAGCTAAGAAAAGGTATCCCATAGAACAGACGCTAAAATAACAAAAATAATCAGAGAGGGACACACTTATTACGAAAGTGGTAAGAGTAAGCAAGACAGATATAATAATCTTCTATCTCTATCTACGTATGCGAATTTTGCGATGCTGTCAACAAACAACAACCCGACTAAAATAGATAGTGTTCGTTCAGTTTGACCCCGCCATGTAAGAAGCGTCTTCTCAAATTATTGGGGTAAAAGAATGCTATTTCATGCTATACGCTGAGTACAAATCTATGATATACTCAATCAACGCATGTAAGTATGTTGTTGTTGATTTGACCTCTATTGAGGACGGGCAAGGGAAGCTTCGTCCTACAGCCCTGTCTTATTTAAAGTATTATTTCTTATATTTATTTAAACCGGCGGTTTAGTACACACACGCACACGTACAGTACGGCACACGTACCGTAACTGTACGTATAGTACGGCACACGCAGCGCGCATACCACGCGCTGCGTGTGCAGTACAACAACGCCTTCAGGTGCATGCTCGGCCTGCCCTGGAGGTGTAGTGCGTCTGGTATGTTCGCCGAGAACAGGGTTGATGATTTTTATGCCGTTATGAGGAAGAGGCATGCCTCCTTCATGGACCGAATAAGAAAATCTGACAATGGTGTATTAAGGGCTGTCTATGACAGTTGTAAAATTGTTATATGCAGTCTTTAAGTACACCTGCTATACTGTATGACATGTTTAATATTATTAATACTATTACATCCTGACTTTCTAATGTATTCTCTAATGTATTTCCTAATGTATTTTTAATTTAATTTAATTCAATTTGTCTTTTGTCAATTTTATGTGTCTTTTCTATGGGCTATATCGGCCTGAAATAAATTCGATTTAATTTAATTTAATTTAATTTAATTTAGTTACAGCACGGCCTCCACAAAAACAGAGCACGACTAGAGTTAGTCGGCGATTTTCAATAAAACCGCAGCACGGCCTCCATGCCATTCGGTGATCCACACTGCAGGTTCATGTCCGCACTAAACTGATAGTAGGTTTAATGAAGATTAACAAGGGACATTTTAGAACGATCTGGAAGAGTCGTTACACGTTTTTATTTAACTATCCCGCACAATATACACTTTAATAGGCACTTGTTGCATATAAAACTATCACAGATATACACCAAAAACTTACAATACACATTTTTTAGGAAAACTAAATAAGAAGACAACCGTCTCCGACAAAATTCCGCCAAAAAGCCATGTAAGTCGGTCATTCTACTACGAAACCATAATTCTGTTCAGGTTAAATATCTTTAAAATTCTTGGGGTTTGTGACTTAATAACTGGTTGTAATTATGCACAGAAACCAATATTATCTGCATGAGCGAGCCACACCAAGAATCAATTAATTAAAGATTAGTTAAGATCAAACTAACGTGAAATCGTCATCTCTGTCTACGTCATTTCTGTCTGCACGCAGTGACAGAAATGATATAGCGTAGACAGAAATGACTATTAGAACAAATAGTGCAAAAGTATTTAAAGTAAAAGTATAGAAAGAGATGTTGGTACAGATAAGGAAACAGACAATGAAAATGATATTGAAGGAGATATTAGAACAGATGATTAAGTAATAGATAATCAAACATATAATGATGCTAATTAAATTTTATATTAATGCTATTTTGATCTCAATTAACCAAAAAATAAACAGTTTTGTTGATTTTATAAAATTTTGTTTTTATTTTTTTCCCAGTAGAATAACCCAAGTATGTATGATTTGACATATTATTATGTGCAGTAAGGTAATAAATAAATAAACTAATCCAACGACACGCCACAGATAATTACAGCTAATATTACTCGGTCAGTGTAACCACGTGCGAGGCTTAACTGGGACACGCTCACTTTCCGACGGATTATTGTGATATGTTTAATGTTGTAAGGTTATATTAAAGTCACTAGCTTATGTCCCCCGACTTTGCCCGCGTGGGACTAGTTTTTTCGCGGGAAAAAGTAACCGATATCCTGCCGCAGGGTGTGATGTATCTCCACACCAAATCTCATCAAAATCCGTTCAGCGGTTTAGGCGTGAAAAATATACAAATTTTAACATCCCTTTTCACCCAAATCACCCTTTTCACCCTTGTCCCCACTGCTGGGGCTCAGGCCTACCCTCTCAACGAGGGCGTTCGGGCTATAGTCCACCACGCTAGCCCAGTGCGGGTTGGTGGACTTCACATGCGCCTAAGAATTTCTTCTTCGGCGTATGCAGGTTTCCTCGCGATGTTTTCCTTTACCGTTTGAGAGCAGTCAGTAAATGTACTTAAGTTTTGAGAAAAACATTGGTACATGGCCCAGCCGAGGATCGAACTTTGGATCTTTCGATATGATAGGCCGCGTCTTATCCCCGACGCCACTGACGCACTATAAATAGAACTATTATCATCGTTTCCAATTATGAACAAGAGAATATTAATTAAACTACAAATAGGACAGGCGGGCAAATTTTCTCAAAAAAATAATTATACTGCCAAACAAGAAAATAAAACGCGGCGAAACTACAAAAGACGCAATAAAAATTATGTTATTAAATATAATTATTTGGTAACATTTCGAATATTATTATTGACGCAGCGTACATAGGTGTATACCTAGTATTATGTAACATTTAAGTGGCAATATAGGGTGTTAATTTTGTTATTTATTTATTTATTTTATTTATTGTTGCTTACAATATTGCTTGCTTATTTCTATTCATACTATACACTGGTGTCCATTCCTAATTTACTTTAAAAAATGACAGGAGTTTCAACTTTTAATTTATATTCTACTACTTATTGAATTTTCGGTTTGTTTTTGTTTTCATAATAAAAATAAAAATTGTTCTTTTTCAGATAACGACGTTGAGTTGCTGAAAAAGGGTATGTATTCAGTGTGGTGCCTACTTACCTTAATCTTATTACTCTCACTTTTCAAACTTAGTGTCAAATTTTTAAAAGAAACCAGGAAAAAAAATTGATCAAATTCAACTAATACATCAAATCAAATAGCCTATTAATATTTCAGTCTATAGGGCCGAATAGGCACTACCTTCGCGTTGAACGCCTGCTTTTGTTTCATTGTCAAAAGGACCTCCTCCTTTTTAAAGCCGGTTGAAAGAGATCTCTCTCGCTGCAGCACCAACCCTCTACAACATAAAAACGCATGGCACTCTCGACGTCGTTTCTCCGTAGCAAATCAGCGTGACAGATTGCAGATACGTCCGTCTGCATTGTGAGTCCAAGATTATGAGTTCGAAGAGCGTATTACAATAATTACACCACCGACGACTCAATCAGGCCGACAAAAATTGCGCACTCCCAACGAAATTTGCGTACAATGGTCTCAGTACACGCGTGTACAGGATGTACTGTGCCATTACCATGCGGCGCGTCGATTGTTAGACTTTTCTTCTAAGTATAGTCGGGCGCGAAAGTTTTATTCGCTTTTTATTTACTGTTGAACTTTTTGACGCATTAGTAGCTGCACTGTCAGTGAGTGGATGCGGAGAATCGAAGATCAGATTCAGTGGCGTGCATTGAAAGACTTGTCCAGCAGTGGTCTAGTGTAAGCTGATTATGAGTAGCTACCACTTATGCTTTAACTTTGCGTACTTAGTTACAATTTCTCTGCAAATCACGTTTGCATTCCATTCCAAATTAATAGTCATTGAAAACAATAAATATTTAGACATAGGCTCAATGAAATTTTTAAAAAAATTTGTGTCCAGTTGGCGAATACCAAAAAGCGACTTGTTCCATGTTTTACTATCTGGGCACGCGCCAAAATCTTAACGTGTCCAGTTGAAGAAATAATAAATTCTACTAGCCTATTTCAAGTTTCACTACCTTGTAGAATACCTCGAGTCCAGTCGGTGAATAATCCGTTTATCCTGTGACATAAACACTGGCTTCGGTCGGTGCAAGTAATTTGGATTATCGATCCAGACTATGTCTGGAATTAAATATTGTAATGTACTAAATTAATAATTTCAAAGACGCGTTAGGTTTTTACGCTTAAGGTTTAAAGAGCGTCAGTGGCCTCGGGGATAAGACGCGACCTATCATATCGAAAGGTCCGAGGTTCGATCCCCGGCTGGGCCATGTACCAATGGGTTTTTTCTCGAAACTTAAGTACATGTACTGACTGCTCTTAAACGGTGAAGGAAAACATCGTATGGGAACCTGCATACGCCGAAGCAGAAATTCTTAGGCGCATGTGAAGTCCACCAACCCGCACTGGGCTAGCGTGGTGGACTATAGCCCGCACGCCCTCGTTGAGAGGGTAGGCCTGAGCCCCTGCAGTGGGGAGATTAATAGGCTGTTGATGATGATGATGATTAGGTTTTTAGATGATTTTTAGTTTTTAGGTGTACTTACCTAAATAATTATATGATTACCAAAATAAATGTTATTTTGAGGTACCTAATATCACTTTTATTGACGACTGTATAAACATCATTCGATCGCCTCATCTCGATGTGTTGAATGGAGGCGTTACCGACACAGAGCGTCGCGATTTGACGCTTCATACAACATTACCATACGTTGCGGGTAGAATGCAAATATAAGGTACATTCAGTAATGCCTAAACATATAAATATAACACAGCTCTTCGCCCCTCAGTCTTGTATATTTCGATATTACAGTCATTCGATATTTTCGTGGAACAAACACTTTAAATAGTTTATACATTTAAGTAAAAAGTATAAAAACCATCAAATTAACAGCCTATTCATGAGTGTTGGGGCTCAGGCCTGTCCTCTCAACGAGGGCGTTTGGGCTATAGTCCACCACGCTAGCCCAGTGCGAGTTGGTGGACTTCACATGCTCCCAAGAATTTCTTCTTCAGCGTACGCAGGTTTCTTTGCGATGTTTTCCTTCATCGTTTGAGAGCAGTCAGTATAGTACAATATACTTAAATTATTTCGAGAAAACCCGTCGGTACATGGCCCGGCCGGGGATCGAACTTGGACCTCTCGATTATGACAGGCCGCGTCTTCCCCACTACACCCCGACTCTAGTAAAGAGTATCAAATAATGTTAATAAAAAGAAAAGCTATCACTGCACCAAATTACATCAAAATCCGTTCAATCATTATGGCGTGCTTGACTGCTCTTAATCAACCAAACAAACAAAATATACCTAAATACACTTTCGAATTCATGATATTACGCATCGAAATGAAATCTATTACGTATGAGATAAGGCAGTTTATTTTTAAAAACCGTACAAGTGCGAGTAGGACTCGCGCCCTGAGGGTTTCGTACAAACTTAATTAAATAAATAATTAGAAAATCGTTAATAAAATTTGTAGTTATATCACAAATGGTACTGACTTATACTTTCTCATACTCTTGCGCAAAGTTAAGTTGTTGGTACAAGAAAAAAAAGAAATTTTTGTAATGTAACTACAAATTTACTTTTTTCGGATTTGTCTTTACTTGTGCTATAAGAGCTTGCTTCTTGCAAGATTCTAGGTGATTCTAAATTTCAAGATTCTAGGTGAACGGGAAGTACCCCATAAGTTTTTATTACCAAAATATTCAAAAGTGCGTGCATTGACTTAGAAGTTTGATTTTTTCAGAGCTCCAAAGGATTGTAGACCTTAGTATTTGATATTAATTTCAACTTGATACTTCCACGAGTTCCTGAGAAAATGGTCTTCACAGACATACAGATGGACCATGAAGTGATCCTATAAGGGTTCCTTTTTTGCTTTTGAGGTACGGAACCCTAAAAACAAGACGATTTCGTGAAAAAATCAATCATTTAATCACAGATATAATATCTCAATGTACCACGCACGAGCACGACGATTATTTAAAGTGACAGCTCTCCTTGACAGATTCGCTCGTTCACTTTTTGTAGATGTCAGAAACTGACAGCCGCGTGATATGAAAACTTATATAGCTGTTATTTCCAAAAAGACAATGAACCTTAACCTTATATAAGACGTCGGTAACGGTTACGACTTTTAGTATAAAAAGCTGAGGGTTCTGTTGAGTTTTTTTTCAGGAGCAAGAATGCAATATTCTGCGGTAGATTCTTACTTCGTCTTTAGATCGCTTTAGACGATTTTTTATCAAGAGAAAACATGTCAAAGTCAATTTTTTTATTGTATATTATGAGTAGGTACACTGGGTACATTTTATACACGTTAATTGTATAACTACCACCGTTTCCTAGGAGTTTCTATTCTAGGCTGAAGCAACATTAATACCAGGCATCTTTGTCATTGAAATAATTGTCTATTTTATAAATAGCTTTATTACTTTGTTTTTCAATGTAATATTCTTAAATTCTATGTCCTTCATTGAAAACTTGGTTGGTGAAAAATATTACTCTGTTATTTATTATTTCTTATCTTTTTATTATTTAAAGAATTTCCAATTAAACGGAACCCTAAAAAACAAAAATCATTCTAAATTTAAATCAATTCTCAATCTATTGTCCAACCAAATCGGTTACGTTTCAATGGAACACTCCCTTTCTATCTTTGGCAGCTGGCCAATTCAAAGCAAGTCGGATTTCACACTTCGCCCGCGACATAACATTTAGTCACCGGCATAACAATTATCCGTAATACCATTGTCTTTATTCAAGAGAAAGGGCAAAGTGTGAAAATCTGTGCTAGAGAAAGTTGTGGTTTTGTTCCACACAGCAGTTAATTTTAGGTACCTACTTACGATAGTAAAAGTGTTGTGGTAAGCTATTGGACTTTATCGATAAACAGCGAAAGTGACGACATCATCGTCATTCGTCATCACTAGTCATCAGTCATCAACAACCTAGTAATACAAGTAATAATGTTTGGACAAATTTACACACGGCTGTTTAGTCCCAAACTAAGCCGAAGCTTGTAGATGGGTACTCAACAACTGATAAACATCATCATCAACAGCCTATTAACATGTCCCCACTGCTGGGGCTCAGGCCTACCCTCTCAACGAGGGTGTTCGGGCTATAGTCCACCACGCTAGCCCAGTGCGGGTTGGTGGACTTCACATGCGCCTAAGAATTTCTTCTTCGGCGTATGCAGGTTTCCTCACGATTTTTTCCTTCACCGTTTGAGAGCAGTCAGTAAATGTACTTAAGTTTCGAGAAAAAACCATTGGTACATGGCCCAGCCGGGGATCGAACTTCGGACCTTTCGATATGACAGGCCGCGTCTTATCCCAGACGCCACAGACGCTCTTAATAAATACTTAAATACATACAAACACCCAGAATCCGAAAACCAACAGTTAAGCTCATCACACAAATGTTGGTCCCGGTTGGGAATCGAACCCACGACCTCTGGCGCAGTAGGCAGGGTCACTACCAACTACACCAACAACCACAACATGGAAATCAACTCTTATTTAAAAGTAATATTAAAAGTAGGAGGTACGGTCGACCGCACGTCAGTGGTGACACTTTGGCCTTGAGCTGGCCTAGCCTATTAGGGAGTTTCAATACTATGAGAGACCAATTTATACTGGTTTTGTTTCCACTGACGCGCGGTCGACCGTACTCGGTGATTACAGTATCAACCCAAATAAACATGTTAGACCCGTCATCATTAACGGTTAAATGAAATGTCATGTAACTTCGTTGTCTAACTTTGACAGCCGGCTAATTTCAAATTGTCTTTAAAATAAAAAAAATCTGTCATACGTTAAGGTCATTGCTTCTTGCCTAACCGCAGTTACAGTGTAATTATTGTACGGTAAAGACACTAGTCTTAATCGATCAGCGAGGTATTATAGTTTGTCAAATAAATCATGCAACAAGCATATTAGTGGGGACATTTAAAACTTGTTCTAAAACTATATTTTTGAAGCAGTGTTGCCTTCGATAAATTTTAAATGGGTATTTCCACTAATTACATTGCATTTCATTATACTGTTATTGCACCATAAAATAACATAGATAAAATAATACAGTAGCTTACATAGTACGCCTGGGCGATCTTATAGCTTAAAGCAATTTCTTCCAGAGATTACTATAGGTACCCAATTCGTTTGATTTATTAAACAGACTCTATCCTTTGAGTTCTTGGTGCAGTATAATAAATATTGGTTGTGGGCGAAAATGGGAATGCTCAGAGTGTAGTGCATTTCTATATGTCCATGAGAAGTGTAAACATTCACTCAGTATTATGTAATGTAACATGAGGTTCTATGTACCAGTTTATACTGTGTAACGGCAAACAGGTGTGATAATATGAATTTACGGATGGTGTGAAAAAAAAAATATTTGCACACTTATACGCAATCAGTATATTTGGTCTACAATTATGTATTTATTTCATGTGCACTTCAAAAAAAATTTTAATTAGAAAACAAACAAAATACATCGAGAATATTAGCTTCATCATCCTTTATTCCTCAACCTATTCAAGTATAAGGGATTAAGAACGAAAATTACAATTTCCTGGCTCAGTCACGACTACAGGAAATTCCTCAACTCAATAGGGCTTTCAATGAAGTAAAAGGTACTTAAAATACTAAGGAATACAGTTTGATATTAAAAAGCTGTAAGAATATGCTTTGAAAATGATGACAGGATATTCTATATTAATGACAAAAGAAAACACGTTTAATTTGAGAAAGTAAATAGGCTTTAAAATTGAAATGAGTACTTACATTTTTAAAATTCTACCACAGTATTTTTTTTTGGTTTTTCCTACGCATTTTTGAAGTATTTACCTATTTGTTATTCCATTTTTATTTATTAACAAAGAGATGTTATGGAAAAAAACCGCTACATTATTATTATATTATGGATAATATGTATGTAGGATGTTTAGCGACCTAGAAATTTATAGCATCTGCTTCTGAAAGTTCTACACCTGGTTATTAGCTATCCTATATTACTATTAGAATATATGATATTTCCTAAATTGTCAGACAGAACAAGTAAAAGATAAAACCCAAGTGTGCGGCGATTTTTTTAAATTTAAAACGAGCAGTACCGTAGGACAGAGCGTACATTAAGTCAGTGATCCCATATCCATTTTTTCCCATGGTGCGTTTACCATAACCGCCTGTGGCATTACTCTATTTGCACAACGGCTACCTCACTTGTTATGGTATTTTTTACCATAACCACCGCCACAGTATAAGGATAGGTATGGTAAAGCCACTCGCGTGTACCCATAAACTTAGAATATACAACACGTGAGAAAACATGAAGAAAAATTACTTTGCACTGGCGTTGTATGAGAATTTATTGAATTTGACTAACTTGTGCTGCTCAGATTTTATTCTTCCGATATAATAAAATGATCCTTATATGAAACTGAGTCGATCCCCTTTATAAAAAAATTTATCAAAATTACTCATTTTTATGGACAACTCACGTTTGACAAAAAAATTTACTATGTCAAAATTGTTTTCATAAAAAAAGACCTAATGGTTACTAATACAATTTACCTGTATCTCCTATGGCTTCGGACTTGCCCATACTGTCCCAGTTAAAAAAACACACTGTAGCATCAAAAAGTAAAGGTTAATCTAAAGACCGTACTATACTTTACGTATACTGTAAATTGAGATGAATTTTTAATATATCGCGGTATTGGCAGAAAATTGGCTGAGATGGCAAGGATATATACGATCTATTTTAATATTTATGCTGATGCTAAAAATCGTGCACAAGTTTTTTACAATACGATCACGACTTCTTTCGAATGTCGTCGGAATGAGACCCCTTATTTTATCTACTCTGTTGTTACGAAGGGGGCAATTCTTAAAATCGATTGCAGTCCGATAGTTCATTATTAAACATGCAACTTGAGGACAGGGTTGTCGATCGTGGCCAGGATTATCAATTTAATAAATCCTGCGTTTATAACATTGTCCTAGATTTTCATCAGATTTGACTGAAAGCGTTCACCACGTGGTTTAGTTTGAATGACAATACATGCTGACACGTGACTGTCAAGATAACGTCATTATATACTCGGAATGAAAATAATTTCATATTTCTGCGACAAATAAAATGAATAAAACAGCTTAGACATAACACATTCATATCATAACCTATCGTAGGTATGTACACTTCGAAACCACGCATGACCTTCAAATCTTGATTTAGAGAGGGTTTTTCTAATAATAAAATGACACCAATACTTTTCTATTATATTAATTTGTACTTACGAGTTAGTACGTAAAAAAAGCTAGCTAATACGTAAAAAAACTATCTGTCTCTCTGTCTATCGGAATTAGTCGAAAAGAGTTAACACTATTAAGTTTGAGATTCAACATTTCGAGATTCAACATTTTGAGATTCAACATTTTGAGGATCCAACATATTGAGAGTTCAACATTATGAGAATTCAACATTATGTTCCTGGGCGGTATTTACGAAGTCGATAGCGAGTTTTATACGTTGTCAAGTCATGGCGTAATGGCCGTCTGGTTCCGGTAATTTTTTTCGATTAGTTGACAGCCCTACGTCAATTGCATACGCCGGACCCACAGTAGTCGACTAATAATACGATATTGCTGTAAACCTTCTGTAAACGCACCGCGCTATCTGGTAGATACTGGATTATTAGACCTCATATTTGCATTAGCCATTGGTAATTTCCTTTTTCCAGATCGCCATTTTGAATCCTAAGATAGGATATGATTGCCGCAGGGAATGCTATGAAGATGATAAAATATTCCATTATAATTATGATATAGATGGTTTTGACAGAGGCTTAAGAAAAATAACATAATGTTACTCTGTATTATAAACAATTGAGGCATTTTTAACAAAACGCAGTGTAGGCAGGCCTCCCACAAGGTGGACCGACGATCTGGTGAAGGTCGCGGGACCATGCTGGATGAGGTTAGCGCGGGACCGGTCGCCGTGGAGATCCTTGGGGGAGGCCTTTGTCCAGCAGTGGACGTCTACAGGCTGATATGTTGATGATGAAACAAAATGTTACGATTAGAAAAGGAAATCTATAGTCCACCATAGCGGAGTTGGAAATACGATAATAACGAAAATCTATCATCATGAAGAGAAAGCCCTTCAAATATATTTCTTACTGAATTCCTAGTTGTTCTTCTGTTCTTATAGTACCTATTAATTATTCTACTTTCTATAAGGTTTGACATCTTATGGTTTTTAGGGTTCCATCTAACGGACTCCAAAAAAACAGACCCTGCTCGTTGACACAGAATAGCTAATATATTATTAGGTACAGAACTCTCACTCCCCAACAAAAAAAAAGGGTTTTAAAAACTTGCATACATTGATTGAACACACAAGTATACCTTGTCAAATTGCACAATCTAAAATGATTTTTGACATGTTAAATTATGAATTGTGCTTTGACAGATAGGTAGATTAACCCGATGCCGACTGTACACTTTGCAGGCTTATATTTTAAAATATCTAGACATGATACTTGACTCTGTGTAAGCAAAACTCATCCTTGGAATTAGTTGACGGTAATGGCAGCAAAAAAAGCTACACATCGCATAATTACTATCGCAGAATGTTGCGTAAGCGCCGACCGGCTATTACAGTTTGATCAGACACTTATTACTTTGCATGTTATCGTCGGCCAGTAGGTAGCGTTGACAGAAAAATTACACTAAGTTTTGTAATTTTCATTCATGAAGTGTAAAAAAATAATTTCAAATGTGCCAATCTAGTATTAAATTAAGACTGAAGTAAAAGAAATGTTTATTGTTTAAATATCAAATAAACCTATTCAAATTCGATTAAAATTCAAATCTTTATTCTATCTGTGTTTATTGCAGCAATCTATATCATCACAGAAATAAAGCAAGACTTATTTTTGTACATAAAATAATAAAAAGTAAAAAGTCAGTCATTAAAAAAGTTATATTAAAAAACACTCATAATCCCAAGTAGTTCATTAAAATGGCCTAGTTCCCAGCCATTAAAATTCATCGGTAAAACCAATATTTTTTAGATCGTCCTTATTTAAAAATTACAATTTTAGAAAAATTATCGCTGTCAACATCGGCTGCTTTTGCTATCTGTACCTGTTGGATCAGAAGCAGAATACGAAACCTATTTGACATAAGCAACCAGATATCGCTTCTCAAGAAACTTTATCAATTTATGTCTTACTTAGCTCTGTAATAGAGTTCAAAATCCTTAAGCAAATGCGCGGGAGTGAAAATATTATAATTATATTCCGCAGCAGGATCTCATTGGTGTAATTATGTCTTCTTCTTGTAGGTACCCTCTTTAACCAATGTCTATGTATAGGAGGTAATACTACTACTAGGCGGCGCCACTAGTGCATGGGGTAAATCAATATAAAATATAACCATTTTTTTTTAATTTAAATTAAAGGTGAATTTTTTTTTCAAATTGAAATGGGACCCTTCCGACGCATACTACCAAAAACGCAAATTACTTTATACGCGCATGACCAATGTGTGTTTCGCAAATTACCAGATACGCAGATGACCAGATACGCGTATGACCAGATTTTGTTTGGCATATTACCAGATACGCGTGGACCACGCTCAAAATACAGCCTATTCAATAAAAAAGGATCATTCAAATCCGTTCCCAATCGGCGAAGAAGATCACGTAAGTCACGTAACACACACACAAAAAAATACAGCCAAATTTAAACATTACTTATTTTTGATGTCGGATGAAAATAAATGTAGTATTAAAGCTAACATTACATCATCATCATATCAGCCTGTAGACGTCCACTGCTGGACAAAGGCCTCCCCCAAGGATCTCCACGACAACCGGTCCCGCGCTAACCTCATCCAGCCGGGTCCCGCGACCTTCACCACCTCGTGTGAGACCTACGCTGCGTCTTCCGATACGCGGTCGCCACTCGAGAACCTTTCCGCCCCAACGGCCGTCAGTTCTACGAGCGATGTGCCCAGCCCACTGCCATTTCAGCTTCGCAATTCTTTGGGCTATGTCGGTGACCTTGGTTCTCCTGCGGATCTCCTCATTTCTGATTCGATCTCGCAGGGAAACTCCGAGCATAGCTCTCTCCATTGCCCTCTGGGTGACCTTGAGCCTTCTTACGAGGCCCATAGTGAGGGACCACGTCTCGGTACCGTATGTCATCACTGGCAACACACACTGGTCGAAGACTTTCGTCTTGAGACACAACATCATTACATCGTACATAGTTATCATACAAAATTCATTCAAATATCTAAGTAGATTAAAATGTCGGATTTACCATCCTATTCCGTCTGTGTCTCTCTGTATGGCATATACATATTTTCTATCACCGCAATGCATGAATAAAAAAAAATTGCGACTCCCTATATGGATGAGTAATAAAAGCATTCTATGGGTGTCAAAATCGTGTCAAACTAATCACAAAATTATGACTCACTCACACATTGTCATTTTCAAACTCCATATAAATTTGTATTAGCAACCTCCTCCCGCTACTACGCTTCCTTTGACCGCACCCCCCCGGTAAATGGCACCATAGGTTCTGGTACTAAATACGCAAGATGCGATCTCCACAGGGAGCGCGCGCGCGACCAAAGAGATTTGAATCTTCTTGCTGCAATGTCTACTGCAAATGACTTACACGAAACCAAAGGATGAATATATGGTATTCGTACAATCAACAGAATTTAAGCGGCATAATACTATTTACTAAACTCTTTGAGAAATACTTAGCTTCCAGGCTTGCAATAGAATCCAAGGTGACCAATTAACCATAGAAATTATTTTGACTCTTTTCTCTCGGAAGCCTGAAAGCGAATCATTTTTAGCGATTTTTTTTGCTACTTCTCTTTGCTGCCAGACGTGTGGTAATGACTTCTACGAACACTAAAATTGATGCAAACAATAGCCTAGTAAAAGGTATACTTGTGGCTTAAAAGGAAGAAGCCTAGGACATAAGTAAAACATTCCAATGGGGTAATGTACCGGTCCTCAGCTCAGCTGTGGTCGTGTTGCATGCCGCTTATGACAGATCACGCGATTGAGAAGCGCTTGGGCAGCTAAAATGTTGCGAGATGGTGGCAGTCTTTTATTTCACCCTTAAGCGTAACACACACAGCGCGGCGGCGTTGAGATAGCGTTGCGGCGGCGAATCTGCGGAAAGCGAATAAAAAGCGGAGCCCTTCAGACATGAATACCGCTAGCGGCGGCAGCGCGGCGGCGGTTTGTATGAAGAACGCTCCGCACCGCGCCGCGCCGCCGCCGCTCTGTGTAGGGGTTCTCATACACTACAAAGGTATACAACGCGCCACCGCCGCCGCTCCGCAACGCCTGTCTGCGCTAATCTGTCAAATCAAAACGTCAAATCTGTGCGCGCGGTTTTGTCGCTTTCGCCGTCGCACCGCCGCCGCGCCGCACCGCCGCCGCGCCGCTTTGATGTAAAGGGCTTCATACTATTTCGAACGTTACAGAAAAAAACCGCAACGCTTTCGCTACGCCGCCGCTCAGTCTGTGTTACGCTTTACGCGTCATGACGGGGAACGCGGAGAACGGAACGTAAGGAGTATCCCAGACAGCTACCGCAGGCCGCAGCTCCAATATAAAAGGCCGCGCGTGTCTGAAGTCTCACATACATTGCGTATGGAATAAAACAGGCCGCCACCGCCACCGCAGGCCGCGTGTGTGTGTGATATGCTTAAAGTATCGTGATCCTGACACACCTCTTTCGCTTTCCTCAGTCTCATCATTCTCTTCACACACCTGTTCTATCTGATACGTATGTCAGTCTAGCTCCTCCCGTTCGTTGAAAATGTTTGTGTCATCGTTCGTTATGTTATTCCAGCGAAAAAAGCGATGAAAACATACACAGATACATTACTTACAGAGAGTTTGTTTAATAAACCAAACGGCTTGGCCCAAGTCACTTATGTAAATTAGTGGGGAAAATTTAAAACTTGTTGCTAAAACTATATTTTTTAACCAATGTGTCTGTCAATTAAATCAAACAACTCGATAATTATAGCGGTAATTTAAAAAACTACTTCGAATAGTTATATAAGTTCTAGTACTTTTAAATTTCTCCACTAGTTAAGTACTCAAGTCATTTGAGATTGAGACAGACTACATACATTTTACTTGGGACTTCATGCTATAACTTCGCTAAAAGCGCTGTATTAGAGGCCCAAGAACTAAAATTAACTCCAGTTCAGTTTTATTGTTTGCAAAGATATATTGTGTGCAGCGCATGCTTTATGGGAGTACCCCGCAATTTATGGACTGATCCCAGCGAGACAGTTGCCATGGCAACGTGAAGGCTTGATGGGAATGGTAAACTAGTCGGTAATACATCTTTCTGTATAGGAAAGGGGCGAAAATAATGTACTGTGTACATGGTCTCTTTGCAGGCTTCATTAGTTTACAAATTTGTTCACTCACATACATAATATTATTCTTAATAAAACTGTGTTCTGGCTACCACGGCTCCACGTGTAAAAGAAAGAATTTTAAAACTAAAGACCCTTTTCATTCCGCAAAGTACGGTCGACCGCACGTCAGCGGAAACAAAACCAGTATAAACTGGTCTCTCATAGTATTTAATAGGCTAGGCCGGCTCAAGGTCAAAGTGTTTTCATGTAATGAACAAGAATTGTATGAAACAAAGGCAGGGCTCTGTGCTGTTAGGTTTGTTACTGTTTCTTCCCCTCGGCTATACAGGTGGAGACAGAGTAGTTTTAGACAGAATTGAAGTCAAAAAGAGAATATTGTATTCCAATTTTGTATAAACGAATTAGACAGAATTGACGCCAAAAAGAGAATATTGTATTCCAATTTTGTATAAACGAATTAGACAGAATTGACGTCAAAAAGAGAATATTGTATTCCAATTTTGAATTAACGAATTGGACAGAATTGATGTCAAAAAGAGAATATTGTATTCCAATCTTGAATTAACGAATTGGACAGAATTGACGTCAAAAAGAGAATATTGTATTCTAATATTGAATAAACGAATTTTCTTTTCATTTTGATTCCTCTGATGCGGTCGACAAGAGCGAGATGGCTAAACATTTTCTTAACACAATAAAAACCAAACAATTTTTATGAGGGCAGGCCGGTGGCGTCGACCCATGTGTCTAGTATCCGATACTGCCCATTAATTTTTATAGAGTCGTTCCAGAGTTGAGACAAACCCGTCTTGCCTCTCAGAGGTCGTCGGTTAGAAGCTTGGAAATCAATCTATGTTTAGCTGCGTTAAGAAAAGGTTCTAGACAATGTTCAATAAATCTTTCAAATGCGAATATGAATACATACAGAGCATCCGTGACTGTTGAATACGTGGCCTGTCATGTCGAGAGACCCGGGTTCGATCCGGCCTTGCCATGTAGGATTTTTTCTATTTCCTTCTATATTTACTGCGTTTTTTCTTCATTTCTGTTTAGTTTGTGAAGTTGTATACCCATATTTATTTAAATGAAAATTCGTTTATTCAAAATTTGAATACAATATTCTTTTTTTGACGTCAATTCTGTCTAAAACTACTTTGTTTCCACCTGTATAATAGTCGAGGGAAAGAAACTATTAAGTAGGTCTTGTTATCAGCATATTTATATCCATACTACGGCGATCGTCAATAGTATCAATGATCTAAGCCATACTGTTATTTATGTTTAATTATTTTGTAACTACCTCTACAATCAAATCAAATCAAATTTACTTTATTGAGCACCAAATTATATCAAAAGTTTACATTACTATATATTACTAAACTGTGTATAATCAAAAGGCGGCCTTATCGCTTTCAGCGATTTCTATTACAATATAAAGTAAATAAATATAAATTACTGACTACCTCTCAAACTATGAAAGAAAACATCGCCAGGAAACCTGCATACGCCGAAGAAGCAATTCTTAGGCGCATGTGAAGTCCACCAACCCGCACTGGGCTAGCGTGGTGGACTTTAACGCCCTAACGCACTCGTTGATAGGGTAGACCTGAGCCCCATAGTTGATTAGAGAATGAATAAAGTAATAGTATCTAAAAATTGCAGAATTTATGGGTGTTCGAGCAAACTATTTCTGGAGTAGAGCATATACAGGGTGTTTAGAAGGTCATTAAAGCCTTGTGGAGGTGACAGGGTGATCGAGACCACGACCTTTGCCTTTCGTGTAAAGTCTACGTATGATGTGACCGAAATGCTAATTCCAGTTTTTATGTGGCAGTCTAGTCTATGGAAATAGCTTTTTTATGTATCATTCTACACGCAAATGTCAACTTCTGTGCAAACATATGAATTACGGCCATGTGTATAGGTAACTTAGTCTAAATCTGAAACCATAAAAATGCTGTGACTCGCCCGCGGAGTTGCTTGTTAGGTTTCGCGACTGATTATGGACCGACGACCTGAAAAAGGTGGCCGGTAGGGGCAGAAGACCTATGTCAGAACTGTATCACTTGAGTTCTAGTATGAGGCGTCACTCACGACGAAATGTAATAAGCAGCTTAACTAGTTAGCAACAGAGCCCAATTTCGCATTTTGTAGGTTTAAGCATTGTTCAGGAGTGAAGCTTCTGTACTGTAGTAACATTATGTATTCTGTGCCTATGTCCAACAGTGGGCCTCAGCAGCCTAATTATGATGTAGGTAGCTTAAAATATTTCCTTAGCTGTCAGAAAACAAACTTCATTTGCGTCTGGTCCACATGTGCGAGCAAGGTACCGGAGCAGCAAAAACAAGTTTGTATTACCATACAAACTTTGCAGTTCACTTGTGAACATGATCTATCGATTATTTTGCTTTCAGCCGCAAATGCGTTTGGTTTCGAAAACGGATTAGGTATACCACATACCATAGAGATATGATCTCTTTGGTGGGTGCTCGCGGCCCCCTATAGAGGCGTAAAAAAAGCATTGTATGGGTGTCAAATGTATTACAATACTGTAACTCCTCATTTTCAAACTCCAATAAATTTGTATTTGCAAGAAAGAGTGAGAAGATACTTTCCCCTCCTCCCGATTCCGCTTCCTTTGTCCGCAACCCCCCTGTAAGTGACACCATCGGTTCGCATACTAAATATGCAAGATGCAGTCTCCATCCAAGGGAGCGCTCGCGCCACCAAAGAGATTCGAACCTTCCTGGAATATTATGTTCGCATACTAAATATACACACTTATGTTTTGTTGTTTCGGTAGTAATGAATAGATGTTTCATTGTTAAATAATAGATATATTAAATCGTATCGAAAACATATAAAAAACTGATGCTTGCTAAAAAAAACTGGATCGTGATGTAATTGTACCAAATTGTATAGTCATCGTTTATTAATAACTACCTATCTACCAGACTAATACAAAAAACTTTGGAAAAAATTTAGGAAAAGGAGGCATTATTCCCTCCGAAAGATTCTCGAGTGGCGACCACGTATCGGAAGACGCAGCGTAGGCGTCCCACAAGGTGGACCGACGATCTGGTAAAGGTCGCGGGACCGGCGGGATGAGGTTAGCTCGGCACGGGCGTCGGGGAGATGTCTGGGGGAGGCCTTTGTCCAGCAGTGGACGTCTACAGGCTGAAATGAAGATGATGACTATGAGAGACCCATTTATACTGGTCTGGTTTGGCCGACCGTACCAACTAACCAAGACAACGAATGGTCACCGTTCAAGAATGAAACGCTAATCATATTTACCTAGATACAGCATCTAGAACATAAATCGCTGCCTGTCAGTTGTCCAGACGTCTGGAAATAGTATTGTAATCGAACAATTAAATATTTCATCACAGAATAATGCCATGAATCATTTTGGATTGTTTGTTGGATTTATTTTTGAAAACACAAAGATATGAATAAGATAGGAAGACAATTTGAATACAATTTGAATAAAAAAAAAAAAAATATTTAAAATTTTGAAAACTATATCTGCTGTCCCTATTTATAATAACATGTTTGGACAAATTTACACACGGCTGTTTAGTCCCAAACTAAGCAGAAGCTTGTACATGGATACTCAACTACAGATAAACTTACATAAATACTTTTAAATAAATACATATATACATACAAACACGCAGGATACGAAAACCAATAGATATGCTCATCACACGAAATGTTGGTCCCGGGTTGAAATCGAACCCACGATCTCTGGCGCAGTGGGCAGGGTCACTACCAACTACGCCAACAGGCCAGTCGAAAGTTTTCTCTAGTGTTTTTTCTCTGTTCTCTTAACTTTTCAAAATTTTGTCTCTATTGGCTTATTAAAGAACTGAGTCTTAAGAATATATCACATCTTTGCAGACCATTTTTGCTTTTGTTTATTTAATATCTAAATACTCTCTCTAATGTTGCCAGAAACAAAAGTTTATTGGTCACCATTACGCCGATACAGATGCTTTTTCTTTTGGCACTTTGCCCAATGGTTACGACACAGTTATTTATTTCCTGCTTGGAATACTAAGTGTTGTTATTTGGGACACAATACTGAGTTTACGGGTAGCATATCTAGGCTGCTGTGTTACATCTTTTGCCTTCGAACGACCCGATTATAATATTATCAAAAGATAATTAAATTACATACCTACAGATAATTTATCGATAGAATAGAATTAGACAAATAGAAATAGAATATAAACATAGAATTTTTTTATTATTAATTTTACATTTCTTTGGAAAAATAGACTGTAAAATGACTAAAAATTTACGAGATAAAAAAACAAAGTTAAATTGCGGTTCATCGAATACAGAGGGTATGGGCCTACAAATATTACATGTTTTCGACAGATGCATTAAATAACATTATTTTTGTATAATTTCCATAAAAAAGACTTAAACGATTTCTTGTTACTTAAGTGTAGAATTACTTACTCTGTGGTGTAGACTGTCCCTAGTTTATGCACAGAGTAAGTAATAGTTTACGCCACCCGCATTGGTCGCGTTCACTGGGGAAGCCCTAAGTCCAGCAGTGGGCAACGAAAGGCTGATATGTATTATTTTTTTCATTGTAAATAATTTTTGCGTAAAATTTTTTTAAGTCGTGAGTGAAAAAGTTGTTGCGGTGTGGCCGTACCTTCATGTTTGAGTTGACAAGTGAACGTGTTTTTGTAGCGTTATGATTATCAAACTTGCCTATGCTCCTATCACTTGCACCAAACAAAGCACATTGCACAAGCCTATGACTAATCCAAATTCCTAGTGCATTGAGACAAGCACTACAATAGACATTGTAGATAATAGTGTTTTGGGGTAGCTCTACGAAGTATTATTGTCTATGCTGAGAGATAATGATCATAGAGCAAACATAGAATGCAGTCGCCATACTCTGGTGTTTGCCTCTGCCAAAATACTTACGTTAAAAAACTAAAACCCGTCTACGAATTAACTTGTTTTTTTTTCGTAGTCGGGTTTTTTTCACCTTTGCTTTTTTACGCAGATCAGTAGGTGCTTTAATGTTTTTTTTTAAATTAAGTACTTACAAAAAAAAAGATACTGCGAACCAAGACGAATTCAACGGTATCTCGTTTTTCGAAAACGATCCAATAGTTTAGGATCTACAAAGAAACACGACTAAACTATGTGGAAACAAACATACATATTACATAGAGTGTTTAAGCCATAACCCTCCTCTTAGCGCCGCCGTAGTCGGATAAGACAAACTCACACTTCGACTCACAATTTTTGTGTATGGGAATTTCCCAGACCGGTAGCGCGCTGGTGTGTTTTCCCCTTTACATAAATGTGGGTCATAGAAGACTAACTTTCTCCATGTTATTGTTTTCTCTAGAATTAGAGATTAGGTACAAGAAAATAATAGTGACATAGAGTATCCAGACGTCCTATTTATTATCTACGTCTGGGTAACTTTATTTTTCTTGATTCCATCAAAAGGGAACCCCCCACCACCACCCCCCATCCCCCTCCGCATCCCCCTTCGCATCCCCCTCACACAACCCTCCCCCCCACCTCCCATAAATAAGGTTTCCCCATCGTCTGAATATAACTGATGACACATTTTTATTGGACTTCTTAATTTGGTCCGGTTGTAGCGGGACAATCTTTTCTACGCGGACGAAGCCGCGAGGATCAGCTAGTATTACTATAAAAATGCATAATAATATCACGCAATCTATCATCATCAAGTAGACATCAGCCGCATTAAAAAGGGCCAGCATTCCATACAAAAGAAGTTGGAATAAAAAGTGACACTTGACTAATACGCTCATAACGACCGTAAAAGACAAATGCAGTGTAAAAAGAAGAAAAAAATGTCGGGCAGGATTATGGACAAGAAAAAAAACTTTTTTTCCTCACTGGAATTTCCAGCTGGTGAGTCAGTGAAGTTGTTGACTCATAGAGATGTCTTGGTTTTCAACTATTTATTGCAATACATTCCTATCTTACTAATATTATAACGGCGAAAGTTTGTAAGGATGTTTGCGAGTGAGGATGTTTTTTACTCTTTCACGCTGTAACGGCTGAACGGATTTTGATGAAACTTGGTACAGTGATAGCTTATCCTGGAATAACATATAGGTAGAGGCTACTTTTTACCGCGGGTATTAACTTTCTCGATTTGAAAATATTTTAAAGTGTATTGTAATATTTACAAACAAACATAATGGTACATTTTTGATCATCCGAAATTAGGTAGGTATTTGTACATCTAAAGTCTTGAAACAAAAAAAAATGGACAGACAGACGAACAACGAATTGATCCTATAAGGGTTCCTGTTTTTCCTCTTTTGAGGTACGGAACCCTAAAAAAGATCGTATCAAAGTTTTAGGTTAGAAAAGTCGCTATTTGTGGTTTCTATAATAATCTTTTTGAGATCTTTATCTCTCAATAATAATTGCGAGGGTGTATTATTAGAACCGCTCGATTGACCATATTATGAGGTCAATTACTGTCTCGCACGATAAAACTGTTCGAACCATCCCATGCGTTGTAAAACCAATAGTTATTAGAGCTTAGCACAATTGATATCTGTTTGCGTGTTTAAAATCCATTAGTTTCAGTGTTTACTTTCTGAGATTATCGAGGACTTCATCTAAACGTTATTATCTATCTGAATTTAAATTGAATAGTCTTAGAACAAAAGTACACTGCTTTGAAAATAGCTGCCTTCTTAATTTTTATGGCTGTTGTTCAGGAGTACGTCTACCTAGGACAGACAATACAGTTGGGTAGGACCAACTTCGATAAGGAAGCTGACCGAAGAATCTAGTTGGTCTGGGCAGCATTTGGAAAACTGCCTCAAGTCGACGCCTATTCCACAATGTCTAAAGAGTATATAAAGTCTCTATTTTTGAATCGCTCGCCTCGCCTCGCTTCGCTCGCGGTCGATTCTATTAATTTTCCTTCATTATCCGAAACAATAGCATCAGTGGCGTCGGGAATAAGACGCGGCCTATCACATCGAAAGGTCCGAAGTTCGATCCCCGCTGGGCCATGTACCAATGGGTTTTTCTCGAAACTTAAGTACATTTACTGACTGCTCTCAAACGGTGAAGGAAAAACATCGTGAGGAAACCTGCATACGCCGAGAAAGAAATTCTTAGGCGCATGTGAAATCCACCAACCCGCACTGGGCTAGCGTGGTGGACTGTAGCCCGAACGCCCTCGTTGGGAGGGTAGGCCTGAGCCCCAGCAGTGGGGACAAGTTAATAGGCTGTTGATGATGAGGATGATCCGATACAAAAATCTGTAGAATCGACCGTTCGAAGCTAGGAGAGTGATTCAAAAATAGAGCTCCCCAGCTCGTCCTGCCAGTCATGACTTACGGCGCAGAAACGTGGACACTGAGACGGTGGAGCAGGAGCTCTATTTTTGAATCGCTCTCCTCGCTTCGAGCGGTCGATGCTACTGATTTTTGTATCGGATGTCGAAGGAAAATCAGTAGAATCGATCGCTCGAAACGAGGAGAGCGGAGATGTTCAAAACTTGAAAATTTGATTCGGTTGATCGAATCAATTAACTATTTCTTGAAATTGAATGAGTGTCTCTAGTGAACCCCCGCACAGCTCCCCCTTTGACACCTAAAATTGGTCATTGCGCAGAAATCAGCCAACTTCACACAGCCGCCATTAAACTCTACGGGGACTATACTCGTATGTATAAGTACATCAATGGCCAGAAATCTTGTTTTGAAATAGATGTGCCCAAGCGTTGGACTTGTGTTGATTTGAAGTGTTCTCGGCTAGAAGACCAGGCCCCACGTTAATGTTACGATTACCATTTCCGAGGAATATCAACAAAAATTAAAACGCTATTAGGGTGGAACTAACATTACAATGTATCAAGTTCCAAGTAGTACATTTTTCACTGTGCCAGTGGTTCCCAAACTGCAGATTATAGGGACTCAAAGAAAGCGTACCCAGCGCGGGTTGGTGGTATTCACATGCGCCCATAGAGATAATTGTGATTTCTTTGGTGGGTTCTCGCGGCCCCCTAATTTTTTTCATTCAAGCATGCGCATAAGAATTTTTGGCGTGACCGTACGCAGGTGTCGTCGCGATGTTTTCCTTCAACTTTTGAGAGCAGTCAGTAAATGTACCTATATAATTAAGTTTCGAGAAAAATCATACAGGTCACACGACCTATCAAATAAAAATTCTTGGCTTTTACTGAGATCACCGTCAAGCTTATAGATTGTTTATTCCTCCTTACTACCTTCCTTCTGAATAAATAAATGGTTACGATGACAGTTTTCTTCTGCTTCGTAACCGCTTTTTAATGACATAACTTGAGCGCCAGAAAACGTAGGTTCGATTCCCAGCAGACAGAAGATAGCAACATTTAAGTAAAGAAATAAAATCTGTATTTAAAATGCGCTAATGACTTAAAAGTTATTTTAAAAGTTAAAGTTATTAAGTTGGTAATAAGTTTAAGTTATGCTAAAAGTTTGAGTGCCGCTGCCCTGAGCTGGTCGTGGAGCCGTGAGTAGGAGAGCAAACATTCAACATTCCCGAGTGCGCATGCGCTAACTTAGTGTAATGTTCATCATTTACATGCTAGGGATTACCCTCTCTTGTAGCGCATACAGGGGGGGGTCTAACATATTGTTAGACTTTAAAGATTTTTTTCATACTTAATATTCTTTATTATCAATAAAATACAAATAAATTTACATAGATAAACTAAAAAAAAAGAAAACAAACTAAACTAAAAAGATTACCTACCAAAAAAGAGGGGACAGCCCTACACTAATATATATATATCTTCTGTGCCTGCAAGTAAAATATCTCCTCCAGCTCTGCGGATGCCTTGATGGTCCCTAGTACGCTCGCTGCGTTGCCCCTTTGAATTTCTAAGCTTATGCGGCTGATGAAGAAGGATCTGGCGCGAGGGTCACCGGACTTTTCTTTCAGTAGTTTGCCCAAAGATTTTTAGTTTTTTGTTAACTTTATTTTTTGTCGTTGACTGTACTTAGACTACGACGAAGGAGTCTAAACTTGACGAAAAGCGAATTTGCCGAAACAAGGACTTGACGAAAGTCGTGGCTACCCTAGGAATAATACCTTATCTATACAAATCTATACCTACTAATCTGTAAATTAAATAATAAAACTGATGATTTTGTTTTGTTTGTATGTTTATTTCTTTGCGCCGGACTTACTCGCTGGTCGAGGTAACTGGAGAACTGTTCTTGAATCGCTCTCCTCGCTTCGAGCGACGATTCTACCAGTTTTCCTTTGATATCCAATACAAAAATCGATCGAGGCGATCGATCCAAAAATGGGCCTCCCGTCACCTGATGCGTCGTTGCAACGCTTTGAAAAGTCCATAAACAGTTTCAGTGCTTCAGGGCCCCACGGTTCCATTGTCCCGGGCGCGGGCGCCCACCAAAGGGATCCTAGCTCCATGGTCTCAGTCCCTGACGGCACAAACTGACTTAGAAAACCCTGTGCCCAAACCGTGGGGACATTTTGATAGGCTGTTATGTTGATTTGAACCGCAGGGTTAGAAGGATAAGAATGTAAATTATAGGCACATGATGACATGAAACCTTCGAAGTCAGTTCAGAATTCATGATTTCAGCCTTTTATCGTCCACTGCTGGACATAGGCCTTCCCCAACGAACGCCTCCACACCCAGTCCTCCGCTCTCCGCATCCAGCCGCTTCCAGCCACCTTCTTTAGGGCGTCCCGGTCCGCGGTCTCCACTCCAGAACTCGTCTGCCCCAACGGCCGTCGGTTCTGCGACAGATGTGACCCGCCCATTGCCACTTCAGTTTGCTAATCCTTTCGGCTATACAGGATGCTGTATCGAGATTACAGTAGTGTAATTATTACACATCCTGTATGTCCGTCTGCCTGTTCCCCACAACTTCCTAATAGCACACGTTATGAGGTAACACGTTCGACTCCGGCCACTTGCAATTTAACATTTAAATGTATCCTGTAATGGGTTCTCAGCCCGGGTGGGGCAGTCGCGATGTCGTGGAAATTTGTGATTAATGACAGCTGTTTCTAAAGGCATTCAATGCCCAGCAGTGGGATTAAGTGTGGCCATTAAGTGCGGGATTAAGTGTGTCATCTTTTTTGTATGGAATAATAAACTACTAGGTACTCATTTGTCAGTATATAGGACAGAGCACAGAATGTTCTTACGCGGGCATCGTCGCAAAGGACGCCGCGGCGGTCGGTATATATAATTTTCCAACCTCTTTGGTTTATAGGGTCCGAACGAATGCCCCAGATCTCGAGTGGCGACCACGTATCGGAAGACGCAGCGTAGGCCTCCCACAAGGTGGACCGACGATCTGGTGAAGGTCGCGGGACCCGGCCGGATGAGGTTAGCGCGGGACGGGCGTCGTGGAGATCCTTGGGGGAGGCCTTTGTCCAGCAGTGGACGTCTACAGGCTGATATGATGAGATAGGATAGAGCACAGAATGTTCATACGCGGGCATCGTCGCGAAGGACGCCGTGGCGGTCAGTAGACATAATTTTCCAACCTCTTTGATTTATAGGGGGAATGCCCCATCAGGAGCTAGTCAGTACCCTGAATCTCTTCTCTACATAATATAAAAGCTCCATTACTATTAGTGGAAACCTGTAATTGGTTTACTGTTTATAATTTTAGTTTTATTTTGTAATGTTTAACTGTAGGTTTTTCCAACAATTTTCAATAAAAATAAAACATCTAGTCCTTGAATGTCTTGTAGGTCAGTTAGGTCCTTTTCCCCGAAGGTCCATTTTCCCCGAAGGTCCGATTTCCCCGAAGGTCCGTTTCCCCGTAGGTCCATTTAGTGTCCATAATTAATATCTACGTCAACTATTAAAGCCATACATTTAATAATATACCATCGGCAACCATCTCGGAATCAACATGGCGACCGTGTCGGCGGTAGATGGCGCTTCGTGGCATGTCGTCGCATATTAATGCCTTATGCATTGTTTAGTTGTCGGGCTAGCATATTAATTAGGTGATAGTACATTTCTCGAAACAGAAAGACGCGGGTTCCCATGATGTCAGAGGAAGTGGGGCGTTCAAGCTTTAACTTGTGATCGTCGGCGATTCTTGAACTGAGTGACGAAAGAAAAGAAAAATTTTTTTTGTATATTTGTAAAATTAAAATAATTATTATGATATATATTTTTTAATTATGTGTGTATTGTGTGTGTATAAGATTAATAAATTGATATTTTTGAATTAAAAAAAATATTTGTAAAAAAAAATTATAACTCAAAATATAAAGTTGACGTTTAAAACTCGTACGGTCGACCGCACGTCAAAAAAAAAACCAGTATAAATTGGTCTCATAGTATTGAAACTTCCTAATAGGCTAGGCCAGCTCAAGGTCAAAGTGTTTCCACTGACGTGCGGTCGACTGTACTCAACAACTGATAAACATACACAAATACTTTTAAATAAATACTTAAATACATACAAACACCCAGAATCCGAAAATGCTTATCAGATATGCTTATCACGCAAATGTTGTCCCCGGGTGAGAAGCGAACTCACGACCTCTGCCGCAGTTGGCAGGGTCACTGCCAACTACGCCGGTGCGGGTTGGTTGACTTCACATGCGCCTAAGAATTTCTTCTTCGGCGTATGCAGGTTTCCTCACGATGATTTCCTTCACCGTTTGAGAGCAGTCAGTAAATCAAGTTTCGAGAAAAACTCATTGGTACATGCCCCGGCCGGGGATCGAACTTCGGACCTTTCGATATGATAGGCCGCGTCGTATCCCCGACGCCACTGACGCTCTCTATACCTCTTGTCATCTTGTACTTCCAACATTATGTTTAATTTATACCTACATGTTTACAGACATTTTTTACCTAACAAAGTATAATTTTTTACTCTGGCCTGTCAAAATACTAACAAAGCCCTCATTTTAAAGAAGTTACAAAGTAAACAGACGTAACTGCTTTTAACGAATTTCTCACCTCACGGTTACAGTACAGTTCTGTACGGTATGTACACTATACTTATAGCTAAAACTACGGAAGGAAAAGAATTTTCCTTTTCAATCGGATGCAAATTTATTTCACACCCGTTGTGTGAATTTGACATTAATTTCTTCGCATTTAAATAAAAAACAGACTATATAATAATTATATAATTATTTTAGACTTTCGCGCTTTGTATTCATAATTATAGCCACCACGGCCGGTGTAACCTGGTCGAAACGTCGGGCAAGGTAAATAAAACTTATTCGTGTGTAAGACCCGTAAATAATTATATAATTATATATAATTATTTACGGGTCTTACACACGAAATAGTTTTATTTACCTTGCTTTAGTTTTATTTATTTTATTTAGACTATATAATTTCCGTCCGCGACGTTGTCCTTTTTTTTCGAATAAGGTGTTTATGTAATCAAAAGACTTCGGAAATCTGAATCCTTAATTTTCAAAAGAGGTGATATTTAAATCTGAAACAGTTTTGAATTGTTTTAACCCCAAAACTATGATGTACGGTCGACCGCGCGTCAGTGGAAACTAAACCAGTATAAACTGGCTCATAGTATTGCAACTTCCTAATAGGCTAAGCCAGTTCAAGGTCAAGGTGTTTCCACTGACGTGCGGTCGACCGTACAAGCAGACACGCCATGATGCTAAAATTAAGTTTATGGTGCGGTTTTTGTTGCCGTATTACGTTCCTATACTGTGCCACAAAATTGTACAAACAATACCTTTTTGGGTGCAGTGAACTTTCCTCTTAGCGCCATATAAGTCAGTTACGTCAAAAAAGGGCGTAAGTTTGAATTGTTACATTCTGCCGTATAACTGTGAGGGCGTAACAAGAAACTTAGCAAATTTAAATCATTGAAATGGTAGCATAATCGTGGATGGACAATAAGAAATAACATAAGTTAAACATTAAATAAAAATCAAGATGTATTGTGATTCGTCATGTATTTTGATTCGTTATGTATGAGGAACACGAGGAACAACAAATCAAAATAAAAATCAAGACGGTATCTATTTTGATTCGTTACGTATGAGGAACATGAAGAACAACAAATAAAAATCAATACGATATGTATTTTCATTCGTTACGCATGAGGAACATAAAGAACAACAAATCAAATCATAGTAAAAAATCAAGACGATGTGTATTTTGATTCGTTACGTATGAGGAACATGAGGAACAACAAATCATAAATATATTTTCACGTTTACTAGTTTGGCCAGCTCACAAACCATTTCCACCGAGTAAAACCAAATTCAAAAGGTAGTAACAAACAAAACAAAACACAAATCCGTCTGAGCCAGCTCAAATCGCAATAAACAATGGCTGCCCACGTCCGCTGTAAGGGCTGACGTATACGCAGAGTTATAACCGCGCCGTTTGACGGTGCGTTTCCTTCGTCTAATAGAGTGAGAGCTGAATAAAATATCCTGAGGGACTTTATTTCAAAATGGGACTGTACTTGAAAAGGGGACTGTACTTGAAAAGGGGACTGTACTTGAAAAGGGGACTGCACTTTAAAAGGGAACTTTACTTGAAAAAATGACTTTACTTGAAAAGGGGACTTTACTTGAAAAGGGGACTGTAGTTGAAAAGGGGACAGTAATTTAAAAGGGGACAGTACTTTAAAAGGGGACTTTACTTGAAAAGGGGACTGTACTTGAAAATACTATACTTAATACAACGGAAAACACAAAAACTCATTGCAAAACCAGATTTACATTTTCAGAAATACGGGTGTTCTAATAACTCTTAGCAGAACAAAAACATTAAATATACTCGTATCTACAACATTCCTTTGTGAGGCAATTTTATAAAATTTAAAAATCAAGATAATCTTGAACAAAAAGCTATCTGGAACCAGTCCAGTAATAATATGTTCCCGACTTGTTTGAAAACTGGTAGCCGTTGAAATAACACGATTAATATGTGCGAAGGGTAGACTGGTGCGGGCAGGACGTCCGTGCGGTGTGCGCTGCCCTTATACGGTATATGTATTCGTGAGGATACATGCTAATGCGATATACGGATTTTAGTAGAAATTTTACCTATAGTAAGCTTTAATGTAGACGCTGGTATACTCGTCAGTGTCCCTATAGTCGTCATATGGATATAAAAAGCATAAATAACCTGTTGTCACCTTAGTGTTGCTATCTAAATTGTTCTAAGTAAGTAATATTTAAAAAATATGTTGCCATGAAGAGCTGTGTTGGTACAACAGGTTAAATATGCTTTTTACATCATGGGACGACTATAGAAACATTGACGAGTATACCAGCGTCTACCTCAGGGATCGAGAAATTTTATACATACATAGGTATGTCTTCACGCTATGTCCCTGGCGGGGTAGGCAGAGAGAACGGATCACAAAGTACCGCGATCCTGACACACCTCTCTCGCTTCGCTGTCTTATTTTTCTCTTCACACGCGCCAGGAAAGGGACGAATTCATCGGGAAGAACATTTACCTACATAAAACATCAAATACGTGCAGTAAATATATTCATACATACATTCTTACATACCCACATACATGTTCATACTTTTATAATTACTTCTTTGTAAGAAAAATGTAAAAAGCGACTAGAACCTGCTAGAAGCAGCTGTAGATAATAAATTACTAACTAACATTGTTGTATATATGTGGCAGTTACGACATTTTGAAGTAACAAAGTGTGTTTATTCTACAAACTTTCTACACCACGTCGGCGATAGACAATATCGTAAAATTTGGAATTTATTGCGACATACAGTCCCGACAGGAGAGAAAGAATCGTACGGTCAACCGCACGTATAAACTAAGCCAGTATAAACTGGTCTCTCATAGTATTTAAAACTCCCTAATAGGTTAGGCCAGCTCAAGGTCAAAGTGTATCCACTGACGTGCGGTCGACTGTACCTTGTTGGAGAGACGGTAAAGTGACGAGGGATTTCGAATGACAAAATTAAAATTATTTATTTGCCATAAATGGGGACAAAAGATGACAAATATAAAAAATACGTGTATAAATGTACCCAGTGTAGTGTATTCATATTACGCAATGAAATATTTTGCTTGACTTTTAAAAATAACAAATTGTAAAATTCGAGTCAAGTTATAAGACCATGCCTATTTAGATAAATAATAAAAAGCATGCAAATAATTTGTCCTTTCCACCGAGGTTATACATAGTGCCTTTCATGACTAGTGCGCGGAAAATACGTTTTCAGAGAATAATTTTGCTTGGTTGGAAATTGGAAGATGATAGTAGAAAAAACTCTAAGAACCGTCGTAAAAAAGACGTAACTCACTTAGTAATTGAAAAGCCGCGCATAAGATGGTAATGAACTTGTTTTTACCACTGCCTATCTCTTTACATCGCTGGGTATATCTGTAAGCATGACTTTGATTGGCGTTAAAAATAATAAATGTATACGTGTAGAAAATACAGAAAAGTTCTCTTGGTGAGATTTAAGTGATAATTAATCGCACTCTTCTGTGTATTTAAAAATATTTTGAGTTTTTTGATAAGGCCCACCAAGTTGTTTACACTTCTGGATAAATGATAAGTTTTCTTAGAAGGCAATGACAAATATATTGAACATAGTTTTGCTTATTGTTTAGCAGCTGCGATCATCAAATACTATATATTGATGATCGCAGTTTAAAAAATTTTGATAGAAACTGTTTCTAAAATAGGAAAAATTAAGAAGGCATTTATTTTGTTTTAGGGGTCCGCCAAAAGGGCGTCACTTTAAAATTAATAGATCCCACAAAAAATTGTTACCATAGAAATGATCATCAAAATTTAAACCCCAAATCTATGTCATTTTGCTCTCTCCCACTATTACGTTTCGCTTGCTGTTTTGTCAACATGGGACTCACGTCTACATAACGAAGGCGTTCGGGCTATAGTCCACCACGCTAGCCCAGTGGGGGTTGGTGGACTTCACATGCGCTTAAGAATTTCTTCTTCGGCTTATGCAGGTTTCCTCACGACGTTTTCCTTCACCGTTTGAGAGCTGTCAGTAAATGTACTTATGTTTCGAGAAAAACCCATTGGTACATGGTCCAGCCGGGGATCGAACTTTGGAACTTTCGATATGATATGCCGCGACTTATCCCCGAGTGACGAATGGTAAAGCTAGAGGAATTTAAATTGCAAACTATTAATTTTAAAGCTAACAACTTCAAAGTGGGATCCATTATTTTTAAAATTCATTTATATCAATCCCATTACTAGGAATATAAGTATTAACGACTTAGGTTTAAGCCTGTATTAAGTCATACCTTGTCATTTTAACTACTAAGTCTAAGTAACAAGCAATTTCATGGAATGCTTTCTACCATATGAGTAATTTTCTTCGCAAAATATCACCTATTACGAATATACCCATTCGTTCCACTATTATTATTATAGAAAATCAGTGGTTTCGACCTTTTCGTCTTTTTCATAAAGTGCATAATAGAGTACCAATTTTTTAAAGTTAGCAAGTTCATGTACTGTTTAATTTTTAGTCTTATTGTTCAGAGTTAGAGTTGGTTTTCGAATGAAGGGGTGTCGATATAAGTTTCGCATAGGGTGACCAGCGATGTGAAACGTCGCTTGATAACTGGTTAAAATGAACATGTCTGAATGAGGGCTTAATATATTCGGTCAGTGAACTTAATAAATATATAAAATTACCAGACTGCTAGCTGAAATTATGACTAACGGATTTTGTATGGCACCTAATGCTTCAGATTTCTAGTAAAAACAGATATCTGTCAAAACTTATTAAATACGTTTAACGTAAAATATCGGAAGACGCAGTGTAGGCAGACCTCCTACAAGGTGGACCGACGATCTGGTGAAGGTCGCGGGACCCGGCTGGATGAGGTTAGCGCAGGACCGGTCGTCGTGGAGATCCTTGGGGGAGGCCTTTGTCCAGCAGTAGACGTCTACAGGCTGATATGATGATGATGATGAACGTAAAATATTGGGTCTATCTCACCTTCATAGGAGCGAGGAATCCCTGTCCACCAAAACGGTGCCCCAATCAGTTTTTCGGTGGGCTTGAATACGCTATAGAAAAGAAATTCTATTTTGGCGTATGCAGGTTTCCTCGCGAAGTTTCCCTTCACCGATAAGTCTGTGGTATAAACAGTACTTAGGTTTCGAAAACTCATTGGTACGAGCCAAGGTTTGAACCCACGACCTCAAGAAGGTGAGGCGAGTGAACAACCAACCAGGCCACTAACTATTTAATTGAGGATTTTTTGTCTTAGATGCATCAAATAAACTTGAAGAATTAGAAAAAAAAATGTTAATAAAAATAAACTAATTTTTGTTTTTTCTTGTTCACAGGATAATCTGCCCTACCAGTAATTTGAAGGTATGTTTTTATTTTATACCACATAAAACAAAATTAGGGTCACCATATTATTTACACTTTTGGAAAATGATAATGGTTAAAAAAAAGTTCAATAAAAAAAGAAAATCAATAAATTTTGTAATAACTGACATTAAAATGAAGTACGTAAGGTGGACTGGAAGAGATCCCTTGGCGGGATAAGTCCACTTTTGTACCATAGTTTTATTCGTATATGTGTTAATGTTTCTGCAAACGTTTACATATATACACACACACACAAATACATACATAGCTATATTATATATAATAGATTCGAATTTCTTTCAAAATACATAAAACTAAGGCGAAAAAGGTATAATTATTTGGTTTTCAGAAGTATAACTTAAGTTTCTCATTTTCTAAAGTAGTCTAGTTATATTAATAGGCATAATTAGATCTCACACGATGCGTGAGGTTTTTTTTCCGTACATCACTTGTCTCAAAACCTGGTCATTTATGAAGATGCAGATTATTATCAGCTCTGTGGACTTGTTGCGTCTGGTTTTACCAGTCTGTGCTTGTTTGCAAATAAGTACGTTTAAGTACCTACTTGTTACTGTTAGTTACCACGTTATTGAAGTTTTTTTTACGTTGCATATGTAATTTCCACTTCATTTAATTTGTTAGTTAGGATTTGAGGTACTTCGGCACAAGCCACATAGAAGGGACGTAGGGCGAGGACAGGGCGAAGACGCGGCGTCCGTTTAATGAACTTTCATACAAAATGTATAGAAGCGTTGCGACGCAAAACATACAGAGGAGACGGGGCACGGACGCGACGGTTCGTCGTCGGCGGGCGCGGCCCGGGTTGCCGTGCCTGCCGGGTCTCTGCCCACAGCGCTCGCTGTCCTGCAACCATTGAGTGATTGCCGCAAACCAGAATATAAAAATGAATAAATATGTCTTTTTTCATCGACAATTACATTTGCAAATGTAACAATGCGGCCATGACTTCTAGTAAAGGAAGTCACGCGAGCCATACAATGCCCGTCTTTTCTTTACGTTTTGCAATAGAGCGCATACGACGAATCGTCGCGTCCGCGCCCTGTCTGTGTTTGTTTTGCGTCAGGATGCTTCTATACATTTTGTATGAAAGTTCATTAAAGGGGCCGCGTTTCGTCCTATCCTCGCCCTACGTCTCATCTGTGTGGCTTGCGCCTTATTTATTTAAAGCAGTTATGTTTTTATTCCATAAAGTGCCTACTATTTTTGATGATGACTGGCCTGTTGGCGTAGTGGTAATAACACTGCCTACTGCGCCAAAGGTCGTGGGTTCGATTCCCACCCGGGACCAACATTTGTGTGATGAGCATAACTGTTGGTTTTCGGATTCTGGGTGTTTGTATGTATTTATGTATTTATTTAAAAGTATGTTTATCAGTTGTCGAGTACCCATGTACAAGCTTCGACTTAGTTGGGACTAAACAGCCGTGTGTAAAATTGTCCAAACATTATTATTATTATTATTTCTATACTAGTGTTACCACGCTTTAGTAATTATCTTTCGTGGAACCTATTAAGTTAGGTACGTAGAATAGATAATTACATGTCATTGAAAATAGATTTTTCGTTGCGGTCCAGTTTAAATGACGTTAGATAATAAATGATTCAGGGAAAAAAGATAAGAGAATTTTTTATTATTTTCTCAATTATTGACAAATTATGTAAACCTTATTGCTTATTTCAAACAAAAATCATTGTTTTACCTCCTCGCACTCAGTTACAATTTTTCAGTTCGTTTTTTGTTTATTCCTTTTTATTGTTTTCAAAATATATTGATATTTTTATCCTGAAACTTCCCAGATTTACACTATCATTGCGGTCAATTTTACTTAAACGTATTTGATCCAAATTTTTGCGTAGTCGAACCAGTAGTTCTCAAGTTATACGGCGGACAGACAGACAGACAAAAATCTTCGATAGGATAATCGTAAACCCTTTGCATCATAAAGTTATGCCCAAGCATTGCCTTCACTTAAAACTTTTTCTGTTTTTATTACAGCTAAGTTATTTCGTACGATCGATTAAATGCCCTTGCTTAAGCGCATTCGTTGAATCCGACTGTACCATAAAATCCCATACCTACCTTATAATTATTCATACATACACCATAATAGCCTATTCGTAACTATTTTTATTTTGCAAAAGGTAATTAAAAGAAACATTAAACGTATTGGAAGACTCATTAAAACGCTCCTTTAGGGCGTAAGGGACGTATACTTGGCGTAAGTGGATTTTTCTTTTTGACGTAAGTGCCTATACTTTGCAAAACTATTTGAATAATTGGCAACATTAGTTAGAGAGTTGATTGTACAGTGGAATTTGAAGCAACATGTTGCGTTGCGAGATCTCTTTGAAATATTACGCCCATATAACTTCAAAGAAGAAGGTTCGAGAGATGTATTTGCTGAAAATAGCTCCGTAAATTTTATTTGAATGATTTAGTTAGAGAGCGTCAGTGGCCTCGGGGATAAGACGCGACCTATGATATCGAAAGGTCCGAGGTTCGATCCCCAGTTGGGCCATGTACCAATGGGTTTTTTCTAGAAACTTAAGTACATTTACTGACTGCTCTCAAACGGTGAAGGAAAACATCGTGAGGAAACCTGCATACGCCGAAGAAGAAATTCTTAGGCGCATGTGAATTCCGCACTGGGCTAGCGTGGTGACTATAGCCCGCACGCCCTCGTTGAGAGGGTAGGCCTGGGCCCCAGCAGTGGGGAGATTAATAGGCTGTTGATGATGATTTAGTTAGAGTAGGTACAAAGATTTTTCAACCGACTTCAAAAAAAGGAGGAGGTTCTCAATTAGACTGTAATGTACAATGTTATTATTTGTATGTGTATGTTACGCTATATCTTCGCCAATTTGCGAACCGATTTGAATGATTCCTCTTTTATTGAATAGGCTTTATTCCAAGGATCCCATTTCAATTTGAATACAATATTCACCTGTAAGGGTAAATAATTTTTAAAAAATTAGAGGACAAAAATAAATCATAATAATACCTAATAATATTTTACGAAGTCGTTTTTTTTAAAGTCAGTTTTTTTAAAGTTATTAAACGTAATACTTTATTTCTTAGTAACCTTCATGTTAGTACCTTACCGTACCTTCAAATTGCTTAGGAGTACACTGGGTACATTTTGTTCCTAACTGATGGTCTCTCCTATAGTATTGAAATAGGCTAGGCCAGCTCAAGGTTCCACTGACGTGCGGTCGACTGTACAAAAACATCGTTTAGACGTCACCTGCTTCCCACAACTAGGGGAGGTCTTACAAAAAGAAAAAAAAACAGATTAAAAACTGGGTGAAGCGTAGACATAAAAGTAAATTGTAAAGGTTTTACGATGCCTAAAAGCGTTTTAAAATTCCATATTTAGATCAAATTGATCATTAAACGGTTGGTAATCTTGAAAAGTATCGCGGCAAAAATATATTAATAGCAACTGGTTATTTTTATACGGTCAATGGTTATATAAAGTATGATGAATAGAATAGAATAAATTTATTTAGCACTCACAAGGCAACATATTACAATAAATTTATACCTATCTAACTTACCTATGTACAGTCAACCCGGAGAGTGTCGGCCAGAGGCGGGGGTCAGGAGACTGCGTGCAGTCAAGTGACCCATGGTGACCACTGACCACCCACCCACCGGTTGACTGCACGCGTCGGTGTTGCAATGTGGCGTCAAAGGGACTTCTAGCTCAGCATATGCTGCAGGGTCTGCAGCGCTGGTTTTCAGTGGAACCACCAGGACACAGTACATACAATCTCTTACATATTGCTTATGAGCATCATCATCATCAGCCTGGACTAGTCCACTACTGGACACAGGTTTCCCCCAAGGCGTTTCTGAACCCGATCCTCGGTTCTCCGCATCCAGTCACTGCCAGCCCCTCACGCAGGTCGTCGCTCCATCTAACCGGAGGGCGTCCCACACTAAGCTTCGAAACTTAAGTACATTTACTGACTTTACTGGAACTTTACTGGTTTGGACAAATTCACACACGGCTGTTTAGTCCCAAACTAAGTCGAAGCTTGTATATGGGTACTCAACAACTGATAAACATATATAAATACGTTTAAATAAATACATAAATACATACAAACAACCAGAATCCTAAAACCAACAGTTATGCTCATCACACAAATGTTGGTCCCGGGTGGGACTGACTGCTCTCAAACAGTGAGGAAACCTGCATACGCCGAAGAAGGAATTCTTAGACGCCTGTGAAATCCACCAACCCGTACTGGGCTAACGGGTGGACTATAGCCTCTCGTTGAGACAGACAATATTGGGGACATATCAATAGGCTGTTGATTTCAAGGGAAATTATCCAAAACAGTGTAAACCCAGATTTCTTTCATAGTTTAATCATCAACTGTACATTTCACCTTTAAACAGTATTTCTCAATGTATCACAATGCAACCCGCAAAAGGCAATTGCTATGTCATACCCATCATCATATTCAATAACACATAGAATGCCACAGGTCATAACTGCTGACCTAGTGATGACTGGCCTTACACTAGTTGGCCATTTGCAGACACGTCAAATGATAAACTGCTATGTTTATACCTACAGATATACGTCAAAACTTAGGCTCAAGGAATTGTCCTTTGTTTAGTTTTTCATCGACTCCCCACTGATAATGACCTAAGCTGGTACTAGGACTAGAATCGGCGATAATTAGTCAAATCGACCGCTCGAAGCGAGCAGAGCGATTCTAAAATAGGGCTCCACGTTTAAAAATCGAACCTATACGACCTCACTAGATCTAGGCAATCAAAGTTGCAGACAGCAGTGTCACCGATTCTAGTTCTAGTTCCAGCTTATGGTCATTATCAGTGGGGAGTCAATGTTAAACTGAACAAAGGACAATTCTGTGAGCCTAAGTTTTGACGTATATCTGTAGGCATAAACATAGTAATTTATCATTTGACGTATCTGCAAATGGCCAACAAGTCTAAGGCCAGCTCCAGGACACTCAGCTCAGACACATAGCTATGGAGAGGGCTATGCCACAGAGGATTATAATAGTCTCCAAGCTATGCTCGGAGTTTCTTCTGCAAAAAACATCGTTTCTGTATCTACAGCAGTTAGTAACTTAAACTTCAGAAGTAGTTAACTATGCCCCACTCTGGCACCAAGGTTATCGAGGCTATGACAGAGAGATAGGAATCCGCGTGGGTGCAATCATGTCGTTAGCGACGTGTCTCGCTAATGTGTAGGGATGGGACGAGAACAGACACACTTATCGATTAATAAACTTAAAATATACTAGCGTATAAACGAACGAAGAATTCACTGGCGCTTGACAATTTTTGATTTGTCAAAGAGATAAAACTAGTAGTTCCGTGAGAACAGTAGACCTCGCCAGCCCTTATAAACCAAACCTAAAAGAAACCAACAAAAGTCAACTTTGGAAACAGAAAAAGTACCTACTAAAGTGACAAAAATTAGCACTTTAAAGCTTAATATTTCGCAAACGGATCCCTGAATCGAAAAATGTTTATCACACACCCGCGATATTTTTGAAAGACCCATCCAACGATACCCCACACCATGGATATCACGCGGAAAAAAATAATTTTCCATTTTACGTATGCAGTTCTATGAACATAATTTATTTTTTCAACTTTCTTAAGTCGATCCACTATTACTCAAAAACTAATAGAACCTACTTAGCCTTAATAGTTTTCCTTGTAACTACGTTATATATGCTACTGCCATGAATTTTTTCACATTTCCAGAAGCAACCGTTTAGCTGGCAGGGGGGGGGGGGACACGTGACTCTAACAAAAATTACCGCTTTAAAGCTTAATATTTCGCCAACGGATCCCTAAATCGAAAAAATGGTATTCACACACCAGCAATATTTTTGAAAGACCTATCCAACGATATCCCACACTATGGGATTCACAAGAAAAAAAAAGTTCACTCCCACTTTGCGAGTATGGTAGGTACTCTAAAAAAAATGTTTTTCAAAATTTTATTCTACTCATTTTGTAGGTTTAATTAATTTATACATATGCCAAATTTTCGTCAAAATCGGTTGAAAAATGCGACCTGTAGAGAATTACAGACAGACAGACAGACAGACAGACAGCCGGACAAGAGCATTTTTGGCCAGTCTCGAAACGTAGACGCTTCGCTCGCTCGGTCAATAACACTAAATACCACCTTGCCACGTACGGTCGGCCGCACGTCAGTGGAAACAAAGCCAGTATAAACTGGTCTCTCACAGTATTGAAACTCCCTAAGACTGTACGTGGCGACTTTTGACGACCTGTCATCCAAAGACAGGTTATAGGGTGGTGTGTTTGTGTTCTCTATCTTACTTGTAACACTGTCATAATATGTTTCTCTCACTCGCATACATTGCTCTATAAGCTAGCATATTCTATGTTTCATCATCATCTTTATATCAGCCTGTAGACGTCCACTGCTGTACAAAGGCCTCCCCAAGGATCTCCACGACGCCCGGTCCTGCGCTAACCTCATCCAGCTGGGTCCCGCGACCTTCACCAGATCGTCGGTCCACCTTGTTGGCCGCCTACGCTGCGTCTTCCGATACGTGGTCGCCACTCGAGAACCTTTCTGCCCCAACTGCCGTCAGTTCTACGAGCGATGTGCCCACCCCACTGCCACTTTAGCTTCTCAATTCTTTGAGCTCGATTATGATTCTATGTTTATCTATCGAATAAATACTTCAACATTGACATAAATAATAATTAGGGACGCGAATAGGTGGAGTTTTTAAGTAGTTATGCATTTCATAACAAGGATAGGACAATCCCAATGCTTAATGCTACCTGTAATTCATGCATTAAATGATTTCATTTTCATTTTTCAATATCAAATGGGCAGGCAAAGCTGCGAAAAGTAAACTACATTAAATTTAACTGCCCCTGTAATTCCATTCTGAATAGTAAACTCATTCTTTATTACTCCATAAAGGTGAAATAACTGTACAGGTTTACACCAACTTATATAGAATTAAAGTTCGCATTTAAAACCATAGATCGACGTTTCAATTATCATATAATACCCATTCGATAAGCAGTTTGTAAAATTTATAGTTACTTTAAAACTGTCATAAAAGTCGTTATATCGATATTATTTTATCGACTGAGCACCTCACTGCACGCAATAGTAAAACGCGGTTAGATCTATAAATACATAGGTTTAGCTGATCAGACGTAAATGGAGAGTATATTTTATTTTGTGTATTTATTCTGACTTTCTGTTCTAATTTTACAATAATTTATCAAGTGAGTTTCCTATATAAAATTGACATTTTGTTTCAATTACAGAAAAAACCTTAGTCAATTCATTTTTTAAATTACTATTTTTATTATAATTGTTTAGAAGAAACAGTCACGGTATTATCAGATTGGTCATCATTAAGTCGATTTTTCCTTGTATCAGCATAAGAAACAGAAGCAGATCTTATCACTGAAAGCGACCGATTTGTTTTGCGATTTTTATGGTGAACGATTCGTATAGGATCTCTCTGGGGCATAGCGTCTATGTATGTATAAGTTAAGATAAAATTTATTTATGTATGTATAAATGTTATGTATGTATTCTCGTAGAAAATTACTGTAACCGCTACAACCGATTACGCCTGGTGGCCGTCAGGTTTTAGTGAAGCAAGTCGAATTAAAACAAAATGTTCATACGTTTTCTTTAGTTTCACTGTATATGGATACCAGCCACTCCCTCGAAAACAGAGAATCGTGTGAAATATGCAAATATGGAGGTCATAAAACGCTCGAGATGGTAGTAAAACTGTCGAAATGATAGTGATCTTGGCATTGCATGTGGATCAATGTTAGTTTCATTGATTACCCACTGTTTACTAACATAGTTCAAGGTTGAAATGCTTCTGGTTTGTTTATTTATGGCAATTTATTCAAAATAGTCGAGCTGAACAGAGTTATAGATTCGGCCGTACATTAGACATCAACGAGATCCATTCTTAAAAATAGCTACGTTAAATGTAAAATTTATAATTTAAACATTATGCATTGAGACTAAGTATTTATTTATTATTATAAACTGGCTAGAAAAGCTTTTCCCGCGGAACAGCGTTTCCCAGGGTATCTATAAAGTGTTATTCTTTTTTATTTAATAAATATATCTCCGTATTAGGAAGGATTTTCTCCTCCTGGTTCCGCGGGTGGCATTTTGATGTATAATCAACATTACTGTAAAGTTTCATCAAAATCTGTTCCGTAACTTTTGAGTGAAAGTGTAACAAACATCCTTACATATTTTCGCGTTTATAATGATCATAGTAGGCTAGATGCGGTACTTTTTACCCTGGGAAAAACAAGTTCCCAAAGGAAACGCGGCGTAAATCGAGAAGCTAGTAATAAAGTATCTTGCTACTACATTTTTGTTATCTTTTTAAATTCAGGTTTTACCATAAGGTGCTTTTAAAGGTAATCATCAGCGATCAAGTTACGTCTTCCCACGAGACGTGTCCATGGGTTCAAAAATAAAAAGATTTGACGTTGGCTCTGGTATTATTTTACACGTCTATGGGCTATAGATATAATACATACTTAGTGTATAATTATCTATTACCTAGTGGACGGATAATTAGAAACAGGGCAAGATTTTCATACAATCGAGGTTACTTTGAAGCCATGATCTCCGTGAAGGATTGATCGGGGCATGATCTGATGACGGTCATCGAGAGAGTACATGGAGGACTTTCAGATCGCTGTAGATATCCAACTGATCAGATGAGCCGTTTGGTAGCAGCATTGTCATGTAGAAAAAAAACTGCAAAATGGCATAAAAATGTATGAAAATCTTAAAGTTAAGGAATCATGACGATGCTGCTCACAAACGGCTGATCTGATCAGTTGGATATCTATAGCCATCTAGAAGTCCTCCATGTACTCTCTCGATGACCGTCATCAGATCACGCCCCGATCAATCCTTCACGGAGAACCATGGCTTCAAAGTGACCTCGATTGTATGAAAATCTTGCCCTGTTTGATGGCTAATGCACTGATGCAATTCTGTAGCTTGTATCATTTGCATCATGACATAAAATTAAATTACATAAAGATTATAATATTATGGTGGCTGGAGCTGTGGTAAGCTAGTTGGTTGTGGGTCGTGGGTTCAAATCTTGTCAAGTACCAATTAGTTTTTTTCAGAACGTGAGGAAACCTGCGCACGCCAAAGATTTCAAGGTATTTTATTCAAAGGCGGTTTTAAGTCCACCAAACAATGGATTGGGCCACCGTTGGCGGACAGGGGTTTGGCACAGCTGATCCCATAGAGTCGAAATATCGCCGGGCTTTCCTGGCCCTCTAAGAAGGTATAATAATAACGTTTTTTTCAACAAATTCACCCACGGCTGTTTAGTCCCAAATTAAGCCCAAGCTTGTCCTATGGGTACTCAACCACTGATAAACATACATGTATATACTTTTAATTAGATATATACATACAGGTAAGATATTATGATGGCTTAGTATTCACTTGAGTAGATTTTAAGTTGAGTTTAAGTATAAGCATTTGCATTAACGTTTGAATGACGCTCACTAAAAGACTTGAGCCTTGAATGTTTGAAAGCGCTGAGCAATAAACTGTTTAAAGCTACAAATTGAATAATTGACGAATAATTAATAAGTTCTTTGTGAAATATTTCTTTTTAAAACACCCTTGACATATAATTAGCAACAATAAAAATATCAAATCAGTCATTATTATATCATCTTTCTAAACAGTTTTTTGCACGGCAGGGTATTTTCATTTTGAGACTAAGTCATTTTGAGACTGGACATTTTGAGACTAAGTCATTTTGAGACTGGACATTTTGCTACTCAGAACTTTTTGAAACACTGGTCTTTTACGGTACCCTCAGGGCGCGAGTCCTACTCGCACTTGTCCAGTTTTTTATACTATACAGATCGGTTGAATAGTCGAGCCGTGAAGCGTGAGAAACGAACTAACAAATTCACTTTCGGGTTTTTGATATTAATATTATTTGGTTAGCATTAATGAGGTATCATTTATATACCATATTCGCAAGAGATACGGCAAATTAAAATGTTTCAATAATTTATTCAGAAATCTGTATTTTCGCACGGTTGGTTCTAAATACTTAATTTGATACGGTTAATGATCCAATAGCTATAGACTAATGAGTGATTTGAAGCTGGTTTTTACAGTTAAGTACCAGAATATATATGTTTATGACATTTTAAAGTCATAAAACGGTGTAATTTTTCATGTAAAAGTTATCTTATGACTAATGTGGCTATAAATAGACCGTAAATTACCCGAATTGATATCAATCAGACTTCACATGCGCCTTAGAATAGAAATTTTAATCTTCGGCATAAACAGGTTTCCTCACGATGTTTTCCATCATGAGGAAATTTGTGGTATTACAGTAAACTGCACATAAGCAGAACCGACGGCCGTTGGGGCAGACGGGTTCTGGTGTGGAGACCGCGGACCGGTACGCCCCTCCGCCATGTGGACCGATGACCTGAAGAAGGTGGTCGGAAGTGGCTGGATGCGGAGTACCGTGTGTGGTGCCGTTCGTTGGGGAAGGCCTATGTCCAGCATTGGACGTTGAAGAGCTGACATGATAATGAAGATGTACAGAAGTTGCGAAAAATTCATTGGCACAGGCCAAGGTTCGAACCTACGACCTCCTGAACGTGTGACGATAGCACTTGAACCAACTAGACTATCACCGCTCTTTCTAAATAACTAAAAAATCCTTTCTCATTTCAAACACAATAACTGGAGGTAATTGGTTATTTATAAACCGTCTTCATAGGTGGACGGATAATTAGAAACAGGGTAAGATTTTCATATACTCGAGGTCACTTTGAAGCCATGGGTCTCCGTGAGGGATTGATCGGGGCATGATCTGATGACGGTCATCGAGAGAGCAGATATATTATCCAGCTGATGAGATAAGGCGTTTGGAAGCAGCATCGTCATGGAGAAAAACCCCCTCAAAATGGCATCAAAATGTATGGAAATCTTAAAGTTAAGGAATCATGATGATGCTGCTTCCAAACGGCTCATCAGATCAGTTGGAAATCTATAGCGATATTAAAGTCCTCCATCTACTCTCTCGATGACCGTCATCAGATCATGCCCCGATCAATCCTTCACGGAGACCTATGGCTTTAAAATGACCTCAATTGTAAGAAAATCTTGCCCTGTTTCTAATTATCCGTCCACGTATGTATAACAGGAATCACTTAGTGCAACATTCATGGACATTGCTCTGGTATCTGTCTCTCATTTACCCACGATTAGTCGCCAAAATGGAATTCGAATCGTAAACGAAATCGATATAAAAATCGATAATTACCTTTACCGTGGCAACGGTAAAGGCGCGTGTCATTATGAAGCTGATTTCGTTCCAGGAAGAGAGCTCGTTAAACTAAGCATCGATTTTGTGCCGCATACCGAATATGGCGTATCGATACCGGCACGTGACGTGTGGGCAAATGTGATTATTATAGTTAGTTGAAAGAATACCTACGTGAATTGTAGTCAGACAAACTCATGGCTATGGGATTTGGTTCAGGGTGTTACTCAGTGGGAATACATAGTGCTGTTACAGTTACAATGTTACTTATTGGGGAAAAATCGTTGCATCGAGTGACACTGTTACTCGTTGGGATTTTTTTCCCATTGAGTGACAGTGTGACACAAGCTAGTGTGATTAGACGGGAACAAAATAGTGGCATTGAGTCACACAGTTGCACGTCGGGAATTTCTTTCCCATTGAGTTACAGTGTGACACAAGCTATTGTGACTCGACGGGAACAAAATAGTGGCATTGAGTCACACTGTTGCACGTCGGGAATTTCTTTCCCATTGGGTTACAGTGTGACACAAGCTAGTGTGACTCAATGCAACTATTTTGTTCCCACCGAGTCACACTAAAAGCAATCAATCTGATGAGAATAAGTTTTAACCTTTATCTATTGTTTAATGGAAATTACATGCAAAATTAAAAGTAAGAAAAAAACGGCAATAAGGACGTAATATAAGAAAAAATCTGAGCCCACGAAGTGTTTGTCTGTCTTTTCTATTACGGCCCGTTAACTGTTCGCCTTCGGGCTAATAGTTTCCTCGAAGGGACGCGACTGACGGGTGACCCGACCCCTGGTGCGGGTTCGATGCTCTGGGTAAAGGTGTAGCTACGCCGGCGCGGTCCACGGCAGTGCAGCATAGCCGCGGTGTTGTTATCTATAACTTTTTAAGAAGGATTTGGCTATGTTAATAGACCTTTAAGCCGTATTTTATACAAATCTAATATTGCACAAATAAAAATTAAAAGCAGGTTAATTTACTTGCATTGTATATTACAATTTAGGCAGTTTTATCGCTTTCAGCAATTTCTTCCAGACAACTGTTTTAGAAGAAGTCAACAGAAGGCTGTTTTAGAAGTTTTGATTCAAATTCAAAAGATTTTATTTCAGACCGCAGTCAATTAAATATAATTGAAATTTTATAATCTGCATTAACATACATATAGGTACATCGATTATTCTCGATCCGGTGCATGACCAGATGGTCTTTTAACGCCTGAGTACAGCGACGCCCCTCCTATGTTGCTTTATGATCATTCGAAGTAATTAAGAGGGTGGTAACCATTCTCCTAACAGTTTAGAATCGCCGCGCGTCGCACTCCCGCGTCCCGCGTCAGTGTGAAAGAAGCCTGATGTTTGTCGATTTGCAAAGGAATTCAGGTGTTCATCTGAAGGTTAAACGCACCTTAAGGGGAAAGATGGATAGGCCAGGACTTTGACGGATAATAGAAACAAATTCATGTAATTTTAACCCTTGACTACAAATTACGGTAAAACACGTTTTGGTGCGGTTTAAAATAACAGTAAACCAAACAAAAGCGTACGTTAGAGTCAGCCTTCAGTGCAAAAGACAGATGCCGACCAGCAGCACTGGCGGTAGAGCCTAGTAATCAAATCAGAATCAACAGCCTATTAACATGTCCCCACTGCTGGGGCTCAGGCCTACCCTCTCAACGAGGGCGTGCGGGCTATAGTCCGCCACGCTAGCCCAGTGCGGGTTGGTGGACTTCACATGCGCCTAAGAATTTCTTTTTCGGCGTATGCAGGTTTCCTCACGATGATAGTTACGAAGGTTTAATTTTGGTCTTACATCGCCCGCAGAACTGACGGCCGTTGGGGCAGAAAGGTTCTCGAGTGGCGACCACGTATCGGAAGACGCAGTGTAGGCCTCCCACAAGGTGGACCGACGATCTGGTGAAGGTCGCGGGACCCGGCTGGATGAGGTTAGCGCAGGACCGGTCGTCGTGGAGATCCTTGGGGGAGGCCTTTGCCCAGCAGTGGACGTCTACAGGCTGATATGATGATGATGATAATTAATGTACCCAGTGTTCTTGTGTGCAATAAAATATTTTGACATCGGGCTTGCAGCAGTGGACGTCTACAGGCTGATATGATGATGATGCATTTTGGTCTTTACTTGTATTTTATTTACCGTGTTGGCTACACTGCAAAAGTCTGAAACTAAAGGCAGACTCCGCCGGGTCATTTCATGACAATACCAGGGCTTAACGAGCGCTCGTAAAAGGCCCAGCGAAATGGACTGGCCTCGGTACACCTACAGGGCAAATTGGCACTCTACAAGTCAGCGATAACAGAATTTCATCGTTATTTGAGCAAAAAGAGCGTATGGTACTGTTGTGGCACGTTTTGGGAAAGGCCTACGTCCAATAGTGGACGTATTCTACTAATATTATAAAGGCGAAAGTTTGTAATAATGTTTGTGAGGATGTTTGTTACTCTTTCACGCTGTAACGGCAGAACGGATTTTAATGAAACTTGGTACAGTGATAGCTCCTGAAATAACATATAGGACACTTTTCCCGAGAAGCTGTTCCCGCAAGAAAATCTTTTCTACGCGGATAAAGCCGCGGGAAAAGGCTAGTCTTTATGTTATATTTTGTTGTTGTTTTGTATTCCTCTATTTGTTATTTTTGTTTAAAATTTGGTTACAATCATTTACATACATACAACCATGAATCAAAAAATTTAGCGACTCCCTATGGATGAATAATAAAAGCATTCTATGGGTGTCAAAATGTGTCAAAGTAATCACAAAATTATGACTCACTCACAACATTCTCATTTTGAAACTCAAAACAAAAATATAAATTTGTATTAGCAACCTCCTGCCGCCACTCCGCTTCCTTTGTCCGCACCCCCCCGGTAAATGGCACCATAGGTTTCGATACTAAATATGCAAGATGCGATCTCCACAGGGAGCGCGTGCGCGACTAAAGAGATTTGAAACTTCTTGCATACAATACAATCCAAACTACCCTGCGAGTGTACGCTAGATTCTCCACTAAACGTGGAATTCAAATAAAGATCAATTTACGACCCTCAATATATCGGACGTTGCTCTTTCCCATCTCCTTCTAACACAATATCATTGCTTCAATTGGCTATACAGGGTGCTTGGAATGTCGACGCAAAACCCTGCAGGTCATTTCATCGGTGTTTTGTACAGTCGACCGCGCGTCAGTGGAAACACTTTTTACCTTGAGCTGCTTAGCGTATTAAAGAGTTCCAATACTATGAGAGACCAGTTTATGCTGGTTTTGTTTCCACTGACGTGCGGTCGACCGTACAAAGCGATTAAGACATTTTCGGATACAATTTATCAAATATGTCACAGAATCTGTAACAGTAAGTGGTCACTTTAGGTAAATGTTGTGTAAAAACGGCAAAGGTGAATAATCACGGGGAATCCCCAAAATTCCTCCGTTCTTTCTGCCTACCCCCCCCAGGGATATAGCGTGTATGTATGTATGTATCCCCAAAATTCCCGCGATTTTGTGCATTAAGCCAAACCTTAGTACAAAATGTTACGGTTTTCGAGATATTTCGTTGTAGTTCGCAAGTTATTTTACGCAAAAGTATTTTTAACATTTCAAATGTGTTACGTTACTTGTCTAGTAACTGGATATTTGTTGTATAAATTAATAGCAGGTTCATATCAACCTTTCAAACACCCTGTATTGCAGAAGCATCGGTCAAATCGATTTGTTTTTTATTGACATAGAAAAGCTGTTCTCGAATAGATGTGAATTTTTCAATTTAATACTCTATCGGGTTTTATGTACGTACGGTAGACCGCACATCAGTGGAAACACAACCAGTATAAACTGGTCTCTCATAGTATTGAAACTCCCTAATAGGCTAGGCCAGCTCAAGGTCAAAGTGTATCCACTGTCGTGCGATCGACTGCACCTTGTCTAGTTAATCTGTGAAAAAAGTTTTTTTGGAAGAAATCATTTAATCCATAATGAGTAACTACATTAAAATTTATACACGTCAATTGTTTATAGACCACCGCTTCCTGGGTGTTAGCGCTCGGAAGAACCGGCGCAACCAACTTCCGCAACGCATCTTTCAAAATCCAGTTTGTATTTTGTATAACAAATTGTTTGTACATACACGTGGAAACAGAGAAGTTTTAGTTTCAGACAGAATTGACGTCAAAAAGAGAATATTGTATTACAATTTTGAATAAACAAATTTTAAATTTGAATTGATCATAGAGTTAAGATCTCTTTGGTGCGTGCTCGCGGCCCCTTAAAGAGGTGTAAAAGAAGCATTGTATGGGTGTCAAAATCGTGTCAAATGTATGACAATACTGTGACTCACTCACACATTCTCATTTTCAAACTCCATATAAATTTGTATTAGCAACCTCCTCCCGCCACTCCGCTTCCTTTGTCCGCTCCCCCCTGTAAGTGACACCATTGGTTCCCATACTAAATATGCAAGATGCAGTCTCCACATGGAGCGCGCGCGCCACCAAAGAGATTCGAACCTTCCTGGAATTTGTAAAGATTGTGCGTGGGTGAAGTAACATTAATACCAGGCATCTTTACCACTAATCAAAGGCGACTAAAGATACAAATTACAAAAGTACCATAGGTAGGTTCGTTCCAAATACATTTTTCTTTGGCATCGTCATCGGTATGTAGTTTCAAAATACTATACTTACTAGTATGAATGCAATGATCATTCATTCATTTTCCCCTATTTCATAAAATCCTATTCAACCTCCGACCTCTGTACCAGCTGAAAATTACTAACGCAAACAAATTCGTATTAAGCGACTGCTTCAACCTCAGCGCTGCTGGTTTCCTTTAAATAAAATCACATCTGTTTCTTTTCGGACTTAGTCGGCTACGTACACTGCCTTTTTATCTTGTCAATTTTCTAACTTGTTTGTACCTTGAATTTAGGACCACTTACCAGTTTTTAATTAAATCAGAAAAATAGGTAAATAAATGGTAATTTTAATTTTACCTGGAAACAAGAAACAATAAACAAAAAACTAAACTAAACTAATTTGCAAACTGTACAAAACATACTCGTAAATATCACGTCAATGTACAATTTTAAACAATATTTACTAACCAAAAGTCAATATTTTACACTAGACGGTAATATAACGGTAGGTTGAGATAATATTTAAACGCACATCAAATAAAAACTGAATTTACATACTAAATGCACATCAGAATTTTTGATGTACTTACAGGTTAGATTAAGTTCAATGTTTATTTAAACGCCAATATGAATCACACATTCAATCCTTTCACAAAAACTAAGCTCGCAATCATCACTGGTGACTTATTTATTTATTTTATTTAACAATTTATTGTACACACAGAAATAAAATAAAAACAACAGAAAATTATACAAAAGGTCGAGCTTATTTCTATGAAATCTTTTCCAGCTAACCCGCGGTTGAGATAAATGATGAAAGAGAGGCAGTAGTCGACTTGAAGACTTGTACGTCGCAACGAGCAAAGCTGATGCCAAAGTCGTCGCGCTATACAACAAATGTATGAAATTGCCAAACTTCGTCAGTCTGTTGTCACTTTCGTAACTTTTAGCACCAATTGTCTGATTGTCAGCTGTTTCGTAACAGTTATTGTAGCTATAGCACCTCTAAAAAAATTTAACTTGACATTCTAAGACTCAATGCTGTTTGTTTGTGAATACAGTGACCTCTAATATGTTTTCAATAATAATAATAATAATGTTTGGACAAATTTACACACGGCTGTTTAGTCCCAACTAAGCCGAAGCTTGTACATGGGTACTCGACAACTGATAAACATACATTAAATACTTTTAAATAAATACATACAAAACACCCAGAATCCGAAAACCAACAGTTATGCTCATCACACAAATGTTGGTCCCGGGTGGGAATCGAACCCACGACCTTTGGCGCAGTAGGCAGGGGTCACTACCACAACGCCAACAGGCCAGTCAATAAAGAATACTATCTCAAAATCATTATCATCAACAGCCTTTTAACATGTCCCCACTGCTGGGGCTCAGGCCTACCCTCTCAACGAGGGCGTTAGCCACGCTAGCCCGGTGCGGGTTGGTGGACTTCACATGCGCCTAAGAATTTCTTCTTCGGCGTATGCAGGTTTCCTCACGATGTTTTCCTTCACCGTATGAGAGCAGTCAGTGAATGTACTTAAGTTTCGAGAAAAACCCATTGCGTTTATTGGTTCTCCGGCAGATGTGACCAGTCCACTGCCACTTCAACGTGCTAACCGTCAATATAATCATCAAATTCTCCCTATGTAACTAGTATACGAAAAGCGCGACCTGACTGCCAACCAGGCTATCACGACTTCACCATACCAGGACAGTTTATGATTATTACTTCTTCGGAATCCTCATAATTCCGTACTAACTGTGTCAGCCCGGAATTGAACCAACGACCTAACACAGCCAATAACTGTCTGACACCGCCATCGGGCACTAGCCGCAGCAAAATTATTGTAATCACCATACAGCGAGCCAAAGTCAAGATCTGACCTCTCACCTACATATCGGTCACTATCTCATTAACGGAACGGTCAGATCGTTTGGGCTGGCGTCAGTTACAAGCGGCGGCGTCATGAACTATATTTACAGTCATTATTCAGTTCGGACAACATTCAGTTCGGAAAACATTCAGTTCTGACAACATTCAGTTCGGACAACATCCAGTTCGGACAACATTCAGTTCGGAAAACATTCAGTTCTGACAACATTCAGTTCGGACAACATCCAGTTCGGACCACATTCAGTTCGGACAACATTCAGTTCTGACGACATTCAGTTCGGACAACATTCAGTTCGGACAACATCCAGTTCGGACAACATTCAGTTCGAACAACATTCAGTTAAACATTTATTCAGTTTGGACATCATTCAATTAAGACATGTTCATATATCATATTCATCATGCTCAAACTATGAATAGTACAATATCTCGGAAACTAAAAATAAAAGAAATTTCCACAACTTTTCCCTTAATTTCCAGGCAATTATCAATTTTCCCTCCGTTGTCATTTCAGTATCAGCTCAATTCACAAAGTAGATATAGAATCCGGGGAACGGACAGACTGACAAAATAACTTCGCTATATAAAGTAAAGTTGTTTTGATGGACAAATAAAATAAAAAAAACAATAAAACTGCTCTGTTTCTACCTAGTATAGCCGAGGGGAAGAAACAACAACAACCCCACCAACACAGGGCCCTACCTTTGTTTCATCCATTATTATCGCTAACGTCTTTATCTTGTACCATACTCTGGGGTCAGGTCAAAGGCCTTGTCAATGCGTCGGTGCTTGGTATGTTTGCACAGGCAAGCTGTGACGGCGCCGGCGCAGCCTCACTGCCTTGCATTACGACACTTGACTAGCTCGTTACCGCTTTATATGGATGTGTGAATAGTGTTATTCGTAAACAGTCGTTCGCAGGAAAAATGAGGCTCTTAAGTTCCGAATTTGGTCCCAATCGGACCAAAGGTTTAGCCTCCAGAGCCAAGCTTGACGGACGGACGGAATTGAGACAATTATGTGGTTTTTCGGTATATGTTATCGGTATAGAACTCATTTTCGCGAAAATTCGAAAAAAAAATTCTCAATTGCAATACTTCTTCCACGATCGGTCGTCATGGAGATCCTTGGGGGAGGCCTTTGTCCAGCAGTGGACGTCTACAGGCTGATATGATGATGATGAATACTTCCTCTATAATTAGTTCATGTATGACACTGGGGTAGAGAAAGCAAAAACGGACAGACTGATGACTAGGCCAGTCATCAGTCTGGATGAGCAACCGCTTATATTGGTTAGATTTAAAAAAAATTACATGTCGCAATATATCAATTTACGCAAACTTAATACGGCATTAAGTAAAAAGTCTACAACCAAAGTATCGCAAGTCACACTAGAATATAAAATACTGTCTATAACATTATCCGACGGTTTTACTGCGACATAAATCGGCTAGTTAACATTCACTCCGGGGCGGTGGTTCTCAAACGCGCGTTTACATAAAGCTCAGAATTTAGTAGAACACTTCGTTTATTCTCAAATTATATTCCCTATACTGTCACTGCTGTGTTGGATTTATACTATTTTTTTCCTAAAGCATCTGTATCGTTTTCAAGTTACAGATCGTCAAAGTTTAAAACATTTATATTAATGTAAAATTTCAACCCTAACCAGCTGATCGACTTAGTAAAATACTGTAGCGAATAAACGTATAAACGATTAAAAATGAAAAACTATTAAAATTAGACGATTAAAAGGTGAATAAAATTACAATTAATTTTTAAATAACTATAAAGGACTAAAAATAACTTATTATAAAACTAAACTACAAATAAATTATAAATTAAAAACCCCTCGAGGCTCCCCACCGCTGGGAGCGTGCCCAGAAGGCTGGCGGCATTACATATATGATCCTCTGAGCGAGGTAATGCCCAGCCCTCTGGTCGTTGGTAGCCTCGACCAGACGCTTCGCCATCTCTCTTTAAATTAATTAAAAAGTATAACCATGAAAAAACGAACGTTGGTTTTTTTGTCTCACCCTGTATACTGTGTTATCTTGCACAGTGCGCCTTTGCTATATTTATTCTTCTATCGCTTATACATGGTGTATGTCATTTACTGTGATTATTACATACACTACTCCTCTCAACTCCACTCAACTGTGTTTGAAAACTTGTCAACGACATAAAAACTTTGTTAGACAACTGCTTTCCTAATGAGAAATTATCATTCCATGTTGAAAACTAGTTTTATATGGTAAAAAAGGAACCCTTATACTATTACTCCGTTGTCCGTTTGTCTGTCCGTCTGTCAAGACATTTTTTTTCTATTATATTTAACTCTGTTACCTATATGGAACCCAAGTACAAATTGTGTATACCATACCAACTTTGTTATAGAAATGATTTTCGAAGTTTGAGATCCGCATCCTCCAGTCGTTTTATAAAATGGCCGAGGCTCGTAAACTTCAGACACTTCCAATTTTATATGTACTTATTACATTACAAAAGCAACTTAAGTCCGTTCGCTCGTCTGTAACTTAAAGCATACATAATAACTTAGGCTTTGGGTGGTCGTTGTTAGAGTAACATTTAAGTGAGATTAAGTTTACAATTGTGAAGATCATAAATATATTATGTTTACTACTCTCCACGAGTTCTCGAGTGGAGACCACGACTAGACAAGCGTAGTGTGGGACGCCCCCCGGTTAGATGGAGCGACGACCTGCGTGAGGCGGCTGGCAGTGACTGGATGCGGAGAACCGAGGATCGGGTTCAGTGGCGCCTTGGGGGAGGACTGTGTCCAGCAGTGGACTAGTGCAGACTGATGATGATGATGATTTACTACTCAAAGTCAAAATATTTTATTGCTTACTTGTGACTTCGTACGCATGGATTTTGGAAGTAGGTACCTCACTATGTCTACATTCTTCAGTTTGGATATTTTTCAGTTCGAGCGTAGTCGTTGGACATTTTTCAGATTGGACATTATTTCAGTAAATCGTATACAGACTAGTCTAGTTATAATTTTCCTATGGGTAAAAAACAATCTACCTGTGAAAACAGCAAGAAACTCCGTTCAGTAGTTTTGGAGATTAGTACGCACAGAGTACACTGTTCAATACATTGACCAAAAATATTAAATCTTCCAAAGCCATAAAATTATTTAAAAACATTTTTTTGTAGCTGGCATCCCAGCCCTGCTTTTTTTCTCTTTTTTCTGCTACGCTGGCCACGGCATGCTTTTTCATAAGATCAATATTTTTTACTGTGATTTCAATAAAATTCACATTATATTCAAATTTGACATACACACAAAAAGACAAAAATTTTTAAAAAAGTTTTGAATTCTGTTAGATAATACTCTTTTTTATCGCCCACGTTAATTTTTTTGATATACTTGTTCAATGAAGCGACAGAGGTGTGTCAGGATCGCTATACTGCCCAGCAGTTTATAAACGCAGTAAGACACTTTACTGCGTTTATAATTTTATTACATATTTGACATCGTTGTGATGAGATCTTTCAGAAACAAATACCCGTTTTTCGCTACGTGTAATAGAAGTGAGAGAAACAAAAACTATAAACACCAAACCACCATACAACACAACGTACAATCAAACTTTCAAACGCGTTTTACTCAAAACTGTCAAATAGTCCTTACTGCGTTTATAAATTGCACGGCAGTATACTAGGCGCTCCGTTCTTTCTGCCCACCCCGCCAAGGACATAGCGTGAAGATAATTGTATTTAAGTAATTATTTTAGGTTACATTAACATTACATTATTTAAGGTTACAATAAGCTAAATCCGCCAGCTAGCCATTAGCAGTTAAAACTAACGTTAATTATTCTCCTTGTAGCAAATTATCGCGTTAACTCTATCCGAGGTGAGCATTGACCTAATTTCTAATACATAATGCATGCGAATTATTTGCATGTTGTTAGTGGGTGAGACTGACATGAATAGCATAACATATCTACATAATAGCACGCTGTCCGGCAAAGGTAAGCATTGTAGTAACTACATAGTAAACTCATGACAAACCATGTATGATACCGAGACATCTAATTCATATCGCCAACAAATACGCAAGATGCCATAAAGGTAAAACCACAGATTAAATAACGTAGCGAGCTTTTTCCGGTGTTCTGTGGGTAAAACGGTACATACACAAAATGCCAAACTCTCATAATATACGCATACGCGAAATAGGTTTACTGTAATAATGTCCAATCTGAAAAATGTCCAAACTGAATTGGATATTCCAAGTTCATATACGTTTTAACATTTAACATGGGCTCCTAACAACATAACATTTTAACAACCCTGTGGTTAACGGTCTCGCGTCGCGAACCACAGGCATACATGTATGGATAAACCAAACGCGCTTTGCCCATACATTTTGGTCCTTCGAGCCAATAATGTCCAATCTGAAAAATGTCAAAACTGGAAAACGTCCAAACTGGAAAACGTCCAAACTGAAAAACTTCCAACCTGAAAAATGTCAAACCTGAAAAATGTCCAATCTGAAAAATGTTCAATCTAAAAATAAATAAATAGAAGTATTTAAGGTTATTTAGTGTAAAATCACTCGCTTTTAGACTGGCCTATACTAAATTCTGACATATCTGATGGAGATTACAAATATTGTCAACTGTAAAGCCAGTTGTCCGAAAACTCAAAGTCGCTCAACGGGCTATGGAAAGAGCTATGCTCGGAGTTTCTCTGAGAGATAGGATCCGAAACGAGGTGATCCGCCAGAGAACCAAAGCCTTCGACATAGCTCAAAGGGTTAGCACGTTGAAGTGGCAATGGGCTGGTCACATCTGCCGGAGTACTGATAACCGCTGAGGTAGACGAGCTCTCGAGTGGAGACCACGACTTGGCAAGCGTAGTGTGGGACGCCCCCCGGCTAGATGGAGCGACGACCTGCGTAGGGCAGCTGGCAGTGACTGGATGCGGAGAACAGAGGATCGGGTTCAGTGGCGCGCCTAGGGGGAGGCCTGTTTCCAGCAGTGGACTAGTGCAGGCTGATGATGAAGAAAACCAGTTGCGTACTGGAATCATTCTGCGGTTTTTAAGTTACCTACAAGTAGTAAATTTTTTTTATTAATAAAAAATGAAAATAAAAAATTATTTTTATCTCAGGCCACCACATTGCCCATATTTGTTAGTAAGCCTACCTACTTAAAAACTATATTAGTAAACAATTGAAATTTTTTTAATTACTAATTCTTAAACACAGCTAAAGACACCATTGTCGAAAATTAATAATATTTTATATTTATTATCCATAATTACATCCTTAGTATAAAACAAAATCGCTTCCGCTTCTGTACGCTTAGATCTTTTAAACTACGCAACAGATTTTGATGCGATTTACCTTATCATTCAGATAATTTCATCCGCACGGTTTACAGGTACCTACTTATGCCATACGGGCGAAGCCGTGGGTAACAGCTAGTTTATTATATATAAAATTTGACTCCTTTACACGAATGAGACGATCAGAAATTGAGTAAAAAATTAATAGTTTATTTGTTTTCATTACTAATAAATATTTATTGTTTGTTACAGATAAATTATTGGTGGAAGTTCAAAAGCTCCTTGCACCTGTTAATAAGGTAACTATTGTTTGTTATTTTCTATTTCACCCATAGAAATATAAAACCATTTGCACCTGTTGATAAGGTAACTATTGTTTGTTATTTTCTATTTCACCCATAAAAATATAAAACCATGGGAGCGTAGCGAGCTTTTTCCGTGTTCTGTGATTTCACCCATGGTAACCCACAATTCCAATGGTAACCCATATCTTCGTAAAATCCGAAACCTACTTGCATAAAATCCTAATCAAAAATACCTAGAGAAAGAAACCTGCAAACATCTCCTATCAATCCTATCCTTCCTACTAATATTATAAACGCGAAAGTTTGTAAGGATGTTTGTGTGTGAGGATGTTTGTTGATCTTTCACGCTGTAACGGCTGAACGGATTTTAATGAAACTTGGTACAGTGATAGCTTATATCCTAGAATAGGATATAGCCTACTTTTTAGTTTTCACCGCGGTAAAGATATAGGCTACTTTTCACCGCGGTAAACTGTTCCCGCGGGAAAAACTTATTGCACGCAGTCGAAGCCGCGAGTAACAGCTAGTTTTGCATAAAATCATCAATCATACAAAACGATTTTCTCTATGACTGTCTTGAAGAACTCACTCTTCACTCAATTCAATCTAAAGTTATTTGATTTTATTCATTCAATAATCTTTTGAATTGAATTGAAAATAAATTTATTAGAAAAATCATAACTGCCTAGTAATTCCCGACTACATACCTAATTGAATAAATGCACAAATTCATCAGGTAATAGGTACTTATCTACACAATTACACGTCCAAATGTTTGTTTTTCCTGTCACTGTCAATCTGTCAGAACAAAGGTTGCCTGTCACGCTTATGTACTTTATTATAATGAGCTTATGCGTATGCACTTACGTTATTAATGTTTTGATTGATAAAAACCTCTGATTGAAAAGCCAAAAGTTTGACAGTAATTGATATTGGAATGCGAAAAAATACCTACTTACAATCACTTACATATCTATGTACATTGCAGTAGTTTAAATCGCGTATCTACTCGTTTAAGCAAACAATTTGTTATACAATCTTACTATAAAGATGTGTTGCGGGTTGCGCTGCTTCTTGAGAACCCTAGGACGCGGTGGTAGTATAACAAATTGTTGTATAAAATTATACAGCTATAAATGCTATAAATGTAGTGTATCCGTCGGATTACTTTAAGTGATTCCTAAAAGTGATCAGGCCGAAAGTCAGAGTCGCGTAATCATAACCAACTCTCAATGTTAGGTGTTCAATTAAATTATAAAGTTTATACTCGGTGACAGCTGTCAATCTAATCAAACTATCTATATCTATCTATGCCAATATAATAAAACTGAAGCTTGTTTGTTTGAACGCCCGTATCTCTGGAACTACCAATGCGGATTTGAAAAATTATTTTTGCATTTGATAACGAAATTCTTTTTGACAGCGTCAGTGGCGTCGGGAGACGCAGCCTATCATATCGAAAGGTCCGAAGTTCGATCCCTGGCTGGGCCATGTACCAATGAGTTTTTCTCGAAACTTAAGTACATTTTACTGACTGCTCTCAAACGGTGAAGGAAAACATCGCGAGGAAACCTGCATGCGCCGAAGAAGAAATTCTTATGCGCATGTGAAGTTCACTAACCCGCACTGGGCTAGCGTGGTGGACTATAGCCCGAACGCCCTCGTTGAGAGGGTAGGCCTGAGCCTCAGCAGTGGGGACATGTTAATAGGCTGTTGATTTGATTTAACCAAATTCTTGAGGAGGTTATAGGGTATTTATCATCACGGTACGACCCTTCGGAGCCGAGCGAAAAGAAAAAGTCAGAAATAACTTGTAAGACCCGGGCGACGCCGCGGAGAACAGCTAATTCTAAATATACTTTTTTCGACGATAAACTGTTTCCTAGAGAAATAAAAATCCACGCGGGCGAAGCCGGGGGAAACAGCTAATTCTACTAATATTATAAAGGCGAAAGTTTGTAAGGATGTGAGGATGTTTGTTACTCTTTCACGCTTTGACGGCTGAACGGACTTTGATGATACTTGGTACAGTGATAGCTTATATCCTGGAATAACATATACACTACTTTTTACCGATTTACGATAATAATGTCCAATCTGAAAAATGTCCAACCGTTGAAAAATGTCCAAACTGAATAATGTCCAATCTGAAAAATGTCCAACCTGAATAATGTCCAATCTGAAAAATGTCCAATCTGGAACATTTTACACTAAAGAACCTTAAAAACCGCTATTTATTTATTTTTCAGATTGGACATTTTTCAGGCTGGACATTTTTCAGGTTGGACATTTTTCAGGTTGGACGTTTTTCAGATTGGACATTTTTCAGATTGGACGTTTTTCAGATTGGACGTTTTTCAGATTGGACATTTTTCAGATTGGACGTTTTTCAGATTGGACGTTTTTCAGATTGGACATTTTTCAGATTGGACATTATTCAGTTTGGACATTTTTCAGATTGGACATTATTACAGTAAACCTTTTTACCGTGGTAAAAGCTTCCACGCGGGCAAAGCCGCGGGCAATCGCTATTCTTTAATAAATGTGATATCGAAATTGAGGTCTGAATTCTAAATCTTTGATTTTAGATTAGTTAATCAAGCGAGCACTTATTACCGGCAATTTACTGACCTCGTCTTGAAGGCTTAAACTTAAAACACCTAATAGAAAGTTGCACAATAAGCAGTTTATTGTACTCTAAGTAATAATTACACATTTGGTTATTTTTGAATGTTTTTCATTTCGCAAAAAATTTATCAATGGAAATTATTGTAGAGGATTTAAGAATATGCTATGAGCATACATTTCATGGTTAGGCCATAATTATGTTTTGCGTGCTGAGAGCACGAAATAGACCGTGAAAAATAAACATAAGTATGTTTAAAGCCTAACAAAGATGTATTTATTGTGTATGTGTGTATTTTTCGACGTAAAAAATGTGTTATGGAAACTTCAAGTCCCACACTCTAAATAAACGTCAAATGTATTTCATTTATTGCTTTTATAATACCAAAAAAAAAGTTTCCGATAATTCTGCGAAAACACAGATTTATACGGTCGACCGCACATCAGTGGAAAAAAAACCAGTATAAACTGCGCTCTCATAGCATTGACACTCCCTAATAGGCTAGCCCAGCTAAAGGTCAAAGTATTTCCACTGACCTGCGGTCGACTGTACATGAGGGCACTCTGACTCAGTAGAAGCGCCTACGAGGTCAGCAGCTGCAACAGGGTTGGTGCCTGTTCAAATTCAAATTCAAAAGTATTTTACATTTTAGACTTTCGCGCTTTGTATTCATAATTATATAATTATTTACGGGTCTTACACATAAAACTTATTCGTGTGTAAGACCCGTAAATAATTATATAATTATCAAAAGTATTTTATTGCATGTAAGTACACTGGGTACATTTATACAACGTCAATTTTTTATCTACCACCGCCTCCAAGGTGTTATATAGAGCTGGGAAGAAGAAGCGGCGCAACAAACTTCCGCAACACATCTTTTAAAATCAAGTTTGTACATAACATTATTTTGTAAAGATTGTGCGAGGCTGAAGTAACATTAACACCAGGCATCTTTGTCATTTAGATAATCGACTGTCCTATAATAAGCTTTCTTACAAAGTTGTTGTTTAATGTGGATCTAAAATTTTCTGTCATTCATATTTAAGATTTCTTCTGGTAGTTTGTTGTAGAAGCGTATACATTGCCCCGTGAATGATTTACTGACCTTACTAAGCCTTAACTGTGGTGGTACAAGTTTCTTTTTGTTTCTTGTAACATAAGCTGTGTTCATGTCACAGTGCCTCAAAAAGAGAGATATATTTTTGCGGACATACAAAATATTCTCAAAAATGTATTGACTGGCAACGGTTAATATATTAATTTCTTTAAACTTTTCTCTTAATGATTCTCTACAACGTAGATTATAGATGTTCAGCTTACTTGGGAGATGGATGGAGACTAGGGGTAGCTAGCAGCAATTTTTTTACCGTCGCCTAACGGAATGGCATAGTCGCTATGCAACTCAACTCCTAAATCAATATAAAAAACACACATAAAAAGATAAACTTTTGCAATGAATTCGGATCAGGGGACCCTTTTCATACAAACGAGGTCACTTTGGACCTCTAGTCTTCATCAGGGAGCGATTTGCCTGAGATCTGTTGGCGGCTGTCCGGAATACGGTTGGAGAAGATTTAGCTGGATTCACAGCTGTACGGGAGTCGCGTCCAGGTCTAGGCGTCCAGCTGTGAAGCCAGCCTAACTGACTGACCAGGCAAGCCGTTTTCATCAGAGTCCTTTGTATGTGGTTTTCCATACATTTTGGTGCGGTGTAGATATACGAACGGCATCCTCAATCCTCACTCACCTATGTCCAAACTAACGTGGCCGCATGCACGCTGGGGCCACAAAACAATTAAATCGTTTAAGGCACCGCTACCCCGCGCTATTAAGGCCACCACCGTTAAATGAGGCCTCAATTAACGTGGCATTAGTCTCTCATCTCAATCAATTCCGAGTAGCATTCGCGTTGGAACAAGCTGTAAGCGATAGCGGGAGCGGAGATCATAAATTTCATTATTGAGGAGTATTTTTTTATTTTAATTTTTTTGAATGACTAAGATTGTTGCTTCAGCTTCGCACAATCTTTACAAACAAATTGTTATACATAGGTGGACGGATAATTAGAAACAGGGTTTTCATACAATCGAGGTCATTTTGAAGCCATGGTTCTCCGCGAAGGATTGATCGGGGCATGGTCTGATGACAGTCATCGAGAGAGTAGATGGAGGACTTTCGTCATGACCTCGATTGTATGAAAATTTTGACCTGTTTCTAATTATCCGACCACCTATGTATACAAACTTGATTTCAAAAGTTTTTTTTTTAAGCGCTAACATTTAGGAGGTGGTTGTAGATAAATAATTGACGTGTATAAAATGTACTATGTAATAAAACATTTTGACTTTTTTGCTATTGACAGTGATAGGTTGATAAGTGACAGCAACAACATCCTATCGATCGTCAACATAAGCAAAAGGTGTTTAGTATCTATTGGAGATTTATCCCTGCCTGTATACCAACTGATTTAATTTTCTGTTAGCTCTGTGCTCAACATGGTTTTACATGCAATAAAATATGAATATGAAAATCGCTCATACAAACATCTTATCACTTGGACCACACAAATCCGTGTCCAGGAAGAAATTAACCGGTAAGAGGGCATTCTGCAGCGAGACGCATCGGCATTGCATCGGCACGCTGCTAAATGGATTTACAACATTTACAACTAGTGTTACGACAAAACAAAGTTGCTAATTGTTAATAAGTCACCACTTAATAATTATTATAAATTAACCAATGATTATAGACTCGACTAATCAATGATTGTAAATTAACCAATGATTATAGACTCGACTAATCAATGATTGTAAATTAACCAATGATTATAGACTCGACTAATCAATGATTGTAAATTAACCAATGATTATAGACTAGACTAATCAATGATTGTAAATTAACCAATGATTATAAATTAATCAAACTGTTTATATTGATAACATGATGGTAAATTCAAAATTTTAAAGAGTGATAAATTCTTCACGTAAGGGGATGCGCAGACCAAGCGGAAAAGCCGACATACAGAAAGTCATTCATACGATTTTTAATAGTGATATGGTTCATTTGACAATGGCGTCTAAAAGTGCGCCGGCAATTTTCCGCTTGGTCTGCGCATTCCCTAAGAGTTAGGACCGCTAGAAGACGGGTCTGTTATTCTTAGAATTCCGTACCTCAAAAGAGGAAAAAAGGAACCCCAATAGGATCACCTTTTTCATGTTTATGCAACTTACTGAGAGCGTCAGTGGCGTCGATGATAAGACGCGGCCTATCATATCGTAAGGTCTGAAGTTCGATCCCCAGCTGGGCCTTATAACAATGAGATTTTTCGATACTTAAGTACATTTTCTGACTGCTCTCAAACATCGCAAGGGAACCTGCATACGCCGAAGAAGAAATTCTTAGGTCCACCAACCCGCATTGGGCTAGCGTGGTGGACTATAGCCCAAACGCCCGCGTTAGTAGAGTAGACCTGAGCCCTACCAGTAGGGACATGTTAATAGGCTGTTGATTTGATTTTTTTTCATGCTAGTTACATGAAAAAAAAATCAAATCAACTTTAACATATATCTCAAAACAAATTAGAGAGTTCAGTCACTTTTTAAGACTTTGAAAGTCGATTCCTCATATACTGAAGGGCAGGTACAAAAAAATATACTGTACCTTTCCTTGTTAGTAGGATTTCTCTTTACAAAGAACTCCAAATGTCCTCTCCAAACTAAAGAATGTCTTCTTAAACGAATACATTTGCAAATAAGGTCACCTTTGTGTTTTCGCATTAAAACCAGATGAAAGCAATCCCGGAACTGGGTCGCTGACTTTGTGAGTGAGCCGAAACACTCATACACATTCATGCATAATGCAACAGTTTCCGCCGAATTGGGTCCCAGGCGACCCAGCCAGGACATTCAACTCGACTGAGGTTAGTCTCAAAATGCCTCACCCAAATTACACTTCGGGTCACAATTAGGTATACACCACGACTTCTGACTAAAAGTTTCTGACTAATAGTCGTAACTGGCATTTTTAGCAATACTTACTTTTAAATGCCATTCTTATTTACTTTGTAAGTCGAATCGATCTGTGTAATCGTTGTATCTGTATCCTCTATAGTTTTTTTTAAACCAGCCTGAATTCCAACGAATACAGCCAATATCGTAAAGTTCCGAACATTAAAACGCTTGCCCTGCACAAATCTATCCTCCCCCTACCCCGTCCTCCTCTCACACAAAACACACACTATACACACCCATCATGGCCCATCCATTGTTCTTCTACTATTACAAATTTTACTTAATTCTAATGCAAAACTAAGTAATAATAAGATTAACTGCTATGTACATGTTCAACAACCTCATATTAACTTACTATGTGCAAACACGCTAGGGAAACCTAATAATAGCTTTATGTTTGAGTAATATCTTTAGAGTAGGTAATTTTTGTTGTGGTAATTAAGCTGTTGGTTTTCAAAATAAATAAAAACTAGGGGCCCTGTGCTTTGTTGGTTTGTTGCCTTTCCTCCCTTTGGCGGCATACAGGTGGAAACAGAGTGGTTTTAGTTTTTAGACAAAATTGACGTCAAAAAGAGAATATTGGATTCCAATTGTGACTAAACGAATTTTCATTTCATTATTGAAATGAAAGTGTGCATTTACTCGTGGCCGGCTGTGTACGCGTGCCGTAAATCCTTTGATGCACCAAGAGGTATATAACGGTGAGGACAAGTCCGAGGACTACCTCTGTTAGGGTTACTCCACGCTGGCGCGGTTGCGGTGGTCTAGTTACAACTTAACTAAAAGTAACCTTAAAAAATTGCGCTTCGTATAGTTCATTATTTAGACTATGGTATAGTAATAATATTTATATGGAAGTATTTTTTTATAATTCAGTTACAATCGAAGAATCTTTTTCTTGCTTCGTAACTTGCGGTCGTAGACTACTCGTATTGTCTTTTGTAACCGAGTTACATACAAAGAAGTAACGAACGAAGTCTTTATAAAGTCTTCCATCGTAACTGTTCCGGCCTTTATGACCGCGGGAAGTACATAAAGCGTCAGTAGCACCCCGATGCTTATAGTCCACTAAGTGGACTATTAGTGGACTATAACTATAACCCACCTGGTGTGTCCGAAGTCCCGAAGCGGTTTTCTCCTATATTTTTAATCCAAAGTAGAAATAATCGACAACATCCGCTGACATGTTATTTCTTGAAACAGGGGAAACCAATAGTCAATAAGCGCGGCCCGCATTTTTTTCATCCGACTCTATTAAGCGCAAATGACGACGTAGTCCAGCTACAGCACCCGTCCGAATAGCACCTGCGCGAATAGCACCTTGCTTAGTCCATTAAGGGCACCGATCAATCTTTTTGGCAGGTGCTGTTCGTGGATTCAATTCAATTATTACACGTCAACCAATGCCACTGAAAACTTATTTTCTTTTGTAAAGTTTTCAGTGAAATTTAATAATTTCTGAGTGACAAATTCACAGTACGTGGAATTCACAGGATTTGAATATTCCGAGAAACTTCTTGATAATGAATGCTTGAGGACTTTACCACTATTACCACAAACCTTCTCTAATTCAATTTATTCCGAACAATAAAATTATAAGTACCATAAAAGAAATTGATGGGATAATTCCGCTTCTGTACATAATTGCATGTAAGTAATGTATGTTGTTTTTGAAATATTTTTTATGAATTTTTTTATTGACAATAATTTTGACAGTATATTTTTAAATATATAGGTAACTCTATTTGTGGACGTTTTTGAAAGTGTTCGTACAAGTAATCCGCGGATCGGACAAACCAGTGTTGCGGGCCGCAGATTGAGCACGCCTGCAAAGTAATTGATATTTTAACAGCGAGTCAAGTTTCAACGCCTGGGAAGGGAAGGGTTTTTTTTCACGACAGGAAGACAACCGATACCGGTTGCGCCGTTACTCGGCTCGCGGTACTGAGCCTGTGGAGACAAGATTGGTGTGTTACCTACAGTATGTTGCTAAATAAATAAGTAAGTCGTTCACGGGAAATGTATAGCTGCTACTACCAGAAGATATCTTGAATATGAAGGACAGAGAATTTATGAATCGCTAAATGGTGCTCCGCGCGTGGTACCAACAGTTTGTACCACCGGTGGTACCACGGGCAATTTTAGTAGTAGTAGTAGCGGTTCAAAAATTATTATTTTTAACCATGATAAACTGGTTTTAATTAAGTACTATAGCCTTCTCACTTCCTTTTGGAACCCAATTAACAGAAAAAAAAAAAATTTGAATTATGCCTAAACTTACTTACCTACTTTTTCTAGGACCAATTTACTATTAACTGTAGTTCTTTAAAAATGCAGTTGGGCCGTAGGACACAAAAATTCATTATAAGTCATTATAAGGCCTGGGCCTTTCTAGGCCACACATGCTTTCAGGAATGTTACAGTTAGGTATAAAATTACAATTAAATTAAATTGCATTTATTTCAGGCCGTTACCATAGAAAAGACACATATGTACATAATATTGTTGCAAAAGATAAATTAAATTAAATTAAAATGCATTGGAAAATCACAATATAATAACATTAATATTAAACATGTCATTATAAACTATAGCAGGTGTACTTATAGACAGCATATAACAATTTCACAACGCCAAGGCGCTGGTGAGGGTCCTGTCGACCCGGCTGGTCCACGCCTCGGGAGACCCCTGGGCTGGCGCCTACCTCGCACAGCGACTGAGTATTGGACGGCGTCCACCACCTCAAATATGTGTAAAAATAACATCAAAAAACATAAAAAAAAGTACATCAAACACATCATCATGTACTTTCACCGTCATAAACAGCCCTTAGTACACCATTGTCAGATACAAAAAAATAAAAAAATACAACTACTTAACTGAAACGTACGTTTGGGCGCTGCGAAGCGAATCCTCTCTTTCTCATTGTTAGAATCCTTAAAAAAATAATTTCCTTCACTCGCGACCGCTTCATTACTTGACCGTGACTTCGCTTGCCAACCAGAGCACGTCAGAATCGTTCATTCATCCAAAATTACTGTACAGTGGTCAAACAACCCCGCCACTCCATTTCAAACCTTACACCAACGACTTACGGCACTCGCGTGCCGTAACAGTGACATTGTAAAAAAACAATCCAATATCCGCAGGTTTTTGTTTGGAAATAAAAATGAATAATTAAAAGAAAGGCGAAAATAATTGACAAAGGTGGCCCAGATCTGACTGGTTTTGAATTTCAATGCCGACGGTAACGGGTTATTTTTACTGGTTTTTGCTCGGTTTTTACGTAATAACGCAAAAAGTTACGGTAATAATTATGACTTGTGCGCGTTTTGCGTAAGAAAAATTACCTTAATAAATATTTGAGTAAAGTTGGTGACGTCATTTGTCTTGAACATTAATTAGCGAAATCTTCAGTTAACATTCTTAAGACGAGTGCACAATGGGCGGTAATAAATAATTTAGCATTGACTGAAATGAATAAAAATCTGTTATTACTTATTTAGCTACTTCCACTTACTTATTTAGAACTGGTCTAGTAAAGTAAAAACTTTTTAAATAAAATATTTATTTTTATTATATTTATCAGTAACCTCTTTAAAATTTGGAAGTTGTAAAAGCTTATACCCACTTACTAGTTTTATTCACTTCAGCCAATGTCTTTGACCAGTTTTAATGCTTCGTTACGAACATACATGGTACAAATGGTGGGACATCTGAATCATTACGTATTGGCGATAAAGGACCTAAATTTCCCGTTTCGAAGCTGGTTACTGATTTCAGTTACGCAATGGGTCCAAAGGAAATATTCAATACTAGCTGTTGCCCGCGGCTTTTTTTCCCGCGGGAACAGTTTACCGCGGTAAAAAGTAGCCTATATGTTATTCCAGGATATATGCTACCACTGAACCAAGTTTCATCAAAATCCGTTCAGCCGTTACAGCGTGAAAGAGATCCAAACATCCTTACAAACTTTCGCCTTTATAATATTAGTAGGAAAGTATTGTTCTGATGTAAGTATTTTTACCTATTACTGTAACATTTTATCACGAACATCTAAACATCCTTACAAATTTATTTATAATTTAAGTAGGTATGTACCTAGGTTTTTGCAGTTAAAGTGCAGTGTGCGCTCACCCTCAGGCTCTCCAGTGTCCAATTAACGCGCGTGGCAACGGTTTCATGTTTTAATTGGTTATTTAACCGCTTTTATTAGCATTTTGTTTTTAAATGCCCAGTGAACTTCACGGAATATTTTTTTTAGAAGGCTTTAAAAAGTTTTTATTATTTGTGATCAATTTCATTTTCAATTCAAGACGGGTATGTGACTAAGCGGGAATAAACCCTCTCTTGCGAAGCTCATTCTAAAGTGGTCCCTAAACGATCATGCTTGCATGACATGCAACGTTTACGTGAGTAATCATGCCGCATGATGGACCATCATGCTTGCTATCAATCAGTAAAGTGAAGCAACGGCCAGCACAGAAGGTGCAATGGTGTTTCCTCTGCCTCTTGGCAGAGTCTGCACATTTTAGTGTCTCAGAGATTGCCTTTGTTGCCTTTAGTTTGTGAATCCGCTTTATTGATTTTTAAGAACACTAACCTGCTAGATTGAATGAAACCTTTGTTGAGAAATCACTTTTGAAAACACAAAAAATCTCAGCTGGATGTGAACCCACGATCTACCAAAATCAGACTAAGTAACCGCTCTCAATATTTTTCAAAGCGAATCTTTCCCTTATCAAGATCAACAAACAATGCATGAGGAAAAATCCGACTGCTCGGTCATCACGAAGTCGTCGATTTAAAAAGTAAATTTTTCAATAGGACCGGTCGACTTTGTCGGCGACTGTACATCACGACTTCATCGCACGATTAAAGCTATTGTACTTCGCGAGATAATATTGCATCTAACTGTACCCCATCGCTTGTAGACAAATAAGGAGCGTCTACTTGAACCACGAAAATGGCGTTGTCAGCGATTTTCACACAGCTTATTAATATGTCCATACTATTGGGGCCAGGCCTAGCCTCTCAACGAGGGCATTCGGGCTATAGTCCACCACGCTAGCCCAGTCCGGGTTGGTGGACTTCACACGCGCCTAAGAATTCTTTCCTCGTCGTATGCAGGTGTCCTCGCGATGTTTTCTTTCGCTGTTTGAGAGCAGTCAGTACTTAAATGTACTTTTCTCAAACATGCTTGGAAATGTGAACATTATTTTGACAACCTTCTTCGAGTTAAATCGACATTGCTGTACTGGTCAAATAAATGAGAGCACACGGGCAAATAATTTGAAGGAAAATCCATATGTAGTGCCTAGCGGTCAAATAATGACCATATTAATTCATATCTTGTCATGTGACCATGGCAACCACGGAGGTAAAACACCAACAGTTTTTTTAAATGTCGAATTGCCTTGCAAATTGCAAGCAGTTTAGTGTAAAAAACCAAATGAACATTTTGGCGCGTGGAAATTTATTGTTGTTCGTCATTGATTTTGGATGGTATATGTATGAAATAAAATGGTGTACATAGGTAATAGTTTGAATTTCCGCGCATTTGTTTGAGAAAACTACTATACAAGTCTTGGCCACAACCAGGCATTGATGGACTCACGTATGTGTGCCTCGGCTACCGCCTCGGCCCACATGCACACGTTCATCCATCAATGCCTCTGTTGCGGGCCGCGGCAGTAATGTACTATAAGTTTCGAGTCTTTGGGAGATCTTCAGCATCTGTTGCTATTAATTGGACCACGCTCTCCGCTCCGCGTATGAAACTTCCAACTTCATGGCCACAAAGTCCAAGAACGGTCTGACGGACCGCTAGACCCGGGTTCCCATGAAACCCTCTGATTTATTACAACTTGATTTGTCCTGAGGTACCCTAATTTGGAGTTATCATATTTATGTTTCTCCCGGAATTATATTATGAGGAATTCGTGATTTGCGATTCAATTTTCTTGAGATCTCGTCGAAGTTTATTGCAGTTAATTGTCTTACAAAATGATAGAGCAAATCACTTTACACGTCATTGTAATCATTTTTTATTATGGTTGATAGATGTTAATGGAAATCTAATCAACAGCCAAAATTTACCTGTCAATCCCAATAAACCTATAAACGTGAACGTTTGTATGGATGTTAAGGTGTTTGTGAGTTTGGATGGATGTTTGTTACTTTTTCACGCAAAAACTACGGAACAGGTTTCGATGGTACTTTACAGTAATGTAGATTATCCCTTAGAGTGTTAAAACGGGTTTTGCGACCCAAAAAACAAGATCAAATACTAGACTTATGTGAAGTCTAGATAGAGTTCTTTTTTCAAAAACCAAAAGCTGACAGCCACATTCTAAGGTTTACATCAGAATAACATATACTACAGATACCTCGGGAAAAGCTGTTACCGCGGGAAAAACATTTCTAACAGCTACCCTAAGAAAAATAGATTAAAAGTTGAAATAGGTACATTAAAAAACAACCTCAGTCAAACACAAACTTGAGAAAGGCTAAACTTCCGTCATGCATGACCTAAAAGATCAAAAGACTAACCTCCGAAATGAAAGACAAATATTTTGGATTTCATACATGTAGAGATGAAAAGATTACATAATGCACTTTTTTCCCCAAAACCCACCGTATCAGACAGTGTTAGTCCAAAGTTAAGGTCAATGTACACGAACAATGGCCGCTGTTGATGTAACGCCGAATAACACAACGTTACGCGCCGCCGGGTGCGCGCGCGCAGCCTCCGAGGCACACCGAGATCAAGGTCGGGAACAAAAAAAAAATATCGGATGCTCCAAACAAAACGCATAAATGGAATTGGCTTAGTATTACTGTGTCCAACTCTTATTTTGTCCAACTTAAAAAAAGTCTCATAATATGGTCCAAGTCTCATTTTGTCCCGTCTGGTTTTGACAGTGACATTTTACATAATAGACAATTTAAAATAACATCGGAATTATTCTAAACCATAAACATTAATATACAAATAATAAGCTTAAAAAAATAACTACCTGCTCAAAAGTGAAAATGATACCAGAATTAAAAAAAACAATTTTATGAACTGAACTGAATACACTAATCTGTTGAACCACAGAAAACGGAAAAAGCTCGCTAATCTATGTGTTGAACCTTTTAGACACGTAGGCAGGACTATGTAATTTGGGAGAATAATTTTTGGAAGACATAATAATTAAGTTGGACTAAAGCGGTCCCTAAACGATCATGCGGCATGACATGCATTACATTTACGTGAATTATCATGCTGCATGATGGGCCCTCATGCTTGCTATCAATCACATAGAAAGAAAGAAATCATATTTTATTCGACAATACCACAATACCATAGTACAGTGAAGCAACGGCCAGCACGTAGTTTGCATCATTTCGTCAATCACTATAACTAGACGGTCATGCATGAGTGACAGCACGTAATGCATGTCATGCCGCATGATCGTATAGGGACCACTTAAGCAAGGTAGGACTATGTATTGACTATTAATACGATAGGAAGGATTGTCGTATAAGAAAGTACCCGGTAAATTCCCTCCAGCCAGTGTGTCTCTACCGTAACGCGCTCGCGGTCCAGCTCTTTAGTTTTTAGCACGAAATTACTACACGTTTATGATGTAACGGTGCCTTTATCTTCGTCGACCGATATCGAGTCTGGTATAGGTTATTTTTGGCGTTTTCGCCTTCAATTTTTGAGGTTTCCTCTGCGGCTTTTTATGGAGATTGAATGAGTTTTATGGCTTATACTTTGGTTTTGTTATGCTGCCCTCAATAGGTAGTTAGTAATCACAGGCTGTTAAAAATAATTGAACGACCTGCACTTTGAGTCACCTTTTCTTTGTCTGTATATTCATTTTGGTTCTCCTTTGTTCCAGATGTGACTAAAGCCATGGCAGCCACTGATGGCCAAGTCATTGTCGCCGCATCGCGCTGGTTAGATGAAGGCAACTACCTACGCGAGTACGCCGCCAAGCACCGTCTCCCGAGCGTCGCTAAAATCATCAAAGGCCAATATGGAGGCCTTGGAGTTCCAACACTGCCAAGCCCTGGTCTCCAAAGCACTGCTCTACTTGTATCAGCAGGAAAGAGAAAAAAGATAATCGCTCAAGCGATCAAGTTGAAAGAAGGGAGACGTATGGTCAGTGTTGGACCTAGAATTGCGATTCCTGATACTTATAAAGGATATTTTGAACTGCTTAGCGAGGAAGGCAGAGCAGTGCGATGTATAGAGTCAGTGGGGGAACTGGCTAGGAGGAAATTAGAAGATGGGTGCTTAGTCAGAGAGCCAGTAAGAGTCATCTGCGCTAAAACTGATCTAGATGGTAACATTACAGCGGATGGGGCGAGAAACTTACCTGCTGGTGAAATCATTATGCCTAAAGGAGAAACTTTCTTGGGTAAAAATAAATACTTAAAATGTACTGATTCAAAAGGTGATACCGTGTTACTGAGTCTTGATCAGCGAGGGAAGTTTTCTGCAGTAGCTAAGGAAGAGAACATCAGCGGTGTGCATACGGCAAAGACTTTGTTAACTAAACGGTTGCCAATAACAGTACGATTGGTTCATGGTTCGCCACCTAGAGGTCTAAAGAGTGCCAGTCAATTCGTCCCAGAGTTGAGACTACTGTCAATGTTTGAGGAAGACCATGTCTTCGCGCTGCCTTTACCGAAGGAAGGCAATGCATTAGTCGCTTTACCTTTAGCTGCTCCCCTGAAAATGCAGAAATGCAAGAACGATGAGCAAATCAAAAACTTTATGGAATTCTCCAGACTTGTTGAGAAGTGCAATCGTTTGCTAGTTGATGTCGTTGACAGAATACACGTTCTAGACGGTAAACTAGGCGATCCTAAAAGGCTTTTAAATGCCACTCTCAACACACCGCCGTTAGTCAAAACTGGTTACTTTTTGAGGAGAAGTGCGTCTACCGACACTGCCAATCAACACAAGCATATGTCCCGCCATAATCACATCTACAGCAGCCACAGAGACGAGAACAGCATCCCTGATGAATATGACGAGATCGATCAGATCTATGACTACGTCAGAGGTTTTGCACCTCTACCTAAAAACTTAAAAGCTTCGTACTCAAACGATCCTACTCCACGACACGAGTCCGCACCTGCCTCTCCAGCCCCAACACCAATCCACATGCCTCTCATCACGGAAATCAAACCTGAACCACCACCCATTGAAACCATACCTACAAAGAAACCCATTAACTCCCAGAAAGCTGAAAAGCGAACTCGAAAATCAACAGTTATCCCAAAAGAAACCCCAGTAACTGTCTACAAAGAAAAATGCTCTATAGCACCAGCAGCAAACCTACCGAAGTTGTATATTAAAAATAGTGTGAATAACAATAAGAGCAGAATGGTTTTCAGACAGAAAAGTCACTCTCCTACAAAGGAATCGCCTAGTCCTATCACTAGTCCTATCAGACCGATCACTAAAGGAGATTCTCCGATCTTCAACATACGCTATAAGAGTCTTTCGAACATAAACAATCACATGGAATTAGACGGTACATTGGACTCAAGTCATTCTGGAGGAAGAACGTCGGGTGACTCAGGGAATGGGCCGAAACTGCCAGAGAAGAGGTCGAGGAAGCTGAGTAGGCCGAAGTCGTTAACGAACCTGGTTTGGGAACTAAAGGGCTGCCCCGTGGAGACGGAGAAACCAAAACCTAGGATTAAAAATGAAAGCTACAAGAAGATGGGGACCAAGCTGTCACTGGGAACGCAGAAGAGAGCGACTCTGTATCTCTAAATTCTAGATATGTAAGTACACATTTAATTATATAATTAACTAGAGCTTCTGCAGTGGTAGAACTAGAAGGTAACGCATCATCCTGAGACAGGCAAGTAAAACTGTAGAGAAATGCTGCAAGATTTATTTTTAAGACACGAATATTAAGAATAGGGCATAATTTGCAGCGAGTCCCAAAATAATTTCCTATATTATGTAGCAATTTAAAATTTTCTGTAAAATAAATTGCTACCTGCAGAATTCACCGTGATACATGTCATCCAAGATATCATTTATTAAAATATGTTTAACTACTTACCTGCTTAAAAAATTAAAACTTAAATCGCAAGAAAATGAAACTTACTTAGAAACAGAGAGGAATAGGAGTTTTGAACATTTGCTAACTGCGCATCAGGTTTAGGTTTGCTGCATATATCATTTGGCATATCACGAATTGTGGCAATTACTTTCATGCAACGAACACATTGCAAAATAGCAGATGCGACGCGAGAAGTTTACCCTACCACTGACTGTAACATAACAACCTGTCACATATTTAAACTAAGTGTACGATATATGCTGCCATACTAAGTATCATTCAAAGATTTCGAAAATTCTTTTTGCATTTAATTTTGATAGCCTAATTAATGAAGAAGGTTATTGACCGAGCGAGCGAAGCGAGCGAAGCGTCTAAGTTTCGAGATTGGCCAAAAATGCTAGTGTCCGTCTGTTATTCTGTCTTTCTGTCTGTAATTCTCTACAGGTCGCATTTTTCAACCGACTTTGACGAAAATTTGGCATGGGTATAAATTAATTAAGCCGACAAAATGAGTAGAATAAAATCTTGAAAATCCTTTTTTTTTAGAGTACGTACCATACTCGCAAAGTGAGAGTGATTTTTTTTTTCTTGTGAATCCCATAGTGTGGGGTATCGTTGGATAGGTCTTTCAAAAATATCGCGGGTGTGTGAAAAACATTTTTCGATTCAGGGATCCGTTTGCGAAATATTAAGCTTTAAAGTGCTAATTTTTGTCACTTTAGTACTTATTCGGTCTCCAACTGCAAAGTTGACTTTTGTTCATTTCTTTTAGGTTTGGATTATAAGGGCTGGCGAGGTCTACTGTTCTCACGGAACTACTAGTTATAGACTATTTAACATTCCGCTACGACCCTTAGGGACGAGTAAAAAGAAAAAAATCTGAAATAACGTATAAAACACGGGCGACGCCGCGGGAAACAGATAGTAATTAATAGTATGCATCATATCCTGATAGATAATGAATATAAATCATACATAAATGTATTCGTATGTAATATGTGTATGTAATTACGACAGCAAGTACATCCTGTTGCATGGGTCATCGACATTTGGGCCCGGAGAAAAAACTCGATCAAGATATCACGTTAAACATGCTTTTTAACATGCAATTACAAACGCTAATATTCTATCTGTATACAATGAATAATACAAAATAATTTGTGTAGCAAAATACCTGGTCTATCGATAGCAAGTTGTACATTTTAGACTTTCGCGCTTTGTATTCATAATTATATAATTATTTACGGGTCTTACACACGAAATAGTTTTATTTACCTTGCCCGACGTTTCGACCAGGTTACACTGGCCGTGGTCACGAACCTAAAATCCTGTCCACCGATCGCCACTACTATCCGCGGATAGTGCGAGAAGCTATTGAAATCAAGAAATTCAAAAATTTCAATAGGGAAGATGATTTTAAATTGTCACCGTCGTGGAATCCAGTGATCGATAAACTTAAATCTCGTGACTTATCGTCGAATACACCCGCGGATACCGTGAGTGTTGTGTGCCGGGACTTTCCAATAATACAAGGTCAGCAGAGGGTAGTTTCAGAAACTACTCACAGCGATTAACAATGACAGCTCGCCTCTCCAGTCAGCTCGTGACCACGGCCAGTGTAACCTGGTCGAAGCGTCGGGCAAGGTAAATAAAACTATTTCGTGTGTAAGACCCGTAAATAATTATATAATTAAGATAGCAAGTAATTCATGGCGTGGATTACTCCGTGGTCTTGGCCTAAGAACAAGGATCCATAGAACCGTAATCAGCGTATAGCATGAAATAGCAATAGTATTATACCCCAATAATTTGAGAAGACGCTTCTTACATGGCGGGGTCAAACTGAACAAACACTATTTAATTTAGTCGGGTTGTGGTTTGTTGGTATGCAGTTGGTAGTACGGTCGACCGCACATCAGTGGTAACAAAACCAGTATAAACTGGTCTCGCGTAGTATTGAAACTCCCTAATAGGCTAGGCCAGCTCAAGGTCAAAGTGTTACCACTGATGTGCGGTAGACTGTACATACCAACTGCATACCAACAAAAAATTCACATACGTAGATAGAGATAGAAGATTTGATACCTGTCTTGCTTACTCTTACCACTTTTGTATTAAGTGTGTCCCTCTCTGATTATTATTGTTATTTTAGCGCGCTCTTTATAGTTTCTCCCTTTACGGTCTTAGCCAATTAAATTGCGGTTACGTTACAAAATTACAGTTTTTTTAGTGGCAAATTTTGTCTTTACGTTAAGAATACCTAGCATAAAACTAGAGTAAAACTGCTCGAGCATATTTCCCTTCGATCTTTCCTACATATTATGTTAAATTCTCTTCTCTTTCACCTGTAATATGAAAGCCTTTAATATAATTCGTACGTTACGTTCAAAATCTCATACCTACCTATAAGTACCAAGTTTATTCCTAATTGAACATTATTGTAGGTAAAGTCAACAGGTGAGCCGCCAGACGCGAAAGTTCTGACATTTTACCGACGAGCAGTATTCAGTAACCAACTATGTAGTGTCATAGAATAAATAGCATGCAGCACGACAGATTTGGCCACATTGAATCCCACGATTACCTACTTTCTTAATTACTCTCTAGATTAGGAAAGCTCTCCTATGACTGTAATTTCTTTATAACTATAAATAATTGGGGAAACGATCACTTAGAGAGATTAGGGGAAGAAAAATATAGGAAGTAATAAAGGCGTGATTTTGACATCTTGTCATCGACTGACAGTTTAACTGATAACAAACTTTAAACTATTTATTCGTAAACATAGTTTATACAAGATGGTATTACTGTTGGCACAGAGGACTATAATAGTTACTACTGTTGGCCTCTCTATGCTTTGCTCCTATGGGCAATTAATAGAGAGGCCAACAGTATACAACATTAAATTTCTAGTTCATCATCATGAAAATTATTATGATTGTTAATTAATTTACAAATTATTATTACAATATAATATTACACAAAAAAAATCAAGATTATGTAATGTATTACAATACATGTGGGTAGAAAATTCTGTCACTGTCTGACCAGTCTGTCACATTGATCTATGATGCCGATTGTGTTGGCTCCTTAACATTTACACTTACTACAAACATTCTGCGAAATTATTTACGGAATGGTCCATGGTGCATTACCTCTAGACGCAAATTAGTACAACAATGGCAGTTGTGAGTTTTAATTTGTTATTAACATTTATCGTGCTCGCAGATGAGGATATTAATTTTGTTTATTTGACAGTAAATGTTAAGATACATCCTGTATCATTATGTCATAAAATAGCGAGTCTGTATAAAGTGACAAAACAAAGACACTCCCAACTTTTAATTAAAGGTCACAGATTGTTCCAACTTACTTAATTAAGGGTGTTTAAAATTATTATTATTTATATTATTTTAAGTTTTAACATAAAACAACAAAGGTAGGTACTTACCTAATAGCCTAACAGCGAGCTGACGGAGCGAAAAGAAACGAACAAAAAACTGCAATCCAGCAATAGAAAAATAAGTTTTAAAAACCTTTTTTTTTTGCTAAAAAGTACTTTATTATTATCAAAACTTGTTTCTATCTATTTCGTAGTCTTATAACTTATTAAACATTTATTTGGCAAATATTTAAAAATTTGTTTAGTAAATTGTATGATGCTTGCGATAAAAATACGAATTCAATAATATCTCACTAGGTATTATAAGTCATGCCAACTAAGGAATAAGACCACTTTTTTTTTTCAGGAAACTTACAGTCTAACAAAGAAAATACTTAGGTACATAAATAGACTTACATACAAACTTAACACAGACTGTTAAAATTAAATTAATTACCTTCTTCGCTTAGGCGTAGTCGGGTAAAAGGGGCTAACTTATGCTGGTCGTGCATGTGGGTTGATGATGATGAGTCACCCAGGTCATGACATTAATTAGTTTGTTATTAACACCACGTCGTCACTTGCTGATATCTATGGGAGACTCAAGGCGAACTTGACAAAATGTCATGGTGCTTCCTGTCAAATATAATACTGACACACGTAAGTTAAATAAAAGTGATAATTTGGTATGGTTCTATTCATGAATTTAAAAAAAAAGCTACTCCCATATGGATGAGTAACAAAAGCATTTTAGGGGGTGTCAAAATAGTGTCAAATGTATGATAATATTTATACTCACTCACACATTCTCATTTTCAAACTCCATATAAATTTGTATTAGCAATCTCCGCGCTAATCCGCTTCCTTTGTCCGCACCCCCCCTGATTTATACACAGAATTTTTCTTCGTTTCCCATACTAAATATGCAAGATGCGATCTCCACAGGGAGCGGGCGCGCGACCAAAGAGTTTCGAATCTTCTTGGTTCTATCATAGAAAAAAAATATTTTGTAATTTTTACATTGCAAACTAAATAACAATGTAAAAATTACATTATACAGTTTTTTACGGAAAAAGCGTCAAAGCAACCCACCCACCTGTCGGTAAGTCTAGTGGCTATATCATCGCCCATTAACCTGCCGCTAACGGCAACAAGTGCATTGCCGCCTTAAGGTTAAGGACTATGTTACGCATACACATGGCATATGTTACGCATAATTATATAATTACTAGCTTTTTCACGCGGCTTCGCCCGCGTAGAATAGTTTTTCCCGAGGACATTGTGAAACAGCGCCCTCTATGTAGACGTTTTGTTACTTAGGGGGTATTAGCGGACGCCCCGCGACTTTGTCCGCGTTAAAAAGTAGCTTATATGTTTTTCCAGGATATAAGCTATCATTGTACCAAGTTTCATCAAAATCTGTTCATTAGTTTTTGCGTGAAAGAGGAACAAAGATCCATCCTCACATCTTCACATCCTCACGTCCTTACAAACTTTCGCCTTTATAATATTAGTAGGACTAGTAGGATAGGATTTACGGGTTTTACACACGAACAAGTTTTATTTCGACCAGGTTACACTGGCCGTGGTCACGAGCTGACTGGAGGCGAGCTGTCAGTGTTTACCGCTGTGAGTAGTTTCTGAAACTACCCTCTGCTGATCTTGTGTTATTGGAAAGTCCCGGCACACAACACTCACGGTATCCGCGGGTGTATTCGACGATAAATCGCGAGATTTAAGTTTATCGATCACTGGATTCCACGACGGTGACAATTTAAAACCATCTTCCTTATTGAAATTTTTGAATTTCTTGATTTAGTTATAGAAATGAGAAATATAAGCTATTTCTCATGCGGACAAGCGGACATGGAGTCCTACCATTGACTAATTAAATACATATATTCTACGGAATTCCAGAACTGTTCTGGATAAACAACGCAATATTCTTTAGTATAATTTATGTCTGTAGTCTGTAATTTCGCAGTGGCTGGCAAATTAATTGGCCGCCTCGAAATGTCCCTAATGGATAGGTGCGGCCCGCACCCTGTTTTTGCACGCCAGTGTATCACGCCACGGCTGGGTGGTTACTTTTATTTGCTACGAATTATGTTAATGGAGAAATGAGAATTTAGTCGTAACTAAATCTGTGTCGCGATGATGAGCGATTTCCCATTTCGTAACTATTTTCGTAACCAATTTGGAAACTGATTACGAATCGGGATTAATAACCGGTTACGAAACCCTGGTTTCCGGCAGACAGACGGACAAAAAAAGGTTCGTTAAAAGCTTTTATTTTTCGTAACGTAACCCTAAAAGGATAAAAAATAACATAGCGCCTACTTAGGGCTTCTTTCACCACTTCCTGATATAGTTACAGATAGTAATCTTAGTGATAAACTAATCTATCAGGTAAATCTGTGTGATAGACTATATAAAATATATAAGATATATGCAATCAGATACCTGTGAAACCAAAAAAATAGGCTATCTGTCAGATAACCTGCAGAGGGTGTATCTGGGACTTTGTCAGCAAGCGGTGTAAGAGGCCCTTATTGTACTTATTATAATATTAATGCCCACCGCAGGATATGAAACTAAAACTCTAGTGCAAAAAGTTGTAATCTAGTTTTTGCTCCTAGAGCGGTAGGGTTGGCAAAGCTAGAAACTTGATAAACAAAATATACCCAATAATATAGATGCGAAAGTTGAGATGTTTGTAAGTTTGTATTTGTTATGAGGGATGTTTCAATACTGTGGGAGACCAGTTAATAATAGTTTTGTTTCCACTGACGTGCGGTCGACCGTACAGTATCCTACTAATATTATAAAGGCGAAAGTTTGTGAGGATGTTTGTTACTCTTTCACGCAAAAACTACCGTGCAGATTTTCATGAAACTTGGTACAGTTATAGCTAATATTCTGGAATAACATATAGGCTACTTTTTAACGCGGACAAAGTCGCGGAGAGTCAGCTAATACCCCCTAAGTAACAAAACACCCACATAGAGGGCGCTGTTTCACAACGTACACGGGAAAAACTTTTCTACGCGGGCGAAGCCGCGGGAAAAAGCTAGTAAATTAATAAGAGAAACAAAATTAAGAGAAGCGTATCGTGATTAACGTGCTTTTGTCCTGGTCTTCAGTCTGACATGGCGGAGTACCGTGGCGGCGTTCAGTGGTAAAGACTTCCAGCAGTTGACGTCGTTAAGCTAATGATGAACGCCTCTTTCATATTATCACGTCATATTTTTGTTACTAGGGGAAAATATTTACTGGGCAGTTGTTTCTATACTGTGGCAACCCTGTCAGGGCTAGTTAAAGGCGATGTCCACTCGACTATGAATAAAGTTTGAATTATGTATAAGGGCAGCCTGATGAATAGGGCAAGACTCTTCACTCCTAAGGTAGCGATGGTGTGAGCAAAAACCTGTGGGAAACCTCAATAAGATAGATTGCCTTTTAATATGGATTAGTAACAGATATTATCATTGAATGGTTCGAAAGTCGAACTATAGGCGGTCCTAATTGGCTGGAGTTAACTCACATAACATTTATTTGGGACTAGTTATTTCCCGCGGCTTCGTCCGCTATAAAAGCAGAATACAAATGAAGTCTATTAAACATACTTGTTGTTCTTATATACATATATATTTATTGTACACAAATAAAATTAAAACAATACAAAACAACAGAAAATTATACGAAGGGTCATAGCTATTTCTACGAAATCTCTTCCAGCTAACCCGCGTATCTTGACTGGCATGTTGGCGTTGTTGGTAGTGACCCTGCGCCAGAGGTCGTGGGTTCGATTCCCACCCGGGACCAACATTTGTGTGATGGGCATATTTGTTAGTTTTCGGATTCTGGGTGTTTGTATGTATTTATGTATTTATTTAAAAGTATTTATGTATGTTTATCAGTTGTTGAGTACCCATTTACAAGCTTCAGCTTAGTTTGGGACTGGGACTGGTAAATTTGGACCTTATCAGCATTTAGTTTCAGAGATAATTATTTTGTAAAATGGCTCCCACAACCCTATTGGCTCACTTTAACAATTATAAAAAAAATAACCATAAGGGAGGAGTTTTTTTTAAATTTAACAAGGCGTTAAACAATGGTTGTTTTATTAACTAAACCCCACCACGCAAACCTTTAAGGTTTATATGTGAAGGGGGAGTTCGTCTTATGATAATTAGTTTTACTAATAATCAAGATGATAATAATAATAATAATCTTGGATCTTGGTTAGGTCTATGAATAGGTAGTATAAATTTTGTAGTTTTCAGCCCTGTAGGGTAAGTCCGGGGAAGATGGCCCTACTAACTTTGATGACGTATTGTCGAGAAACTATGATGATTGTTACAACCATTTAGATCGCAAACAAAACTTCAATGATCTTTCTTATCATATTCTCACCGTAATCTCTCTATAATCCCATATAATCACTCTCAATATTAACAGAAATGGACATATTAATTTTTTTCTTAAGAAGTCGATTGGCCATCTCTCCCGGAGTATCCGGGAGTGATGGCCATGGGGCTTAGGGGGAGATGACCTTAACATGTATTGCCCATTCTCTTGCCCTTAGTGCCTGTCAGTTTAATTTTTCTCCCCTTTGCCGCAAATGGCACACAGTCGTCATACGGAGTGCAGTTTTCATAAGTCCTCATCATCCGTATTTCACATTGCACACAGTCTTCAACGAGTTGCGTGTTATAGTAGTTTTTACCGCGACGTCTGCATATATCTTCTTCTTCGTCTTCATTTTCAGTATTTTATTTATTATTCCATAGGCCCCTTTGTGTCATTATTTAGTTTCACTCATCTTTCTTATGTTTTTCTTGGAATATTGTATACAATAGATACTCTGTAAACTGTCATAGTTTTTATTTGAACTTCAGCATAGCATTTTTTAAAGTTTTCTTTACTACAGGCACCTCGAGAAGATACCCCGTTGCGAGTGCAGTTGTTAGGCATCTATAAAAACACATAAGTTTAGAGATATTCTTTAAATATCTCGTTATTTTAATAAGGCCATCTTCCCCCCAAAAAATATGGCTATCTATCCCAATTGTACGGGATAGATGGCCATACCACTTTTAAAAATATTGCATCATCTTCATTGCAACATTTTTAGGTTAAAATACGGGAAACTTAATTACTTCACAATATAAGTACAAAAGAAAGCAAATTTTTTAAACCCTTTTTGACACCACATAATATACCAAACCCTTACCCTATATTAGACATATGTCTTAAATTTAAAGTGGATTTTACTTACTTTTTCATTTATTTTTTCAACTTTTTTTCAACAAACTTGTTGCTGGCTGCGAGGTAAAGCGTACTCTGTTGAAAACTAACGTCCCCTGTAAGTTACATCTCGTACTATTTTCGATTGGCCATCTCTCCCGTACGGCCATCTCCCCCGGACTTACCCTAGTCATTTCCACCAGAAGGACCCTTTTGTAACGCCACATTTATCAGTCTTTGTGGGCAATCCTAGTTAAGATTTAACTACTTTCCATGAATTCCGGTAACGACCCCCGCGACAGTACGAAGTGGCACGGGACAAACAGTAGGTACCTCTGTTAATAGCTTGCATGTAATTTACTGAAAACAATATGCAAATTGCAAATTAAAACATAAGGAACACTGTTACGGTGCCGCTACACTCACGGCGCTATGCTATAGATTTATTTTTTCTTAAATCTTGTTTACTATTCTGTTTTTACGTGAAACGTATCAGGTAAGCGGTACGCCCGCTACTCAATAATCGAGCCGACTCGTATAGATATTTATTTAAATTCAGTCTGAAAATCATATCATTCGATCAGGTTGATCCACTATATTTCTCATGTAGCAACAACTCACTCGATAAGTATTTAAACACTTAAATTTAAATGAACTAAACTTATACAAAAATTGGAACTGTTATTTACACTATGAAAATTTAATTTTAAGTTAAGTTTAAGTGGATCATCTCCAGAATCGAACCTCAGGTTTACTTATATAGTAAATAAAACATTTTTAATTGCGTCCCCTTTTTTGTAGATAAGCTAGCTAGCTTTTAGCGATAAGACTGCCTAGATGTACCTTCTTAGTTTTATGTATTAGGTGTTCTGTTTTTTTAATTATGTGCAATAAAGAGTATTGAATTGAATTGTTCTGCTGGCTTCAACACAAACTTATAGTTATAACGTGAATAGCATCGCTTTAAAAATATGGTGTACAGTCTTTACTCTTAATATAGATATTTAAATTAGTTTGCCTTCTTGTAGTTGTGTGGTGACTAATCTATGTATAATGAAGACATTAGAATAGACAATAAATTAGTCTTTATAAATCGATCATGTCTGTTAACCGATTAATTCAATTTTGGAATAAGTTACTGAGACAGGTAGCCTAGTTTGGAATGCGATCGTGAGATGGCAAGGAATTTTTATGTTGTACAGCCGACCGCACGTCAGTGGAAACACTTTGACCTTGAGCTGGCCTAGCCTATCAGGGAGTTTCAGTACTATGCGGGAGCAGTTTATACTGGTTTTGTTTCCAGTGACGTGCGGTCGACCGTACTAGCTGTTCACGCGGCTTCGTCCGTGTTTTACAAGTAATTTCTGACTTTTTTTCGTTTTCCTCGGCTCCTAAGGGTCGCAGCGTGATGGTAAATAGCCTTAACCTTCCCCAAGAATTGGGCTGTCAAATGCAAAAAGATTTTTTCTAATTCGACTGGTAGTTCCAGAGATTAACGGGTTCAAACAAACATTTATTTGTACATTTTAGACTTTCGCGCTTTCAAAAACCATGAAATTCAAAATTTTCAATAGGGAAGATGGTTTTAAATTGTCATCGGCGTGGAATCCAGTGATCGATAAACTTAAATCTCGCGATTTATCGTCGAATACACCCGCGGATACCGTGAGTGTTGTGTGCCGGGACTTTCCAATAATACAAGACCAGCAGAGGGTAGTTTCAGAAACTACTCACAGCGGTCAACACTGACAACTCGCCTCCAGTCAGCTGGTGACCACGGCCAGTGTAACCTGGTCGAAACGTCGGGCAAGGTAAATAAAACTTGTTCGTGGGTAAGACCCGTATAATTATTAACATTTATTTTTTATAGATTAGGCACACGCGAATAGTTTTATTTACCTTTGCCTAAATTTCGACCAGGTTACACTGGCCGTGGTCACGAGCTGACTGGAGCGAGCTGTCAGTGCTGAGCGCTGCGAGTAGCTGCTCCAACTACCCACTGTAAAGTTGTTGTGATAATTGATGTTGATGGTATCACCGCTGTAGGGTCAATCATTTAATCTGCGCTACGGATCGCGTTACGCAAGCGTCAGGTACCAATTGAATAATATGATCGGAGATTACACACGGACGTTGAACTGTACTTTCATATCAGCCTGTTGACGTCCACTGCTGGACAAAGGCCTCGCAGAAGAATCTCCAAGACGACCGGTCCCGCGATCTTCACCAGATCGTCGGTCCACCTTGTGGGAGTCCATATTACCTGGTTGGGAATATGATGTCGAGGGTAACTTTTCGACAAAGAATACATCGTGAAAAACCGTCTTACATGGTGTTTGGAATGTTTCAAAACCTGTATGAAACAAAACCTGGTATGAAATAAAATGAAAATTATTTATTTCGTTTCTCATTAAACTTAACTAATACGACATAGGAGCCTTCTATTAAGTAAATCTAAAGGATATGATGGATGACATAAAATTAAATGAAATGAATACTGATAAAAGAGAAAAATCGTAGGTGCCAATACCTTTAAAAAAATCATTACTTACTTACCATGGAAAGCCCGACGTAATATATTACAATGGATGTTTACAAAATCATCTGTCTTTGTCCGTTAGAGAATCATGAGGTAGCACTTTCTTAGACGCCAAAAAAGGAGAGTTGAATAGACGCGGACCGTTACGTTGTTATAGGACTAAGGCGTGGCTGCCCGTCACACCGAATGTTTCAATTCAATTCAATACACTTTATTGCACGTTTAAAAATTACAGACAAAAACAAAAACAGACACAGTAATGTACATCTAGGCGGTCTTATCGCTAAGAGCGATTTCTTCCAGACAACCTTTGGGTAGAGAAGTTAGAGCAAATTAGAAGGTAGGTTGTGCAATTAATTAATTAATTATAGGCATATTTTAAAAATCTACATACACTAAAATATATAGGTATACAAAAAATATAAATATACATACACACATACATGTGTGCTAGGTATATTAATTCAATTCAACAGCCTATTAACATGTCCCCACTGCTGGGGCTCAGGCCTACTACTCAACGAGGGCGTTCGGGCTATAGTCCACCACGCTAGCCCAGTGCGGGTTGGTGGACTTCACATGCGCCTAAGAATTTCTTCTTCGGCGTATGCAGGTTTCCTCGCGACGTTTTCGTACACCGCTTGAGAGCAGTCAGTAAATGTACTTAAGTTTCGAGAAAAAACCCATCGGTACTTGGTCCAGCCGGGGATCGAATTTCGGGCCTTTTGATATGATAGGCCGCGTTTTATTCCCGACGCTACTGGCGCTCGCAGTAATATAAATAATAGAATAAATTCCTGTACAAAGTCACAGAGTAAACAAAGTGTGTGGGCAAGCGTAGTGTGGGACGCCCCCCGCTATATGGAGCGACGATCTGCGTGAGGCGGCTGGCAGTGACTGGATGCGGAGAACCGAAGATCGGGTTCAGTTGTGCGCCTTGGGGGAGGCCTGTGTCCAGCAGTATACTAGTGCAGGCTGATGATTATGATGATTTGCTCAGTAAATTACAGTTCGGTGTGAGAGCAGCCCGTCTAAATCCGTAGGCGACCCAGTTCTTACTTATATGGGCAGCACATTTTTGGCTCCAGTTTTAGCATCTTTACAATCCAGCGCAAGAAGTTTCTAATACTGTTTGTTTCCAAAATATGTACGTACAAGCTCTTAAGTAAAGTCTATCGTGCAGACAAATAAAAAAGCTTTCGTATGTTTGTTTGTCCGCCGAATGACTCAAAAGCTACTTATTAGAGTTACTAGACCAAATCTCTCAATTCAATTCTTTATTGCGTCCATTTGTAGTTACATGTGTACTTATAATTATGAGTATCAAATTATGGACCCTGATTAGGGCACAGCAAAAGATACTGTAGAAGAGAGGAGTTATATATAGTTTAATTAAAGGTATTAGTTTACTGTCTATTATACTTAAATAAATATGTTCTATATTAATATACCCATACTTACCTACTTTTATATTATAATTATTATTATATTTTAAATTTTTGGTTTGATAAAAGTTCTGCTTATATTTTATTATTATTATATCTCAACGAGGTCGTAGGCTATAGTCCACCACGTTAGCCCAGTGCGGGTTGGTGGACTTCACATGCGTGTAAGGATTTCTTGGCGTATGCAGGGGGCCAATCTCGCTAATTCTGAACGATACCAAATCCAAACCGTAACCGAAAACGTTATACTGCATGTACCTACACGTTTGGCAAACCTTTACAAACGCAAACGTGTGGAGCAGGGGTTTGGCTTGCGTTTGCCAAACGTGTGGATGCATATTTATATAATACATTTTTGAGAATATTTTGTATGTCCGCAAAAATATATCTCTCTTTTTGAGGCACTGTGACATAAACACAGCTTATGTTACAAGAAACAAAAACAAACTTGTACCACCACAGTTAAGGCTTAGTAAGGTCAGTAAATCATTCACGGGGCAATGTATACGCTTCTACAACAAACTACCAGAAGAAATCTTAAATATGAATGACAGAAAATTTAAGACCCACATTAAACAGCAACTTTGTAAGAAAGCTTATTATAGGACAGTCGATTATCTAAATGACAAAGATGTCTGGTGTTAATGTTACTTCAGCCTCGCACAATCTTTACAAAATAATGTTATGTACAAACTTGATTTTAAAAGATGTGTTGCGGAAGTTTGTTGCGCCGCTTCTTCTTCCCAGTTCTAACACCTTGGAAGCGGTGGTATATAAAAAATTGACGTTGTGTAAATGTACCTAGTGTACTTACATGCAATAAAATACTTTTGAATTTGAATTTGCAGCATAACGCTTTTGGTTATGGTTTGATTTGGTAATATCGTTCAGAACTTACGCGGTTGGATCCCAGGTTTCCTCACGTTTTCATTCACCGTTCGCGAGCAGTCAGTAAATGTACATATGTGGACGGGCCTGTTGGCGTAGTTGGTAGTGACCCTGCCTACTACGCCAGAGGTCCAGGTTCTGCTAGTAGGAATTTATACTGACAGAGAACCATTTCTATAAAAGCAGTTCTTTATTTTTATTTATTTAGTCATAATAAAATACCTATTTAGAAAGTGCCAATATTCATTTGGTTCCTTTGTAAAATGTTTGTAGGTAGAAATGAACCATTTCACAATTTCTAGATTTCTGAGCAACAAATAGCAAATGTCTTGACCATTATATCATTAATAATAATAATGTTTGGACAAATTGACACACGGCTGTTTAGTCCCAACTAAGCCTAAGCTTGTGCATGGGTACTCGACAACTGATAAACGTACATAAATACCTTTATTTAAATACATAAATACATGCAAACACCGTTGAAGTGGCAGTGGGCTGGTCACATCTGTCGGAGAACCGATAACCGCTGGGGTAGACGAGTTCTCGAGTGGAGACCACGACTAGGTAAGCGTAGTGTGGGACGCCCCCCGGCTAGATGGAGCGACGGTCTACTTGAGGCGGCTGGCAGTGACTGGATGCGGAGAACCGAAGATCGGACTCAGTGGCGCGCCTTGGGGGAGGCCTATGTCCAGCAGTGGACTAGTGCAGGCTGATGATGATGATGATGATACAAACACCCAGAATCCGAAAACCATTACATCAAGTATGAAGTAATACTCATACCTACACTTCAATATAAGAAAACGATGTTTATTAATTATGAATATTAAGTAAAAAAAATTAATTACCTATACGATTATGCAAAAGAAAGAATTTTTCAATTCGAACAAATTTTTCTTTGTAAATGATGCCTGGCTCACTTCCTTATAAATTCAAAAAAAAGTAATCAATGTGTCTTGTTACTACTTCGTCACGTCATTGATTCCTGCCAGTCATGACGGAATGACGTATTATTACAAAGTAATCAAGTACGTCCATTACTAGTACTTGGATATCCATTAGAAGTACTTGAACTTGACTAAGCACTCATTACTTGCGATGATACCTGTAATTCCTTCTTATTATGAGTGAAAGTAACTTATCAATTTTTTAACTCAACTTGTTAATAAAACTTTGTAGCGCCGCATGCGTCACATTAACAGCCTATGTCCCCACTGTTCAGGTTCAGATGGACCCTCTCGACGAGGGCGTACGGTCTATAGTCCACCACGATAAACCAGCTATTATTTTTCTTGAAATTTTCATATTTTTCCATCATTATCAAAATTTGAATCTACATGTAATGTATATCATTGTAATGTAGATTCATGTAATGTAGATTCAAAATTTGTTTTATTACGACACTAATTAGTTTTTTTTTCTTTTAAATTTCAGGTCCTCTTCAAGAAGTTGCTGCAAAGAAGACGACGAGACCAGAAATAATAATATCGAAAAAAAATCCAACGGTTTTTTTTTAGAATTTTGCATTTGAAATATATTCAAATTGTAACAACAAAAATTTTCAATGATATATTTTTAGAAGGAATAAATTAAATATCAATTAATGATTGTGGTCTATCGACACTTGCTATGCAGTGGCATAGCAAACGATTGTCGTCATTAAGATGACGAAAGACTTCTCGGGCTGACTGTACTTCTAATGGCGCTGTTTTAACGAAATTTTATTACCTACATACCTACTTATAGCACATAATATATAATAGGCTTATAGGTACAAAAAACACATTAATTCAGTCAAGACCATCAATTTGCGTATTTTTAAAAGCAGAAAAATGTGATTGCTTTTTTAACATATTAAAAGGTGAGCAGATTTTTCCTGCTATTAAATTTTGAAAAGGCTTTTTCTTCTCCATTTGAAGAAAAACGAAATGAAATGTCACGAAAAAGGAATATTTTGAACGAATCCTTAAAAATAAACGTTTTATTTTGTGAATAAGAATAAATATAAATCGCAAAACTGTTTTGTCTCTGTACCAAAACATCTAAAAAGTCCCGAAGTTTTAATTTTCTTAGAAAAATAAACTTTTTGATCTCTTTAATGAATAATTAAATAAATCGTTATTTATGATTTTAATGCCATATTACGGTGTAATTTTTATTCAGTGTTCGCATTAGATATTAAGGCTTAAAATATTAAGTAAACAGTTTCAATTAAAAAATAACTAAAATTACAATAAAAAAAAAATTTACTTAAATTTCAGAGATTAGAAACCAAATACATGAGGTGCCTTACTAAGTACTTACTTAAATAATTAAATAAAAAACACTTCGCTTCCGTAATAAAAATTAATGAACATTTATACCTAATTACTAATTCTAAGAGAAACAGTCACAAAATAATGTTTGAAGTTAATTTTAGATAGTGTAATCAAATAAATCTTTTTGATATGCATTTACTTATCATACTTTTTATTTTACAGTCATAGATATTTTTAGTTATTTTTATTGTAATATTTTACACGACAATTTTGGAGGCAAGAAAAATTATAAAATAAAAAGTATAATTTAACCTTCCAGATTTTATAATAAATTTTAAGTAGGTTATGATCCTTTTACATATAGAATAATTTTGTATAATTCAAAATTGTCGTGTTCTTGTAATTAAATGAACACATTTTTGCTGTGATAATTTTCTTGGAGGTTCAAAATCCCTAAAAAACTTGATCCTTCAACAAATTTATCGTTTTATTTACAACGAAATATGTACACTTTTGCTATGAATTTGTATCCCAAATATCATTTCCACTGTTTAGGATTAGCTAGGTATCCTATTTTTCATAATTCCTAGGATATGTTTTATTACTATTGTCATTAGAAAGTAAATTTCGATTCAATGTTGTCAGTCTCGATCGATAATGTAATACTTATGAAATAAATAAATGAAATATTGAATAATTGTGTTTTTATTGAGTTTTCCAATTTTTCGTTCAACAACCAAAGAACAAAAATGTTAACCACCTTAAGTTTCTTAATCATAGCACTACCTATACCTAAAGCTTAGTAGGTAGTTATAATCTGTGTCACGCGCACTTATAAAATTTGGTTTATAGTTATAACGAGGCCTACTAGAATATAGAAAAAAATACTTTCAATATCTCCACTGAAAAAGTTTCGGTTTTCGACGGTGTAGGGCCGCAGCGCTGCTTGTGAAATTCTTTCCGGCGCCAATAGAAAACAATTCCAACGCTAGGCAACTACAATTCGAAACCCACATTTTTCATATTGCTCTAACTCAGGTCAGGACTACTCGAACTCAGGTCAGGATTGCTCGAACAACAAACAAACCATTTGATAAGAATTAATGAGATTAAAATGATGATTGGAAGGAAGCAATGGCTTAATAATTCTATTCTACCAGAAGGCAAACCAAATATTTTGAAAGTTTATATTTTAATTATGAGGAAATATCTGACCTGCACAGATAAAAATTTGTGAGACATACCTATCCTAATCTACGAAATATTTTTTAAACTTGTTTACGTCATTACAATGTATTTACTTACTTACCTATAATTTAAGGATTGTTTAAATAAAAAAAATTGAAAATTTTGAAAATTTTCCTGTTTTTTTAAACAATAATAGTTTTTTAGGGTTCCTTTCCTCAAAAGGAAAAAGAAACCCTTAGGTATAGGATCACTTCGTTGTCCGTCTGTTTGTCAATTTTAGTATTATTTCATTTGAAAGCAAAACTAGAGCGCCATCTAGAGGTTCGTGATGATACCTATCGAAATAGCGACATCCAGTCTTAATACACGTCTATTAACTTTTAACACCGTACCAACCTCATCATAGTAGTTCAATGAGTAGCCGGAGAACTCGGTAGATGGCAGTGGAACTGGATTGGTTGAATTAATACTTTTTTAAAGCAGATTTTGGCTCGGTTACTAGACCTTTAAGCCTTTTTAAAATATAGTCATATTTCTTAATTATTAAACCGGCGGTTACAGCACGGCAGTAGGTATACAAAAATGCGGTTGGCGGTTTGCGACTCACAGTTTTCTTATACTTTTTTTAACTGTTTTCTTTTTTGCAATGAAGTTGAAGTAGATTAAGCTATTAGTGTATAATTATTTGGTAACACATGAATGATTCTAATGCAATCGGTGCTTAGTTTCATTTCAGCCTTGATGTGAATAGTGATTCAATAGGGACTTTCCAAGCGAGTCAGAAAAACCTATAGGATATTGCGAAATTGTAACCTACCGAGGTTATCTTTATCTTACACAAACGGCCGTAGGAATGAAATTTATATTTATCATTTATGTAAGCAACGAAAGATTAAGAAAATTAAAAAACTTGTAAAACGAAATAAAGGTACCTTATAATTATATTATTATTGACAATTTATTCAAAATAAACAAACTGAACGAATGACTACCATTCTATAATTTTAGGAATGAGACACTCGATTTAAGATGAGATTATTTATTACCTACCTACCTATTTCAAATATAGCTCGTTTACCTACTCACATTTATTTGAGCTTGTGAGTTCAACTTCATTGTCAATTAGAGCGCGAAATTATTCACCTATTTCATCTAATCATTTTCGTGTAAAACTTTAAAAAACTATGAATATTTGTAACTTTTTTAAATACCGACCTACGTTTACGTTTATACGTGTACGATTCGATATTAAAGTACCTATTATTATTTTCAGTCAATTTTTTTGAAAAATCAAAGAGCAAATTACGTGTAGGTAAACAGATGTAGGTGTACACAAATAAAAAATGAGGTTAAAAATCCTTTTTTATCTGTTCCCTCGAAATTGTACAGTAATTTTAATAAATCTTTACAATTCTTGCAATATTTTTATCAGAAACTGTGGCTTGTGCAGTGCTGCCTATGTTTCTTTCTTCAGTCATGACTTTGGTTACCCGTTCACCAAAACCCTCAAATTCTATACCAAATTTCTTACTAAATACATTTATTTTAGGGTAAAAAGTAATTTAAACCACCCAAATGTCCTTCATCTCGTTGTCTCTGTTGTGTTAACCTCTCTTCGTCATTCCCATCAATGCCAAGTCCAAGTCTCTCGATTAATCTCTCTCCTTTATCACCATTCAGCTCTATGAACTGCTTTCTTCGCTTCAAAGCGAGTTCTGGGTCAAATATCCAGGTCTGCTTGTCATGGATGACTGGAAACCCAACTAGGTTCGTCTGGATGAACTCACGGATCGGTCCTATTGGGTCCGCAGCCGCCATCACTTGTCGGTAAAGCAGTGTGTATAGAAAAAGCGGGAGCTGAAATTTATAAAGTAAACTGTTATTTTTTTAAAGTAATTTTGGCTTGGTTGTAAACTTTTAAGCCGATTATGTATTATTTCTTATTTATTACAGGACATCATTTCTCATGAATATACCATAACTAGAGCTAGGAGACGATCGGCAATGGTATATCCTCACTGAACTGATATGTAACAGCTTTTATTGAGATTTACAAAGGGACATTTTGAACGAACGAGAAGAGTTGTGAAGACACGCTCCTAATCCGATTTCCTACACAATTTACACATCCACATGCACTACTAAAATACATAACCTTAGATGAAACAAAGGCTAAAAGCCCACAATAGCTTAAATATGTATAATTTTACATTGCTTAGAAAAATAAATAGCCATGACACTTCGTCGGTTCCCGCCAATAGAGTCTTTTAAAACTATATTTTATTATATTTAATATTTTTTTAATGCTTATATCTTTAATTATTTTTATATTTGGTTACTACTTCAACTGTAAATGTTCTCCTTACTATAAAGCGCTATAGCTATAGATCAGCCAGGAAGACTTTTGTTATGAAAAAGAGACCTCATAAATTGTGGTCTAAACACCTAACAGATCCGCAATTCCATCTAGGAAATCACATCAAAATTCCATTTTCAATTCACTTGTAACTTTTATCAAAATTTTATTTGGCACATTAATAATGTTACAATTACAATTAATTTATTAAAAAAACACTCACGATCAATTCCTTCATTTTAAATAACTAAAAGGAGCCGGCTGGCGTGACGGACTATACTACACTGGTCGAACGGGCAAGTAGTATGTATGCAACTTTTACATTTAAAGCAGTTCAGGTTTGCTTACTTAATCGTAGACCTATTATGCGACGACTATGGTTAATGTATTTCGACACTAGTAGCCACTATATTGACTGCCAACGACTATTGGTTAGAGGTGTATGCAATAAAGTCTTTAATTTTTTTTTAAAGTTTTGAAACAAGTATTTAATTTTGACCTCGCTAGTAAATATTGCGTAACTAAGGTTTTTTGTGAACGAAGTAACAATTAAACATGAATAGGTAATGAGGTATCTAGTGAGTAATACTTAAGTCCAGAGGCATAGCAAGTGTCGAAGTCATTGCCTCTAAATATGATAATTTAAAAAATAAATTTCAAAAAACATAATAAACCTTTTTTTGTTTCTGGCAGTTTAGACGTCAAATTATTAAAATGAAAACTCTCCCGCCTTTCTCCCAATTATTCCTATTGGTCAAGGGCAGTCGTCAACGATTGCCATCGGTTGAAACATCCGCCCTGCTTTACCGACCGAGCCTCCCTCGCAAATACGAACTTGGAAAAATCAATAACCTTGACAATCGATGTGACACTCTTTTCTACGGCTTTTCAATACAGCATTTTATAGAATAATTTTACTAAAATGATGCAAGAGTACGATGACGACTTCTTTTTCGAGGAAGACAAAATGTATGTAACTTTATTTTTAACGTAACTAATATACAAAATGACTTCACCGTTCTGTTATCTGTAAAAAACATCCTTTTTGTTGTGTTACAGGGCCTTATCTCTTGTTTGAATTCGATAGTCGTGCAGTTTAGTCCGTTTTCAAGCGCTTTTAACTGTTTATTCGTGTAAACTGTTTATTTGGTGTCAGGAGAATGTGGCAGCCGTCCTATAACCAGTTCCCTTTCAATGATCCCAGGATATCTCTGCCCGGCTCCTGGACTCCCCACTTGTTTGAAGATAAAATGTAATTAAATTTATTTTTAGTTGCTTTCTTGTAAACTTCTAAATGCTGTTGTTATAGGATTTAGTTTACAATTCTGCCCTAAACAAGGAATTTTGAGAAAATGGTTACTTGGGTTACTGGTTTAATATAGAATTCAATGGAACTAGCTACAGGTTTCTTCAACAACTGAAGAATTAGAATTCATCAATCATAGAATTTTTGAAAAGCAATTTGACACGTTTTGTTTGCAATTTTCGCAAAATTTCCTTTTACACTTGGCAGGTTTCTCTCTTTCAGGGCGGAATTATTTTCTTTGGAAGTAAAACCACAAAATAATAATAGAACCGCCTAGGAAAAATATGTGTGATTACGTCGCACTACTGCTTTGTATTTTATTACATTTGTAATACCTACTTAATACATAAATAATAATAATGTTTGGACAAAACCACACACGGCTGTTTAGTCCCAAACTAAGCCGAAGCTTGTAAATGGGTACTCAACAACTGATAAACGTACACAAATACATACAAACACCCATAATCCGAAAACCAACAGGTTATGCTCATCACACAAATGTTGGTCTTGGGTGGGAATCGAACCCACGACCTCTGGCGCAGTAGAACACCACTACGCCAACAGGCCAGTCAAGAGATTTAGATTATTATAATTAGTTAATCATTTTGTTTTCTTAGCAAAAGCATGGAAAATAAAAGCGGTAATACCAAACTATTATTACCAGTTGACGAAAGGTTGGTAACTATACCTATTTAAATAATGTTAAAATGAAACACATTTTGCCTACAGTATCTTTTAAATATCTAAAATTGTTTTTACATAGTGCTTCTACTATCCATGATGCTGCAAAGAATGAAACTTACCAACAATCTGAAGAGTAAGTATCTCCAAAGCCGGTAAGTATCTTATGGATATAGATAAACGTAAATTGAAATAATTTTGCTTACCCCAGGCAGCCGGATTCCGAAAACACTGAATGCATTTACAACGATTTGAGACGTGAAAGATACATGATACGGCATCAAGATTTGGTGTAAGTTGAAGAATCTTATCTTATCTTCTTAGAGGGCCAGGCATACCTGGCGACACTTCGACCCTATGAGATCTGTTGTGCCAAACCCCTGTCCGCCAAACGGTGCCCCAATCCATTTTTTTGGTGGACTTTACAGAAAGTAAATACCAGTCTTTGGCGTATGCAGGTTTCCTCGCGATGTTTTCCTTCACCGAAAAACCTGTGGTATTATATAGACCGTACTTAAGTTTTCAAAAAACTCATTGGTACGGGCCAGGATCGAAGCCACGACCTCATGAACGTGAGGTGAGTGCACTAGGCCACCACGGCTATGAATACAATAACTAGATTGTCAAAACATCTTAGAACACCTATACAAAGCACTTAATAGCTATTTGTCTTGCATTTGACTCGTGTTATGAAAGTTATAGCTAGATAATTAGAATAGAATAGATTTATTTGGCACTCACAGGGCAACACATTACAATAAATTTATACTTATCTAGCTTACCTATGTACAGTCAACCTGGAGAGTGTCACACTGCAGTGCAGATACACTTTGCTATGAAGAATACATTTTTCTACGACTGCTGTACCTATTCATAAAATTGTATTATTCTTTCAGATATACCTGCTGTCTGTAGTCGGCGCTAGTTGTGTTGAGCTAATTCATGTTTACATACATACGTTATGTGTACATTCATTTACCTAGCTAAAATAAAAATTTGCCATCAAAACTCTAGTCTTTTATTATTGAGCTAAAATCCTACACACCAGATCACTAGAATATTACTTAGCCAATAAACAGCACATAGTGTAAGTTCCTATTCTATGTTTTAATTGATTTGGTTAGTAGTCTAATAGTTTATCTTTTTATAGAATGTCATCGCATCAAGAGAAGAACAGAATTTAGTCGGTTAAAAGTGTTAGGGCCTCTTACACCGCTTGCTGATAAAGTCCCAGATACCCTATCTGAAGGTTATCTGACAGATAGCCTGTTTTTTTGGTTTCACAGGTATCTGATTGCATTATATCTTATGTATTTTATATAGTCTATCACAGAGATTTATATGTAGATTAGTTTATCACTAAGATTACTATCTGTAACAATATCAGGAAGTGGTGAAAGAAGCCCCTAAACCTCATAATTCCTTAATCTGGTTGCTCTGTCTTAAGGAACATGTATTCTTAAAAAGTCAATCAACACTAAGGATATACCTACGAGGGTTTTTTTTAACTGGGACACTTAGGGTAAAACCGAAACCATAGGAGATACAGGGAAACTGTCTTAGGAACCATTTGGTATTTTTTTGTGAAAACAATTTTTGCATGAAAAATTTTTGGTCAAGCGTGTGTTGTCCATAAAAATTAGTCATTTTGATCAAATGTTTTTTTGATGCGGATCGACTCATTTCATGTAAGGATCATTTCATTGTATGAGAAGAAAAAAAACTGAGCAGCAGAAGTTAGTCAAAAGTAATAGCCGTGTTAGTTCCTAAGACCGTTTCCCTGTATCTCCTATGGTTTCGGTTTTACCCTAAGTGTCGTAGTTAAAATAACACTCTGTATATACGAGGTTTAGGGCCTCTTACACCGGTTGCTGATAAAGTCCCAGATACCCTATATGCAGGATATCTACCAGATATCCATTATTTTCTGTTTCACATGTATCTGATTGCCCTATCTGTCAGATATACCGCTATTTAAACTAACAGATTTATCTGATAGATTAGGTTATCTGACCGTTATCTATCTGTAACAATATCAGCAACCGGTGTAAGAGGCCCTTACACTTTTCACCGACGACGTCAAGTCTTTAACTTCAAAATGGGGCACAAATAGTTTCATTTTTTTTAATACCTACATAAATAATACGCCTCTGTAGCCCAGTTGGTATTGGCAATGCCTACTGTGCTCGGAGTCCCGGGTTCGAATCCCAGCCGGAGCAAGCATTTATCTGATCGATAAATTCTTGTTCTCGGGTCTTGTATGTTTGTGGTTGTGTTTGTTTGTGTCCATGCCACCCGCGGCACAGGGAGGAGGGAATCCTTCCCAATGCGGGGGTGTGAGAGTGTCGCGTTTTTTTATGAAACTGCAGTATATTTTTTAATAGGTACATGATTTACATTTCAGGGGCATGACGGTCACGTCAGGTAGCGTAGTGCTGAGCAAAGATGAGAAGAATCTGATTGGTATCAGTATCGGGGGCGGAGCACCCCTGTGCCCATGTTTATACATTGTCCAGGTACTTGTCGCCTTAATATTAACAAAATAAAATTGTTTTATTAAAGCCTTTATTCATTGAAATTACAATAGCGCCGTACATACAAATATTGATAAAACCGCATCAAAATCGGGGGTTAAAAGGGCGTCGGTAGTGGGTGGGGAAGACGCGACCTGTCACGTCGAGAGGGCGAGTTCGATTCCCGGGTAGGGCCATATACCTACCGATGGGTTTTCTGGAAACGTAGGTACATTTACTGACTGCTCTCAAACGGTGAAGGAAAACATCGTGAGGAAACCTGCATACGCCGAAGAAGACAATGGGCTTGCGTGGTGGATGATAGCCCGTATGCCCTCGTCTAGAGAGATAGAACAGTGGTTGTTGATGATTCTTGATTTGAGGAAATCTCGTTGAAGAATCCATTTTAATCCAATTCTTTTAGATATTCGACAACACGCCAGCATCTAAAGACGGTACCTTGCAAAGTGGCGACGAACTGGTGGGAGTCAATAGTCAAACAGTAAAGGGAAAGACAAAAGTAGAGGTGGCTAAGATGATACAATCTGCTAAGGTCAGTACTAGAGGAAGTAGTAGAGACAGGCCTCCCACAAGGTGGACCGACGATCTGGTGAAGGTGAAGGTCGCAGGACCCGGCTGGATGAGGTTAGCGTAGGACCGGTCGTCGTGGAGATGCATGGGGGAGGCCTTTGTCCAGCAGTGGACGTCTACAGGCTGATAAGATGAAGGTAAGTAATTGTGACAATTCATCACCCCAAAAGAGTGATTAATATATCTTTCAAATTTTTTTACTGAAAAACATTGAAAATCTCATGAGACTGTGTAATACCTTAAAATATTAAATTCTTGACCTATTGTTCCAAGAATTCTGCACCAAGATTCATGATCGATGATAAAAGTAGTTTTGAATTTAAATCTCATTCAAAGGAACAACAAATATCTACCAAATTGCAGGATGAAGTGACAATAAACTACAACAAACTTCACGCTGATCCAAAGCAAGGCAAATCCCTAGACTTATTAATGAAGAAGATGAAGCATCGTTTGGTGGAGAACATGTCTTCAGGAGCAGCTGACGCCTTGGGTCTATCTAGAGCCATACTGTGCAATGATACCCTAGTCGCCAAACTGAATGAGTTGAGGGAAACAGAAACTACGTATAAGAAATTGGTGGACCACGCTAAAAGGTAAGAATTGAAAGCTTCATTCTTTATTGAGATTACTGGGATCCAAGGTAATTTATAAATTAGTTATCAATTATCATGATAAGTGTATTCCTGTAACCTGAGACATGCGGGATAATATTATGCGAACGCTGATGCACTGGCTAGAATTGGACCAGACAGAGCCCGCAATAAGGTTTAGGGGTGTTATACCTACTTTGTGGAATGGAAGTAGTAATATAGTCTGGAATCTAACAGGGATGCAAGTATCTCTAGCTTTACTGGCCATAGGTATGATGTTTAGGTATTCTTTTTCCTGTACAGATATTTTTGTCGGAGTGCCCGTGTTGTGTGGTCATGTTGTATGTACCCAGATGTGTAAGCACAGGATATCCTAGTTTTAAACGGCGTGGTGAGTGCAGTACTCTTATAATAGGTTTCAGGTGGTCCAGATTATGCGTTATTTTTTTACTTTATTTTCTATATTTAAAGTACTGCCATCTTCTCATACCTAAACCATTTAAAAGTTTGTTAGATACTGTTTGACATCATGTCTTTCTATCATGAGTAACAAAGTAAACCTTAGAATTATGCAATTACTGAATGTTTTCCATTGAGAATAATTAAACAAACATTATCATGGATATGTCGACCCGCATGCGGGAAAACGACTACTCTACTAAAAGTAGATGAAGTACCTACTTTAAATATTGAACCGTTTTAAAACGACTCGTACAGGCGGTTGATACGGGTAGTATCGATTTCTTTGCTAAAGATGTTTGTCCATTCACTGATCCGGACGTTAATGTCCCTTTAGAGACCTAGAGAGGGATGCCTTCCAGGGATTGCTTACGTCCAGGGATTGCTTACTAAATAGCCACTTGGAACATCGCGATTTAGGTAGCAAGGGTTGACGTAACATAAACTTAACCTGTGCGCGAAATGCCCCAACTGCAAAAAGTCCCGTTAAATGGCCCGGTCGCGAATGTTGTTCATCGAGACGTAACAGCAGTCAGACGGACGGAAAGACAGTCAAGCTTACTTTCGTAATTTATAATAGCTGAGATTTTAAAAGTATTTAATCGCATTTGGAGTCCAAAGAGCTTCCACGTGATTACTACCCGACAACTGAAACGAGTCACTTGGCCTTGGCCTCCCTCCGCCTCCCGCTTCCCTACCTCGCCCGCCCGCCCTCGTCATGGCGCGACAGTACCGTTCGCATAAATGAGAGGTCAGGCATAAGTGACGTGCGTCATTAATAAATGATGATAAAGATGAAGATTTCTTAAGTATCTAACTGCTTCTTACACAATGTTCTATTTTTTATTGAAAATAAAAATAAATAATAATTTATTCCCATACTTTCGCCCAATACTTTCTCAATCGTTTTTGCACTCTGTACCTATAAGTACGACGCGACGTAGGGGGAAGCGGGAGACGTGGAGTGACTCATTATGGTTGCTGAGTAGTAGTAGTACACGTGGGTACGTACTGTGAGCGTTCTGAGCAGAGATTGCATCAACTTAATTTTCAGAATGCTCAAAACGTACTTCGATCTTCTGCAAACGTACAAATCCATGGGGGACATCTTCGCAGCAATAGGAGTGAGGGAACCCCAGGCCAGGGCGTCGGAAGCCTTCACCAAGTTCGGCCAGTACCACAGACTGCTGGAGAGAGACGGCATTAAAATGCTGAAGGCTTTGAAACCAGTAAGTGCCTCATCATATCAGCCTGTAGACGACCACTGCTGGACAAAGGCCTCCCCCAGGGATCTCCACGATGACCGGTCCTGCGCTAACCTCATCCAGCTGGGTCCCGCGACCTTCACCAGATCGTGGGTCCACCTTGTGGGAGGCCTACGCTGCGTCTTCCGATGCGTGGTCGTCACTCGAGAACCTTTCTGCCCCAACGGCCGTCAGTTCTACGAGCGATGTGCCCCGCGCACTGCCACTTAAGCTTCGCAATTCTTTGAGCTATGTCGGTGACCTTGGTTCTCCTGCGGATCTCTTCATTTCTGATTCGATCTCGCAGGGAAACTCCGAGCATGACTCTCTCCATTGCCCTCTGGGTGACGTTGAGCCTTATTATGAGGCCCATAGTGAGCGACCACGTCTCGGTACCGTATGTCATACGTACCTACATACCTACCATACATGTTTATAAATAAAACCAAGTTTATATATAGTAGCACTTGTATTCATAAGCTAAACGATCAATAAGACAAATAATGTACCTATACTTTTTATTCTTATTATATATACTATTTCATTCTATTACTATTTATTCAAATAACTAATAATAAGGAGGGAGTAAGGAGGAAAGGGACGTATCACTTAAAACACCTGCGGCTAAACCGAGTACAGCCTACCCCATTTTTCATTTTAGACTTTCGCGCTTTGTATTCATAATTATATAATTATTTACGGGTCTTACACACGAAATAGTTTTATTTACCTTGCCCGACGTTTCGACCAGGTTACACTGGCCGTGGTCACGAGCTGACAACGTCGGGCAAGGTAAATAAAACTATTTCGTGTGTAAGACCCGTAAATAATTATATAATTATACCCCATTTTTCGTTAGTAATATAAAGCTTTTAACCGCCACTTCATGTGATTGAAGTGATCATACTGAAATTCTAAATATGGTTTAATAAGGTTTGATTAGAGAGCGTCAATGGCGTCGGGGATAAGACGCGGTTTATCATATCGAAATTTCCGAAGTTTGATCCCCGACTGGGCCATGTACCAATGGATTTTTCTAAACTTAAGTACATTTACTGACTGCTCTCAAACGGTGAAGGAAAACATCGTGAGGAAACCTGCATACGTCAAAGAAGAAATTCTTTGGCGCATGTGTAGTCCACCAACACGCACTGGGCTAGCGTGGTGGACTATAGCCCGAACGCCCTCGTTGAGAGGGTAGGCCTCAGCCCCAGCAGTGGGGACATGTTGAAAGGCTGTTGATTTGAAGGTTTGATTGATATCACGCAAATTCCATTTCAGTTTAAATCTTCTTTAGTTAAATATCGTTCGCAATGTTCTAGATCCTGGCCGACATGGGCACGTACCTCAACAAGGCTATTCCGGACACAAAACTGACTATACGCAAGTACGCTGACACCAAGTTCGAGTATCTCTCGTACTGTCTCAAGGTAAAGGAGATGGACGATGAGGAGTATGGGTATAACGCCCTGCAGGAGCCGCTGTACAGGGTTGAAACTGGCAACTATGAATATAGGTGAGTTGGTAATTGAGTCAACATCAGCCTGCCCATCAGTCCACTGCTATATCAATATAAATCTATACTAATAATAAAGAGGTAAAAACTGGTGACCAACAGTGGCCTCGGGGAGCGTCAGTGGCCTCGGGGATAAGACGCGACCTATCATATCCAAAGGTCCGAGGATCGATCCCCGGTTGGGCCATGTACCAATGGGTTTTTTCTCGAAACTTAAGTACATGTACTGACTGCTCGCAAACGGTGAAGGAAAACATCGTGAGGAAACCTGCATACGCCGAAGAAGAAATTCTTAGGCGCATGTGAAGTCCACCAATCCGCACTGGGCTAGCGTGGTGGACTACAGCCCGCACGCCCTCGTTGAGAGGGTAGGCCTAAGCCCCAGCAGTGGGGAGATTAATAGGCTGTTGATGATGATGAAAAACTGGTGGATAATTTGCACGCTTATCATATCCTACTAATATTATAAAGGCGAAAGTTTGTAAGGATGTGAGGATGTTTGTTACTCTTTCACGCAAAAACTACCGAACAGATTTTGACGAAACTTGGTACAGTGATAGCTTATATTAATAACCTGAAATAACATAGGCTACTTTTTACTACTTTTTACCGCGGACAAAGTCGTGGGGCGTCCGCTAATACCCCCTTAGTAACAAAACGCCTACAGAGAGGGCACTGTTTCACAATGTACACGGGAAAAACTTATCTACGCGAGCGAAGCCGCGGGAAAAAGCTAGTCTTATATATGTTGCGAAGAATCAAATGATAGCGGGTGTAAAATACACGTAACGCCATCTATTGACAAACTTTAAAACTAAGAAACTGGCATGATTAGAACGGCTTGAAATTTTTTGAATAACATTTACTTTATAACGCGGATGAAGTCGCGGGGCTTAGGCTAGTTTATAATTAAAATTATTACAAGACTTAGGGCTTCTTTCACCACTTCCTGATATTGCTACAGATAGTAATCTTAGTGACAAACTAATCTATCAGATAAATCTGTGTGATAGACTATATAAAATATATAAGATATAGGCAATCAGATACCTGTGAAACCAAAAAAACAGGCTATCTGTCAGATAACCTGGTAACTGGGACTTTATCAGCAAGCGGTGTAAGAGGCCCTTAGGAGATATTTATGAAAAATTGACTTATGGGGTCTACTCATCTATGGGTAAGTATAGGCGAGTTTTTAATTAAATCATTAATATCAGCCTGCACTCTAGACATAGGAGATAAGTATTCTGGAAAAATTGATATGAAGGGTCTTATTACGAGCAATAGAAGCAGTAATTTGTAGAATTTTTGTCTGTCTTTCTATATATTTGTTCCGGCATCACGCAAAAACTACTGCACCAAATTGAATGCGGTTTTCACAGTTGTGTTCGTGAAGGTCTAACTTAAATACTGGTGTATGTTTTTTCTCACAGGAAAAAAATGTTTCCCGTAGGAAAATTATAACATGACGAATGTCTGTTCATAGGGGAAATACTTAGTTACCTGCTTTCAAAATCTACGCACTACGAACAGAGTGAACAAGAGTGTCGCCGAGCTATGGCGAAGTACTCTTTCCGCGCTCTTATCTTTGTGTGCTAGTATAAAGGTGAACATTGCGCTATTGTGTTCGGAGTTTCCGCACTCTCCTTCATTCTGCTACGAAGTCGATTTGGGACTAAACAGCCGTGTGTGAACTTTTCCAAAACATTAATGCTATACTTATTGTATTGTACCCAGGCTTATTCTGCGGTGCCGCCAAGATGCGCGCGCGCGCTTTGCCCGTCTCAGGTCGGACGTGCTGGTGAAGCTGGAACTGCTGGACAACAAGAAGACCCAGGACGTGGCCTACCAGCTCAGGCGGTTCATACAGGGCTTGGCGGTTTACCACAAGTAACATACTTACATATCTAATTCATTATATCCTACTATAATATTATAAACGCGAAAGTTTGTAAGGATGTGAGGAGGATGTCTGTTACTCTTTCACACAAAAACTATCGAACAGATTTTGATGAAACTTGGTACAGTGATAGCTTATATCTTGGAATAACATATAGGCTATTTTTTAACGCGGACAAAGTCGCGGGGCGTCTGCTAATGCCCCCTAAGTAACTAAACACCTACATAGAGGGCGCTGTTTCACAATGTACATGGGAAAAAATTTTCTACGCGGGTGGAGCCGCGGGAAAAGCTAGTTATTATATAACAGTGTGTGAAGGGAATGATTGAGACTGAACGAATCTAAAAGAGGTGTGTCAAGATCGCGATCCCCCCTTTGCTGCTGTCCACTGCTATGGCTCAAATTTAATAAAATAAAATAAAAACTTCAAAATTAACAAAAAAATTTTATTGATATGTAATGTATACCTCTACATTGGCCAGAATCGCCCAGTTAATTATTGCAGGTGATTAAATCTACACCCCGTATATTATTCCAGGACAAAGCTTTACCAAGTTTCATCTAAACACGTTCAGCCGTTAACACATTTTCAGTTCACATATTTTTTTCAGATTTGTGTTTTAAGTTCAGTTTTCTACCTACATATTTTTTAAAAGCGCCTTTACTTCACTTTCCAGTGAAACCGTGGAGCATCTGAAAGAGAACTCGACACTGTTTCCAGTAGAAGTGGACCTATCACAGAATGCCTTCCAGTATAAATCCACAGGACCAATTGCTCCGGTAAGATTTTCTTCTGTATACTAACTCTGTTGGCTCAGCCCGGAGCTTTGCGTTTTCTCTTCTTCCGTAAGTCGAAGGTTTGTAGCTTACCTAGTCCTTTCAACTGCGTATTTCCAGCGAACTATCTAATCAAATTATTGCATTCCACAATGTAAAAAACAATAGGGGTTAAGCTTCAATAGGTAAATAGATCAGTATGGACCCTCTAATGGGTACAACAACATAGAACACAAGTAAGAATACCATTCAATTCAATTCTGCTCTGAATTGATATAATTACGAAGCAACTCTGAAATGTGAAGAAGAAATTAATGTTACTTTATTTGATGACATAAGTCCGCCCGTACAAACAGAATAGAAAGACAAGAATGGCTTAGCTTATTCGCAGTAGGCACTCATATTTAGGTCCAGTCTTCAATGTAGACTTTCTTACTTTCAGATAATATTTTCCTTAATATTTACAGGACAGTCAAGAAGACGACGAAGAAATAGAATACGCAAAAGAAATACAAGAATACCACGATCTGTCCGACAGTGAGACCAGAGAAGCAAAAGTTCTGAACCGACGGCAAAATAAAGACACTGACAATACAGATTCCTCTGAACAACTCCTGCTGGGACTTGACTTAACCGACATTACCGACACTTCGGTAAAACCTGACGATAATCTGTCACTTCTGACAGAACTAGGACTAGCTGACATGAACACGCCTACCGATGAGTTTGGGGATTTTCAAAACGGTGTTATGGATGACTTTTTGCCGAAGAATACAGACGCCGATGACATTTTTGATAAGTTATTGAGTGATTTAAATATTGGTAACTGAGGTTTTTAGATTGTAACCGTAATATTTATTAATCGTGTTATTTTAATACTTAATTATTGGTATGACTTATGATAATAAAGTTATAATATTGTTTAATTAATAATAATTCTCACATTTAATTCACATAGCAATCTCCTACTTTAAACTAAGACAAGACGAAAATTCCATTAACATTAATAATATCATCATTACAATAATAATGGCAACTTCAAAGAATACATAACACATTCAAAGAAGAATACAAGACCTCTAGAATACGCTCCGCTAGTGAAGAATACAATCGTCTAGATAACAATCGACAATGAAACATGTATTTAATTCTTTTTAATACCTAGTAGTGTGCGGCGGGGTTGGAATTTCGTACCATTCTCAATTCGAGTGAATTATCAATTGTTGATTTGTTCAATTCTCAAGTCAGCAGTTTGTCGCCGCACTCCAGGTATCTAACGGTAATGATTTGTCATCAGTAGAAAACTATTAGTAGAATTTTGTCAATTTCTAATAGATTCTGTCTTTTCTTCTTAAAACTGGCCATGGCGACTCGAAGGCACTTGCCAAATCTTTAACATTGATACCACGAATTGTCTTCCCGTAGAATTTCAGCGTCTCCTTTTGCGATGGTGCAATAAATGTTGGTAGTTTCTTCTGTTTCTCTTCCAACAGCCCACGTACATATTTCGCCTTTGGAATTAGATGTAAGAAGTCGTATTCTTGAAGTTTGTTTAAGTCTATGTTGCTCGTTAGCTGCTGTAGACTTGAGGCAGCTTTATCTGTAAGGGTTTCTACGTTTGATACAACCTTTTCTGTTAATTTCTGGATGTCTATAGTTGCTATTGTTAAGTCGATTGTGAGAAGAAGGGTGATCTGAAAATAAGATATTTTTTACATATTTCTTTTTGGGAAATTTGTCCTTTAGTCTCTTACAGGATGTTCAAACGGGAAGAGTCATTGACAGTTTTAGAGTTATTTTTCTAGTTTTAGAGTTTTTTACTAAAATCAGCCGTTTAGTTTTTTATTTTTATAACAGCTTATAAGCTTCGTAAGTTAACTGTAGTTACGAATGCTAAAGTTGACTATTAAAATTACACCTGAAATATATTTTCAACCGACTTCAGAAAAAGAAGGATAGGTTATCAATTCGACCTGTATGTTTTTTGTTAGAGAATGATTGTTTAAAGTATTCATACCTAAGGCTGGATTCACAGCTGTACTGTACGGGAGTGGGTAGCCAGTCTAAAGGCTTTAATGTTGATAATGAAGTAAAGTATAAAAATAAAATAAAATACATACCAAAACAAATATCTTCATGATGTATGAACAGACAGCTCTGTTGGCAACGACTGAAGCGAAGCGAATAAAGGCACCCTACTAATATAACGGTACCGCATCTTACCAAACTGATTGAAGGTATTATTCCGATACGGCATGGTTTCATGCTTTATAATATTAAAGTTCACTGTTTTTAATAGAATGAAAATTTTCACTTTGCACTCCAAAAACATCTGCATTAATTTCAATTTATTTGTTTAAATTGTAACTTATGAGAATAATCCAAAGCGGTACAACAACCATTTCAGACTAGGAACGAAAACATTCCTCTTTGTAGTAGGTATTCCCTTGCATTCATTTATCAATCGTTCTTTAAGCCGAACGAACAAGTCAGTGTGGTCACAGAAGTAAGAATTACTAGCGCATGTGGTGCTAGAGCAAGTAACTCTTACTTCTTCTGAGGCCACGGTAGAGATTGTGGTGGTGAACAGTGGGTGGCTGCGCGTGCGCCGGTAGCACGGGCACATACAGTGAAGATTATTAATATTTTTGCGAACAAGATCCACGCAATCTTGCTTCTTATTATAAGTATTTAGAACATGTTAAAGTTATCACATTTACTGTAGATCTCCAGAATACACCCGCAAGGGAAAGCGACAGCAACCAATCAGGACGCGATTATCAAAATTCAACTCACAGCCATGCAGTCGATCGCCGCGCATCACAAACATTGTTGACATAAAGATTTATGTGGGCCCTGATGTAATTGTTACCTGTTCAGACACTCCTGTCGACACTAGGTTTTCTTGTGCTGCATATCCGGCAACACAATAGGATAAAATAAATAACTATTTTTAAAAAGATCGAAAGAAATAAAATTTATTATCACAAGAAATACAAAAATATCATAATAAACTAAATAAAATTATTCCATAACCTCACCTACGGTTAAGAAGTGGAGAATACTGTGACGTGAGAGATCCCCAACCAGCATAGTGCACCCGAAAGGTAAAGCGCTGTTTTTCTTTTAAAACTGAATATGGTATCTAAGAACAGCACAAAATAAATAAATAGGTACCTATACTATATAGTTACCTACCAATTTAAAAGTATAAAAACTATACATATTTATTATTTATTCACATACAAATATAGATACATTACGTGGAACGCTAAGCACCGCAATCCCGACACGTTGGTTTGTGTTTATTCAGCCCAACATTGAAGTTTCGCAAACTCTTCATCGGTTTCTGAAAGAGAAAATTTTATGAATCATACACACACCAACCTAATACTTCTTCCAGCAGACCCGAGAGAGATAATTCAATACCGATAAGTTTTTCATAGGTAATTTGGCGTTAGTGTTGATGAAAATAGAAAAGTAAAGGACAAAGAACACCACCCTGAGGTACGTCCCCAGTTAAATCACGTCAGTTTGAGATATCTGTTTCATACTGAGCAAAGATTCAACAGTGAGCGGCCCCGAATGTAAGAATCGAAGTATATATATAGTCACTGAGTAAGATACTTTAAGAGAACGGAGGATGTGAAGAAGAACATCAAGGTCAACAGATTTAAAGGCATTGTTGAAATCCAAAAGAAAGAGTAAAGAATTCAATTTTCTTTGCAAAGCGAATTACATCAGAGACCAGTAAAGCAGTACGGGCGCTATATCAAAATTAGGGCAAAAGTATATCGTTTCACCAACAATTTATAGGTAAGTAGTTACTAACCCGAATTACTAGATTTGCTGGGAACGTCTTTCTGTTCTGATGACTTGCCAAAGTCCCCGCTTCCCGTCCATGGGTCCTAAAAGTAAATTTTGTCGCCATTTTATATTTTTATGACTTTTATATAAGGGGGCGTCCAATGATTAGGTCTAAAAAGTCCCAGTATTTCCTTCAAATGAACTATTTACTGGTAATAATTGCTCCCGTCGCACTGTCGTGAGATTTCTCTTTTTCAAAAAAAAAAAGAAAAAAAAATCTTTAATATTTTCAATCTACTAAGTACTAATCGACAGTTATATTGTTATGAGTTATCATTGATAGATAACTAATAAAAATATTCATACACAAATCTAGCTTTAACTGTAGTTAAGCTTTCAATTCGTTCGTTCTAAGACATATTTCAGGAAAACTAAAGTCGGTCCCTTTCTTCCATTAAATATATTTCATTTCTTCCTTCTAAGGTTCCTTCCATTTCATTTCTTGCACCAGCTCGAATCCGTTTACCACACACGCTAGTTCATGTTCACGTCAGCCCTTCAACGTCCACTGCTGGACATAGACCTTCTCCAATTCCCACCACCGCGCCTGTTCCTCCGTCCTACACGCTATTGGCGCCATTAAATTAAGTCGAGCCTTCAGTTTTACCTCCCACAGAAGTTCTTCCAGCTGCGTCTTCAGTTCATCCACGTCAAAGTCGCTAGGGACACTGCCATTGGAGATGCCCACTTTGTTTTCTCTCCATTTTTCCAACAGCTCGGATGTGTCGCGTAGTGTCTCGTTTACTTCAGTATTTCTGTGGGATCAGTAAGTACATTCCATAACACTTGTTTATCCAAACTAGGATTTTTCCTGTAATGACGTCTTATGAGCTAATATACGTCCTCTGGTCTAGTGGTTCTTCTTTCCCAAGGTGTTCCACTTACCCCACCTAACTTCATGTAAGTACCTACCTAGCTATGCAAAAACAATAATTTATAATTAGAAATGAGTTCCGGAAGTTCCGTATACATGTTCTAAACAATCCCCCCTTACGAGATGCGAATAATAGAAGTAGGTATTCAAATTCAATTCAAAAGTGTACCTACCTACATTACACAATGTGTTTTTACCTAGATAAGTAGGGTACCTAGTTATTATATTATCTCGCAGATGAATTTTTCCATACATTTTTTTTTCTATTTTCTATCTTTAATTTCCAAGTTTCATCTTTATCAGTCCAGTAGTTTCGAGCTATTTAGGGAAATACGTACAAACAGCTTCGCTATAGGGTCTTGATATAATAATACGCACATGTCCTCAATACTCTGATTCATGTTGTCAGGACTGGCTGCGCCATGCCCACCGATGTACAAATCAACCCCACGCCCACTCGACACAAAGTCGCGGAGAATTTCAACACGAGTCAAAGCAGTGTCGAAGTCTATCAGTTGTTTCTCGTAGAGCTTCTTGCGTCTGCAAGCGGCGAGGGCGACTGGAATCAAAACTTTGTGGTAACTTCAAGAAGTGGTCGTTATAAGAAGTGGGAATTTCATTAAGTGGTCATTTCAAGAAGTGGCTAATTAAATTGTGGTCCTAAAAGAGCGTCAGTGGCGTCGGGGATAAGAGGCGGCCTATCGTATCGAAAGGTCCGGAGTTCGATCTCTGGGCCGTGTACCAATGGGTTATTTCTCGAAACTTAAGTACATTTACTGACTGTTCTCAAACGGTGAAGGAAAACATCGCGAGGAAACCTGCATACGCCGAAGAAATTCTTAGGCGCATGTGTCCACCAACACGCACTGGGCTAGCGTGGTGGACTATAGGCCGAACACCCTCGTTGAGAGGGTAGGCCTGAGCCCCAGCAGTGGGGACATGTTAATAGGTTGTTGATTTGAAACAAAGGGTGAAGAACCCTAAGTACCACTAGGTTCCATCTTGCCCCAAAACTGCACATAGTCTACCGTGGCTTTTGTTTGAATTAAAAAGTCAATGTTCAATCAAGCTCAGAAACAATGTAACAAAGTACAGTCAAAGACAAAAACATGTGTAAGTAGGTAAGTACCATTCTTTAATAGAGACACATTTGCTATCATCATTGTTTCCGTCCAAAAACGGCTTCTTTTTTCCATCCTGTATCACTTACACCAGTTTCATAAAATTTCTCTCTCGTTGTTACCCTAAAAGTTCATAAATACATTGGCTACACTGACCTTGATATAAAATCTACTTCGTCTTATTTGCAACCTAATCAAAGAAACTTACTTAACTACCTATAATAATGAATGACTTACTTTCTTTGTTACTGATGCCATTTTCCCTTGCCGACTGTACTTCTAGCGCAATTTTATTTTCTAACACTTCTTGTTCTGTAACAATCAACGCCTCAATTTCTTGTAAACTCTTGATATTATATTCTTTTTGGACTTCTGGATTCATTTTGGCAGTCTTCAAGGATATAAAACTATTTAAATTGTTTAGGAAATAAAACCAGGTAAGTACCTATCATTAATCTACAAAACAACTGCTATAAAATGTTTATTTACTCTACCAGATTTTCTACAAGGATATAAGTGCGTGCGGCGAAACATAGAACTATCAATTAGGTTGGATGAATGAAAGAAAATGACAGTCTTACATAGACAGTGGCGCCACCGTCGTAGTACATTCGGATCCTTGTCGCCGCTCGCGTATGATGTCATACGTCAATGTCATCGAAGCTATGTTATAATCAAGTACCTATTGTATTAAGCAACTGTCTCATAATGAAGAGTATTAAAACACGGAGTGCTTATGCCTCCAGAATTCGTTTGCTCCACTGTCACTTTGGCTAAGTCTTTTGCAGTAGTTAAAAAAAATACCCACAGTGAAATTTCGTTTTTGGAAATGTTAGAATAAAACACAATTGTTCTTAAAAATAAAATATATTGAACCATATGCACAATTGTTAATATTACAGTAAAAAAATGTACGCCTTTCATTAATTTCTAAACGCGGCAACACTAATCCTAATTGTTATATTTAAGCTGTTCTTTCGTTCTGTGCAATAGAAATTCGTACCAAAATTTGTGAATACATCTAGAGCGGGAGTTAAGGGGCGTTTTCTTACCTTTTAAAGGCCGTCACACACGTGGCTATAATATATATGTCGCAGGGTAATGACGACATCAGGGATTTCACGAAATCCCTCTAGGGATATCACGAAATCCCGGAAGATGTCAAATGGTCTTGTTTATTACGTCTTCTTACTAAAAATATCTAGTGATCTGTCGTTTCACTAAACTAAATCTAGTAAAATGTCAAAAAAGCGGATACTGCCGAATAAAATTCGAGCCGAAATCGATTTATGTCGTTAAATTATTAGATTCAAAAAATTGCGGAAGGATAATCTCTCTATATTTTCCTTCCGAAAATTTTTGAAACTTCCGATCAAAGTCTTCTTCACAAACGACCTCTTTTTTCTGCTCTGAACGTATTTCTCTACTGGTGCTAAGTACAACTTCTTCTTCACTCATTATGAGGTCACTGCTGGGTATACTAATAAACACAAAATAATCAACAAAACAGAATCTGCTACCCGCAGCGTAATAATTTAACGACTAAAATCGATTTCGGCTCGATTTTTATTCGGCAGTATCCGCTTTTCTGACATTTTACTAGATTTAGTTTAGTGAAACCACATAATCACTAGATATTTTTAGTAAGAAGACGTAATAAACAAGAATATTATACGACATCTTCCGGAATTTCGTGGTATCCCTAGGAATTTCGGGAAATCCCTGATATCCTCATTTCCCTGCGACATATACGAATATGCGCCGTAAATATGAGATTAAACAAGTATTCAAGTAAAAAAGTGATACTATCATTTGTTATGGATTATTCTCATATCTTCATACTGTTTCCTAACGATTATTTTAGTGCAACCCTTAGCTTTTCTTTTAAAAATAAAATGGTATTAAAAAATAAATGATCCGTTGTGTAACTAAGCCGAATGAGTGGTGAGTGTACTCAATTTTTAAGATTTATTTAACTAAGTACCTAACAATTATTATTAAAAATATACAATTAATACATACAGATAATAAATAAAGGTTTAATTAAATCCCTTCAAATCCAAACCTTTCATTCAATTGCGCGGCGAATGTTTTCTATCAATATTTTGACTAAATATGAATAATTTTGAAAGGCGACCTGTAGCCCAATCGGTGGCCGCAGTGTACTATAGGCAAAGGCTAACAGACATGTGTCCCTCTTGATTTGCACTGTACATTTTATATATAAGGCAGAAATTATTTTCCAAGCGAATTCTAAGCCGTTGAACTTTTTACAAATCTATACAACGTTTTGTGTAAAGGTTTTTTTATCTCCAACAACAAACGACAGAAATAACAAAAAATAAATAATAACAACCCTGTAATATGACAATTAATTATGCATTAATATAATATATAACATACTGTTATCTTGAATTATAATACACTTCTCAGTACTTGTTTCAATCCTTCTATTAACCCTTTGAAACTCGGACGTATATCGTCAGTCTGACACCGCTGACATTGTCACTCAAAAAGACTCATTTTGAAACGTAATCGCGATTTAATTGAACACAAAGTATGACAATGTCAGGAGGAGTCTGAGTGACTGCGAACTGAATAAGGCGGGATTTTGTCGGAGACGGTTGTCTTTTTTATTTGGTTTTCCTAAAAAATGTATATTGTAGGTTTTGGTGTATATCTGTGATAGTTTTATATGCAACAAGTGCCTATTAAAGTGTATATTGTGCGGGATAGTTAAATAAACGCGTGTAACGACTCTACCGAATTGTTCCAATTTGTCCCTTGTTAAATCGACACTAAACCTACTATCAGTTTAGTGTGGTGCTAGCTGCAGTGTGATCACCAAATGGCACTAGTTGCCGGAGGCCGTAGTGCGGTATAATGTATTCGTGATTTAAAACTACGATTTGGCCTATAAGGACTCGTTTCCAACTGGCCGTTAAACCATTAAAAACAAAAACAAACAAACGAACTGAATAATATGACACTAAACCTACTATCAGTTTAGTGCGGTGCTAGCTGCAGTGTGGATCACCAAATGGCACTAGTTGCCGGAGGCCGCACTGCGGTATGCTACATGTAGCAGGCTGACAGTCAAAGAGTTAAACCTAAAAAACCTTTCCAGTGTATAAGCAGTGCAATACAATAAAACAGTAAACTTGGGTTCTAAAAACAATACACTATCTATCAATACAATAAACAATATACTATCAATACAATATCTTTACTGAAGAATAAAGACTACAAACTAAGAAACGTACCTATTCATCACTGTTTTTAACATTACTTTATTCAACCTAGACAAATGTACTCGAAAAATTCCTTAATCCTGTTCGATTTTTCTTTTCCTAAGGTGTTGAAATACAACAGAAAAATATTCGAAGAATACATTTGTTTAGAGACAAGGAGCAAATTTATAAAAAAACCTTCACACAAAAATCAAACTCTACATTTGCCCCGCCCATACAAAGATATCCATATCATAGTCGACGGCAAACTTCTTGACTGCGCAGGACTGAATTAAAGGTCTTTTTGGGGGCGCGGTGCGGGGCGCGACCGAATCGAGCGCGCTATTGGTAGATCAGACCGAATCGAGCGCGCTAATGGTACATCAGATCGAATCGAGCGCGCTATTAGGAGATCAGACCGAATCGAGCGCGCTATTGGTAGATCAGACCGAATCGAGCGCGCTATTGGTAGATCAGACCGAATCGAGCGCGCTATTGGTAGATTAGACCTAATCGAGCGCGCTATTGGCAGATCAGACCGAATCGAGCGCGCTATTGGTAGATCAGACCAAATCGAGCGCGCTATTGGTAGATCAGACCGAATCGAGCGCGCTATTGGTAGATCAGACATAAAATAGCCCGCCCTCGTTCCAACTGTGTTTGGAACAAGGGCTATTTTAGCACAGCTTGGGAATACTGCAAGACACCTCAGTATGGACGGGGCGAAGCGCTACCGGTACCGTTAAAAATATCACAAACGTACAACTTATACGAGGGAGCGAGCCGGCGGCGCCGGGGGGTCTATGTGGCCCACGACTGCAGCTTGGCGAACTCTTCGTCATCCTCTGGAAATTTAACAAAATACTCATCAGATCTAGAAATTTTTGCAGCACAATACCAACTTTCTAATATAAGTGCTAAGATAAGGCCGATATTTTATACTATCAATAATTAATAGATAACTATATTTAGGAGAACCAAGGCCACCCACATAGCTCACAGAATTGCGAAGCTGAAGTGGCAGTGGGCGGCAGAAAGGTTCTCGCGTGGCGACCACGTATCGGAAGACGCAGCGTAGGCCTCCCACAAGGTGGACCGACGATCTGGAGAAGGTCGCGGGACCCGGCTGGATGAGGTTAGCGCAGGACCGGTCGTCGTGGAGGTCCCTGGGGGAGGCCTTTGTCCAGCAGTGGAAGTCTACGGGCTGATATGATGATGATGATGAACCATATTTATTCATCAAGTAATCAAACCTTTTTTTAAATGTTAAAAAATTGTTAATTCTTACCAGACTGCTTGGACTTGCTGGGCTTGGGCTTGTCGTGCACGAGCTCGGAGGAGGGCACGTCGGGCAGCTTGTCCGTGGGCACGTTGATGCCCAGCATCTCTTTGTCCAGGTCCTCCTGCAGACAATATGGAGGGATTTTATTAATAAATGTTCCCTGGTGGATGAGGTTGGCGTGGAGATCTTTGGGGGAGGCCTTTGTCCAGCAGTGGACGTCTTTCGACTGACATGATGATGTATGTATCTCTGTGCCTACCTGTTCCAGTTCCTCGAGCTCCTTCTCGAGCTCGTCCTCGTCGATGTCGTTGGGGAAGGCCACGTTGTTGGAGATGGCGTCGGTGATCTCGCGCGAGATGTCGTGTTGCTCCGCGATGTCGTCCATTATGTCGTGCACTTTGTCCACATCGCTGCCAATAAAATTTAGGAAATATTTAGACCATTGTGTGCAGGAAATTTCGTGTAGACGTTGACGGGTTACTGTTATATACAACAGAAAATATATTTCCGGATTTGTCAAGTGTAGGATATATGAATTGTTTATTTTATTATTTGTATATTGTTATCTTTATTTATTACATCGATTCCAAAAAATAACCCACTGTTGGGCTAACACCTAACCCTTTTCATGTCATCTTCCAATCTAAGATATTGTCTTCCTCTCTTTCTTAGAAAGAGAGACAGGACATCACAAGAGAGAATAAAAGTAATACCAGTACTAACATGTCCTTATGCGCGAGTTTCATGGCATTCGCCGCGTCTCGCATGGTGTTGAGGACCTGTGCGTTCGTCGTGGCGCCCTCCAGCGCTTCCCGCTGCGCCTCGATCTGTGTGAGGGTCCCGTCGATCTGGGTGAGCTGCTTCTCGTAGCGCTTCTTGCGCTTAAGGGCAGCAATCGCCGCTGAGGACAGCAGAATTACGTATTTAGAACTAGATTTTGTACAAAGTTAAGAAGAATGTTTAGACATTAGAATTTTCATTGAGAAATTATTTTATTTGATGATTTGAAAATAAAGAAATCATCCTATTATACCTACCATACTTGGTGAACGGAGGACCATACCATACTACTTTAAGACAAAATATAATTTCATCCTGGATAGGCTAAAATTAAAGACTGCCTACTTCGACTGTGACAACATCCATCGTGGGCGAATGTTAGAGGAAAAAGGAGCCAAATAAATAAAGATATATGAGTCACCTCTAAGACTAATTACTTTTATTAAAAAGCATTATAGACAATATCTATTGTCAGGCAGGAACGATAGTAAGGCTTTGTCTAGGAATACCAGAAGCTCCTCTAGGATGTATTAACCACAAGGTCGTATTTGTAAAGGAAATACATTGAACAAATGCGTACGTAGGTAAACTTATAATTGTTACTCCAAAGAAGGTACGTAAAAACTCACCTCTCTTATTCTTTGTGCCATTTTTTCTTGCCGTCTGTATTTCTAATTCAATTTTCTTCTCTAAAAAGTCTTGTTTCTTCACCAGCAACTCTTCGGTTTCACGTAATTTCTGTATAGCTTCGTGAGTTGTGGGACCTTTTTCCTCCTTCTTCCCTCCGAAGATCTTGCCCAGAAAACTCATATTGTGGCTGCAATGTTTATTAAATGCTAATAAAACAACACAATTCACACGAATAATCACGAATTACGCATAAATGTAGATGAACTGATGAAATTTAACATTTATTTCACTTCTTTTGGAGTATGCGTCATCGAAGAAGCAATCGAAACCTAAGATACAAATGGTTACAAACAAACAAACAACTAAAATATTATGGAATAATCTCAAATAATGCTAAAATTATAAGTTGAAAAGTATTTAGAAAATAACCTCAATCTAACCTGAAAGAAATAATTAATTGAGAGATTGGTAGGTAATACCTATATTGAGAGTTAATTCTTCTTAATTATTTACATACAAATAAATAATATTAGGTTTGAAAACGCACTACAAGCTGTTTTCTGTCAAAATGATGTCAAATTAAACTTTCAATATGCCAATAAAGTGAGATGTACAATCAAGTAGTCAAGTCACTTAGCTGATTATGTATTTTTTATTTTGCAGTTTTATAAACACTTTCCAAATTTTTTTTGTATGCTTTGGCTTGGTAACGAGATGTTTAAGCCATATCTTATTTTAAATTTAAAATCTTTTTTCATAAAAGCTATCGGCGGTTACAGCATGGCCTCCACAAAAACAGAGCACGACTAGAGTTAAACGGCGATTTTTACTAAAATACTAAGGTTCATATCCTTAACTGAAAAATCGGACTGCTCTGGTCATACATAAAATATATATATATATATATATATACGGCATGTACTCTGTGATATGGTCATACATAAAATATATATATATATATATATATATACGGCATGTACTCTGTGATATACGGGTCGTATTGAGAACCTCCTTTTTTTTCGCCGGTTGAAAAGACTATAAAGGGACGCGCGCGCCACCAAAGAAATTCGAACCTTCATGCACTTATTGCATAAAAAACTATCACAATTACTTTAAAACACGCAAAATACACAATTTATGAAAATAAAAAAATAGAAGAGACTTCCTCAATCTCAATCAATCGAGGCCAAAAAAAAACCAGTGACGTGCGTGACAGTGACAGTTTGATCGATGAGTGAGTGAGTTCGAATTCGAAATATTTCGACGAAATTTGTTTTTGTTGGTGATTGTGATTCAGACCGCATGCGGTAAATGTTTTAAATAATCTAACAGTTACACCAATTTATATCCGAATTCTTTACCGAAAGCTTAGTAAAACCTGTAAAGATGGTGCGTGTAATAACTCAGGAGACATATGACGAGATTGTGAAGGAGAACATAGAGGAATTCGGAATGAGTCCCGAGGAAGCTATGATGGATGCTATTGCTCAGTTCGAGGCTCAGGTCAGGAATTAATACGTTTAAAGAAACCAAATTATGTAGGTGGGACGCTCCCCGGCTAGATGGAGCGACGATCTCTGTAAGACAGTCGGCTGGCAGTGACTGGATGCCGCGAACCGAAGATTAGGCTCATTAGCGCGTCTTGGGGGAGGCCTATGTCCAGCAGTGGACTAGTGCAGGCTGATGATGATGGTTATGAAACCAAAAAGACGAAGATACTGTGACTTGAAGGGACGAACACTTCATTTTGATATATGAAATATTTAATTATTATTAGCAATATTAAATCATCTGTTACAGGGTGTGGATTTAGCCAACATAATAAAAGACTTGGCTCTCTGTGAGGGAGACGCTCATCTCGTTTCAATAACAGTTAGTAAACTGAAAGAACTGTGCGAAAACAAAGACAGTGATGATCTCGTTTTGAAGGAATTAGAGACCCTAAAGGTAAATTATACTCTTTATTTCTTGTAACTCTACCTCACTTAACTTGGTAGTTAGAGGTTTGCGATCATTTTCCCCCACGGAGATCGCTGGTCGGATTGGGGGAAGTTCTGTTGCAATTGTTGTATTATTTTGATATTACATTATATTCCAGTAGTCGTTACTATGTTTTAGTTTTTTGATGCTCTGTTTCCTTGTGGGTATGTAGCTTTTTCCATTAGATTGATTTTTGATAGCTTAGCGGGCTGTGCTACATTTATTTCTATGGGAGCGATGCTGAAATTGCTGGCAGGGGCATTGGGGGGGCAGGTAGTTAGGATGGGTTTATTTATTATACTTAACTAATTGGCATAGAGTTAGGTGGCATATACTGTAGTAATGAAAAATTCATTGGAACAGGCCAAGCTTTGTACCCACAACCAAAAAACGTGAGGTGAGTGATAAAAAGCAACTAGGCTACATACCACAACTCTTTATTATCACATAACAATAGTATTGATAATTTAATTTTACATTAAAGTTGCCATATAATACTATAGATAGACTATTGATTCATTCACAACACTAGATGTATTGTCTATTTGAAGGAAAAAAATACAAAATCTGCTAATATTAAACTTTCCAGACAGAATGCAACAAAGATATTGCCCGGAGAGTGAGGGCAGGAAAAGAAGGTGCCTACAAAGTTCTACTAGGTTTCCTAGAAACGAGACAGAAGATGTATACACAAAGCTTGAGTCAAAAAGACGGGAAATTCATGGTTGCCATTCTGAACACTTTAATAGCATTGATGGAAATGCAGCCTGATTTGCTTGATGCTAAAGGACTTGATATTATTATAAGGTTAGAATGAGAGCCAAAAAATGATATTGCTTTTATTTTTAGTCTAGGATTTCCCCAAACTTTATTGTCCAATTTCTACTGATATTATAAACGCGAAAGTTTGTAAAGATGTTTGGATTGATGTTTGTTACTTTCACGCAAAAACTACGAAACAGATTTTGATGAAAGTTTACAGTACTATAGATTATCAATTAGGCTATTCTATTATAGATACTTCGGGAAAAGCTGTTCCCACGGGAATAACTTTCCTACGCGGGCGAAGCAGCGGGAAACGGCTAGTGTAATAATAATGTTTTTTTATATACAGGGATGTCCCCAAAATTTATTCTCTAATGTCTACTGATAGAGTACTGATAAATGATTGATAATGATATGATAACCAACAGTGTATTTTAATGCCTAATTTTTTTTTTCAGTACACTAGATAGCATAGAAAATGTGGACATTCTTGCGGCCACACTCAAATGGGCCAACACATGCTGCATCAAGCATGAGATGAACAGACAGAGGTTATTTGCGAAAAACATCGGCAACACCTTGAAAGTGTTGCTGGATCGGAAAAATGCTAAGGTAAATTATACTTTCTTACTTCAATTCAATTTTTTTTTGTGTCCATAATTGTAGTTACATGGTTTATGTATTATGAGAATCAAATTATGGACCCTGATTAGGGCACAGCAACAGAAATAGTAGTAGAGAGGAGTTATTACTTCTTCCAGTCTACGGTCTTCCAGCCTCATTCACGGTATATTCCTGTAATGATTAAGTGAAAATTACTTCAGGTGCTAAGCGAAAGTCTGCAGTTGATAAGGAGAATGACGCTGGACGATGACGTGAGAGTGCAGTTCGGGAAGGCCCACGAGCACGCGCGGGAGCTGGGCGCCCGCCTGCTGGAGCCCCTCACCCAGCTGTTGAAAGGTCAGCTCGCTGCTTCTTTATGTTGACATCTGCATTTTTTTAACCTCTGGAATCCCGCCGGCTCTTTACTGCATGGACTTCTTTTTCACACTAGAAAAATCTACCTGGTTTGGCTTGGTGTATGAAAGCCAGAAAAAATAATTTAAAAAATAAAAATACTTAATCACATTTTCTTAAACACGCTTGGAAATGTGAGCGTTATTTTCTTCGAGATAAGTCGAAAATGCTATACTGGTCAAACATGCGAACAGCGGTCGACTAAGTTGTATGAAAACCCATATCTGTCGTGTTTAGCGGCCGAACGAATTTTATAAAAACTCGTATCTGTCATGTAATTTGAAAATAGATTACTCCGAAACATGGAAACCACTTATCAAAAATTTTATTTAAATTTCCAACTGGCTGTTTCATTTTAAAAAAATGTTAAAAAGTGATGAAAGTGAAGAAATGTGAAAAAGCATCGTTATATTTGTCATTGATTAAATTTTCAAATAAAATACTTTGAATTTCCGCGCATTATTCGAGAAAAGTACTATACAAGCTTTCCCCGCAACGAGGCATTGATGGACCTACGTATTGCCTGCCGCTCTGCGTCTCTCTGTTATTGTTTTTCCTAAAGTTTTGAAAAAGTACTTTGTTGTTTACCCTCACCTATGTTAATGAACGCAGAGAACACAAAGCCGCCGCTGGTGTCGGAGGTGATGCTGACGATAGCGTCGCTGCTGGTGCGCCACGAGCTGTGCAAGATGGTGGCGGACAGCGGCGCGGGCGTGCTGTTCACCGTGCTGGCAGACAACTACGACAGCGTCGCCGTCGTGCAGCACGCCAACAAGCTGTGAGTCGTGGTGTTAGTTTGTTTACTCTCTCAAAGCCGCCGCTAGTTGCTGCGAGTCGTCATCAACAGCGAGGGGTCGGGTTTAGTCCACCATGCACCTAGGAATTCGTTCTTCGGCGTATGCAGGTTTTCTTACGATGCTACGATTTTCCTTCACCGTTTGAGAGCATTCAGTTAATTTACTTAAGTTTCGAGCTGCCTGTCCCCCTCCCCCCTGTTTGGAACAATCCTTCTAGGAATGTTTCCTTTGAGTAAAATTTGCTATCTTCAATTTAGGGTAACATTCGTTCTTTCTAGCCTGTATTAAAAATCAATGAAACGCACTCTACTTATTTATTTAATTTTAGGAGAAAACTAACAGGACAAATAGTAACAATCAGAACAATATAACAAATGCTGATTACAAGTTTTCACATATACAAATGGTGATCTTACTAATCTATGATCATACTAATATGTAGAGCTTATATTTTAGTGTTACATATGCCTAAACTAAATCAGACCTTTATTTCTATTAAAAACCACACAACTTCTCAGCAGACTGGTAGTGGGACCTAAGAAATAGACACCTTCCATTATCAATGTGCAGTGACTTCTTCTTCACAATGATCTCGTTCTCCAATATGGACCGTTCATGAATTAATTCAGCTCTTAGCTTTTCTGTTTCCAAAGATCTCTTCTGAAGCAAACTCATGCTGTCATTCAAATCTCTCACTTCTTCTATGAGGCCTATGAGAGAACCCTCTCTGCAATTCTCTATGTTCGGCCGACAGTTTTTAGTATTCAACCTTGTCTGTGCCACCTGTATTCTTTGGGACACCTTCATCATTTCTTCGTGTAGCGTTTCTAGAATATTTTCAGTTTCTACAATCTTTTCCAGTGTCAATTTAAGTTGATTTTCCAGTTCAGTTTTTACTTGCTCAGTTCTAGCTATGCGTTCGCTCAATGATTTGTTTACTTTGATATCCTGAGATCTTAAATCTCTGGCGGTGTTTATCAGTACGCCTTCAACCTTAGCTCGCAACTGCTTAGATCTGTCGAGTGCATTTTTAAATTGTTCCAACGTGTCAATAGTGTTTTTCTCCCAGGATTGCACGTTCGATTGCCCTTCGGAGAGCTTCGTAGCACCAGCGGAATCTTTCACGTTGTCAGATTTCGTTTCCAAGTCAGCATTTTCGCTCTCGTATTTAAAAGCCATGTATTTATTACTCCAATCTCGTTCCAAAGCAGTTTTGGCAGCGATATTCATACTCATCTGGTTCTCGCTCTCCCTTAGCATCTCTCTGTGAATTCTTTTCACGTTTTCTATCAAAGCGGATTCGGCGAACAAGTCTTGTTGCGGTTCATCGTATACCAGATCAGACTGCATCCTATTAGTTCTTAATTCTAAACATTCTTCAGTTATATATTCTGGTATTTTCAAAGTGTCCATTGCGTTTTTTAATTGTTGCCTCTGAGCTTCTGAAACGGTGATTTCTGCATCAATATCTCTAATAGCTCTATCCAGTTCAGCTTTCCAATAGTTAATATGTCTGGCGCGGTGTTTGAGTTGATCTGTGCTGTCACTGAAGTCGGTGCAGGATGTTTGGTTTACTTTGACGATGCAGTTTTTAGTGATTGAAGTGTTTGTGTCAGTGGTGTGGATAATGTCACCTTTGAGCACGGTCTGGTTGTGTTCATGCCATTGCGGGACGGTTGTGAGAGCGTAGTTTCTTGAGCCGAATGATAAATAGTCACTGTTTTTAGTTGGGTTAGACATTTTTGATTAAAATTTGATTTTAATGTGAAAGAGTAGAGTTTTATTGATCAAATAGAAGATGGTTGCTAATGGACTTGTTTATTTAATGGTTAGATCAATAGTGGTTGTTATGTACCTACTTACTTACCTGTCTGTACTTTCGTTTTACTTTTTTGCCGCCACGTTTTCAGTTTTGTTACCCATTCCAAATATAGGTAGGTACCTACTTATTAGGACTGGCCTGTTGGCGTAGTGGTAATGACCCTGCCTAGTGCGCCAAAGGTCGTGGGTTCGATTCCCACCCGGGACCAACATTTGTGTGATGAACGTAACTGTTGGTTTTCGGATTCTGGGTGTTTGTATGTATTTAAGTATTTATTTAAAAGTATTTATGTATGTTTATCAGTTGTTGAGTGCCCATTTACAAGCCTCGGCTTAGTTTGGGACTAAACAGCCGTGTGTAAATTTGTCCAAACATTATTTATTTATTTTATTATTGTCTTTGTTAAACAGAATAACCGCCCTGGCTGGCAACGACGATGTGAAGAGAGAGCTCGTCAAAAGTGGAATAGTTCCTGTCATAGTCTCCATACTGTCTAGACATTCTGTAAGTTGCTATATTTAAACCATAATCGTATAACACGAGTTTACTATAAGTTTCGACAATACCATGAAGGAAAAATTTAGCTAGGGGGCGCGGGCGCCGACCAAAAAGTTTTTAACTTCATTGTCAATACCTTGATGGAAAAAATCTTGCTAGGGGGCGCGCGCGCCCACCAAAGACACTCTTATTAAGAATTTTTTGCCCATCTGGATCAAAGTCAAAATATTTTATTGCATGTACATTTATACATGTCAATTGTTTATCTACCACCGCTTCCTGGGTGTTAGCGCTGGGAAGAAACGGCGCAACAAACTTGCGTAACTAATTTTTCAAGTTTGTGTAACAATTAATGTTTGTGGAGATTGTAAGATTGAAGTAACATTAATACCAGGCATCTTCGTCATTCAAATGATCGTCTATTTAAGGCGTATCCCAGACACGCGGCCTGCGGTGGCGGTCTACCGCAGGCCGCAGCTTCAATATGAAAACGCCGCGCGTGTCTGAAGTCTCACATACATTGCGTATGAAATACAACTGGCCGCCACCGCAGGCCGCGTGTGTCTGTGATACGCCTTATAGTAAGTTGTTGTTTAATGTGAGTCTAAAATCTGTCATTCATAGGTATTTAAGATTTTTTCTTGTAGTTTTTGGTAGAGGCGTATACATTGCCTCGTGAACGATTTACTGACCTTACTTCTGTTTAACTGGAGTTTCCGTGTGTCCAGAGTAATGCATCAGCCGTGGCGTTGACATTGAAATGCATAGCGGCGTTGACTCTGCGAGAGCCGACCCACAGCGTGGAGTTCTTTGAGAACGGCGTCGCGGAGGCCATAGTGGAATGCATGAAGATTCATCCGGACAGTGATATTGTGCAGGTTTGTTGATACTTTTTAAATCATCATCATATCAGCCTGCAGATGTCCACTGCGTGACAAAGGCCTCCCCCAAGGATCTCCACGACGACCGGTCCTGCGCCAACCTCATCCAGCTGGGTCCCGCGACCTTCACCAGATCGTCGGTCCACCTTGTGGGAGGCCGGCCTACACTGCGTCTTCCGATACGTGGTTCCGATTTATTAAATACATAATAATAAATTATTTAAAGTAAAAGTACCTACCTACATTACGAGAGTCTCAGTGGCGTCGTGGGAAAGACGCGTACTGTCATGACGAGAGGTCAGAGTTCGATCCCCGGCTAGGCCATGTACCAATTTACTGACTGCTCTCAAACGGTGAATGAAACCATCGCGAGGAAACCTGCATTCGCTGAAGAAGGAGTTCTTAGGCGCTTGTGAAGTCCACCAACCCGCACTGGGCTAGCGTGGTGGACTGTAGCCCAGACGCCCTCTTTATTATTAGTATAGATAAGATATGGCTTAAAGGTCTAGTCACCAAGCCAAAACCTACTTTTAAAAATAATTTATGTATGTGTGTCTAAACACTGCTGGAACACTCTGGCTCATTGTGGCCAAGGACAGGTGTGAGTGGAGGAAGCTGGAGGAGGCCTACGTGGCAGCAGGACACGCTAATGCGGGCAACTGATGTGCAATAACTTTTAAGTAAAATGTAAATTTAATCAGCAATAAAGGCTTTTGTATTGTATATGTAACAGTTATGAATAAAACTAAGTACAACGGCGGACTTATCCTAAATTAAAATTATTAAATAACTTTTTTTTTCAGCAAAACGCGTGCTGGGCGATCCGGAACATGGTGGGGCGGTGTCGGGACTACAACTCAAAGTTCAAAGAGCTCGGAGTAGAATCCCTTTTGAACGCGTCGTACGAGAAATTTGCCAAGGACTTCGGTTTTGATATAAAATCCGCTCTGAGAGACCTGGAATGTGACGTGAAGTTCGACGAGCAATGGACAGGGAAAGGTGTGCAGATGGACCAGTGATGCATTTGAAGCAAGACTTAAAATAAAATACCTGTATTTTTACCGGTATTTTACCGGTATCCGAGACAGTGCCGCTTGAAATACCGGTTGCTTGCACCGTATTTTTATACAAATACTTGTATAATTAATTGTTAACAGAGGTACCGGTACTAAATACAGATTTGAACGGCTCGTAAGTAGAAACAAAACCAGTATACCACAATAAACAGTGAACTGGTCTCTCATAGAATTGAAACTGCTTAATAGGTTAGGCCAGATTAAGGTCAGTGTTGCGGTCGACTGTACTAATACCGGTATTTTCAAAACGCTTCTGCAACGCATACATTTGTGTGAGCGAGACGGAGTGCAAAACCTTATAGGTGTAAGCGAGAGCTCCATATTGTGCCTTGACAGTTGCCAGACATTTTTTTACATTTTTTAACATAACACTATCTTATCAATTTGCTTTGCTCCTGGTAGGTTATGTGATGTAGGTTCTATACGAAATCTTAAGTCTTGAATTGACATAACATTCTAAGAAATTGTGGTGCCTGTACAGATAGGTACCGGTACTTAAAGTACCGGTAACTTGAGAATGGTATATAGGAACTCGCTTAGGACAGTTAACTATTTTGTTGTTTCCGTCTTAATCATTTTCAAGATAGTTATTGTATGTATGTACTTTCGCTTGTAACTCCATAACCACTGCACATATTTTGATAGTATCGAGGGTCTTTGGACGGAGGTTTTATCACGCTGTGATGAAATGGAGCTGTTCAGTGAAAATAAACCGATAGCTGGTTTACAATTAAAAGCAACTAACACAATGTAATGCTATTTATTAATTTATAGCAAATAAAGATTTTTTTAGCAGTAGTTTTTTTTAATAATTTGGCTAATCTCTAAGATTTTTCTCCTTTACTCGCTATGGAAAACAGATAAAGACAGGACAATACACAAATATTATATGTCTTTTTCATAGAACGAATGAGCGGTTTTTTGTCGTTACAGAAATCTGTTTTATGAATTGACTCAAAAAAAAAACTAGGGATTGGAAGTTATCTCGAAGTCCTCGATTCGATAACTCGAAATTTGTAACCTTTCTCATAAAGTTCGAGTTAGAGGCTCGGCTGTACAAAGTTCATCATCATCAGCCTGCACCAGTCCACTGCTGGACACAGGTCTCCCCCAAGGCGCGCCACTGAATCAGATCTTCAGTTCTCATTCCACAGGGGAAAAAACCGAACATGGAGTTGTTATATTTCTACATTTGCCAGAAATAAAAATAAACTGAAAATTAACTAAATTAATTAATACAAAAACTCGAATGTTTTTTTTCATTCCGACCAAGGAATCTGGTGAATGTTAAATCGCCGAATTCACACATCATCATCATCATATCAGCCTGTGGACGTCCACTGCTGGACCCCCCAATGATCCCCACGACGACCCACACGAATTCACACATTTCACGTTAAAATGTTAGAGGCTGAAGGAATTTAAAAAAAAAGTAGAGTACCTTACGAAAATATTTATTGATCAAAAATATTATCACATGTTATTGGCTCTTACTCTAAGAGCAATAGTTATCAAAATTAAAATAAAGTTCAATCACGGTTCGAAGTCAAAGAAGCCCTATGTCCAACAGTGGCCTTCGATAAACTAGCTTTTGTATAATGATTAATGACAGTTAAAAGAGGGGATTGTTTTGGACATTTATCCCCTAAAGAGGATCCCAGACACGCGGTGGCGGCCTGTTGTATTCCCTATGAAATGTATGTGAGACTTCAGACACGCGCGGCCTGCGTTTGCATATTGAGGCTGCGGCCTGCGGTAGGCCCGCCGCATAGCGTATCGCTTAAATCTTTTTGGCGGCTGAGTGAATATAGTCGCAGATAGTTTGCACATCGCTGACAGTGTTTACAGTCTATGTGTGCGTAAATTGACATAATGTGATGCGCAGAGATGTCTAAAATAAAAACTTGAAAAGTTTGATTCGGTTCATCGAATCAATGAACTATTTCTTGAAATTGAATGAGCATCTCTAGTGAACCCCCGCACAGCTCCCCTTTGACACCCAAAATTAACCACTGCGCAGGAGTCTACCAACTTTTGGACATAATATAAGCTGTCAATGACGTCACCACTTTAAAATACTCAAATCAAAATTAAAACATAATAATGGTATCTTTAAATAATGACTTACAAATTACAATTAATAAAATAAAAACAAATTACAATTACTTGTACCACAATTCTCTCCAACGACGTGGGAAATATTACAATTAAATTCCTAATCTCCAGATCTTTAAAGACATTACTACACTAACAAGATGGTGTACAGTAGATTTTTAACAAATTAAATTCTCTGGACGTACGGTTGCTATTCGTGGTGGATTCGGAGGTGGAAAAGACGTAACTAAATATAGTCATTTTTTTTATGCTCTTTGTTTATCTGTAGAAATAAGAAAGAGATGGCATGGGACTCTTTTGGCGGGAGCGAAGTGTCATGGTCGTCTCTTCTATTTTATTTCCTAAAATTAAGTATTTTGCAGGTTTAAAGCGTAACACATACAGGGAGGCGGCGGTGCGAAAGCTTTGCGGTTTTTTTCTGTAATGTTCGAAATAGTATGAAGCTCTTTACATCAAAGCGGCGCGGCGGCGGTGCGGCGCGGCGGCGGTGCGACGGCGAAAGCGACAAAACCGCGCGCACAGATTTGACGTTTTGATTTGACAGATTAGCGCAGACAGGCGTTGCGGAACGGCGGCGGCGCGTTGTACTCCTTTGTAGTGTATGAGAACCCCTACACAGAGCGGCGCGGGCGCGGCGCGGTGCGGAGCGTTCTTCATACAAACCGCCGCCGCTAGCGGTATATGTTGTCTGAAGGGCTCCGCTTTTTATTCGCTTTCCGCAGATTCGCCGCCGCAACGCTTTCGCTGTGTGTGTTACGCTTTAATGTGTAATGGTGATAGTATTTTACGCATTAAGTGCTTGTGGTTGTGCATATTGTGCGGAAAATTAAAACAAAAGCGTGTAACATCTCTTTCAGCTCGTGCCAAAATTGTCCATTGGAAATCTTCATTAAAGTAACTATCGATTTAGTGAGGATGAGAACCTTAGTGAAAATCGCCGACTAACTCTAGCTAGTCTTGCTCTGTTTTTGTAGAGGCCGTGCTGTAACCGCCGGTTTAAATAGATATAAGAAATAAGACTTTAAATTCAAAATAAGATATGGCTTAAAGGTCTCGTTACCAAGCCAAAACCTACTTTAATAAAAAGATAACATGAATTTTAGAACTGTCAAAATAGTTTAGTCCTGTCAGAGACAAGAAAATAACCATGGATTGCTCATGATTTCTATTAACTTAGAGGCAACATAGCACATGGCGATTACAATTCCCTGTGTGACGTGACTAAACTAATTTAACAGTTCTAAAATTCATGCCATCATTATTGCCATCTCTTTCTTATTTCTACAGATAAAAAAAGAGCACAATAGACTATATTTTGTTAAGTCGTGTGCACCTCCGATTCGACACCATTGTATCACATATACTCCTAATTTTGTCATGACAAATTCTTCATAAAATCGAAGTAACCCTTGGAATGTTGTTGGAAGTTGATGTTCTACACCAAGAAGTCAAGCACCTTACTTCTTAGGGGGCCAGAAATACCTGGCGATACTTCGACTCTGGTGGACTATAGCCCTAACGCTTTCGTTGAGAGGATAGGCCTGCGCCCCAGCAGCGGGGGACATATTAAGGATCAGTCCCAGAATGTCCAAATTCGTCTAACTCCCAAAATGTCGAAGTGTTCAAAATGTAATCAATCCCCCAATGTCAAAATCCCAGAATGTCTAATTAATTTTCCAGGTTGAACAATACCCAACTACTACAATCTGCTTAATATATCTCTTTGGTACTCCAACAGCTTTAATCTACTACATAATATTTTGGGAATTGGACAATTTGGTAATTGGACATTTTGGGAATTGGGGAATCTGGGAATTGGACATTTTGGGAATTGGGGAATCTGGGAATTGGACATTTTTGGAATTTGGACATTCTGGGACTGATCGCATATTAATAGGTTGTTGCCTCGTATATTACGCATAATCACGCATTATAATTGCACGCCTTAGCAATAAAGTCATCATAATTCCACTTCTTGTAGTTCATAATCTTTTTTCCGTTCATGATGGTGTGGACCATTATCTTCTCGTTGTACTCCAGATTTGTCAGCAGCTGCGAAAAAAATTAAACAACTTTAAAAAAAGGTGGACCGACGATCTAGTGAAGGTCGCGGGACCCAGCTGGATGAGGTTAGCACAGGACCGGTCGTCGTGGAGATCCCTGGGGAGGCCTTTGTACAGCAGTTGGACGTCTACAGGCTGATAATGATGATGATGAAAAAAAATACAAAGCTCCCATGTTACTTCGTTTTTTTTTTTTTCAATTTTGCTCTAGTTAATGTGTCAATACAAAATCGATAGAAACTCGGAAAATTTTTTAAACAAGCTTTTTTATCCAAAAAATTTAATATGCCTACATCCTCATATATTGTATTTTATTAAGAGCCAAAGGTGGGTGCTTGCTAAAGCCGCAAGCCCCAAAGTCGAGTAGCGTCCGACTTTCAGCCGCATGCGACTTTCTTTGTTCTTCAAGCAATTCTTGAATCCTATCCTACTAATATTATAAAAGGCGAAAGTCTGTAAGGATGTGAGGATGTTTGTTACTCTTTCACGCAAAAACTACTGAACAAACCAACCCACCCCGGAGGAACGTGCCGTGCCTTGGACGTTGTCGGGTGAGGTTGTGCGCTTACGTTCTCTCTTACTTTCCCCAACATGGGGTCTGTGCTCACCTTGGGCGTGAGCAGGAAGTACTGCGCGTTGTCCGTGTCTGTGGTGACCGCCACCAGCAGCTGCAGCATCTTGCGCTCGTTGATGGGGTCCATGCCCTGGTTGATCTCGTCCACGCATCTGGGTGTAACACGACATTTATTACGTCACCGCGACTCTTACGGGGTCACGCTTGCATTATAGAGGTGATGAAAAGCAGCTGTGTTTCTTGGCGGCTGAATGAATATAGTCACAAATTGTTTGCACATCACTGACAGTGTTTATAGTCTATGTGTGCTATATAGAGATGTCCCAAAAACTGACTCGGTTGATCGAATCAATGAACTATTTCTTAAAATTGAATGAGCGTCTCTAGTGAGCCCCCCCGCACAGCTTCCCCTTTGACACTTACAATTAGTCATTGCGCATAAATCAGCCAACTTCACTCAGCCGCCATTAAACTCCGCGGGAACTATACCATACTAATTCCATTTTCAGCGCTCCTCTTTGACACTGACAACTCCCTAAAACGTACTATTTCATGTATCTTTCTTTGATTAATTAAAAAACTAAAATGCAATAAAACAAATAAAAAAATTATACTGTCTAAAAACAATTACTAATGACATACACTTAGCAAGGTTTACTCTGATCATCAATCATCCATCCTCATCAACAACTGTTATTATGTCCAAAGTGTCGCTGGGCGTTCCTGAGGCCACTAAGATAAGAAACGACAAGATAAGATAAGAAACGACAAGATAAGATAGGACACGATAAGATAAGAAACTACAAGATAAAATAGGACACGATACGATAAGAAACGACAAGATAAGATAGGACACGATAAGATAAGAAACTACAAGATAAGATAGGACACGATAAGATAAGAAACGACAAGATAAGATGTGCTACCTGAAGGGCACGGTGGTGAGCCGCTGCAGCGCCATGAGGTAGACGGCGGTGGAGAGCGCGCGCTCGCCGCCGGACTGCGCGTGCCGCGTCAGCTGCGCGAGCTGCTCCGACGCGCGGAACCGCACCAGGATGCAGATGCCGTACTTGTCGTAGTCCTCCTGCCAAATTGAGACACTACAATTGATATATACTACTATTGTACAGTCAAGGTTAAAGATCATTTCTGAAATAATTTAGTTTTAACGTACGCTGTATTTCGTTGTTGATGTTTATCTTAAAATATAATAAAGTATCTACAGATTCAATTTAATTTCTTTATTACACTACCTCGAGTTGAACCATTGCAAACGTTTTTGGCTGTACGTACTAACGAATTATCATGTTGGATATGTTAGTGTATATATATTTTTGTACTTGGTGGTGTTTCTAAGTCTATGGTTTATACAATACAATACAATCATTTATTAATAAAAAAAGATTTAATAAATGAGGACATATTATTGCATCTGTTGTATACATATTTATCTCTAAAACTATGTATACTTATTTATGGCCATTTTTATGTTGCCTCTCGACTGCCTGTGGAGTTGACAACCTTTGTGTAGGGGAGGGAGATAATGAATACCAGAAAGGTAGGTGCCCAACCTAGATAAAGAATAAAATAAAAAAATGCAATATTTTAAAATCTACATATCTATACTAATAATAAAGAGGTAAAAACTGGTGGATAATTTGCACGCTTAACTTATATATGTTGCCACCAAATGATAGCGGGGTGTGAAATACACCTAACGCCATCTATTGACAAACTTTAAAACCAAAAAACCGGCATTATTAGAACGAGTTAAAATTTTTTGAATAACGTATAAATAGTATACTTTATAACGCGGGATGAAGTCGCGGGGCATCGGTTAGTCCTAATCCTATCCTACTCCAACTAATATTATAAAGGCGAAAGTTTGTGAGGATGTTACTCTTTCACGCATAAACTACCGAACAGATTTTGATGAAACTTGGTACAGTGATAGCTTATAACATCCTGGAATAACATACAGGCTACTTTTTAACGCGGACATAGTCGCGGGGCGTCCGCATTACCCCCAAAGTAACAAAACGCCCACAAGAGGGCGCTGTTTCAAAATGTACACGGGAAATTTTGTTCTACGCGGGCGAAGCCGCGGGAAAAAGCTAGTACTAAATAAAGACAACAATATGGGCTGTTGAATGACTTACGTCGCTGCCTGTCTTTTCAAGCTTGATCTCGCCCGCGCAGTCCAGCTTGGCGAACATCACGCCGAAGCATCGGTCGATGTCGCGAAGCAGCTGCTCCAGCGGCGGCAGCCATTGAGCTCTAAGAAAGATTTTTTTATGTTATGAGGCCTCACGTCCAGCCTTTTTGAACCTAAAAAAGTGCTTGAAGCCTAAATTTTATCGCATGGCGCTTTTTGTTAAATGAATAAATAAATAAAAAGTCCTACTAATATTATAAAGGTGAAAGTTTGTAAGGATGTTTGTTACTCTTTCACGCAAAAACTACCGAACAGATTTTGATGAAACTTGGTACAGTGATAGCTTATATCCTGGAATAACATATAGGCTACTTTTTAACGCGGACAAAGCCGCGGGGCGTCCGCTAATACCTCCGAAGTAACAAAACGCCTACATATGCTGTTTCAGAATATACATGTGAAAAACTTTTCTACGCGGGCGAAGCCGCGGGCAAAAGCCAGTAACATATAATAAGATTAAAATTATATAATAAAATACCAAAATGTATTAGGGACATCTTTGTTTCTGCGTTGAAAGACTACCTGTTAAAAACGGCATATTACAATCATAATGAATATTTGGAAAAAAAATTGATTTAATAATTGAATTGAATTTTTTGTACTTATTTGTTTGTATTTTAATTATGTGTTCATGACTTGTAAAATGTTTTTACCAAATATAATATTGATTGATTGATTGATAAATCAGCTGTCCCAAGCCCCAATACTAACTTGAGATTGTTCATCTTGGTCTCCAACTCCTTGTTCAGGATGGTCGACTGCGTTTTCTCGGTCCTCAGTTTCGCTATCACCTTCTCTCTATCTTCGTATTCTTTGATAATCTTCGAACAAAAAATAAAATAAATGTTGTGAATCCTACGTCTGTAGAGCAGAGTGCCAGTGTGAAAAGTGAAACAGAACATAAAGCTAGATGTTAGAAACGGCGGTTTGGATGTTATACTTCGTCTACTGAGAGGCGAAGCTCCTTAACTACATTTTTCGAAAAACTAAATTAAAATAAACGATGTCATTTAAAATTGATAAAAAATGCAGTAAAAGATTGTTGAATTGTCCTATCCGTTTAAATATGAATACAAATACAACACAATATACGTTATTGCACAAAAAAACGGTCTTACCCATTTACGTGAGAAAATACATACTAGCTAGCAAAAAAAGTCGTCCTTGTACGGGAACCCCGAGTCTTGGGGCATAGTACACCTGCTTTTGCTGTTTACCCTTTGCACTTCTATTTACCTTCTGTAACTACTATTTACCCCAAAAACGTACCTTCCACATCCCCGTCTCGTTCTTACCTGCTCATCGCCCCTGTCCATGCAGTCCATCCTGGTCTGCAGCTCGAAGCAATGCTCCTGCAGCCGGTTGACGTCGGCCGGGAGCGTGTCGAAGTCCTCCTTGTACGGGAACCCCGAGTCCTGGGGCATTTTACCGTCGCACGAACGTTTCGCTTCCACCAACTTCTCTTTGGCGCTGGATTTGGAACGGGTCAGTTGGTTTTCTATGTTCTCAAGGGTTGCCTGTAATAATAAATCATACATATCTTACATACTAACAGGGCAAGTTAAATAAAAGCTTGTGAAAATAAAAATAAATATAATCCCCTACGCCCGTGAAGGTCCAGTGATTTTCCCGACGTTCAGTGTGAGAATAATGGCATAATTATAATATGGCTTATAATGGCATCAAAAAATTGCATGAATCCAAACTCGAGAGAGGTTCGAATATTGAAAAAAAAAAGACACACCAAAATGCCTGAAGATTTTGTCTTCTGTTTTTTTTTTCAATATTCGAACCTCTATCGAGTTTGGATCAAGAAATTTTTAGGAGCGCGTCCTACCCACAATGACGCCAATGCCTGCCTCAACGGCACTGTGTGGCCTGGTGCAGTCTGATGACGATAAAATAAAAAAAGTACCTGAACACTGTTCAGTTCACTCTTCAGTTCCCTCAACTCTGATTCTAGCTGAACTATTGCGTTTCTGCTGAAGTCCAACTTCACCTGTAAAAATACATTTATACAGGTGAGATAATACTGTATCGGAAAACGCAGCGTAGGCAGGCCTCCCACAAGGTGGACCGACTATCTGGTGAAGGCCGCGGGACCCGGCTGGATGAGGTTAGCGTGGGGCCGGTCGTCCTGGAGATCCTTGGGGGAGGCCTTTGTCCAGCAGTGGACGTCTACAGGCTGATATGATGAGTTAGATATTAGGGTGCTGTGATGCTTTTCTTCTCACTTCTGCTGTATATTGAACGCCAAGGTTCGAACCCACCACCTCATGAACGTAAGGCAAGTGAACTGTAGGATCCAACTACTGGCTACCACGGCTCTTACCTTCCACATGTCCCCGTTGAGTATCTTGCCCTGCAGACTCTTCATGACGTCGCTAAGATCCGAGTGAAGCCTGCACTGCTTCAGAGCCGCGTCGCGCTGTTTCCTCCTGCACCGGTCTCGCTCCTGCTGTATATTGAACGCGGGTTCGTGCTCTATTTCCTGCACCTTCTTTGTCTGCAGCCGGATTTGGACTGAGATCGTTCGAACCTAAAATCATAATAGGCAACTTAGAGAGATAATTAATTTACCAGATCATAGTTAAAAAGAAAAAGATATACCATTAGCCCGACTTCTCATCATCATCATATCAGCCTCTAGACATCCACTGCTGGACAAATGCCTCCCCCAGGGATCTCCACGACGCCCGGTCCTGCGCTAACCTCATCCAGCCGGGTCCAGCGACCTTCACCAGATCGTCGGTCCACCTTGTGGGAGGCCTGCCTACGCTGCGTCTTCCGATACGGCTTCTAGCCACATCGTTTTTTTCCGAGCTATAAATGCGCTGTTTGCATCTACTGAGTTTCCCCATAACTTATGTCCATAATTTAGAACAAAAGACCCATAGTATTTTAGTATAGACTAGCGGCCCGTCCCGGCTTCGCACGAATGGACATTTTTTTGCAATAAATATAGCCTATGTCACTCAGGATGAATGTAGCTTTCCAATGGTGAAAGAATTTTTGAAATCGGCACAGTAGTTTTTGAGTTTATTCATTACAAACATACACACACACAAAAATACAAATCTTTCCTCTTTTTATTATTAGTATGATTAGCTTTTTTAGCTGCTAGTATTTGAATACCTTTTCAACGCCCTCGTTGATTTTTTTCCTGCGCGTATTCAACTCGTTCAAGTTCACTTCCAGCGTTCCCAGTTTCTCGTTGAGCTGATTCATTTTATGCTCGTGTGATTTGGTCGTTTGCTCGAATTTTGCGAGTCTGCAAATTATACGCAATAACATAAAAAAAGGTAATAAAGTTAAAGGTAATAAAAATGCCTCATTGATTAATTGGTAGACGTCTGTGTTCTGTAGGCTCGAAGGGCTGCCAGGTATTCCTGGCGTTGTAAGATAAGATGAGTGGTATAGTTGTCGGCAAACTCGAACATTGAGTGACGTAGTGGGGGAAAGTTCGAGAATATCGTCGACTGATCTACCAATAGCGCGCACGATTCGGTCTGATCTACCAATAGCGCGCTCGATTCCGTCTGATCTACCAATAGCGCGCTCGATTCGGTCTGATCTACGAATAGCTCGCTCGATTCCGTCTGATCTACCAATAGCACGCTCGATTCGGTCTGATCTACCAATAGCGCGCTCAATTCGGTCTTATCTACCAATAGCGCGCTCAATTCGATCTGATCTACCAATAGCGCTTTCGGTTCGGTCTTATCTACCAATAGCGCGCTCAATTCGGTCTGATCTACCCATAGCGCGCTCGATTCGGTCAGATCTACCAAAAGCGCGCTCGATTTGGTCTGATCTACCAATAGCACGCTCGATTCGGTCTGATCTACCAATAGCGCACTCGATTCGGTCTGATCTACCAATAGCGCGCTCGATTCGGTCTGATCTACCAATAGCGCGCTCGATTCGGTCTGATCTACCAATAGCGCCCCCCCTAAAGAGACCTATAATTCAGTTCTGCGCAGTCAAGGTCATAATTCAAGAAGTTTGCCGTCTTCTATACTGAGGCCGAACATGGAAAAAGAATGTTAATTACAAAGCTAGTAGATAAATAAACGGTAATATGTTTAACGGTAATTATGTTTGTCTTTCTATGTTGTGTTGCTCTTGCGTGCGTCAAACATAGAAAAAGGATCCCACAGAACAGCTGCTAAAATAACAATAATAATCAGATAGGGACACTTATTACAAAAGTGGTAAGAGTAAGCAAGACAGATATAATATCTTCTATCTCTGTCTACGTATGTGAATTTTTTGTTGGGGGGCAGTGAACTTCCCCCCAACAACAAACCATAACTGTCAACGCACAACAACCCGACTAAAATAGATAGTGTTTGTTCAGTTTGACCCCGCCATGTAAGAAGCGTCTTCTCAAATTATTGGGGTAAAAGACTATTGCTATTTCATGCTGTACGCTGATTACGGTTCTATGGGATCCTTGTTCTTAGGCGTCAAATAAATAATTTCATTCATTCATTCATTTATAATACTAACTGTGCCTGGAACGTGTTGACTTGTTCCATGTCGACGGTGTTGGCGAGCAGCCGCGGCGCTCGGATTTCTATCGTGGAGCTGGACTTGACGCCGCTATATGACGACACGCGCACAGAGAACCGGTGGTTTTCTGCAAACAAATAACTATGCAATCCAACACATACATAGGTGGACGGATAATTTGAAACAGGGCAAGATTTTCATACAATCGAGGTCACTTTGAAGCGATGGGTCTCCGTGTAGGATTGATGGGGGCATGATCTGATGACGGTCATTGAGAGAGTAGAGGGAGGACTGACCCTAGCCTAACCAAAGATATCCAATTTATCGGTGAAAAAGGTGATGTTATCGGGCAATCGTATGGCAATCGTGTATGTAACGGACAATACCCTTTTTAGAAGCTTTTTTAAACGATTGCCCCAAAAAAGGAGTGTAATTTTTTCAGGGTTCATGTATGTTTCTATATTCCAGCATAACTTCTAAACTCTTCAACGGATTTAGATGAATGGGGTATTGTTAGAATCGTTATTATTCTGCATGGCTACTCCCACTGCCCCAATGAAGCGTCAGTGGCGTTGGGGATAAGATGCGGCCTATTACACTGATTTATTTTGTACCAGTAGCACTACTGTAAGGCGCAACCTGACACAATTCTTTAATTAAATACCAATATTGTGACTCCACTCTTAGAACATTTTATTCATCATTATGTAATAATTTTTCTTTTAACTTTCAACTTGACCGCTTCATAATATTAGATCATGGTTCTTTTACCTAGGTATGTCATTTTTTATGGTTTCAACTCAGGATCAATAGGCGAAGATTGTAATTAACTTACATAAATTTAAATGTTTCTTTTCCTATTAAGGCGATAAAAGCTGTAATCTTCCAAAAGCAAATAAATAAAAATAAATAAATTATAGCTGGGCCATGTACCAATGGGTTTTTTCTCGAAACTTAAGTACGTTTACTGACTGCACTCAAACGGTGAAGGAAAACATCGTGAGGAAACCTGCATACGCCGAAGAAGAAATTCTTAGGCGCACGTGAAGTCCACCAACCCGCACTGGGTTAGCGTGGCGGACTATAGCCCGAACGCCCTCGAAGGCCTGAGCCCCAGCAGTGGGGACATTAATAGGCTGTTGATGATGATGATGACTCCCACTGCCTAGCCGAAGCTATCCAACTGACCGGTGAAGAAGAAGGTGATGTTAGCGGGCACGCTGCCGCTGTTCTTGTAGGTGTGGTCGTTGCCGATGGGCACCCTGTGTATGTGGTACTGCTTGCACAGGTAGCGGACGATCGGCTCCGGGGCGGTCAGCGTATCCACCAGGTACGTGTAGAAGCCGAGGTAGCTGGTAATAGTAACGGAATGGACATTAAACATATTTATTAGCAAACATATGTAGTATAGAAATATCTTCACGCTATGTCCCTGGCACGTTGGCACATAGCGCAGTCGGGGATCGAACTTCGGACCTTTCGATATGATAGATCGATATGGGGATAAGACGCGGCCTATCATATCGATAGGTAGGAAGTTCGATCCCCGGCCGGGCCATGTTTTTCTTGAAACTTAAGTACATTTACTGGCTGCTCTCAAACGGTGAAGGAAAACATCGTGAGGAAACCTGCATACCCCGAAGAAGAAATTCTAAGGCGTATGTGAAGTCCACCAACCCGCACTGGGCTAGCGTGGTTAAACGATCTCGTTGAGAGGGTAGGCCTGAGCCCCAGCAGTGGGGACGTGTCAATGATCATAACCATTCCTCATGATATTTTCCTATATATTTCATATGTAAGATGTGATGATGTCGACTCACCTCAGCTGCTGTATGTTGGTCTGCGGCGCGCTGACCCGGCCGGCCTGGCTGCAGATCGCGTTGACCCTCCTCAGGCCGCCTTCCACCCTGACCTTCTGCAGGAACAGGTTCATGTCGCGGCTCGACTCGAAGGTGAAGGCCACGAGGTCGCGCGCCGGCACCGTCGACTCAAGGTAGCGCGCGAACTTTGGGTCCGTGAAGTTTATCTGCGGATAACACAAATAGTTTATAAAAACCGGACAAATGCGAGTAAGACTCGCGCCCTGAGGGTTCCGTACAAAATCAATTAAAAAAATAATTAGAAAATCGTTAATAAAATTTCATACGCAAAGAAGAAAAATTTTTTTTACAGTTCTCGGATTTTTTTCTTTACTTGTGTTATAAAACCTTGCTTCTTGCCAAATTTTAAGATTCAAGGTCAACCGGAAATAGCCCATAGGTTTTGATGACCAAGATACTAAAAAATGCGACAAAATGGGCCACATCTTCTGACTGCGATGACTTAGAAGTCTGATTTTTTCACAGCTCCAAGGGACTGCAGACCTGAGTATTTGATATTAATTTTCACTTGATAGCTCCACGCGTTCCTGAGAAAAAAGGCCTTGACAGAGATACAGACGGACAACGAAGTGATCCTATAAGGGTTCCCTTTTCCCTTTGAGGTATGGAACCCCCTAAAAATGACTCCTAGCGTGTGTGCCGGCTGGTCGGGTATCACTTCACTTGGCGACCTCATCTAGTATTAAGTACTTAATATTATTATTTCTTGTTGTTATGTTTTATTCCTCTGTGTCTTTCTAGTCTGTTTTATTTTAATTTGTTATATGCTCTCGTTGTGTGTTGTCATTGTGTACGTTAAATAAATTCCGTTCCGTTCCGTTCCGTTCCGTCCCGTCCCGTCCCGTCCCGTCCCGTCCCGTCCCGTCCCGTCCCGTCCCGTCCCGCCTCGCCCCGCCCCGCCCCGCCCCGCCCCGCCCTACTCCACTCCACTCCACTCCACTCTATTCTATTCTACTGCACTTATGACCCTTAACTGTACACCTGTACCACCTACCTCTAGCATCATGGGCTCGTACACCGGCTGGTGGAACAGGTCCCGGTGCTCCCGCAGCCACACGACCGCCTTGTACGTGTCCTCGCTGTACTGCCGCAGCACTTCTAACCGCTTCTCGTCCACGTTCTCCAGCCCGCGGATTCTGGGTACAATGAAAAAAAAAAGCTTTAGAGCATCTCATCAGTCAGAGTCAATCACATCTTCCCCAGGTTGGATATCGTGAATATTGTGTGCCCCTTCCAACCTACCTTAGGTTTGTATCATCATCATATCAGCCTGTAGACGTCCACTGCTGGACAAAGGCCTCCCCCAAGGATCTCCACAACGACCGGTCCTGCGCTAACCTCATCCAGCGGGGTCGTCTTCCGATACGTGGTCGCCACTCGAGAACCTTTTTGCCCCACGGCCGTCAGTTCTACGAGCCCAGCCCACTGCCACTTCAACTTCGCAATTCTTTGACCTATGTCGGTGACCTTGGTTCTCCTGCGGATCTCCTCATTTCTGATTCGATCTCGCAGGGAAACTCCGAGCATAGCTCTCTCCATTGCCCATTGTAGGTTTGTATAGTCATCAATAATATACACTCGGCTGCAATTAATTCGGACGAGGATACCTTTTTAATACAAACAAGATCACATTGTGTCCTTAGATCTCCGTCACGGAACGGTTTGGGTGAGACGTGTTGATGGCTGTCAGCAGTACGGATGGAGGAGGTCCAGAAAGCCATACACACCTCACTGATCAGGCAAGCCGTTTTCACCATAAACAAAACGGAATTAAAAAGATCTAAAATGGCATCAGAACGTATGGAAAACGCTGGATTCTAATTAGTCTGTGGTGAAAACGGCTTGCCTGATCAGTTACATGCATACGGCACGCTGGAACTCCTCCATCCGTACTGCGGACAGCCACCATCAGATCTCATGCAATCGTTCCCTGACGGAGATCTAAGGGCTCAAAGTGACCTCCTTTATATGAAAAAAGCCTTCTGACCCGAATTCATTGCAAAAGGGTGTATTTAAAAGAAGAAACTGACTGATTAAAATTCAAAAGACTCGAAAGCTGAATTAGGCCGGCGCTGTTGTCATTAAAAAGGAGAAGGAAAGTACCATAGGAAGATAGAAGATAGGACGAAGCAAATTACCAAAATAGTGAAAAATGTCATTGTGTACGTTAAATAAATTCTATTCTAATCTAACTTGTTCTGATAGAGCCGCACTTGCGGCGTCACGTTGTTCTCGAGGTCGTACTGCACGTCAAGCTTCTCCTTCTTCAGCCGGTCCATCGCCGCGTTGGTCTTGCTTATCAGCTTGTGTAGGTCGGCTAACTCCATCTTAACATGGGTTTCTGTAAAAAAACAGTATCAAGATTCGGTCGGAAGTTCACAAAATACGTATGTATGTTTATTTTAAATTAAAAATAGTTTAACACATTTTTAAACATATTATGTTTATATATCTCCAAACCATTAACATTTGGAATAATATCTTTGTTTGTTTGGTTTAAAATGTTTGAAATGGCTACCTGTCCTACCTAATAGCTGGCATCTTGGCAATATTTACAAATTTTAATGTGTAGTAAGTACTAATTTCAAAATATAAAACTGACCTACCATCACCAACCGTCTCCACCAGCCTCGTCCGATCAGTGACCAGAGCGTTGACAAAGCACCAGAATGTGTCGGAAGGTGAATAGCTGGCATCTTGGTAATATTTACACATGTGCCCCAATAACAAGCAGTGAAGACATACAAATTAAAACTCGACTTACCATCGCCAACCGTCTCCACCAGCCTCGTCCGGTCCGTGGCCAGCTTATCCAGCCGCGCCCGGGCCTCCACCAGCTCGCGCTCCCGGTTCCTGTACCTCTCCAGCTTCTCCTGGAACGAGGTTTCCGCGTCGTTGATGGAGTACTCCTGCGTGCGGATCGAGTCGACGGTCTCCTTTACTTTGTCTTTGAGAGTGTGAGTTTCGCGGTTCTGAAATCATCATTATCTTTATTTATATTTATTATCTTAATCGTTAATTAATTTCGAAAAAATCCATTGGTATGTACATGGCCCAGCCGGGGATCGAAGAACTTCGGACCTTTTGATATGATAGGACGCTCTTATCTCCGACGCCACTGACGCCTCTTTAAGCGCAACACAAACACAACGGCGGCGGTGCAAAAGCGTTGCGGCGGCGAATCTGAGGGAAGCGAATATAAAGCGGACCCCTTCAGACAGCAATACCGCTTGCGGCGGCGGGTGTGTATGAAGAATGCTCCGCACCGCGCCCGCGCCGCTCTGTGTGGCGGTTCTCATATACTACAAAGGAATACAACGCGCCGCCGCCGCTCCGCACCGCCGCCGCGCCGCGCGGGGGGTACCAATCTGTGCGCGCGGTTTTGCCGCTTTCGCCTTCGCACCGCCGCCGCAACGCGCGTTTGCCGCGCCGCTTTGAGGTGAAGGGCTTCATACTATTTCGAACATTACAGAAAAAAAACGCAATGCTATCGCGCCGCCGCCGCCTTATCTGTGTCGCGCGAAAGTCCCTATACATAATTAATTAATTATCATGCTAGTTATATATACTTACAGAGCTCAACTTCTGTTTCTCTATCGTGCTTATATTACTCTTAGCTTTATTTATGACCTGCTCCAGGGGCTCCACCTTGCTTCTGTGTGAGCTAACAATTTTGACAGCTTTCTTTCTGTCGTTGGTGTACTCTATGACCTTCTCGCGTAACTCCTGGTATTCCAGCCACAGCTTCTTCTTCTCGCATATCAGAATTTGCTGCTCTATCTCTTGTCTTTGTTTCATTGCGTCTATCACTAGTTTTAGACTGGAATAACAAAAACAGTGGGACAAGTTAAAAAAGCCTAAAGTCGTTGGGATTACTGTTATCCACTGAAGAGCTCCTATGACCACCTCCTCTCCATCATCATATCAGCTCGATGGTCACCAGAGTCCATACTAATATTATAAATGGGAAAGTAACTCTCTCTGCCATTTTTAACGTCTAAACCGCTGAACGGATTTTAATGAAATTTGGTGTGGTGATACTTCACACCCTGGGGCAGGACATAGGCTACTTTTTACCGCAATAAACTTATCCCAAGGAAAAAATCCACATAGGCGAAGCCAGTGGAAAGTTGTAATTATAAATTTCAGATCGATACGACAATTACAAGTGGCTGTTAAAAGAATTGTAAGATTTGCTTTATACAATGTCAAAACCTAAACATACAATGTCAAAACTTACGTGTTTCTGTACAGACAGTGTTTTTTAAGTCAAGATAAATGACTGACAGACTGACGAAGTAAAACAAATCAGTGCCAAAAGCTGCACTGAACTATCATAAGGCGGCGATCACAATAGATCAGCAATGCTCGCAGTGATACTGGCTGGGTAAGCCTTGAAAGAGCCACATCACAAATAATAAATATTCATTATTTTCATTTAATTTTCGTATTTCCATGTTTTTATCCTTATATTATATCTGTATTTTAATTTCGTAATTGGCATGTATTTCTAATGTAATGAATGTAAATATGTTTTTTTATGCTGTGAAATTAAATAAATAATTAAATATATAAAATAAATATATAAAAAATAAATAAGTCAAGTTGCAATTCAATTACCTCTCATTACGCCTTTCATGCTCCTCCAAGGTCTGCGCATTGTTCTGCCTCTTAGTGGACAGCTGGCGATGCTGGTTCCGGGTCTCGATCAACTCATCGAGCTGGTCGACGCTCTCCTGCCCGCCGACCGCGGCCAGGGTGCTCCGGAGCAGCTGCTGCGGGTCCATCTTCGAGAAGTCCTGCACACGGTCCTGTGGTAGGAGCTGGCACAGGTTGTCCACCTGAAGGAAAATTAAACAAAATTAGTAATATCCTACCAACATTGTAAAGGCGATAATTTGTAAGGATATTAATAGAGGAGGGGACCCCCGCTCCGGATCTTTCCTGGTCCAAAGGTCGGTCGATGTCCAGCGCGGCAATGCCGCTAGCGTCTCCGGAACCTTTGGTGCAGGTCAGACCCGGGGTGGTCTCTTTGACACCCAGCCACCTTGATAAAATAAATTATGAAAGTAGAAAAACGTAGCTTTTTACTTATTTATGATTTTAATATTTGTTTTAGGGATGTATCTTTTGATGTTTAGATGTGTGTTATTCTTTCATGCTATGCATCATGGAGGCCTACGTGTCAGCAGGACACGCTGATGTGCAATAACTTTTAAATGTAAAAAAAAACTTGTAAAAAAAAAAATATCAGCAATAAAGGCATTTGTATTCTTTCATGCTGTAACGGCTGAATGGGTTTTTATGAAACTTGGGACAGTGATAGCTCAGATTATATAAGCTGTCAGTAATTCCTGTGACAGCTTATATCCTGGAATAACATATAGGCATATAGGCTTACTTTTTACAGCGGTTTACTATTCTCGCGGTAAAACATATTCATTTTAATGAAACTTGGTACAGTGATACCTTTTATCCTGAATTCTGGCTACTTTTTACCGCGGCTGGTGAACTGTTCCCGCTGGGAAAAAACTTATTCCTCGCGAAGCAAAGCCGCGGGCAACAGCTAGTCACTAATAAATCCATACAAATGGTGAAGTGACTCTGTTACATTTTCACGCCTAAACCGGTGAACATATTTAATGAGATTAGGTGTGGAGATACATTGAATCCTAGAGCAGGACATAGGCTACTTTTAACGGCGATAAACTATTCCCGAGGGAAAAAAACTTATACAACAGGTATAAAAATAAAGACTTTATTCTACTAATAACAATCTCACAAATATTAATTATTTATATTATACAATGTTACGGATGTTCAGCTCCTAATAAATAAAATAGGTAAATTGTTTCAGGCCACAGGCTCATTAACTAAAGCCTACAATGCTTTCATACTGCTTTATTACATTACAAAGTTAGATCGAATGTGCATGCATCCAGTTTTCTACTTACTTGTATGTTCAGCGTGGCTATCAACTCCTGAACCTGCTTCTCCCTGACAGCTCTCTTGTCAATAGACCATTTGGACACGTCATTGAGGTTGAAGTTCCGTGTGATGATGACATTCCGCTGCCCTGGTTGCTGGTACAGCTCAATCTCGATCGTCGCTTCCATGCAACCACTTCTGACATATTCAGATATCTGGATTTGACATTTTCAAATATTAGACTTAATGTATTTTATGTATCATATTGTCTGTAGGTTAGAGTTGTTGCAAAATGTTTTGATTGATCAACGTCATTGCCTGCCTATACATTATCACGATCAAACATACTAATATCCCCAGGATTAAACAAAGATTTCTTTACCGTTTTGAAGTAGCAAATGGACAGACAACCCCTGGTAGTAAGCAGTCAGTGACTATAACTGAAATTGGGGGATTCCCCAGCTTGTCGTGTATCGACTAGTAAATATACGTTCATTTAATAGATAATGAGAGCAATAACGGAAGTAGGTATGCTTGTAAGTACCACAGTATTTAAATGTAAATATAATTGTAAAGTTATGTACTTTCACAGAAGTGTCTTATTTATCATAGGTTACTCATGGTCATGAAGGTATAGTTGTGTACATGAAGAGTAAATGTACCTTCTTAGCTCTGCCAATAACGCTGGTTTTCCCACATAGTCCCAGAATGATGGCGCAAACAAATGTCGATTTCCCAGTTCCATTTGGACCAATTATCAGATTCAACGACGTCCCTGGATACAACTCTACTTGTTTATAAGTCCTGAAGAGGAAAGTTATAGATAAACAAGTGAAAAAGACCATAATTTTTTAAATTATGAAAATGGCGCGTAGGTTTATAGGCATTCAACACTTACACAAAGTTCATAAGCGCAATACGATGAATACAACCGGGCCGTACGCCCTGATTGTTGACGATTTGAGACATTTCTCAGCTTTACGTGAACATTATCACAAAAACATAAACTCTTTCTGAATTTAATAGAAAAATTGTATTCAAACAACACAACCTTGAAATTGCAAATCCGCGAAAAGAAAAAAAGACAAAAGTATTTATTTTTTTTATATATAGTTTTACGGCCAGTCGGTAACCAGCCAAATCGTAGTTTTTAATCATGAATACATAAAACCGCAGCACGGCCTCCAATGGACAACTAGTGTCATTCGGTGATCCACACTGCAGCTCACACCGCACTAAAAACCGATAGTAGGTTTAATGTCGATTTAACAAGGAACAATTTGGAGCAATCCGGTAGAGTCGTTAAACGCTTTTATTTAACTATCCCGCACAATATACACTTTATTAGGCACTTGTTGCTTAAAAAACTATCACAGATATACACCAAGACCTACAATATACATTATTTAAGAGAACTAAACACAAACAAAAACCATCTCTCACCAAATCCCGCCAAAAAGCCCCAAAGCACGACATTTTTTTTAAATGGGCTTTACGGCTCACCACTCCAATATTGCCACAGTACAGTGGAATAATAGTAAGATTTAATTAACGGTTATTCGATAAGACGTTATTTTTTAAGTTGCTATACTTCCTAAAGAAACGCATGGAGGGGGATCGGGAGTCAGCAGAACATTCACTTGAAAATCATGTCAGGCCGGAAAGTGATTGTTGTTGTCATTGCTATTGTTGAGGTTTGTTGATGTTGAGATATTAACGAAAAACAATCTGTAAAGTTTCTAAAATACTCACACAAAAACTTTTTGGGGAATATAAAAATAAATGAGTGTTTAATTCACCGATGAACGGTCCTCATCATCATCATCAACAGCCTAAAAATGTCCCCACGGTGGGGAATCAGGCCTATCCTCTGATATGTGTGATAGTGGGGAAGAAGCGGTCTATCATACCGACAGATCAGAATTCGATCCTCGGTCAGGCCATATATGGGTTTTTTCTCGTAACTTGGGTACATTTACTGACGCTTTCAATCGGTGAAGGAAAACATCGTGAAGAATCCTGCATACGCCGATGAAGAAATACTTAGGCGCATGTGAAGTCCACTAACCTACATTGGGCTAGCGTGGTAGACTATAGACGCCGATGATGAAGGGTCGCTCTTTTAGTAACTAGCTGTTTCCCGCGGCTTCGCCGTTAAGTTATTCCCGCGGGAATCGCTTTCCCGAGGTATCTATAAGAATTTATATTTTACCTGATGTGTAATCTATATTATGTAGGTAGGTTTATGTTTCATCAAAATCTGTGCCATAGTTTTTGCATGAAAGTTTATCAAACATCCATTCAAACTCACAAACACCCAGACATCCTTACAAACTTTCACGTTTATAATGTTAAGTAGGAAGGAATAGGAATATATTAATAGGAAGTAGAATTGTGATAAATTAAATACGCCGATTAAATATAATAATATAATACCCCCCAAGGTTCTAGTCAACACAAAATTATTCTAACGGTACAGTAAGACACTGAAATCTTAGATTCTATTTGTAAAGTTAAACTATGGATTTTATCATTTTTCACTGTCAATAAATAGAAAAGAAATTACATATTTTAGTCAAAGGGTACAATTAATAGCTTTGCTTGCGCATATAGTCGTTATTCGTAAATAGAAATAACGATAACAGTATAACGTTATTTATAAACTAGCAACCCGGTCGAGAAATTGACGCCCGTGCCCGCTCGGCGCGGCGCTACGTACGAGGCCGGCAACCCCAATAAACGCCAAAAACAACTCGATTTCGGCCGGTGTGCATGTCGCCGCGATGAAAAACGCGTTTAGTTAATTTATATCGTGTGTTTATGTATGAAAATGTAAAGAAAACTTAGTTTTCTTGAATGAATGTGTAGTTCTACGGCTCGATGTGGTAAACTGGCGAAGTTTTGTGAATGTTACAAGGGAATTTCAGTGATAATGCGTCTCGATTCCCCCCTTGTGTGGGCTAATGGAGGGTATTCATGTTTATAAATATTGATTTGTTGCATATCGTGTTTTCTAACATTTCTATTGTGCCTTCAGACGTGAAGTGAAATGTAGGTAACCGCAAAGGAAAATTATTAAAAATGCAACAGATGAGTGGTAGTGGCGCGTTGTGTGAAGTGATGCTATCGAGTGTTTGATTGTGTTTTTTTTTGGATTCCGAAGTGTTTTTTTCGATAATGGAGGGGACGACGGAGAAGGATTGCTCTCCGTTATGGAGCCTGTACCAGCAGATCGTGTCTGATATGAAGGTAGGTCGCCACACTTAAAGTTTTCTTTCGTCGTCGAGCGCGGTGCATTGCCCTACTTGTCCATGGAATCGACCCGATAACTCGCTCGTTTCGAACAAATTATCTCTACTATCAGTGCATGGGATACGGTTTTTATGCGATTCTGTCGTGATAGTGATTCCATTCGCCAAAACATCTGATAAGGCACGGTTTTAATAACAGTTGATCATTCAACTTGATAATCTAAATGCACAAAAGGTAAAAATAGGCACTTATTACAGAGGACAGACCACTGTGATTGAGTTCTGACTTGGAAGAAATAATCTGTAGGCAAAGGTACTCACAGAAATTCAGTCCAGCTTATTATTTTTCAAATACAGGTACATACAATTTCTCACACTCCGCCTTTTTCTGTTTTGTTGCCATAAATAAAATTATTTAGTCTGTTATTAAATTTGTTTGTCTTGAGCTGTTAAATAATTTGCTCCGGTAACTTGTCTGTGCTTGCTACCTTTTTTATTTTACTTACCATAAACATGAATATTATAAAAAAAAAGTATTTTCCCAAAGGCTTCACTATCGTCTTATTCTGGATTTGGAACACATTTCTAACCAACACAATAGTAGGGCCTTTTTTTATTGACAAAGCTCTAGCTTTTACAACCAGGGTTTAGCTTCACATTTCCAGAAGTAAAAGGTACCCTATCTTAGCTCATGGCTTATGGCTACCAATACCAACATGTAAGTTGTGTTGTATTGTAAATGTGTAAAATAGAATTTATAATATTAATTATGACTACTCTGTAGTTTATGGTAATACCTGTCCTGTGGTTTGCTTTTCCTATGGTAAAAAGTATCCTATTAAGTAAGCTGAGCTGTAGGTGTGCTAATCAAATAAATAAATAAAATTTAATCAAGGCTAGAAGTTATCACTGCAATAAATTTCAGCAACTTCAGTTATTTATTTAGTTAAACTTTATTCATTGCACTAAATTGAGTAAAAGCCCAACTAAAGCGCGACACAGAACGCTGCGGTGGCGTTTTTTTTGTAGTGTTCAAAAAAGTATGAAGCCCTTCACATCAAACCCGCCATGTAAGGCCAAATAGCATTCCCTACCACCATCATCTATACTCTAACTTGTACTATTATATATTCTGTGACTCTACTAGCCAGTTAAACCATTCATTTTCATTCATTCACCATTAGCCAGCAAATTAACTTTAATTTGATTTTATTATGTTACGATTGTGTTACAAAAATCCACGCATTTACTTTAATATTAATTATATTTACTGTAATATTGTGTCTAAACTTCAGAACAAAGAACCATTGGTATCGATTGGAATTTTCCCAGATCTCAATATTCATTAAACGACACCGCATTGTAATGCAAGATAATGTATCCTATGATCATCACATTTAATTGCTATTCTTGAGATGGAGTAAACATGCTGCATTTAAAATGCACATGTTTTAAAGACATTGATTATACTCTATGTAATGTAATACAAGATATTTGGTGGATATTACTTCTCTAATAAATATTTAAATACAAGATATTTGGTGGATCAATTTATACATTTTAGGGTGAATTTTGTTAGCTAGATCTATACTTAAATGCAAAGGTAATAGTTTTCTAAATACTGTCAGAATATAGTTTTTCCGCATGTACAAGTTTGAGATTATATTGATGACATACTAGATCAATGTTATTTCTAAACAAGCTCACAGATAATTTTGTACGATCTAGGCATTACCTCTAGTTCTATGATGTTAAATTATGTATTACATAACCTGATGGAGTCACAACCATATTTATTTTTAGTAATGAGCATCAGTTAACAAATCATAGCATTAAGTGATGTGGTCATCAAATGTAACAAGTCACTTGCAAGGTTATTAGAGAAAGGTCAAGATTATTCTTTTGTGCCATGTTATATCATCTTGTCAAGTTATTTTTGGACTAGGATTCTTTATTATAATTTTGCATATCTATTTTTAAAAATTCTTCTCAATCGCTTCAGCAGTTTTGGAATTATCCGGCGGACAAAGACGCACATAAAAGCAAAGGACACAAAAATAAGTGTGTTCCTTGGGTTTACGGAACCCTAAAAGTTTGTGGTTATTATTTGTATTCTGTGGTATGGTGAAAGAAAAGGCCGGAGCACACCGGATGCGCGCGCGTGCGCTTCCGAGCTGCTGCATACATACCTACCACGCGCTGCGCTCGAAACGTGAGGTACTTAACATTTAAAACAAACAAAAAATTTTGAACTATTTTGGCGTTGACTTCCATGTTGAACGTCAAAAGTTATGTGTGGTCATACATAAAAAATATATATATATATATATATACGGGTCAACTTGAGAAACTCGTTTGTTTTTCGTCGGTTGAAAGTTAGTTCTCGGGACACTGCGAAATCGTGCATTGGCCACCGTTGGTACCACGGGCAATTTATGGCGCAATTAATTAGCACTGAACAAATCCTGCTACGAATTTATATTTTAAACCAACCAGACGTTCAAGAACTCCGTTACTTGTCTTTAGCTTACTTAGCTTATATCTTTCTCCATCTAAATTGGTCAATTATATCTCGCAAGATAAGCTTCGCGTGACTGTCAAGGCACGCGGTTCTTTGTGGGAGGTTCAAGTGAACATACGTGCTTAGGTTACATTCCATTTAACGTAGAAATGGTTAGCTATCTCACGAATACCTCAATGGCCACCACTGAGCAAAGTTTTGGAACCTCAAATTGCTTAGGGCCATGTAAATTTTAGATCAAAATCATCAACAGGCATAAAAATCATCAAGGGAACCAAGGCCACCGACAGAGCTCAAAGAATTGCGAAGCTGAAGTGGCAGTGGGCGGGGCACATCGCTCGTAGAACTGACGGCCGTTGGGACAGAAAGGTTCTCGAGTGGCGACCACGTATCGGAAGACGCAGCGTAGGCAGGCTTCATACAAGGTGGACCGGTGGACAAAGTGATCTGGTGAAGGTCGCGGGACCCGGCTGGATGAGGTTAGCGCGGGACCGGTCGTCGTGGAGATCCCTGGGGGAGGCCTTTGTTCAGCAGTGGACTTCTACAGGCTGATAATAATGGTAAAAATCATCAACTATTGGTCGCATCTGTCGGAGAACTGATAACCGCTGGGCTAGACGGTAGACGAGTTTTTGAGTGGAGGCCCAGGGCAAGTGTAGTTTAGACGCCCTCCGGCTAAGTGGAGTGACGATATCTGCGTGTGGCTAGTAGGAAGGAACCGAAGTTCGGGTTCGGTGGCGCGCCTTGGTGGAGACCTATGTCCAGCAGTGGAATAGAGCAGGTTGATGATGACCGTTTTGCCACTTCAGACCGTAACAATAGATGTTACTGGCCCGCCCACTGCCACATCAACTTGCATCTTGCCGCTTCTCCAGTGGACCATCACATTTCGTAACGTGGAAGAAACTGCATCGGTCTTTCCGTGCGCAATCAGTTAAAAGGCTTTGCCAACAGATTACCTATTGTTTTTAGAGTATTTCGATTGTTACGTGCTCGAAACAATTAAGTGGTAACAGTGGAAAATTGGCTCGGTTGTAGTTTAACACAACATTTCACAAGTCGGTTAAGTGGATGATCTTTTTCGTAATGTATATTTTTTCCTTGCCTTGCTCGGTAATAAAAATTATTATAAATAAGTAATACCTACACAATAAGTTATAAAATCTTCCATGTTTTTAAGCTTGGGGACTTTAGGGACCATTTTAGACTCGCGCTTTGCACACTTATTTATATTAGGCACGGGTCTTAAAGGCAAATACTTTTGTTTACCTTTGCCCGACGTTTCGAGCAGGTCACACTGGCCGTGGCAACGACCTGATGGCTCAAAAGGACTTTGCTTCCAGAGCCGTAAAGCCCAGTTAAAAAAATCACGAGCCGACTGGAGACGAGCTGTCAGTGTTGAGCGCTGCGAGTAGTTTCTGCAACTACCCACTGTTGGTCTTGCCATCTCGTGTTATTGGGAAGTCTCGGCACACAACACTCCCGGTATCCTCGGGTGTATTCGACGACAAATCGCAAGATTTTAATTTTAACTATCTTCTGGATTTCTTCCAATTTCTGGATTTCTTGGTTCCAATAGCCCCTGCCCCTTATTCGTTATAGATACCTACTTAAACCGCCACTTAACTTAAGAATACAACGTCACGCTCTATTTCTTACACTGAAAATTACATTCATGTAACATAGTGCCACTTAGTATTCGTTAGGAGCCAGTGGCGGACTTTATTCCCAAACTGGTTGGCCAAATATGGAGTTAAAGTGGCACCAATGTGTTCATGGCAACAGGGTACGTTGCATCACACTTGCCTAACAGCAACTGTTATAATGTTATGACCAGTGACGGGTAGCAGCGCCAACGTAGCAGTACCTTTACAAACGCAAGCCAAACCCCTGCTCCACACGTTTGCGTTTGTAAAGGTTTGCCAAACGTGTGGATGCAGCATAACGTTTTTGTAATATAACAATAAATAATATAACGCCTTTATAATATTAGTATATGAGTATGATATGATATAAGTATAGGAAGTAGGATGAGTATGTAGATTTGAACGTTAACTATCATTCTCTCTAATAAATGAGTCACGGAAGTATTGATTGAAAGTTGAAACAGATAATGTTGCAATAGGTATTTAATGCAATTTCCTTTATAGTTTCATCAACAACCTATTAATCTCCCCACTGCAGGGGCTCAGGCCTACCCTCTCAACGAGGGTGTTCGGGCTATAGTCCACCACGCTAGCCCAGTGCGGGTTGGTAGACTTCACATGCGCCTAAGAATTTCTTCTTCGGCGTATGCAGGTTTCCTCACGATGTTTTCCTTCACCGTTTGAGAGCAGTCAGTAAATGTACTTAAGTTTCGAGAAAAACCCATTGGTACATGACCCAACCGGGGATCGAACTCCGGACCTTTCGATATGATCGGCCGCGTCTTATCCCCAGGGCCACTGACTTTATAGTTTATTGTTGCTAGAATTGTTTGTGTTTCGTAAACAGAACAACACAACGTAATTCTAAACGCGCGAAACTTTCTGCGTTAAACATTATGTCAGAGGTCAAGGTGAGTCGGGGACATAATAGGTATAGGTAGTTCTTTCATAGGTCATTTTATACATACCTATATCAAACCTAAACTCAATTATAACTTAGTTCTTATGCTCCACTTACTCATCAATCAATTAGATGAGAAACCAGCTGTCCTACATTTTCCACTACATTGTCTTTGGCAAACATAATGTAAAAACATAGGAACAAATACCAAAAATAATTAAACAATTACATCTACCAGCTTCGAGGAAAATTGAATGAGCAAGTATACTTTCATCATGAAAGCTCCCTTGTGCAAAGATCGGATGGTCGAACGCTATCAAAGGTGGATTTTTTCTGGTATTTTCCAGGAAATCTCTTACTTGCCTTTTGAGGTTTTATTTCAAGGCAAGTTTTCTTTGATGTGTCGTATTAAAAGTAATTTTCTAATAATGATAAAAGAACGTGATGATATCTAAGATTAAAACTGGTTTTTTTGCCTGTAATATAGGTGATAAGACGCGGCCTATCATATCGAAAGGTCCGGAGTTCGATCCCCAGTTGGGCCATGTACCAATGGGTTTTTTCTTGAAACTTAAGTACATTTACTGACTGCTCTCAAACGGTGAAGGAAAACATCGTGAGGAAACCTGCATACGCCGAAGAAGAAATTCTTAGGCGCATGTGACCCGCACTGGGCTAGCGTGGTGGACTATAGCCCGAACGCCCTCGTTAAGAGGGTAGGCCTGAGCCCCAGCAGTGGGGACATTAACAGGCTGTTGATGATAGGTTCAGCCTGCAAGAGATTCATATTCCAATACCTCTAAATGTTTTTTTTTATTGCAACTACGAAGGGCAGAACCACAGATCAGAACGGTCTACCTGATGGTAAAGTTGACACCCTGCAAACCAATTCTGTGGCAATTCTTTTTCTCTTGCCTTGAGTAATAAGCCTACGTCCACTGCTGGTCACGGGCCTTCCCCCGGTCCTGCGCCTTCCGGATAATAGTAACTCTAAAAATTATTCGGTGAGTAAAACTCTCATGTCTTACTGTATTCTGTCAGTACATTTATCAAACTATTTTATATCTTAACTGCAGTATACACTGTAATAACTTTACACCCATATCCGCCGAGTACTAAATCATTTTGACGATGATAAAAGTCGTTTTTACAACCAGCCTTATAGACGATGGGCCGCGACCGATTCCGTACGTTTCCTGGTGTATTATTTGTAGCCACGAATAGGGAATGTTTTGGTGTTTCCGTTTGGTTCGATGAAACGTTAAACTATGGAGGTAACCTACATTACAGTAAATTACTAAATTATATGTAACTAGCTGTTCGCCGCGGCTTCGCCCGCGTGGAATATTTTTTCCCGCGGGGACCGTTTACCCCGGTAAAAAGTAGCCTATATGTTATTCCAGGGTATAAGCTATCCCTGTACCAAGTTTCATCAAAATCCGTTCAGCCGTTCTTGAGTTATAAGTGGTCTAACTAACATGACTTTGTTTTATATATTAATAAAAAGATGTAGGTGTAAATTTTACTTGTATCTTCTCAGGGGGCCAGGAATACCCGGCGACACTTCGACCCTTTTAGGATCTTTGAAGTCTCACATACAAGGGAAGACAACAGGCCGCCACCGCCGCCGCAACTACCAATCGGATTTAAAAATTCTTTATGCATTTATCGTCCAATGCTTGAGGGAGGTTTTAGGCTAGTTAACATCACGCTACGACCCTTAGGAGCCGAACAAAAAGAAAAAGTAAGGACTAATAAAACGTGAGCAAAGCCGCGGAAACGGCTAGTAAAATAATAAAACAGAACCCTTACGTTGTGTACTCTTCAATACGCTACGTCTTTTTTTATCTTTTTATTTGCACTCTCGCAATTAAAAACCGGTGAAGCGCGAATTGTCCGGATGCGCAAAAACTAGTTATAAATGTATGTATTCAGCCAATTAACTGTATTACACTATATTATTGCAATAGCGACGTACGTACCTAACTGTATTTTAAATGAAAAGCGGTACTATAAGTGTTTATTTTCGGCCGCGCTTTGGGTACATAACCCACCGACCGGCTTCGTGATGCGACCAGATTACAGAAGCTATGTTAAATCGATAGCACGAAGCTATCTTTGTCGCTCCAGTGGGGTGATAGACTAACTAGACAAATCTGAGAAGATATGAGGTACCTACGTACCTGATAAAAAATTATACTGAGTTAATACACGAGGGTAAAAATGGAGAAAAATCTCGATTTTGGGTGTATTTTTTTTTCGAAAACTATACATAGAAAGTTTTACCCTTCGAACTTGTTTCTATACTAACGCGTCAAAACAATTACCACTAGTAGTTCCGTGAGAACAGTAGACCTCGCCAGCCCTTATAAACCAAACCTAAAAGAAACCAACAAAAGTCAACTTTGGAAACAGAAAAAGTACCTACTAAAGTGACAAAAATTAGCACTTTAAAGCTTAATATTTCGCAAACGGATCCCTGAATCGAAAAACGTTTATCACGCACCCGCGATATTTTTGAAAGACCCATCCAACGATACCCCATACCATGGATATCACGCGGAAAAAAATAATTTTCCATTTTACGTATGCAGTTCTATGAACATAATTTATTTTTTCAACTTTCTTAAGTCGATCCACTATTACTCAAAAACTAATAGAACCTACTTAGCCGTAATAGTTTTCCTTGTAACTACGTTATATATGCTACTGCCATGAATTTTTTCACATTTCCAGAAGCAACCGTTTAGCTGGCAGGGGGGGGGGACACGTGACTCTAACAAAAATTACCGCTTTAAAGCTTAATATTTCGCCAACGGATCCCTAAATCGAAAAAATGGTATTCACACACCAGCAATATTTTTGAAAGACCTATCCAACGATATCCCACACTATGGGATTCACAAGAAAAAAAAAGTTCACTCCCACTTTGCGAGTATGGTAGGTACTCTAAAAAAAATGTTTTTCAAAATTTTATTCTACTCATTTTGTAGGTTTAATTAATTTATACATATGCCAAATTTTCGTCAAAATCGGTTGAAAAATGCGACCTGTAGAGAATTACAGACAGACAGACAGACAGCCGGACAAGAGCATTTTTGGCCAGTCTCGAAACGTAGACGCTTCGCTCGCTTCGCTCGCTCGGTCAATAATATATAAAAAAAAATCTTTATAAAATCCTGTAAGTCGCCCCAGAAGTTTGTCTATACCACAGAACACGGAAAAAGCTCGCTACGCTCCCGCTCTTCTATGCTCTATACCCACACAAATCTCTAGAACCTCTCAGGGCTCTCGTAGTGTGTCCAGTTGACGAAATAACAAATGGTACTTAATCTAGAGTCGCCAACTGGACACGGCATGTCCAGTTCTACGTGTCCAGTTGGTGTATAACCCATTTTAATTATTAGCAAAGGAATAAATGAGAAAAATCTTTATAAAAAACTTGCGTATAACCGGCCGACCTATTTCAATTGTGCGGAGGGGCGTCCCAGTTATGGCTATCGTGCAACTTTGTACGGTGCAATGACCTAAATACCTAACTCGGCTCTTTTGTTGAAGAACATTATTATCTAGTTCTTCACAAATGAAATAACTGATACCTAGCTCTTCTACTCCAGTAGTATAATAATATCCTGTGGTGTAAGATAGGGTATAAAAATCGGTGAATGCTAGATTCTTCTAAAGGACACCGTTTACTTTGTTACCTGGAAATTGAAGCAATTTGATGAGGAATTGGGAAGAACAATTGGTTTTGTTGCGTGCTGCATCATCATCAGTATATACTAGCCCCCTGCTAGACAGGCCTCCCCCAAGGCGCGCCACTGAACCCGATTTTAGGTTCTTCGCATCCAGTCACTGCCAGCCGTCTCACGCAGATCGTCGCTCCGTCTAGCCGGGGGGCGTCCCACACTACGCTTGCATCCGCAATTGTAATTCCTCAACCGGACGATGGTCGAGTCCACAGAAGTTAGCGAGCTTTTTCTGTTTTCTGTGGTTCGAGCCAGAGTGGTGGGGGACTCACCCTTTATAGAGGACATAGGGCTATCAAAAAGGTTCTATACAATGGTTACACGTGACTTAAGCCGCGCTGCAATTTATCAAGCTGTTATCGTGTGAGACGGGGTCGGGAGAACCGGTGTTCGCGAAGCGAAGTAGATCTTCAAACAGGTTACAGCCGCGTTACTGCTGGATGCCCACTCACTGTTTTCTCACTTTTAAAAGGAAGAATAGCATGGTTAAAAAATATACTTATTATCGAGATTGTATTCAAGATTCTCATTTCTTGGAAATATTAATTTAGTAAGGTGAAAAAGTAGTAAAGATCGCGATAGTTGGCGCTCAGTTCTTTCTTACTACCCCTTCAGGGACATAACGTGAAGATATATAGTATGTAAGGAGCTGTTAGTGTAGTTCTTGAAAATTTACGAAATAGAAATGTAAATCACCCAGTGATAGTTTGAGCCAAATTACTCTCTTGACTAGATTAGAATTATAATGCATCGAATACTGAGTTGCACATAAAACCACAGAAATAAATACGTGGTCTGTGATTTTTATTCTTTTCCGTGGTCTGTGCAACAAACACTAGAAGTCTGGTCTGTGATAACCGGATAGTGACACTACAATCAAATCAAGGAAATATACCTTTGTTTTATTCAATTCACCAATTAATTTCATTTACTACATTTTTAAATCTGCTGATAAATAGATTATATTTCAGCATTCTACATCCTATAGTTTCGTGAATAAATGCCCTAAAATTTTAGTTCATACTCCGGTGCACCTGCCTTTACCAAATGATTTGAATGCCGTCAAAAGTGTAACTCAACATTGAATAAATCACTAACTGTAACCCTCGTTTGGGGTGCGATGGGGAGCGTATTGATTTTTAACTGAAGGTTAGGGTTACATTTGGACACGGATCTCGCCTTGTTACTGTTTCGTTTTGTTACGTTAAATTATGTTTGTTTCAAGGACATATTTCAAACGTCAGTCATGCTTTCCCAAAATGCCAAAAAACGGAAAAGGGGGAGACAGTTTAAAAGGTGGGAAGACGAAATAAAAGATAGCAGGAAAAAAAGGACAGCGACTGATAGAAGGGAGTGGTAGAGGTTGGAAGGGACCTTTGTCAAAAATGGGCAAATAGACAGTAATGTGGATATTGTAAAGTATAATTAAGTAATTAATTTTTGTTTAAGTAGGTAAATTTGGTTGAAATACAAGGCTTATATTACAAGTCATGCCTTGCTCTGTGTTCCCGTTTAAGAGGTAAAATGGCATTCTATCCAAGGCTTTAGGCGACAATGTACTTGTTACCTTTCGATTTAAAAGCTACGTAGTTTTGTGAGAAGACTCAGCTTTGAAGGCTCTAGCCGTGAGAGCTCAGGTTGTGAGGCTATGAGATTTTTTATTATAAAATTACGTTATGTATAAGAAGTTGTGCAGAAATAAAATCTTTTATAATGTTAAACGCTTACGAGTTTAAGTATTTATAGGAGCTTTGATGATTCAAGGGTTTTAGGCTCAAACCTACAAGGTATTGAGTCTTCAAAGCTCAAACCTTTTTAGGGCTCGGTGGCCGCGGTTAATTCCTCTGTGGCCGCGGCAGGCTCAAACTTAAACACTAGTAAAGTTGTTTTGGGCATTCAAATATATTATAGGCTTACCAATAGATAGATATGTCTCTTTGCCACATCAGTCTGTATTTAATATAGCACATCAAAGATTGCCTTTAAAATTGTGTTGTACATTATAGAGAACATTTGATTTATGATTTTATTATTGAAATTGCTTTTAGATTATGAAATATATAACTGACGCGCATTACGTGGTGGTATTATCTATAATTTCTGATGGTATAATGCGTGATTCATAATTAATTAATCAGTCAATGCGAGTTGTATAAAATAAGACATACAGAAGACTTGGCAAAACAAGACATGGACAAGATGAGACTTTTTGGATTTGGACAAAATGAAATTTATTTTAGATTTATAGGTACTAGACCCTTTTGCTTTTTACTATTTTGATTATTTTTGATGTGATTGGCCTTGAATGAAAAAATTAGGGGGTCGCGAGAACCCACCAAAGATATCCACCAAATATGTGTTTGGCAATAATACGATTCTTTTGGAATATTCAGATGCCAAGCTACGTTTGATGTTGACGGTACCTACCTTATTCCCGGAATGTAAATATAGAAATTACATTAATTTCATTAGCGTCAAGCCTACTTATCAACCAACGCGCGAAGCACTTCCTTATGAAAAATAAATAAATTTTATTGTATTCAGAAAGCGTGACGTATTTACCTACTTACATATTTTATTTAATTACCCACGCGTATTGCACTCAACGAAATTACATTTTCACTTTTCATTAATGGGCCCTTCAACGAAGTGAAATTGAGTTAAAGGCTGCATTAAGGTAATTTATTTATATTTCAAAAGTGGGTGTGGAGTCGACGCTTTTCCGGTTCTTTTTAAGAACTACATCTTCACCTAGTGCGGACAATCAGTCTGTGGCATTTGACCTAGTGTTTAGAGATGACTAGTCTGTCTACTAAATCACACGACTGGGGAAAAAAAGTGGGGCACTTTAAAACATGTTCTAGAACAACAATTTTGCAGCAGGAATCTAGCAAGTGCAAGAACATTAGTCTGTCTAATCAGATAGACTTACATTTCAAAAGTAGACGTTTTTCCGATTCTTTTGGTTATTTTTTAAGAACTACATCTTCACCTACTGCGGCCAATCAGTCTGTAGCATTGACCTAGTGTTTAGGGATGACTAGTCTGTCTACTAAATCACACGACTAGGGAAAAAAGTGGGGCACTTTAAAATATGTTCTAGAACAATAATTTTGAAGCAGGAATCAGTCTAATAAGACCGATTATGATCGTATCGTCTAAGAAGCAATCTACCTAAAAAGCAAATTATGCCTAAAATCAATGTCTAAATTGTGGAATGCATAAGTATTAAAATGATTCAAACTCAAATTGCCTAAGTTGTAAAACATAAGCGTAATAAATACGTTATAAATCTTAAGGCATGTATGTATTCCTGAAACTTGCTTTCACTAGAATTTTCAATGAGAAAGTGTATCCGTAAATTTCTATTACCAGGTATCTAGTCCCAAGGGAAAATGCAATATGTGCCCGTAGTGTGATGCATAGCATATTCACCGCATTGGGGGTGAATATTTTTCTGTTCCCTATGTAAAATTCATGAGACGGCTTTTAGAAGAATTCAAAAGGCTATGGTAAAAATGGGCTTTCTGTTTAGACACTTCAGTATGTTGAACATAAAGGAATCATCGTTAAAGATTCAAGACAAAGAATCTACAAAAGACATAGTAGATATAGATACTGTCTCATTTTGACTGGATTACTTCGCCATTCGCACAAATTACAGAAAATAACATTTAAGGTCATGTTACACTTTAACGGCACGGATCCAGCACGGCTCCAACCCAGAAATTACTTGTCATTCAAATTAGAGCATTAAAACCTGTGTCGTATAATATATTTCGTAATGTCAATATACAAAGCCGCCGGCGGGCAAGCAGCGCGCCTACAGCAGCTACCATACGACTCGGATCCCGCGCGCTGCCAACGAGCTGGCACCTCTCGGGCGGCTAGCGGTATCCGAAATTTGAGGCGGTGCTGTGGTGCAGCTGTGTCGTTGCCGTGCCGCTATAATGTAATACGACCTTTATTGTTCAGAGCGGTAGTGTCAGGTCAGAGTATGAATTCGCCGATTTTTTTGTTTCTTGTTGTTTGTTTTTTGTTCAGAGCGGTAGTATCAGAGTATACGCCGATTTTATGATGGCAACCTTTTATTGGGAGACAGCACTCCCAGAAGTACTAAGACCGTACTCAGAATTTTTAATGACAAGCCGTAACCGAGTCGAATACGTGCTCTATAATTTCACCCTCTATTCGGAGTGTAACAATAGTTATTGTAGGCAAGAGTGTTATGGACTATTTTCTAAGTAAAGCCGACAACACCCATGCATTATGCATCATAGGCGCTACTGTGGTTTATTCTTTAAGTGATAAACTATCGACACCAATCTATTATACATATCCTTTTCGTTTTGAAAGTTTCTTTCACTTGTGCACAAATGTGTAGAATTCTTATAAAACTTATTTAGTTTTAAGTTAATTTAGAATTATTGAATTTGAATTTCTTTCAATTTTGAAATGCCTATTTGGTCTACATGAACATAGGTCAAGACGAAAGTCTTCGACCAGTGTGTGTTCCCAGTGATGACATACGGTACCGAGACGTGGTCCCTCACTATGGGCCTCGTAAGAAGGCTCAAGGTCACCCAGAGGGCAATGGAGAGAGCTATGCTCGGAGTTTCCCTGCGAGATCGAATCAGAAATGAGGAGATCCGCAGGAGAACCAAGGTCACCGACATAGGTCGAAGAATTGCGAAGCTGAAGTAGCAGTGGGCTGGGCACATCGCCCGCAGAACTGACGGCCGTTGGGGCAGAAAGGTTCTCGGGTGGCGACCACGTATCGGAAGACGCAGCGTAGGCAGGCCTCCCACAAGGTGGACCGACGATCTGGTAAAGGTCGCGGGACCCTGGATGAGGTTAGCGCAGGACCGGTCGTCGTGAAGATCCTTGTGGGAGACTTTGTCTACAGGCTGATATGATGATGATGAACATAGGCTATATTAGGGCTATATTTTACCCTGGTAACACACTGGGTTCTCACGAGAGAGTCTTCTAACAGAGTGGGCGAGCAGCGGTCAACGATGAAATGTTTATAAACTATTGGGAGTTCTTACTGGCAGACTATCTTTTCTGACTTATTTTATGAGTGTCGGTGACTGGAGAATCCTAGCTCTTTTTCCGCTGGAGCTAGTCTCTTGAACCTAGAAAGCGTTGTCAAGGCGAGTGTAGCACTGAAGAAAGTCATACGATACGTACACGGCATAACGTCAAGATAATAGCGTATAATAACCTTATTGTGTGCAGTCAGATAAGCTTGGAGCGACGACGTTTATATATGACAAGACATTTTTGTCTTCAATGCGGTCTTAGAGGATGTAGTGTACGCTAGAAAGTATAGTTTAGATTACATCCTGTAGTACATGGTCGCCCGTTTGAATTAGAGCACTCGAAGCGTTGAATTAGAGCACTCGAAGCGGGGTTGGGAAAAATCAGGATTTTTTCAAAAAAATCAAAAATCATTGATTTTTTCAAAAAAATCAAAAAGATCATGATTTATTTGATTTTTTGCTTGAGCCTTAAAAATTCACTTAAAATAGTGGCTGGGAAATTTCCCTCGCGCTTTGTTTTGTTTGACACTTCAGTTCATTAAGATTAGTTCGGAAGAAACACAAGTTTTGTTCAATAAAATAATTATAAATGCCTGGTGGTGGAGGACAGAATGATGCCATCTGTCAGTTTTTATTACAGAAAAAAGCAGTAATATAAGAACTGGGTGTTTCCGTCCGTAATCTAAAATGAAGAATTTTAATTTGTGTTACAAATAGTAAAGAAATGAAACAATTTGATTTAATCAATGATTTTTATTGAAAATTTTAAATCATGATTTAAATCAAAGTGATTGAATCATGCCAACCCTAAATGGAAGTTAACTATATCAAGTTCGGTTTGTTTTTGTTTGAAGTGTTGCAAGACAGGACACATGGAAACTTATTGCCATACGGAAAAAAATTAAGACTGCTTAGTTAGAGCATGACTTATTCCAATTTCTCGATAATGATCTAGATATATGGTAGTTTTTAAGTTAGCTGTTACTGTATTTATCCTCCTGACTTCGACTGTCCTAAACCCTCCTTCTTCGAAGTTTTAAACCTTTACTTTTTTTCTTACAAAATAACCTGTGAGTGTGTCAATGACTTTACTGACAATCAATTTACTGACTGCTCTCAAACGGTGACGGAAAACATCGTGAGGAAACCTGCATACGCCGAAGAAGAAATTCTTAGGCGTATGTGAAGTCCACCAACCCGCACTGGGCTAGCGTGGTGGACTATAGCCCGAACGCCCTCGTGGAGAGGGTAGGCCTGAGCCCCAGCAGTGGGGACATTAATAGGCTGTTGATGATGACTCAAGAAAGGCCAGCAATGAAGCACTATAATAGGCTATTTTAAAGTGTTTTCTAAATGATAGTAATTTAACTTATGCAACAACATTCAAGGTAAGCCGACCCATTGAGGTTGTAACAAAATTGGAGTAATTTACTAGAAACTATAGTACCTACCATTTCACACTGCGTTCATTGTAACGGGACGACTTACATCCCACGGGGTTAGCGCTAAATATAGAAAATTATGCGAGTCGGCTTAAAAGAAGGTTACGATGGAATCGTGACATGCGAAGAGTACATAATAGGAACGACAGAACGAATGGGTTGAAAACGAGTCATTCACTCATGAATGAACCATTCGATATATACAAATCATTCTCCTATTTTGGGATTAGATTAAATTTAACGATTAACGATTTTATTTTATGAGAACCAAGGTCACCGACATAGCACAAAGAATTGCGAAGCAACAGTGGGCGGGGCACATCGCTCGTAGAACTGACGGTCGTTGGGGCAAAAAGATTCTCTTAATAAAATCATGGGGAAAAAAGGATAATGGAATTTTTTTTCGAAGAAATTATATATGTTTGGTAAAAAGATAGCCAAACTCGTCTTATCAAGAAGTGGTGAAAACCAGAAATAGTCAAACCTAGAAGAGGACTATTATGGATAGTAAGTTGATCGCCTGAAAGCTTAATACGTATCGCTAGTGGTTGAAAACTGTAACAATATTCGTACACCAACTGGTTGAGTTTAAGGAACTCTAATATTATTTAAGATCGTGTAAGTACTATTTACCACAGAACAAGTAATAGTACGGTCGACCGCACGTCAGTGGAAAACCTGTATAAACTGGTCTTTCATAGTATTGAAACTCCCTAACAGGGCTCAGCTGTGTTCAGCAGGGCTATGCTAGAGAGAATAAATATTTCATTTCGTTTCTAAGACCAAACGAACTAAATAAACAACGTGACTATATTCATGTTTGTTTGTCTGTGTTCGACCACACAGCCGTGTCTAATTACCGCTATGTAATAACCGAGCTAACGGGTGTCCGATACATGCAGCGGCTACTCCAATGACTGATTATGTCTTTCGGCTTTGCGGTTTATTTGTGAGAACATTCGGTAATGGACACGACAAAAAAAACCAAAGTCGACAAAACATTCATAGTCCAGTTTCTATCTCTATGGATTTATTATACCTCGTTTCCAATCACCCCTGTTTACAATTGCCCTGGTTGACATTTTTCAAGGACTCGCCAAAGCATCGCCCTTCTTTCAAATTCAAATTCTTCGATATCCAATGCCTAATATACATAAGTGGACGGATAATTAATTAGAGACAGGGCAAGATTTTCATACAATCGAGGGCATTTAGAAGCCATGGTTCTTCGTGAAGGATTGATTGGGGCATGATCGGATGACGGATCGAGAGAGTAGATGGAGGTCTTTCAGATCGCTGTAGATGTCCACCTGATCAGATGAGCCGTCTAGAAGCAGCATCGTCAACAGCATCATCAACAGTTTCTAGCTCCCCTTTTCATATGTGGCCTGTCTGTACTTCAGCTTACTTTGTTTATGTATCTACTATGAACTATAAAATGCGTACAGCAGTAAACAGCAGTTTGAATCATGCATTGAACTCTGCCGGAGAACTGATAACTGCTGGGGTAGACGAGTTCTCGACTGGAGACCATAACTTGGCAAGCGTAGTGTGGGACGCGCCCCGGCTAGATGGAGCGACGACCTGCGTGAGGCGGCTGGCAGTCACTGGATGCGGAGAATCGAGGATCGGGCTCAGTGGCGCGCCTAGGGGGAGGCCTATGTCCAGCAGTCCAGCTGATGATGATGATAGAACTCTCTAGTAGGTGTGTAGGTACTGCAGAAGCTTAACACCAATCCAATTATAATCCTAGTTCAATCGGGACATGCGAAATCGTAAACCTGATTGCGCCGGCGAAATGTTTGGAGTTTCTATTCCTTACTAAACACGCACTGAGTCATTGTTTTATTTAGATTCGAGGAATGCTTTTATTGATGATTTGGAGAGCATTGTTTTGGTTACAATTGAATTGGAGGTACTTCCATGTTTATTGTTGATCATCAAAATTGAAAGGTTGTACCTACTGTACTAGCTAAGTGTTTCTCAATATTTATCTTGTGATTGTTTAGATTGAATGAAATTCTGTAGGCATTAATTACAATACCTTTTTGTTTTTGTGTGTTGTAAACAAATAATTTGTGGCATTCCAAATCAAAAGGTATTTATTTACCTTGTGGCGAAAATGAGTTATCTACAAGGCTGAAAACTATAAAATTATACATATCCTTAGATTCAATGACCAACCTTCTAGCTCTTATGTTTTAGTCATTTGAACTACATAGTCCAGCTACAGCACCCGTCTGAATAGCACCTGCGCGAATAGCACCTTGCCTAGTCCACGAAGGGCACCGATCAATATTTTTTTGCCACATTTATTTGTTTAATTTCATTTCATTTGGTTTATTAGTTTTATTGTTGTTTAATTTATGTAAATTGTATTGATTTATAAAAAATATTATATTTATATTATTTTTATTTATTTATATTATTATTATTTGTATTTATTTATTTTTAAAACATGATTGATTCTATTGAGCCCTCAATATTAAAACTGCTTCAGTTATTACCAGATAAAGATCTCAGTCAGGGCTGTGACCGTGTTCAGCTGAAATTGCTGAACGGGACTGTGTGGCTCCATCCCTAGATCTTGAGTCTCGACCCAATTGCAGTGCAGCGACCCGAGGCTGCTGTATTGACGATAGGATGCTGCCATTGAGCGTACCTAATGTTTCTAGGTCTTTGGAAACTATTCAGAATGATCATTGGGAAAATTCAATTCAAAAACAGTTTCAACGGATCATATGATCGGTGGGGACAAAATTATCACAATTTCTTAGTTGCAGCGGATCATGCGATCCGATGGGAACTTTTTGTGTGATCAGATGCAACCCCGAACGGATCATATGATTCGTTGGGAATAACCCATTTGCTTTGATATACGTTCACTGTCGGTAAAATATTTGGATACAATTTTTTTTTTCATACAAACGTGGTAACTTCGAAACTTTGGTTCTCCGGCAGAGATTGATCGGGGTGTGATCTGATCGTGGTCATCCAGAGAGTGAATGGAGGAAATCCAGGTCACTAAATACACACCCGCTGATCAGATGAGTATTTTCAACCAGGTGCTTAATTTTACGTTTCGATGCCTTTTTTCCGCTGTTTTTTTTATGAACAACTCTGGTTTAAGCGCTTGCTTGATCAGTTTAGCGATCTGGACCTATACTCTATTACAAATGGTACATATGATGCACCTTTCTTTGAATAAAACCCCTTTTTGAAATATCGGCAAGCTGCAGTGCTTTGCTATTCCAAGAAACTATAATACCGAGTTGGTGTTTTAAAACAAATCCCCAAATTAGATTCGGCTTTCCTCGAAAACGTCGAACCGGCAATATGTCGCCGCTTTCATAATCCCATTGACGTTTATAGGTCGATCGTTTTGTAGAACGGTGTTTATATTGTTCAAATGTGAACGTTTAATGTTAACAGTCAGCAAGTAGCGCCGACCTGCTGATCAAAATACTAGTATGCAGTCAGCATAGTAGTAATCTGATGAAATCGACAGTACGGTAAAGATATAGTGTAAATGTATGCATTTTGTCGGATATATATAACTTTTACATATGTATATAGCGTCAGTGGCGTCGGGGATAAGACACGGCCTATCATATCGAAAGGTCCGGAGTTCGATCCCCGGCTGGGCCATGTACAAATGGGTTTTTCCCGAAACTTTAATACATTTACTGACTGCTCTCAAACGGTGAAGGAAAACATCGCGAGGAAACCTGCATACGCCGGAGAAGAAATTCTTAGGTGCATGTGAAGTCCACCAACCCGCACTGGGCTAGCGTGGTGGGCTATAGCCCGAACGCCCTCGTTGTGAGGGTAGGCCTGAGCCCCAGCAGTGGGGACATCTTAATAGGCTGTTGATGATTATATGACATTATGTAATTTATATATACATTTAAGCCTTACAACTACATATAATAGCATCGCTGTCACTCCACTTACGTCCACGGCGCGCGACGTGGGACGACCTCTCACTGTGACCAAACCACGCCTAGCCTGGGCCTTTTTCATACATTCGATACATCTAATCTAATCTAATCATTCATAGTCCTTAGATCTCCGTCAGGGAATGATTTTTGTGAGATCTGATGGTGACTGTCCTCCGGAGTACAGATGGGGAAGGTCCAGAGTGTCATATACCATCCAAGTAATCGTGCAAGCCTTTTCTAGTCATAATAATAAATGTGAAGTGATCTGCAATGTGGAAACCTGATCAGATTTGTCCTCAAGAATTTTTAATCGACAAGACAAAGCGTGTGTCTTAACTATGAAACACGCTTCGGACAGAACTTGAAAATTCTAAAAGCGAAATTACTGCGAGAACTAGAACAAAGCAATTAAATCCAGCGCTAGAATAGAACATTGAAATATTAATGAGTAAAGTGCACGTGAGCTTCAATAGGGCATTCCCTTTCCCCCCTTACCCCACTCCAAGAATGAGTGGGAGGGGTGGAACACCTGTAAGGCGGCTTAACCTAGTAAGCCTACTCCACTTTTCTTTCTAAACTACAGTGCGTTTACCGACTGATTTCAAACAGCGAACGAAAAAGACGAGGTAGCCTAGTTAGTCGTGTACTCGCCTCACGTTCAAGAGGCGAATTCAAACCTCGGTCCGTACCAATGAGTTTTTCGGAACTTATAATACCACAGGCTTTCGGTGAAGGATCAAGAATTCAAAACATCGTGAGGAGACCTGCATACGCCAAAGAAGTGAGGTTTCTAAGGCGTATGTGAAGTCCACCGAAAGCGGATTGGGGCATCGTTTTGGTGGACAGGGGTTGGCACAAAAGACACCGAAAAAACACCCAAAAACCCCGCTAATTCTGAACCAAAAACGTTATGCTGCATCCACACGTTTGGCAAACCTCGCCAAACGCAAACGTGTGGAGCAGGGGTTTAGCTTGAGCTTGTAAAGGTTTGCCAAACTTGTGGATGCAGCATAACGTTTTTGGTTATGGTTTGGATTTGGTAATGTCGTTCAGAATTTGCGCGATTGGTCCCAAGGTATGAAACGGTGAAGGAAACATCTTGAACTCGTCTAAGATAAAAATACTGATATTGGAATTGATGCTGTATTCTGTAGACTATAGTCTGTACCGCAGGAGCGCTGAAGTGTTGCGGTTGAAATTGCTTTATTATTAGATTAGTTGTGCCTTGAGATGGTATAGTATCACCACACTGTTTTATCTGATCATTTTTTTAGAAAAATCTATCGCAATCTGAATCTGTTTATCCATAATACAAGTATGTTATGTACCTTTCAACCAAAACATAGAAATTCATGCATAAGTAAAAAGGAAAGAGTTCTACCGCCTAGTCTTGGGAATGATTTTTTTAGCGTGAATTCCATGGTGTCGTTAGACAGGTCTTTCAAAAATATCGCGGGTGTGTTGAAAACATATTTCGATTTAGGGATTCGTTTGCGAAATATTAAGCTTTAAAGTGCTAATTTTTGTCACTTTAGTACTTAATCTGTCTCCAATAACTGCAAAGTTGACTTCTGTTCGTCTCTTTTAGGTTTGGTTTATTAGGGCTGGCGAGGTCTACTGTTCTCAGAGAACCACTAGTTTAACAGTTGTACACACAATACGGAGAATAAAATCAATAACACACGAGGTATTTATCCCTGTAAGGATTTTCTCACAGTGAACCTATATTAAGTAGTATAATGTATAATATAATAAATCGACTAACAATTTAATTTCCAAAGGAAATTGCAGTATGAGAGCATAAGCCGAATTTATTTAGTACCCACCTACAGTAAATGCTTATATATGGGATGTTGTAATCCAATTAAGTGATAAACCATTCTAAATTCCCTCCAGCCAACCGTAATTTCTCATTAGTATAACATTCTGTCCTGATATATGGTCGCCCTAGTAGCAGGCTTGTGGCTGTTGCCAAGCTGAACACTGCCTGTCGGGATGTGTCCTAGTTACAGTTAAATTGTTTAGTTCCGTTTATTTTGCAAGGCTGCTCAACATCAAAAACGCTTCTGGTGCCAATTTTCTGTGTGATACGTTTTGCTAGCTAACATACACGCACCGTTGCGAGGAATAATCGTCATCGATAATTATCACGTCTGATAAATTGGTTGTTTCTAATGCTAACTTCTTTTGCAATACACTTTGCTAGCTAACATACGAGCACCGTTGCGAGGAATAATCGTCATCGATAATTATCAGATCTGATAAATTGGTTGTTTCTAATGCTAACTTCCTTTGCGGTACACTTTGCTAGCTAACAGACGAGCACCGTTGCGAGGAATAATCGTAATCGACATTATCATGTTTGATCAGATGGTTGCTTCGCATCCCAACTTCCTTTGCGGTACACTTTGCTAGCTAACAGACGAGCACCGTTGCGAGGAATAATCGTAATCGACATTATCATGTTTGATCAGTTGGTTGCTTCGCATCCCAACTTCCTTTGCAGTACACTTTGATAGCTAACAGACAAGCACCGTTGCGAGGAATAATCATTATCGTTAATTATCATGTTTGATCAGTTGGTTGCTTCGCATCCCAACTTCCTTTGCAGTACACTTTGCTAGCTAACAGACCAGCACCGTTGCGAGGAATAATCGTCATCAATAATTATCACGTCTGATAAATTGTTTGTTTCTAATGCTTAGTTCCTTTGCGGTACACTTTGCTTGCTAACACGAGCACCGTTATTTTACCATATTTTATCATGTTTGATAAATTGGTTCTATTAACAGTAGAGTTGTTTAAGTCCAGTTCATTTTAACTATTATTCGTTAGTTGTTTTAATTTTGTTTTTACAATCCTTTCTTTGTTAGGTTAAAGTTATGCTTAACATCGCGGACAATAGACTAAAAGTACCTATACGTTGCGTCCGCAACAAAACAGGAATTCTATTTGTGTCTCGCCTCCCAAATTAAACTCTGTCGGGCGTCGGCGACCCAACAATGTCAATAAATTGCCTGAATTTTCATTATAACTTCGTCCCGCCAGCGGGGAGGCTATTCTTGCGTAATGCGGCCGAGGCGTATTGACATTGTCACTTTTTATTTTTACTGAATGAAGTGGTGAACAGTCTACCAGCCTTCGTACTGCTGCAGGCTAAAACCAGAGCAGTAAGACCAGAGCGCCACAAATCAAAAACAGTATTTCAAGTCCCGCGGTTGGGGCCCAGACCAAAGCCTTTGACATAGCTCAAAGGGTTACAACGTTGAAGTGGCAATGGGCTGGTCACATCTGTCGGAGAACCGATAACCGCTGGGGTAGACGAGTTTTCGAGTGGAGACCACGACTAGGCAAGCGTAGTGTTGGACGCCCCCCAGCTAGATGAAGCGACGGCCTGCGTAGGGCGGCTGGCAGTGACTGGATGTGGAGAGCCGAAGATCGGACTCAGTGGCGCGCCTTGGGGGAGGCCTATGTCCAGCAGCGGGCTAGTGCAGGCTGATGATGATGATGATGATGATGTTGGGGCCCAGGTCTACCCTCTCAAATTCAACTCTGTATTCCGAACTGCAGAGAAGTACGTTTTAAAGACGTCATAATGAAATAAAGTACGTAGACACGAAGGAAAAGTATCGCATCAATATGTCCCTAATGGAATTCGCGGAGTTCGTAACAATAAGGCAATGAGATCATTTTCTATTTAGTTTTATTGATGAGACGAGAAGGCAATGACACAGTATCATATCGTAGTGTCAAAGGCATCGCCAATTTATTGTTTATTATGGATCGATTGTTAGTCTCGTTTGTTTTTATTGCACAGTACGTTGTTCTACGTAATTGGATTACTTATAGTTGAATGTACTGTTGCTTCTTAAAGGGTTGTTCACTTGTCACCTCTTGGGAACACTTTTCTACAGTCAAGGCCGGGTCAAACCGAATGAGTATGCAGTGCAGCGCAGAGCGTTGCAGCGCAGCGCGTTGCGTAGCACGTCACACCGGCCAGTCGTCGCGACGTGCTGTGCCGCAACGCAATCGCCTCACGCGGTGTGACGTCAACTAGTGAGGACCAATCACGGCACGGCACGCGCGCGACGTTGCCAGACCGCGCGCGCTCGGCTTATCTCTGCGTGGCTTGACGCGCGGATACGCGCGTAGCTGCGCAGCGCTGTGCAGCATCGTGCGTTGGTGTGTCCTCCCTCTCCCATAATATTACATACATTCACAACGTCATAAGCCGTGCTGTGCTGCATTCGGTTTGACCCGGCCTTTATTCCCCTTAAATAAGATATAGAATACTATAATTTAGTAAGTTTCAAATAAATTCATAAAAACTTTCTTTTTCAGGTAAGTCTCCATGATCTGTTCACATTCCGGCGTTTTTATCAGTAAGTAAGAAACTTTGTTATTGTCTGTGGTACCTGCACGTTGTAAGAGAGTACTCAGAGCCGTGGTAGCCTAGTTGGTTGTGCACTCGCCTCACGTTCATGAGGTCGTGGGTTCGATCCTGGCCCGTACCAATGAGTTTTTCGAAAACTTAAGTACGGTTTATTATAATACCACAGGTTTTTCGGTGAAGGGAAACATCGTGAGGAAACCTGCGTACACCAAAGACTGGTATTTACTATTCTAAGGCGTATGTGAAGTCCACCAAGAAACGGATTGGGGCACCGTTTGGCGGACATGGGTTTGGCACAACAGATCCCATAGGGTCGAAGTGTCGCCAGGTATTCCTGGCCGCCTAAGAAGATAAGATAAGAGAGTACTCAAAACTAAATTTGAAAGAAAACGGCTTGGCAGATCAGTGAGGTGTTCATGGCACTCTGGACTTCTGGACTGTCACAAATGGTTCTCTAACGGAGATAATAAGAGCTCAAAGTCATCTCAAATGTATATAAAACTAGCATTTTCCCGCGGCTTAGCCCGCGATGAAAAATTTTCCCGTGTACATTGTGAAACAGCGCCCTCTATATAGGCGTTTTATTACTTAGGGGGTATTAGCGGACGCCCCGCGACTTTGTCCGGGTTAAAAAGTAGCCTATTATGTTATTCTAGGATATAAGCCATCACTGTACGAAGTTTCATGATGATCTGTTCGGTAGTTTTTGCGTGAAAGAGTAACAAACATCCTCACAAACTTACGCCTTTATAATATTAAGTAGGATAAGGCACTCTGGCCATTGTTTTGTTTTGAGTAGGTAGTACAGTTCTGCATCACAGATTAGTCTTCGTTCGAACACTAAGTACAAGCATGTAGGGCTAACATATATCATTCCTTGGTGTCGCTTCTTATCTCATCTTCTTAGGGGGCCAGGAATACTTGGCGACACTTCGACCCTATGGGATCTGTTGTGCCAAACCCATGTCCGCCAAACGGTGCCACAATCCATTTTTTTTGGTGGACTTCACATACGCCTTAGAATAGTAAATACCAGTCTTTTGGCGTATGCAGGTTTCCTCACGATGTTTTCCTTCACCGAAAAACCTGTGGTATTATAATAAACCGTACTTAAATTTTGAAAAACTCATTCGTACGGGCCAGGGTCGAACCCACAACCTCATGAACTTGAGGCGAGTGCACAACCAACTAGGCTACCACGGCTCTTGGTGTCGCTAATAGATAAAAAGTCTGGAGAACGCATTTTAAAAAGCGAAGTAGTAGTGACACACCTAGATAGCTGACAAAAAATTGTCACTTACGTGGTCAGTTACGTGAAACCGAAATTTCGTTCCCGAAGCGTCGTATTGTTCTTCTACACTACAGTATAGTTTTTAACCTCACGTCAGTGGAAATACTTTGACGTTGAATTGGCTTAGCTTAGGGAATTTCAATACTATGAGAGACTAGTATAAACTAATAAATAAACATTATAAAACGGTTTTGTTGCCACTGACGTGCGGTCGACAGTACTAGCAATTGAAAATGATTATGTTGTCGAGTTCGGTGACACACAGCACTGGACTGCGTTCCCACGAGTCCGCGCTTTTTCTGTAAATAAAACAAAATGACTCAGGCTCGCTGCAATCTTGTGGTGAGGATTGCTTAGTGCTTACTATTACTGTTAGGTTACGATTCAGCAAAGACTTGTGCTTACTTTTTTTGGTTTTATTTGAATAAAAGATGAAGCGAAAAGTTTTTAAACAGAGCGTAGAGACATCTTTCTTGCTATCAAAGTTACACACAAAAAATTATACTTTATAGTTTTTGACGAAAGCGAACATGTTAAGTTCACATGACCGCTTATGTGTTCAATCTGAAGGCACTAGGTTTTTGCACATTTCGCGATTGCGTTCAAAAATTGAAAATAGCCTATTGTATAAAGTTTCGTTTAATTTAGTTAAGTCGAGGTGCACACGACTTATCTAAATTTAGAATCGAATTATGAATCGTTAACAATCATTCAACTATCATCGTGACAAATATCAAAGGTTGTCTGGAACAAACACAAAAGGTTGTCTGGTAGAAATCGGTCTTAGCGATAAGACCGCCTAGATGTAACTATATCTGTTTTTTTTTCTTTTTTTGTCTGTTACTTTTTAAATGTGCAATAAAGTATATTGAATTGAATTCGCTGATTGAAATATCACGTAGTGCCGTGTTATTGTTTGACTTTTTCTTAGCGTTGAAACATTGTCAAGATTAAACCAGTGTCGCGTGGCAATTAGCCGTTATAATCCGTCATTTCGCTTTCCATCCTCTTAGTCTATTGTTGCTTTGTATTACGAAGGTGATTTAGAATTTGCCACCGTAGCTTTGGGAAAGTCGCTGCTGGTTTTTTTGGGGTTGTTTGTTGGCCTTTACTCGCGCATTTGTATGGAAATTTCGGATGACTAAAAGCTCTGTCTGTCTGTCTGAACCTCCACGCCTAAACCGCTGAACGGATCTTGATTTGGTGTGGAGATATAGTCGTCGTTAATCATTTTGGCGGTTGAGTGAATATAGTCACAAATTGTTTGCACATCGCTGACAGTGTTTACAGTCTACGTGTGCGTAAGCGGCATAGTGTGCTACATAGAGATGTCAAAAAATTTGAAAGTTTGATTCGGTTGATCGAATCGGGGACTATACATCGAACCCTGGAGCAGACGACATAGGCAACTTTTTATCGCGATAAACCGTTCCCGCTGGAAAAGAAAAATTGTTCGAATCCGTAAATACTAGGAAACTTGCTATAGTTGAGTATTTTCGTGACGTTTCGTTTAACATTAAAGCGGAACACAGACAGGGCGGCGGCGGTGCGAAAGCGTCGCGGTAATTTTTTGTAATGTTCGAAATAGTATGAAGCCTTTTACATCAAAGCGGCGCGGCGGTGGTGCGACGGCGAAAGCGACAAAACCGCGCGCACAGATTTGACGTTTTGATTTGACAGATTAGCGCAGACAGGCGTTGCGGAGCGGCGCGGGCGGCGGCGCGTTGTATTCCTTTGTAGTGTATGAGAACCCCTACACAGAGCGGCGGCGGCGCGGCGCGGTGCGGAGCGGTCTTCATACAAACCGCCGCCGCTAGCGGTATTCCTGTCTGAAGGGCTCCGCTTTTTATTCGCTTTCCGCAGATTCGCCGCCGCAACGCTTTCGCAACGCCGCCGCGCTGTCTGTGTTACGCTTAAATGTACTATAGCGGAATTCAGCAGTCTTATTAAAGAAGTTCCTGCATATCAAAACATCTATACTACGTTAAGCCGCAGTCAACCATGAATCGCTTACCAACATACCTTTAATATAGAATCACTTCGACTTTTTCAATACCAGACATCTGACAACGCGAGCAAAACTACTAACGGCACATTAAAACTGAAATCCCATAAAACCGCGGTCCGCCTACAAATACATCAAACGGACTCGAACCCACTTTCCTTGATTGGTAATTCGATAGACGGCCGGCGAAAGCGGCCAAGGAAATGAATCGGATGACGGCGTTGATATGCGGTTTGGTGGATTGGCGGGCAGTTCAATGGCTTTTGTTTTGGTGTTGAGCACAGAACACGGAAAAAGGTCGCTACGCTCCCAGTTTATAGTAATCTATGGTGTTGTGTATAGTGTGTATCCCGAGCACGCACCAAAGAGATCTTGACTCTATGCTGTAGAGTTACAGTGTGCTTCCGCTTAAATGCATCCAAAGCAGGGTAGCACGACCCTGGATGTGACTCCACAAAACGGCATAGCTCAGAGGCATGAGCTCTATACCGAAGATTTTTTGGTGCTTCTGTTTGTCAAAAGAAGCCCGAAGAGTTTTTTCTGCTTTGGGCTATAGTGGTTAGTCACATGTGTCGCAGAACTTATGGTTTTGGGGCAGACTAGTTCTGAAGTGGAAACCGCGCCAGTAGACACAATGTAGGATTCCCTGCCAGGCCAGAGTGAACGAGAGTGCGGAAACTCAGAGCAATGTTCACCTGCACTAGCACAAAGAGATAATCCCGGGGAAGTAGAACTTTTCCCATATCTTGCGGCGCGCTTATCTCTGTATGATAGTGTAGGTGAACACTGCGCTTGTACGCGTGCGTTTCAGAACCGTTGTTCTGAGTTTCCGCACTCTCGTTCACTCTGGCCAGGCGCATCGGTGACCTGAATAGTTGTAGTCTAAAGGGCTCCCTAAGCGATCATGCTTGCATGACATGCAATACGTGCTGTCACTCATGCATGATCGTCTAGCTGTAGTGATTGACGTGTATGGCATGCAAACTACGTGCTGGCCGTTGCTTCACTGTACTGATTGATAGCAAGCATGATGGTCCTCCGCAATTCAGTAGTCGGTCAACCTGGCGGCGGGGGCGGTCCACGATATCCCTACCGGTGTGCGGGCTCCACTCTACAAAGCATCTGCCCCAACACCCGTCAGATCTACGACAGGTGTAGCTAGCTCTACTACTCTCAGCTTCGGTTATAGTTCTTCTTTCTTTCTCTCTCGGCTATGGTTCTTCTGTCTCTCTCTCTCCTTATTTCGAATGGTGCTGATGAAAGATGACGTCGGTGACGGCTTCTCTATTTGCCGCTGTGCATAATTCTTTACATACCTGGGCACATAATTGAATTTCATAGCTCCCAAAAATAATGTAATAGCCCATTACAGTCACGTATTGTTTGCGGGATGAAGCTATAAATGTCGGGAGTAAAACAGTGTGGTATGTAGGAAGGGGCATGTTTCTAATAAACAGCGCAACGTGTGAGGTTCTTATACTTCGTGAGGATAGGACGTGGTTGGAATTTTTGTGTGAAAGAATTTGTTATTGTAGTAAGTGGTTCAGCTAACGTTTTTGTTTAGTTAGCCCTTGTATTTTTTTTTATTCAGCTTCCACCTAAGCTCGAAAACGCTGGCGAATGGTAACCTTAGCTCTCAACTTAAAGATAGTTTCTCCTAACTCGTAGAAAACAAAAGATGCAGTGCAGGGTACACAAACTTGGCAAAAGCTTGGCATGATCTCTTATTCTTATTCTTAGACGGGGGTGGCAGTCCCTGCACCGACTCCACGAAGACGGGAGTGCGTTTCCCCCCTGGCCGTGAGTCCAGCCATCCCAACTCCTTGAAGTAGAGGAGTAGGGCTTCTGGCTGACGGCAGCACTGTTGCAGGTTGCTCGTTGCCGAGAGGTCGGGATCTATTGCCATACCCGTTCCGGATCTGAATTCCTTGGCATGATCTCATATTGTGAAGAGGTGAACCTAAAACCCAATTTCTCACGCGCGCGTACACTCGACCACACGTCCGACTGTATATGAAACCGTGCGCGGCGATGTTAGTTGCTACAGTTTAATGATTTTGTTAAAAATTCCGCTGTGGTAGGTTGTACGAGTCAATTGTCAACGGCATCACGAATGGAGAAAGTGAGCTGAGTCGTAGCCTCGTGACTTATCCAGCGGTCATCGCACAGTATACTCAGTACTTCAAATTGACTTATTCGTTGTCAGTTCTGATTGCAAATCTTGGCAGCTTTTTGTTAGTAGAGTCTGCGATCGCGATGGATCGTATTGCAATTTGTCGGATCGATACAGATAGAAAATTTTCGAAAATGTGGTTTTGGTTAGAAGATTTTGACTCCTGAGCAAGTAAGATAGGACTGTCAGTTCCAGTATTGTTCTAAGGCCAAGAATTCTGTAAACTGGATCGACTGTGTTAACATTTTTATTATCTTTACCTTCTGTTTTATAGTATATCCGTTACAACCAGTTTCGCGTTGCATCGAATTGCTTCACAAATTAACGACTACCTATCGATATTCGAGTTCTTTGACTTTTGTAAAATCGTTGAGAAGGTAAGTTAAGGTTTGACTGAAATACATAGGTGTGGTTATCTTAAAAAGATATTTCTTCCAGTCAAACCTGGATCTGGATAATGAGATGTTAATTAAAAGTAAGTAGACATTACACACGTTAAAAGGTATTTGATGATCCTCTATGCAATATTTGACGTTTCTAGAGTCAGCTTTGCGTCAACATATAAGTCATAGCTACCGAATCTGTATGAAACTTGACACACAGTCACGTTTCTGGGTTAAACTCTTAATATTCTTAGTATAAATTACTACCTCTTAACCAATGAAACCGGAGCACGCGTAGTAAACTCGAATATCGCGTAGCCAACTGCTGCGATGAAATGCGTTTAATCATTTTTTATCGACGTTACAAATACCATTGGGTCGGGACTGCGTTCCCGAATTCGATAGCGGAAAACGAAGCCCCGCTCTAAAACGTTTCCATGGAATCCAGTTGATCCTTCGGTTTCAATTTGCTATAATAGGGGCTCTCGGTTCGATTAGGATGCTTAATGTGTTCTTCTTCTTGCGTTCTTAGCTGTTAATTGACGTAATTATTGTCTTCTGGCTTTTCTTCCTTTTTAACCGCCGCCCGACGCAAAAAGGAGGGGGATATTATATGTTTGATACCTAATATCTATCTGGCTTCATATGTCATCCATGACAGATACGTTTTTTAGCCATCGGTGCTCTCGTTTTTCAACCGACTTCAAAAAGGAAGAGGTTCTCAATTCGACTCTGACTGTATTTATTTTGTGTGTATGTTACGCGATATCTTCGCTGATTGTGAACCAAGTTGAATGATTTTTTTTATTAAATATTTTATTGATTTTTTGATTATTGAAAAAATTTTTTCACCTTTATGGGTGAAAATTTTAAAAAAATGGGGAAATTCGGTGTACAAAAAAACTTTTACAAAGTCGGTTTTATTTTTTGTAAAAATTTTTAATATTTTGATTTTATTTCTCAGTCTTCATGTAGTGAAGCTAAAGGCAAAGCTTTCAAAATCTTGATGGAGATTTGTCGCGACCTCGATGTCTGAATAAGGCTGTTGAATGGAGAGCAACTCCAGGGCTCCGTCCGTAGTGGGCTCGGATCGTGAGTTGCGCCGTCACGCGTCTACACTTTAGTGCGGCCACGTTGTCGATAAAGAAATATCGATTGCTTCATCGTCCACAAAATAAAAAATAAAAATCTTTTTTATTCACACAGTGGACAGTCCACAGCAGACAGTCAATTTTTGTTAGTAAAGAACTTACAGACTATTTATTAATACTTGTTTCCAGCTGCTTCGCCCGCATAGAAAAGTCTTCCCGCGGTTTCCACTGACGTGCGGTCGATTTTACAAATTGCATGCAATAAAGATTTTTAAATAAATCAGAGCTGAAGTTACGTGCCTCCAACCACCTATACTTCTACATCTACTAGGATATAGGTATATTGTACTTATTACATGAGTGAAATCATTAGTGAAATCGGTTCATTAGCTACAAAGATTATCTCAAACACACATCCATAAAAACTTTACCTCTTTATTATTAGTATAGATAGATATATACAATGTATTTTTCATTTCTCGGTTGTATTAAATACATGTCCAAGCCATGCGTCCGATTGTATTACCCATGAATCAAAAAATTTTGCCACTCCCATATGGATGAGTAGAGTAATAAATGCATTCTATGTGTGTCAAAATCGTGTCAAATGGATTAAAATATTGTAACTCACTCACACATTCTCATTTTCAAACACCATATAAATTTGTATTAGCAACCTCTTTCCGCTACTCCGCTTCCTTTATCCGCACCCCCCCTGCAAGTGGCACCATCCGTTCCCATACTAAATATGCAAGATGCGATCTCCACAGTATTTGCTATTACCTCACATTAATTTACATCGATATCGATGTTCAACGCGGCGCAGCACCACAAACTACCGTGCCGGCGGGGTCACCGACCCAGGGCGCCAGTTTTTGCGCCACTGGCCCTAGTCTGCTTCCTGTCAACTAATGAGATGCAACATCCGAGCTGTTTAAAGACAGCTGGGAGATTACAGCCGTGTGTGCAACCGTGTAGGCAGAGATTGCCGTCGGCGTGACATCTTTATTTGGTGGCATGTTACGTTTTTACGGCGGACAGGAGCTCTATTTTTGAATCGCTCGCCTCGCTTCGAGCAGTCGATTCTACTGATTTTTGTATCGGATGTCGAAGGAAAATTAGTAGAATCGATCGATCGATAGGGCTCCAGGAGTTATATCATACTCGGGGTCGCAATTCTGTAATAAATCCATTCTGTAGGCACACACTTGAAATTTGACAGCACTAAACGTAGTTTCGTCTTTTACCTTCGTAATAATGTGTGACAAGGATAAAAACAAATTAAGTGCTGTCAGATTTTAACTATATGTTTACTATGTATCAGATAGTATCACCGTGATTCTAACTTTCCAGACATATACAAGATTGAAAATTGAAAATGTATTTATTTCAGTAACTTAATTTTAAAAAGAAAATTATAAAAAGATTGATAAGCTAAGCTTATTAACACAGAAATGTCTAAAACTAAAATGTTCCCGTTTAGCATTGTACATAAATATACGTTTTTTATATAAATTATCAGGTTGTATTAATTTTAGATTCACCGGCAACAACAACCGGTCAATACAAATCATTTCGGCAAAAAAAATTTTTTTTTTCTTTTTTATCGAACAAAAAGCTGTCCACAAATGAATGCACCGGCACAAAAGAGGCATTCCCATGCATTTCGCTTTGTAAGCCTACTTGTGCTGTACTCTCCCTTTGGTTCGGCTTTTAGGAAGGGCACTCCTGTTTTTGTTTTGGTCTTTGTGCAGAATGAATGGAGGTATTTCGGGGCTATAGACAATGTAAAGTTCAATGAACTGAGGTCTGTTGATTGGGCATAGATAGATAATCAGTGACGTAGAGTTATCGATTTTGTATGTATACTGATTAACACATACGGGCTTAATGGAATTAACCTGTATAACGTCCAACTTTATTTATTTATGCCTATATCTATTACCATATAGTAACGTTTCAAATAAAAATGGATCTTTTATGGGCGGCTTTTAATTGCCGAGATTATTTAAGTTTTGTAAAATGGAGGGGCCACGGGTGATCCTCTGTGCAAGGAATACCTTGTTCAGAGGATCAGTCTGGCCATCCAACGAGGCAATGCAGCCAGCGTCCTCGGCAGTATGGGTCCATCGCCCAGCCTCGACGATTTTAGGATATTTTAGTTTTATATGGGTTTTAGTTTAGTTTTTATGATAATTTAGTTTCATGTTTAAGATTTATATTAATAATAATAAATACTACACTAAATAATTTATTCTAGTTTTGTAAAATGACTCAAACGACGACACGACACGATTGGCTTAAAAATGTATAAGAGAAATAACCATAGGGGCTGCAGCTGCATCATTTTGTGGTAAGTTATTTCAGTAGTACAAAAACAGTTTGCAAGTTACAACTTCTTAATTGGGTTACTTCAACGGATGTGCTACTTAACTTACCAAATCTTAACTATAGGTCAAGTTCGAAACCCGAAAATCACCAATCTCCCTGACCTTTGAACGCTCTATCTTGAAACCAATAACAATGTATTGACCTAAATAATTTCAAGTACAAGTCCAATGTTTATCTCTGTCGCATAATGACGATAGTCATTTGTCGTCGCACAGAGCCCATGTGTTGATAAACGAGGTGATTATGTGACCTGAGATCGTGAGGGGCTTTGTTCCAATGACATTTGGGGGTTATTTGTTAGTCATTGCTCTTCTCTTGGGGTATAGGTAGTCTTAGTATAGGTAGTCTCAAACCATGATTATCATACCCCAATAGAACTCCACGACCTTTGCCGATTGGGTCTTAAGACCAAGCCACTAAGCCAACGATTCTGTCCATTCATGCTGGCAGAATAACATTTGCAATAATATCTATATCGTAGGAAATTACAAGATCTTCTACTTGCGACTTTTCTATTGTAATAATAAGTTTGAACAACTAACTTTTTCGACTAAGTTATGTACTGAATTCAACCCACGACTATAGCGTTCGAGACGAACGCCAAACTACCTACCAGGTCAACGATTATAGCATACGTCCATCTAAGGCAACGACCTATCTAATCGCCTTGTCTCACTTAATGGGGTTTTTGAACATGTTTTCTCACAAGAGAAGACTGTCTCGTATATACGGCTATATTCTTGTGGGTCTTTGTTTTATATTTTTACTTTTTCTCTTTCTTCACTCTTTGCTGAGGACCGTAAACAATCTATATAATCGAACTACTTTAGCAGAACTGCTGGATATGATTTAAGTAGCATTGTTACCGATAAACTACTAACTGTGCTCTCGCGGGCTACCAACGTCAGGACTACAGTAGGTATGTTGTCTCGTTGGGTGCCCGCGAAGCGTTCAGTTACTTTAAAGTTAGTTATAAGTTACCTGTTATAATTGTTTGTGAATATGTGTGATGTCAGTGATTAAACGTCTATAAAGTAAAATTTAAGTGTTTCCAGCATAGAGTTAGTATACTAGCTATAGAGCGCCCGCATCGCTCATTGCCCATTGTGCCAAGTGTAAGCAGGTGTTCTATGGACGCTTCTATATAGATTTTTTCTAGATCGTTCTTTTCCGTGAATCGTGTTCACAGCTTGGCACTGCACATGTCACCATGATTACTCCAAATCTAAATAAATACCGGCGAGAGCAACAATCAGCGCTACTGACGTGTTGTGACTAGTAGCGTCGCCCCGAACATTTCGTGACTGTTCAGACCCGTGCTTACAGTTCAGACTTGCTATCGCGCGCTCTATGTATGCTAACAACTCTCTGGTTTCCAGCGCCATGTTACGATTTTTTTTTCCTTTGGGAGGGCAAATGGGGGACAGAACTTGATTTTCAAAACAAACATTTCTGCCCTCTCAAAGACAAACTTGTCTTGCAACTTTGGCTTATCATTGAGCTTGCTTTGTTAAACTATTTGCATTTCCTGTGAGAAATGTCCGACATTAAGACCCTGATAAGATAAACGCCCAGTTTGTCGCTTTATACAAGCGCTTCTTTTGAAAATACACCTCTGTCTAGTTTGTGATTGGTCGAAAAACCCCAAAATTATTTGCGTGTCTTAGTTCCTCTTACACCGCTTGCTGATAAAGTCCGAGATACCCTATTTATTTATTATTTTATTTATTTATTTTCTTTTTGGGGTACTTACACACTAATTACAACTTAAATAAAAATATGTATATAAATATGCTGATAACAAGTACTCACATATAAATAGAAAATACAACTTCACAAACATCTTCATCTGCAGGTTATCTGACAGATAGCCTATTTTTTTGGTTTCACAGGTTTCTGATTGCCTATATCTTATATATTTTATATAGTCTATCACACGGATTTATCTGATAGATTAGTTTATCACTAAGATTACTATCTGTAACAATATCAGGAAGTGGTGAAAGAAGCCCTTATTAAATTAGGGTTAGATATTTTATACATTATGTACGATTTACGACAGGTATAGATAATTGCTTGTGCGGGTAATTTTAAACAAACATCATAATAAAGAGGCAACTATTGCTCATTATTAACTCTGCGTTGGGTGCGATTGATGAGAGGTTAGCGTTTGGACATTAAAACAAACATTTATTTTATTAGATTTATTATATTTACTTACTGCTCTCGAACGGCGAAGGAAAACATCGTGAGGAAACCTGCATACGCCGAAGAAGAAATTCTTAGGTGCATTATGAAGTCCACCAACCCGCACTGGGCTAGCGCGGTGGACTATTAGCCTGAATTAACGCCCTCGTTGAGAGGGTAGGCCTGAGCCTCAGCAGTGGGAACGCGTTAATAGGCTGATGATGATGATTATATTGAAGGTTGACTTTGGATCCGCGCGTCAATGACGCCGGAGCCGCTGCGTCATTGACGCTGCTATAGTGCTACAGTATACATGTATGAACCGACGCGTGTCACTGTCGCGCTGCTTCAACGCCGGTCCATACATTTTCATAGTAACTTATACTGTCGCACTGTCGCAGCGTCAATGACGCAGCGGCTCCGGCGTCACTGACGCGCGGATCCAAAGTCAACCTTGACAACAATTACAGTGCAGTCACTACAGAGTAAAAACGAACAGAATTCGGCTCTATAAGTAATTTCTTCTTAGGGGGCCAGAGAATTACCCGGCCACACTTCGACCCTTTTGGTAGCTGTTATGCCTACCCTATCTTTCTGCCTACCCCGCCAGGGACATAGCGTGAAGATATGTATGTATGTTATGCCAAACCCCTGTCCGGTCCAAGCGTGAAGATATGTATGTATGTTATGCCAAACCCCTGTCCGGTCCACCAACAGTTCGCAACTCGCACCGCCCCGCTGTCGCAGGGTCACGGTACCGCTACGCCAGCCACTCCGGCGCCGCCGCCGGCTCTACACACCGCTCGGCGCACGCGATCGCCGCTCAATATGCAAACTTGCCGCTGGACTCGTTTCCCTTTATCGAAACATGCAATCGATGGCGTAATCGACATTTTGATTTGCATCGATCGATACTCTGTTACGCAAACGCGCGATATTGTAACGATTAATCGGTGTGAGCAACGAAGCTAATCGCCAAGATTTTAGATTTTAATCCTTATTATATCAGTCATCGTTTCAAATACACCTGTCTGCCTCTATACCCTACCTCCGTGAAGCGATCCTTGTTCAATATCAGCCTGTAGACGTCCACTGCTGGACAAAGGCCTCCCCCAGGGATCGACGACCGGTCCTGCGCTAACCTCATCCAGCCGGGTCCCGCGACCTTCACCAGATCGTCGGTCCACCTCGTGGGAGGCCTGCCTACGCTGCGTCTTCCGTTACGTGGTCGCCACTCGATAACCTTTCTGCCCCGACGGCCGTCAGTTCTACGAGCGATGTGCCCAGCCCACTGCCACTTCAGTTTCGCAATTCTTTGAGCTATGTTGGTGACCTTGGTTCTCCTGCGGATCTCCTCATTTCTGTTTCGATCTCGCAGGGATCCTTGTTCATCATCAACAGCCTATTAATGTCCCCACTGCTGGGGCTCAGGCCTACCCTCTTAACGAGGGCGTGCGGGCTATAGTCCACCACGCTAGCCCAGTGCGGGTTGGTGGACTTCACATGCGCCTAAGAATTTCTTCTTCGGCGTATGCAGGTTTCCTCACGATGTTTTCCTTCACCGTTTGAGAGCAGTCAGTAAATGTACTTAAGTTTTGAGAAAAGACCCATTGGTACATGGCCCAGCTGGGGATCGAACTACGGACTTTTTGATATGATAGGCCGCGTCTTATCCCCTACGCCACTGACGCTCGCATCCGACTGAGGATCGCTAGGATCCTTGTTATTTCGATTATAATAATAATATCGTTCTCCACAACGAAGGTTGAAATTGGTTTTATACATCTAGTTTTTGCAGTAATTTCTTCTTGTAAGAACACTTTTCTACCATTCACATAACAGTCCATTTATCTTCAGCAGCCTTCAGCTATGTAGACAGATATATACATTTCTGTATTAAGTAGAGCAGATAAGATATATATTCGTCTGTCTGGATTTTGGTGAGTTTCGTGACAGCGCCGATCAATCCGCGATACAAATCTACCCGTGGATTTATGTCGGCAATTGCTCAGTCAGATTCGAGCGAAGAAAATCCGAGTTGCGGGCAGTACGGTCGACCGCACGTCAGTGGAAACAAAACCAGTGTAAAGGGGTTAGCTAATCTCATTATAAGTACTGAAACTCCGTAATAGGCTAGGTCAGCTGAAAGTCGAAGTGTTTTGAGTAATCAAAGCTAGGTTTTTTGTCTATAGTGATGCTTTTTTTATTACTTTGAAAGAATGTATCTTGTTATATGAGAAACGCGCAAAACATTTGGGGATATTGAAAATAGAAGTAACGTTTACTTTGGGTTCTATTCCTTAATAAACTAAAACGCAATAAAATAATCTTGAAAAGTTTCAAGAAAACATTTTAAAAAGCTTTAAACTTCACAAAAAGATAAAAAGTGATAGAAATAACCCGTTCAGCCACAGGAAAACAGTTAGCTTTATAAATCGGCTGTTAGTTTGAGAGGATCTGAGCTTTTTGCGGACGTTTGGAGGAACTGACCCTCCCAAGCCACAGCCGTTTGGCAAACCTTGCTCTGTTTGAAACTACGCCCATTTGGCACAGCGTTCTAGTGTCCAACCAATCGCTGAGGTTTTTTATTTTGCCCGAATTCGAAAAAGGCAGCTGATCATCATAAATCCTGAGCCTGAATTAAAAAAAAATCAGATTATTATTTTTTATGATTACTGAAACTAAAATTGATAATAAAACAATGGTTTTTTTCCGTCGATTCGTATCATCAACAGCCTATTAACATGTCCCCACTGCTGGGGCTCAGGGCTATCCTCTCAACGAGGGCGTTCGGGCTATAGTCCACCACGCTAGCCCAGTGCGGGTTGGTGGACTTCACATGCGCCTAAGAGTTTCTTCTTCGGCGTATGCCGGTTTCCTCACGATGTTTTCCTTCACCGTTCGAGAGCAGTCAGTAAATGTACTTAAGTTTCGAGACTTGTAGCAGAGTACTTACGATTCGTAAGTTGTGATAAAGGTACGAAATAAACGTACGTACACAACGGTATCTTTCTTTTATTATCTGTCCCGACCATATCGTTTCGCGTGTAGCATTGTGTCTATCGGTTTGTCCAAAACTTGTCGGCCGAAATACAAAAATTTGACGTATTTTCGTTAGCCGAAAGCCGAAACCGAAAATTCGGCTTGACACCGCAGCCTTCCACTTTACATATATCACACCGCATTTATAAGCCAATTTGCGACCGAATGCGACAAATTGCGGTACTAAGGGTCGTGATGAATTTCGAAAATATGGTCGTTACAGCCCCCCCACCCCCCCTAAAATTTACATAATGTCTCACTTGCCAATGAGTGGCCACTTGTATTTCGTCGCGTTGCGCGTTGTGAACAAAAATGGTTCAGTATTCGGAATACAAAACCATTTTTGTTCACGAACCAACGTGGCGATCCCTCAAGACTAAGGATCAACGACATAGATTATAATCCTGCATCAGACTTTGGATTCACGTGGTGCTGCCTTCGCACAATCAGTAGGTACAGTCAGCGTCAAAAGTAGCTGGTCACTTTGTAAAGCAAATGTGTCAATTGCTAATTGATTTGATTGACTGTTCTAGGTGGCAATATCGGACGAGTGACGTTTTCATTCGATTCACTGTTTAATATTAACTCACATTCCAGTTCCGTCAGGTATTGCTGGCGCCCTAAGATGAAACTAGTAGTACACAAAGTACATAGTCTAAAATCTGCGTAAGTAACAAAAATTGCCTAAGTAACAAAACCTGCGTATAACATGTTAATACAACTTGGACACTAGACTGCGTTGTACTAGGAACACAAGAGCTCGTAAAACTTGACACTATTACATCTGCCTTTAACATCCTCACAGTGCATTCACCCGTTGACACGTTGCCAAGTCGTTGTGACTGCATTATGTATTATGATGACGTCACGAACACAACCATAGACGGCATCTTTAGCACTGTTTATAGTCTACTTCTACTAGTAATTGTCAGGATTTACGATAATAATGTCCAATCTGAATAATGTCCAATCTGAAAAACGTCCAATCTGAAAAATGTCCAACCTAAAAAATGTCCAATCTGGAACATTTTACACTACAGAACCTTAAAAACCGCTATTTATTTATTTTTCAGATTGGACATTTTTCAGGTTGGACGTTTTTCAGATTGGACGTTTTTCAGATTGGACATTTTTCAGTTCGAGCATGGTCTTTGGACATTTTTCAGATTGGACATTATTACAGTAAATCATTGTCAGCCTGAACATCCGATCACGATCAAGATGGCAGGCAAAGCATTTGATGCACTGACTATACTATTATTACTATTGCCTTTGTACTTAGTTTCACTGGTTTAACTATCTGTTATTGTAATGTTTTTAGTACAATAAAGTGTTTACATACATACATACTATTATTTATATATCTGTGATTTTCTTATAATGAATTCTTAGCTTTCATTGTTTTTAGGCTTTTATTTTTAGGTAGCCAAATGTGTACCTAATTTAATCTGTAGACTACGCAATGGGCAGTCTCACTAATAAGAGTTTTGTTTGAATATTTATTCTACAATTTAATTAATTAATTTACATAGCTGAAAAGCAGAACGTAAATCCATCCAAAATACATTAATTAATTAATTTAATTGTAATTAGCTCTAAGCGTATTAAAAGCAAGGGAATTCTGAGTAAGGAAGTGGTACTGGCTTTATGAGAGTTGATTGAGATAAGGTAAGGTAAAATAAAATACTATAAAGGTAATAAATCATTTGTGATCTTTTCATTACCTATAATATGGAAAATTTATGCTGCCTTAATAGTATGAGATTATTTTGGTTAACCCATACACAAATTACTCACTGTTGAGCCTCTCAGTTAAATATTAGTACGGAAAGTATGGTATTTGCAGCTGCGATTTCAAGACAAATATGTGTTACATTTCGCCATACTATAACGGATGTTTCTTCCTCCCAAGTTTTTATAGTTTGATGCGATGCAATATGAGCGTCACGCCCTGTTGAACTCACGAGAGATTGTGAAATTTTTCAACAGTATTGTTTAGGACTAGTCTTCCGCTTGGTGGATCTACGCCTCTATACGTAGTTGGAAATTATCATCGACGGAAATCCGACTGCTTTTCTACTCGTCTGCATGTTTTTGTGACCTTGTACTCGGTTCCATCTTATTTTTGGCAGACTATAATACATTTCGAGCATCATCCATCTTTCTCTCAATTGTTTAGTTTGGACGGTAAGGCTCGCCGCGTAAAGGTTTGTAACGATCCCCGGCCGGGCCGTGTACCGATGGTTTTTTTTCGAAACTACATTTACTGACTGCTCTCAAATTGTGAAGGAAAACATCGTGAGGAAACCTGCATACGCCGAAGAAGACATTCTTAGGCGCATGTGAAGTCCACCAACCCGCACTGGGCTAGCGTGGTGGACTATAGCCCGAAAACCCTCGTTGAGAGGGTAGGCCTGAGCAACATGAAAGTAGAAATCATTATCGTCTTCAATAAATTATTCTGATGCACACCTGGGTACACAGTTTAATGTTCCATCCATAATATATAACGTTTTACACGAATCTTTGATTACGTTACGTGTACGGACGACATTTTGATGAAATGCGCCTTATGTACTGTCAGAAGAATACTCTAATCTAGATTTCTAAAGCCTAACACAGACAGACCGGCGGCGGCGCGAAAGCGTTGCGGCGGCGAATCTGCGGATCGAATATAAAGCGGACCCCTTCAGACAGGAATACCGCTTGCGGTGGCGGCGCGGCGGCGGTGTGTATGAAGAACGCTCCGCATCGCGCCGCGCCCTGCGCCGCTCTGTGTGGCGGTTCTCATAAACTACAAAGGAATACAACGCGCCGCCGCCGCTCCGCACCCGCGCCGCGCGGGGCGTACCAATCTATGCGCTAATTGTCACTCTATGCGCTAATTGTCGCTTTGTCACTTTCGCCTTCGCACCGCCGCCGCCGCGCGCGTTTGCTGCGCCGCTTTGATGTGAAGGGCTTCATACTATTTCGAACATTATCTGTGTTACGCTTATGTGACTGCGACAAGGGTAGGTATAATAAGTGAAGTAGCAATTCGTCCGGTCTGTCACATACATACAGTCCAAAAAAATGGCCTATAGTTAGCTTTTAGAGTGTCAGGGCTTGTTTAGCTTTTAGTGTTAGAATTTCTTTCTTTGAATTCAGACGATTCGACGAAGAACAATTTGACAGTCAAAACAAGTTCATTCCCTTAACAAATTACCAGTTCAAAGCAGAATGTTTAATTTATATTCAATCCTTACCACGTTGTCCGAACAACTGTATCAATACTATACGTATGTAATGTAATTTTTCCGGCTACAATGTCATTCTTTCAAATGCGTAGCGAAGAACGTGCATGGAATACTAGGATTCTAAGGGCATTTACACCTGACGATTTCATGGCTGCTTGTAACGCTTTCTTAATAAATTTTTAAATAAACTAAATTAAAATGAATATTACACTGAATCCTAAATAAAAAAAACCTTTGTTCGATCATTCTCAAGGGGGATTGAAGACTGTTTTGTTTACGGTGTCAACTAAGTAAATCATATTTATTGAATCACAAGGTTCAAATGATGATGATGGGACCCAGCTGGATGAGGTTAGCGCAGGACCGGTCGTCGTGGAGATCCCTGGGGTAGGCCTTTGTCCAGCAGTGCACGTCTGCAGGCTGATATGATGATGATGAAGGTTCAAATGAAAATGACAGCCTCCTGTAACTTACAATGCCTGGGTGTTCACATTGATTTATGTACGGTCGGGGAAAGAAAATATTTAGCAGGTAAACCGTCACCTTAAATTGACCGTATTATGAGTTATAGATACGTAATGACCGTTTTGTCTCTCATCCGCCTTCCATTACACGACAAAATTGAAGGCACCTAGTCGTATCGTGGACGTGTCGTGTGTAGGAAGTGATTCTTTTCGTGTAATGTTAGCCGCGGTAACTTCCGTTGCATATTCATACGTACGCTTGGTTATTTAATTTGTCGTGTTTTGTATCTGAATGTACGATGTTAGAAGCAGAGTTTGTTATAAGTATGTTAGTAAGTAAAAACTATTTTTTCTAGATTCTCAGTGACATAGACAGTTTTTATGTAAAACTAGCGGTTTCATTTGACTGAGAGATGCCTAGGTACGTAAAAAAAGACGAAAGTAAAATAGAAAATGTGAACTAAAAGAAAATATGGAGCTTAGCTTACGTGAATAAAAACGCTTTTCCGAACGAACTGCGAAATAGGCATTCGAGTCAGGCTCGCGGATTTGTTGGAATAGCGAAATAGGTGTCAAAGGATTTGTGCGTGGGCGCCGAAACGGTGTGAACGAATGGTACGTGAAAGCCTTTAGTAGTATTTGAGTGTCTGTTGGAATTATCATTAGTTCATACGCTGCCTGTAAAAAGTATGGAGTCACTGCAACATTTTCATACAAACGTGGTGACTTTGAGACGTTAAAAAGTATGCAGTCACTGCAACATTTTCATACAAACGTGGTGACTTTGAGACGTTAAAAAGTAAAAAGTATGCAGTCACTGCAACATTTTCATACAAACGTGGTAGCTTTGAGACCTTGGTTCCGCCAGGGATTGATCGGGGTGTGATCTGATGATGGTCATCCAGAGAGTGAATGGAGGAGGTCCACATCCAACATCTACACCCAACTGATCAGGCAAGCCGCTTTGACCAGGGTTCATAAAAAAAACTGGAAAAAAGGCATCGAAATGTCCGGAAATCCTAAAACTAAGTACTTTACATGCTCTTGGTCATCATCATCAGCCTTCACTAGTCCACTGCTGGACATAGACCTCCCCCAAGGCGCGCCACTGAACCCGATCCTCGGTTCTCCGCATCCAGTCGCTGCCAGCCGCCTCACGCAGGTCGTCGCTCCATCTAACCGGAAGGCGTCCCACACTACGCTTGCCAAGTTGTGGTCTCTGGTCGATACGACTCATCTGATCAGTTTGGTAAGTATAGCGATCTGACCATTCACTCTGTGGATGGTTATCATCAGATCACACCTCGATTAAACCCTGGCGGAGTTCAAATCACGTCGGGATCACCACTTTTATGTCGCTGCTTGCAGGAGATAAATGATACGACTGATGATCTGTAGATGCATGATTTAATATACACATTTGTCACTATTTATATTTACAGACTTGTGTTCCCAACAGGTGGCTGTTGAGCGGAGTGCTTAACTCTAGAAAAGGATAGCAGTATCCTGTGTCCCCACAAAACCTTTCCATTCCAAACCAGGTTTGTATGAAAATGTTGATGTGAACTCAATCTTTTTACTGGCAATCTTTACGTACTAGCTCTTGCCCTCGGATTTTTATCACACTAATTATAGTGAAGACTGGTGTCAAGCATATTCAGGTCAGACGTCCGAAACGGCTCCTCCTCCGGCCAGACCTTGTGTCCGATAGGACTCCTGGCTTCACGCCAATGCCATGGGATCTAAAACGGAGAGGGTTTCAGTTTGTCCACGTAGTTAGTAGTATACTTAGTAATAATTTTAGAAGTTACAATCTGTTACTACCACTGTTTCTGACCACGTATCCTAAGACGCAGCGTAGGCAGACCTCCCACAAGGTGGACCGATGGTCTGGTGAAGGTCGCGGGACCCGGCTGGATGAGGTTAGCGCAGGACCGGTCGTCGTGGAGATCTTTGGGGGAGGCTTCTGTACAGCAGTCTACAGGCTGATATGATGATGAATCTGTTACTATAGTTTATGCTAAATTTTTAACTCCTCAAAGGGGGAAATTTTATTAAGCCGTTCGGCTTCGTTCGCGTTATGATATGTTTTTTCCATGATATAAGCTATCACTGTACCAAGTTTCATCTACATCCGTTCAGCCGTTAAAGCGGGATAGAGCAACAAACTCACAAACATACAAACTTTCGCATTTATGTGGTAGAGGAATTGGGATCAGATATGATGTTTTAAACATTGATAAAAATGTCTGACATATTAAAGTAGAAAGGTCATCTAATTTCATATAACGCCATTCGTAATGGATCTGACTTTATTCAACGTACGGAAGGGTATTTCGTATGTGACCTAACTCAGTAAACGCAAGGGTCGGCCCTTTGGGACATCAATTCTGTACCTATAGGGTCACTGTCATTTAATTTTCTTATAAAGTACGATAATTATATCGCAGGCAACATTTCCAAGACCCACGCAAGTAAAGGCGCGGGTGAACGCTGGTACCCACTTGAATACAATAGCTTATAGCAAGGCCTTTTTGATAACGAATGGGTTTTCTAATTTCAAGGGAAGAGTACATTCCTTTTGAGGTCTCACAATGAACAGTGGTGGTCGGGTCGGCAAGCAAAAAGAAAAAGATAGGTTGCAGAGGACTTTATTTGGAATATTCTATTTTACTTATAATTTCATGCCTTCGTATCGGAATGACCTAAAAGCAAAACATACAAGAAAAACATCTCAGGATTGGTACAGTCTACTATTAAAGACGTTAGAATAATACGTTTAGTCTATAAGATATTTGTCCACATTTGGTGATCATCATATCAGCCTGTAGGCGTCCACTGCTGGACAAAGGCCTCCCCCAAGGATCTCCACGACGACCGGTCCTGCGCTAACCTCATCCAGCCGGGTCCCGCGACCTTCACCAGATCGTCGGTCCACCTTGTGGGAGGAGGGCCTACGCTGCGTCTTCCGATACGTGGTCGCAACTTGAGAACCTTTCTGCCCCAACAGCCGTCAGTTCTACGAGCGATGTGCCCAGCCTACTGCCACTTGAGATTCGCAATTCTTTGAGCTATGTCAGTGACCTTGGTTCTCCTGCGGATCTCCTCTTTTCTGATTCGATCTCATTTGTTGATAGTTCATAAATCTAAGTTTATTGTGGTTGAGTTTCATAGAAGGATCTCTCTCGTAGCACAAAGAGCCAAGGTCAAGTACGGCATGACCGAAAGTAGGTCGCATCTGTTTGTGTATGTCGTAAGCGTAACTGACAATTAGTGGTAGCGTCAGCATTTACATACAAGTAGAACGTTTATAGCCTCGGTGTAATTAATTGGAATAGCTATTAAGTGGGCTTGAACTTGACATGATTAAGAAAAGAAGCATCTCAGTTTTGAAAAATACCCTCATAGCGAGGGCGTATTAGCCATAGTGAGAATCATTTAGGTGGGTATCTGTAACTACTTACTATAATAAGATTTAGATGTATTGGGTTTAATTGTTTTAGGCATGAATTTAAAAAAAAGCTACTCCCATATGAATGAGTAACAAAAGCATTTTAGGGGGTGCCAAAATCGTGCCAAATGTATATCGAAATTGATACTCACTCACACATTCTCATTTTCAAACTCCATATAAATTTGTATGAGCAACTTCCTCCCGCTAATCCGCTTCATTTGTCCGCACCCCCCCTGATTTTGACACAGAATTTTTCATCGTTTCAATTTGCAAGATGCGATCTCCACAGGGAGCGCGCGCGCGACAAAAGAGGTTCGAATCTCCTTGGTTTTAGGGTTTAATGTGTTAGGTTTAAAAGTGTTAGGTTAGGTCCGGTATTCGGTCCTTGTACGTGGTCGCATTCATTGAAGAAAGAACATGTCCAACAGTGGAAGTTTGCATGCTTATTTTGATTTAAAGTAGGAATAAGTGAACTTTCAGTTTCCACCTGTCGCTACCGGTAGATATAAGTGTATTTCTTTTCCACTTATCCCTACTAGAGCGTCAGTGGCCTCGGGGATAAGACGCGACCTATGATATCGAAAGGTCCGAGGTTCGATCCCCGGTTGGGCCATGTACCAATGGGTTTTTTCTCGAAACTTAAGTACATTTACTGACTGCTCTCAAACGGTGAAGGAAAACATCGTGAGGAAACCTGCATACGCCGAAGAAGAAATTCTTAGGCGCATGTGAAGTTCACCAACCCGCACTGGGCTAGCGTGGTGGACTATAGCCCGCACGCCCTCGTTGAGAGGGTAGGCCTGAGCCCCAGCAGTGGGGACATTAATAGGCTGTTGATGATGATCCCTACTATTAGGGATACATTGGTAGTGATAGGTGTACCAGTCGATAAAATCCGTATCGATATTTCATCAATAGTAAGCAATTAGGAATGTAAAAGGTCTGTTTAGCGGTAACACTATACCTAATGATAATCTTGGCTACTGTTATGAATATTTTACGTTAGATTCTGCAAGCGGTGTCTAATTTCATTTTGATACCTATGGAATTCTTCCGAATCGCATAATGTTTTACGAAGGAACTATCCTACCTATACCTATATCTTTGGTAAGCAATATGGTCATACACATATCTTCAAGCTCCTGGAAGTAGGCAGAGAGAATGGAGCGCCAAGTATCGAGTTCCTGACGCACCTCTTTCGCTTCGCTCCGTCTCTTCATTCTATGGTATTCTATGTTTACTATCTTTGGTAAGCAATATAGTCATACACATATCTTCAAGCTATGTCTCTGGAAGTAGGCAGAGAGAATGGAGCGCCAAGTATCGAGTTCTTGACACACCTCTTTCGCTTCGCTCAGTCTCTTCATTATATGGTATTCTATGTTAACTATCTTTGGTAAGCAATATAGTCATACACATATCTTCAAGCTGTCCCTGGAAGTAGGCAGAGAGAATGGAGCTCCAAGTATCGAGTTCCTGATACACCTTTCGCTTCGCTCAGTCTCTTCATTATATGGTATTCTATGTTAACTATCTTTGGTAAGCAATATAGTCATACACATATCTTCAAGCTGTCCCTGGAAGTAGGCAGAGAGAATGGAGCGCCAAGTATCGAGTTCCTGACGCACCTCTTTCGCTTCGCTCAGTCTCTTCATTCTATGGTATTCTATGTTAAGGAATTCTAGCCGCATAAAGCTCCTATTTCTTAATAAGAGAGCCTATCGAATAGATCTGTAAGGCTCGACCCAAGTTTCACAACGTACGTACGACCTACGCTTTGTGTAGGACGTCTAGAGTGGGCGTGGCGTTATCGATGTTTGACCTTTCGGCTAAATCTCTCCCTCTGTAATCGGCTTTTAGATGTCTACCTAACTTTTGGTTTTTAGCAGTAGAATTAGTTCTAGTGGCGGGAATGATAGTTGTATTTACGGAAATTCGGCATCGAAAGTAAAGGCACAAAGGAGATAAGGGAAAAGTGTCGGAACAAAAATTCTTCAGGACCTTTTAGCAATTTGATGAGAGCATTTTTGTTTTCGAAATGGCGGAGTTGTGCTCCGATTGCGTTTTCAGGGCTCTTTACTCACTAAACCACAAGCACAAGAACACAGTGAAATGCAGTAGGCAAATAGGAGTTGAAAATGTGGTATCTTATCTCCTTTGCCAACAGCAACATCAAATAAGGGCAGATACATAAAAATCTACTGTCCCGGACTCCCGGTCACTTTCGTTCTCATTGAGTTATTCAAAACACACACAACAAACACTCGAAGCGTTCGCAATTCCGTTTCCTGTTCCAAAAGAAAAGCGTCCGCAAATCAAAGTCACTGTGTTACTGAGACAAACAAACAGGTAAACGAATTGGCAATTCACAATTCCGCGCATGTCGCGAGAGTCGCCGCGAATGCGGAATCGTTTGTCGATATTGCACTCACGTACGCATCACTAGTGCTGCCTACGTATTTCAGATGCGGACAGAGCTGAGAGATTTATTATGGGACAAACTTTTAAAAGTCTAACTTGATTTATTAATTGCAGATCAGTACAATTTGTACATTTATTTCTATATGATTTAGTATATTTGGGTCGGGACGCTCAATTTTTATTGGATTATTTATAATTAACACCACTCTTTGAATAACTGTATATTTATAAACAAAATACTGTCATAAAATCTTGATAACATTATCTAAATTTGTCCATTAATCAATCTTAGTTACAGTTACTAAAAGTTTCATTTCACCTAAATCTTTCTTGACAGGTTACCTGCAAGTTGTTAGCTTCTGTTACCAATGCTTTTGCATTAATCTGATTTGATATAATGTTATTCTTACTCAATTTATTGCGAATGTCTTGTAGATTTAGTATCACCTGTCCCGGCGATGGATATACAATTAGACTTAATGCTTACTCCTCTTTCAATTATATATTTTTAGTTCTCTACTCCATGTATCCAAATAAACGACAGAGAGATTTCACCTCAAATGCGTTGCAATAAGAGTGAAAGGTAGGTTAACGGATATTGGTTTCCACCGCTCGGTCGGCTCGCCCACAAGTGGAGTTTAAATCTTGCGTGTCAAAGTTTTAGTCTAAAGGGCAAATTACGGATTTATGATTAGGTCGGCTTTTTGTGAAGTGATCGGTCTGTTATTTTGCGGAATTGGCTGGCTTAGGTTTCAGCATTTATTTTCGTTATTTCTTTTCTTTCCTCTTTGTTTCTTTTCTTTCCTTTTTATTTCTTTTCTTAATTTCTCATGAATTTCTCCCGTGTGCGCTTTCGGGACTTCTTACAAACTTTCCATGTCTTAAATTTTTCTTTACGTTACGTTTAAGTTTTACGTTTATCACACTTCTTCACCTTACAATATCTATGTAGCACATTTCTTCGGTTTCAGGCGGCTCCTTTACATTTATCGCTTGGTTTTTCCGTTTGATGGTTACTGTCTCGAGAACTGTTCTATTTACACAAATCTCTAGTAATCACTCCGCATCGTAACGCCATAAATACAATGGCGTCGTCCGAAAATATCTTACCGTGCGGCGCGGCCGGTGGGCCTGGCGGTTTTTATAGGGTTAATTATGGCGCGATTTGGGTCACTTCGCCTCTGACTCTGGCAGATCTGCTGTTTTTGTTTTTAATTTTAATTGAGAAGGGTTGGGAGATTTTGCGGTGTTTGGATTGTATGTGGTTGAAAGCGGTCGAGAGTTTTTGTGAGTGGGGAATGTCGTTGGAAATATTTTCCCTTCCAACAGTTGTGGTATACCTACATGTTACGATCTGCTCGTCCTTGGCAGTGGTGCTTGAAGGATCGATTAATGTTTGGCAAAACAGTTGGTATTCACTGATGGCTTCGCTGTTTGGAAGGTATGCGTCGACCGTTTTGCTTAGACCGTTAATGAATACCGACGTTGCTGTGTTTCTCTTTGAGATGTTACAGAGTTAGGTTTCTTCTAATAACAACACAAACTCGTGAACCATTGGATTGCTGCTTGCAACAATGTCAAAGTCAAGTCAAAGTCAAAACCATTTTATTGCATGTAAGTACACTGGGTACATTTATACAACGTAAATTTTTATCTACCACCGCTTCCAAGGTGTTAGAGCCGGGAAGAAGAACTCAAATAGAACAAGTGCTTTGTCTAATTAAAATCCATCCAGCCGTTTGGATGATAAGAGGGAATAAAGAATTCCAGATACCTTCATAGAGACATACACGACAGATGCGAAAAAGTCGTGTGAAAATTTCCTTTCCTCTATTTATTTATATTTCGTTTTCCCAAACGCGAGCGATATCGGATAATTTAAGAGTATTCCCGACACAGTTTCCTACATAAGGTAATGCAATACCGCTGTCCCTTCGCTACCTCGTCGCCTGTAATACTTTTCCTCCCGCTCTAGCAATTTGCTCGGGTAATCTAGATGCTGTAACGAATTTAGCGTACCACTTAGAATGCCCGGGCGCCTCCGGAATTGCGTTATATCTTCCAAATTATCGTCTCGCCCCTATTAGGTTATCTTTCGAAATACGTATCACTTTACTTGCGTCTTATTTCTTCTCTTGGATCTTGACGTGCATTACTAACAAGGCGATGTTTATGTCACTTACAGTGGACCGCACGTCACTGGAAAAACTTTGACCTTGAGCTGACCTAGCCTATTAGCGAGTTTTAATACTATGGGAGACCTTTTTATAGGTACTAGTTTTGTTCTCACTGACTTGCGGTCGATCGTACAACCTCTGTTTACAAACCAATGTTTGTCCTCTCAGGCCTTATTTTCTTCTAAAACCATTCTTTTGCACTTGGCAGATCCGAGTAAAGGTTGGAACGCACCGATATCTGTTGCCATGCGCCGCACACACCACGCAGCCGGTGCAACGTCTCCCATACAGATTCATACATTACAACGAATGCACGCACACAGGTGTGCTCTGGTATGACTCTACTGCCGCGTGCTTTGGGGCCGACGAACTAAAAATCAATTCAAAATCCACTCAAGTTCAAACCCTTCGTTTACAATGTAAATATTTGAATCTTTCACTCGAAGCAGAGGCACCCTTGTCAATCAAATGTAATCGTGCGCCAACTTTCCATTTCCGGCGGCAATTTTTTTTCAGTTCGCTCTCGTCCGTTGTTTATGGCCCGGACTGTTTGTTATTCAGCTACGGTTTCTATGGCCGTACCATGAGTTTGGAAGTTCTCGTTTTAATATTGTTTAATGTTTGTTGTCTTTTCGTTACGTTTCCTTGGTAGAACGTAACCTATGCTACTTAGAGCTTAGCTCGGAGCAGTCCGACACTAACTTCGAGTTGGTTGATGAATTTTCATCGAGAGTTTGATAGCTTTGCGCGAAATTGCCGCACCATGAGTTTGGAAGTTATCGTTTTAATGTTGTTTGTGTTAATTATGTTTAAGGGTTTTTTTTGGGCTTAATTTTACATTGCCTTGGTAAAACGTAACCATGTTACTTCCATGGTGCTCAGCTTGGAGCATTCCATTAACAACACTAATTCTACTTGGCTGGCTGCCGTCGAGTTTTCATCGAGAGTTTGATAGTTGCGCGAAATTTGGCTAATTCAATTTCGTTTCAAGACTTCGCAACAGGGCCCGATTTGTTTTCAATTTAGAAGTTATTTCCCTCTAGAGAATTTCAATTTAATTGGTTCAAACATTAGCTTGTGATCTTGTCTTCAAAACAAGCCTTTTGTGTGAGTGGAAGGTTTCTTCTGTTTTCCATTAAGATAATTAGTATAATTGGTTTTTGAAATATCTACTATGTATTAAAGCGTAGGATTAAAATCCTAAAACGTAGTATAAATAACTACTACGTAGTATAAATTATAATTTATTATACTACATTTATTATATATTTTTTCAATGGCACCTCAAAACCTTGAGAACTAGTAAAGGTCATAAGGACCAATCGCCCCCACATGTCAACATTTTTTTTATAATCAACCGTCTGAATCGCTCTCTATAATAGTCAACTATGATTTTTCCTTTCAAATAAAGTATGACAAGAAATGTCATGCGTCTAAAATGAGTTGGTAGGCCATAATTTTGGCAACGATATTTGTACACTTTTGCACTGACGAAAGAATCGTCACCTTTCCTTATCTGAGCGTTGACAGAAAACATACTGACGCCCTTTTTATAAGGCACTTCGCACACTGGGTGCTTTAGGCACAGGCTTTATGCGTCGTGTAAGAAATGGACCTAATTGTTCGGCGCAGATTTGATTCATCTAAATTTACGTGCTTAAAAATGTTGACTTTTGTTAATAAAAAAGATATAATATTTGTCAAAAAAGCATACGTGTCAAAAAAAGATACGTGTCACAAATAAGATACATGTCACAAAAAATATAAGTGTCAAAAAAAAGATACGTGTCAAAAAAAGATATGTGTCAATTATTTTTCAGTACTCTACAACATAGTACATTAGAAAGAATGAATCAAATTGAAGCCGGACACTACTTGGGCACCTTCCCTCATTAGTCGCTTATTAGTACTTGGCAGTTTTTTTAGTTATACACGTAACGTAAGTAGCGCGTGAAATGCGGCTAGTTTCTACGCAATGTAACGTTGATGTAGTCGCGAAAACGCACGACGCTAAAAGTATCGTGTGTGTGTGTAGTAACCTTTAGGTTAGAACTCGGCTCACAATCCAAAGCCGTTGCGATTTTTTAACGCTGCGATTAAGCGTTTTTAACGCTACGATTTCTGGCCGGTCAAACCGAATGCAGTAAGTAGAGCACGGCACAAGCGCAGCTTAAGACGTTGTAATGTATGGAATATTAGGGAAATGACGCACCAATCGCACGATGCTACACAGCGCTGCGTAGCTACGCACTACGCGTTTGGTGTGCCATTTCCCATAATGTGCCATACATTACAACGTCTTAAACTGCGTTATGCAAGGTTGTGCTGCATTGATTTGACCAGCCCTTATCGCAGCGATTGCGATTAAAGCGCAATACAGACAGCGCGGGCGGCGGCGTTGCGATAGCGTTGCGGCTGCGAATCTGCATAAAGCGGAGCCCTTCAGACGGGAATACCGCTTGCGGCTGCGGCGCGGCGGCGGTGTGTATGAAGAACGCTCCGCACCGCGCCGCCGCCGCCGCTCTGTGTGGCGGTTCTCATATACTACAAAGGAATACAACGCGCCGCCGCCGCCCTGTCACTTTGATTTTCCCGATCCGCCAAGGCGGCTGCACGCGACAAATCGCCGCGACAGTGTGAACCCGGCTTAACAGACGCGCTGCAGATACGTCGAGAGCCGAGATAGTATAAGATTTATAAAGATGGATGTGCGACGCTCGTCCTCCACGGATATTAAAATACGCAATTTGTCACGGCCCATGCGCAGCGCGGGGACGCGTTCGAGACATCTGTCAAAAGTTTCACGCGAAACGGCGCAGCGTTTGTGAATGATAATTTTCAGTAATCTATACTAATAAAGAGGTAAAAACTGGTGAATAATTTTGCACGCTGATCTTATTTATGTTGCAAAGAACCAAATGATAGCGGGGTGTAAAATACACCTAGCGCCATTGACAAACTTTAAAACTAAGAAACTGGCATGATTAGAACGGGTAAAATTTTTTTGGGATAGCTTATATAAATAGTATACTTTACAACGCAGATGAAGTCGCAGGGCATCGGCTCGTAGTTTTTGTGATGAGGTGTTGATAAATACCATAGAGATGATAAATACATACTTAACAGTAGTGAGTAGTGAGCCTGATTCATCATCAACAGCCTATTAACATGTCCCCACTGCTGAGGCTCAGGCCTACCCTCTCAACGAGGGCGTTCGGGCTACCAGTCCACCACCACGCTAGCTCAGTGCGGGTTGGTGGACTTCACATGCGCCTAAGAATTTCTTCTTCGGCGTATGCAGGTTTCCTCACGATGTTTTCCTTCACCGTTTGAGAGCAGTCAGTACATGTACTTATGTTTCGGGAACAACCCATTGGTACATGACCCAGCCGGGGATCGAACCACGGACCTTTCGATATGATAGGCCGTGTCTTATCCCCGAGGCCACTGGCGGGCGATTTTCACTCAGGTTTATATCCTCACTAATCGATAGTATAATGAACATTTCCAATCGACAATTTTGGTACGATTTTAATTTACCGCACAATATGCACAACCACAAGCACTTAATGTGTAAAATACTATCACCATTACACATTAAAACTCGCAAAATACTTAAGAAAATAAAATAGAAGAGACGACCGTGACACTTCGCTCCTGCCAAACGAGTCCTGTGTATTGTCTGCCACCAAAACGTTGATAGTGTTGCGAAGATTGGTCCCGACGCGTAAACTAATTAGGGGGACAGGAATAGAACGCAGGAAGCGCGTTGTTTGGATGTTTAATTCGAACTCTTGGCTCTACAAGTGTTGTTTCATATTACGTGCTAATTGATATCTTTACTACGAACTAGTTTTAAAGACTTGAGAACGATTTACAGAGTAAAAAGTTAAAAAGATATCAGATAACAGACTATAGAGGCATTCGGAAAAGGTTAAAACTGGTTTTGTTCTAGGATTTTCGGTCTAGGCTTAGGATGTTCTACGATTTTCATCATCATCATCATATCAGCCTGTAGACGTCCACTGCTGGACAAAGGCCTCCCCCAAGGATCTCCACGACGACCGGCCCTGCGCTAGCCTCATCCAGCCGGATCCCGCGACCTTCACCAGATCGTCGGTCCACCTTGTGGGAGGCCTACGCTGCGTCTTCCGATACGTGGCCGCCACTCGAGAACCTTTCTGCCCCAACGGCCGTCAGTTCTACAAGCAATGTGCCTAGCCCACTGCCACTTCAGCTTCGCAATTCTTTGAGCTATGGGTTATTTCTCCTGCGGATCTCCTCATTTCTGATTCGCTCTCGCAGGGAAACTCCGAGCATAGCTCTCTCCATTACGATTTTATTATTTCTCAAATAATAATTTTAATTTCAGTTAATAACAATATTATTTTGTTTTGTTTCAGGTATGGTTGGATTTGAATATGAAAAAATCACAGCAGGCATCCTCTCGGGTATCTCTGCGGGATCTTAGAGGGGTAGGAATACCTGGCGACCTATAGAGCGGTGGTAGATGTAATGTTGACATGTATAAACGTACCCAGTGTACTTATTATAAGTTGTGAAGTCCACTATGAGCTCTGTGGTGTCGTAGACTTGTTTATTGAGAGTTCAATTGCACTCGGTCTGAAGGGCGAGCCGGCTGTGCCACTAATTCGTGCCAATGACCCGCACAATAGACTTATTGTTATCCTATACTCCACTTATCTAAAGGTTACCTGGAAATAATCCTACTAATATCATAAAAATAAATATATAATTATTATGACGTGTATGTAAGTACCTATATAAATATACATAAGGTCTTTCAACATTAACTATACAAATTTTCTTTAATAATGAAAAAGAAAGGTTTCCTCGCTATGTTTTCCTTCACCGTTTGAGAGCAGTATGTAATTAATTTTTAAGAGAAATCTTAGTGGTACATAGCACTACCGCGGATCGAACTCGGACCTCTCGACATGACAGGCCCCGTCTTTCCTACCACGCCACCGACGACGCTCTCATTCATTTATTATTTGGGTATTGTTCATTATTATTCGTAAGTTATTCGACACAGTCTTGCTACAGATGGGGTCAAATGTACCTTTATGAAGATATCTTAAGTAAGTTTTATGTGGTTTTATGCAGATCATGAATTAAAAAAATGCTACTCCCATATGGATGAGTAACAAAAGCATTTTAGGGGGTGCCAAAATCGTGTCAAATGTATATAAAAATTGATTCTCACTCACGCATTCTCATTTTCAAACTCCATATAAATTTGTATAAGCAATCTCCTCCCGCTAATCCGCTTCCTTTGTCCGCACCCCCCCCCCCCCCCGGATTTTGACACCGAATTTTTCTTCGTTTGCCATTCTAAATTTGCAAGATGCGATCTCCACAGGGAGCGCGCGCTCGACCAAAGAGGTATGAAACTTCAAGAAACATGTCTTGGTTAAGACATCTATAGTTTACTACCTGAGGAAGCTACCCGGTAAAAAAGCAGTAAGCCCAGGGCATAGTTAAGATAATCTTGCATCGTTCTGTCAACATGCGCATATCGTAATCCGTTTTGTAACAGTTTACTTTAACCAGTTGGTGGGTAGGGTTGGCAATGGTGTCGATTCTGATGGTGTACTTACGCCTTAACTAAATTTTTGTTACTTGTGCTCTTTCTTTATCTTTAAAAATAAGAAAGAGAAAATAAATTAGTTTAGCCCTGTCAGACGAGAGGGAATTTTAATTGTCAAGTTTTAAATACGTTAGTATAGGTATACGTTTTAATTTTGTTACGATATAGGTATATTTTCTTCTGTCTGGAAGGACTAAACTTATTTTTACCCGAGTAGGGTGGTGACAACCCTACTTTCCGTCCAAAGACGCGTTCCTTCCCGTATTATTTTTATCTGTGGGCCGCAGGTGAATGAACACGCATTGTTTATATTTTTTTATGGTTATTTTTAACTGAGTTTACGATATGGGGATTTCGACGCTATTTCTTTATGATGTTTACAAGATTTTCTTATTTTTATTGTCATTGCTAGTCTCTTTCAGGACTAAAGGACGTGCTAGAATGTGCTAGAAAAAATAGTTTGTTTAACATTTTTTTATAATGTTATTTTGAATTAAATAAACCTACATTTGCGAAAGCTGTGGTTTGTTTAAATTCATACTTCGTATAAACAAAATCCCACCGCGAAGTAAACACGAACACTTCTCTTTGAAGTCGGTCGACGTCTGCTATATCATTATGCAACCGTTGATTTGCTTTTATAAATAAAGCGGTTTTATTTCAATTACCATTTATACACAGTTGAGTAATGAAATAGAGAGACCACATCATGCGCAATCGGATAACCAATGGGCATCTCTTAAATAAAGGGGATTTTCTTACGGGGCCGGGAATACATAGCGACACTTGGACCCTACAGGATCTGTTGTGGCACACCCCTGTCCACCATCGGTGCTCCAATCCGTTTTTTGGTGGACTTTGTTGATCGCAGTGTTTTGAAACGTACGGGACTAAGGGTTACATAATTTGTGTTTTTTGTTTTTGTTTTTTGGAATATCATGAAAAAAAAGCTGTTAATTTTTTCCCACCATTTTCGCTGGCAAATTTTATCTAGTGTTCATTTTAGCTCAAAGCTTTAGGCCTTTTTTACAAGTATAGGAATGTAATCTATTGCGTAAAAAATCTTTTTTGCATGCGTCAAACGCTGTAAAAACTAAGCAACTCCTGTAAAAACCTATACCGCGTCTATTTTGCAAAAGATCACTGAAACAGTTCTGTTCACCTGGTTTTGCCTAACACGGCTACAGGTCAATGACTGGGCGTGGTCCTGTTTACTGCACACGATCCCAACAGTTTAAAATTATTTGCTATCTACAGGGTTGAAACGATAAGTGATCTCACTCGATTATTCATAAAACAAACAAGATATTGTAAAACTTTTTACTGATATTGCAACTGCGTCACTAGCTTCATCATCATCATCAGACTATTAACATGTCCCCACTGCTGGGGCTCAGGCCTACCCTCTCAACGAGGGCGTTCGGGCTATAGTCCACCACGCTAGCCCAGTGCGGGTTGGTGGACTTCACATGCGCCTAAGAATTTCTTCTCCGGCGTATGCAGGTTTCCTCACGATGTTTTCCTTCACCGTTTAAGAGCAATCAGTAAATGTATTTAAGTTTCGAGAAAAAACCCAATGGTACATGGCCTAGCCGGGGATCGAACTTCGGACCTTTCGATATGATAGGCCCCGTCTTCTTACATTTGCTGTGGCATGGCACTGATTACATTTTTAAAACCGTGTACAAACTTCTTGAAAAGTAACTAGTTTTCTTTAATAATCATAAAAAAATAGAACATTGTTACGTCTAAATGTTTAGCACATTATTTGTCAACATTAAAATAAAGTAAAAATAAGTTTTTTAAACAAAAAATACTTGATACATTTGAAATTGATTCAAGATTTGAAAATCGTAGTCGTGTCGTTTGATGTAAGCGCCATGCCGTGTTAAGCTGGCGTTTATACGGTCGAGTAGGCTTGGACATGACAATTTGGCCGCTCCCGGCTCCCAGGCTTAATGGTTATGGAGAGGGCGGTGGGACAAGTGCATCCATTGAGCGGCCCAAAATAGCCACGTATTGTACCAGCACGTCGAAATTGTGCTGAATTTTAAATCTATCATCTACTATGTTTATGCTTGTTATGCAGAATCCGGATGATTAACAAAATCTGTCAAACTGTAATTCAGGTTGTTGGCAGATAGTGCTCTGCTCTGTACTATCCATTTTTCTTACATTACAAAAACAACCTTTGCCGACCAAAAACTAAGGATTTATACAGATTTTTCCGAAATTCATCAATGCTCCCATGCTCATCATGCGCCGTTTTTTTTTTCAATTTTAATACAATTGGTGACAATTTTATTTTTGTCGCTTACGATAAGTTGGAGGGGAGGATTTACGATAATAATGTTAGGTCATAGGGCTCGATTTTTGCATAATTGCAGGTAGCGGGTCAACCGGTCCGGTAGTTTATGAATTTACCTATACTTTTACGACAGATACTTTTGTCGGTACGTTTTCACGTAACCGTAAATAAAAATTTTAAAGTAGGTTTTGGCTTGGTAACAAGACCTTTAAGCCATATCTTATTTTTAATTTTAAGTCTTATTTCTTATATATATTTAAACCGGTGGTTACAGCACGGTCTCCACAAAAACAGAGCACGACTAGAGTTAGTCGGCGATTTTCACTAAGGTTCTTATCCTCACTAAATCGATAGAAACTTCAATGAAGATTTCCAATGATCAATTTGGTACAATCTGAAAGAGTTGTTACACGCTTTTATTTTAATTTTCCGCACAATATGCACAACCACAAGCACTTAATGTCTAAATACTATCACCATTACACATTAAAACCCGAAAATAAAATAGAAGAGACGACAATCACACTTCGCTCCCGCCAAAAGAGTCCCGATAATAAATAAATTGGACCACAGAATTAGTTATTTGTTAAGCAAGGCTGCAAACTTGGTTATTATTGTGCGAGTACTAGTATTGAAACCTAAGCAAGCGAAGGATTCTAGGATCTCTCGCTTCGCTCGTGGTTCAAAGATAGAATCTTGAGCGTAGCGAGGGTTTCAAAGGTACGAGACGCAAAATAACTTTGCTGCCGAGCGCAACACACAATTTTTCACCTCACTACAGCGAGGAAAATACTAGGTAACCACAAATAATAATAACCGCAATTAGAATTGACCACTTCTTTAAATGTCCACCTTCTACAAATTAGAAGAAAAGTTTTAAAGTTTTTTTCCAGGTGCAGTTTTTCACGCAGATTTCGAATGAGAAAGTATACCCTTCCGAGCTTGTGATGTGAAAAGGTAATTTGTACTAACTTCGCTTTCCAACTGCACTTTTTTAAATCGAATCCCTCCTTGTTTCCTTTTCCCCTGCGCCGTGCTTAATTAAATCCCTTCAATCGTAAACAGTGCCGTCGTAAACAACCGGGGGTGCTGTTTGTTTTCCTTAATCATTAGCTCGTTGCGATTTGACGCCAGCGCGGCGGCTGGTTTACGACGGTCATTCAGGGTGTTGTGATGAGTAATCATCAGCCTGCATAGTCCACTGTCGGCAGTAGGCCTCCCGCCCCAATTTCCCCGGGACGCCCCCCGACTAGATGGAGCGACGATCTGCGTAAGGCGGCTGGTGGTGGTTGGATGCGGAGAACCGAGGATCGGGTTCAGTGGCGCGCCTTGGGGGAGGCCTGTGGCCAGGCTGATGATGTATGTGAGTATCATATCAGCCTGTAGACACCCACCGCTGGACAAAGACCTCCCCCAGGATCTGCATGACGACCGGTCCCGCGCTAACCTCATCCAGCCGGGTCATACGCTACTGCCCCAAAGGCCGTCGGTTGTACGAGCTATGTGCCCAGCCCCCTGCTACTTGAGCTTTACAATTCTTTGAGCTATGTCGATATTATTTAAGCCGATATTATTTAATTTTAATTTAATTTAATTTATTCTTACATAGCATTACAGAAAAAAAACCAAATGTCGGCGACCTTAGTGCTCTTCATTTCTGATGTATGTGATACCTACTAGCAAATCTTTTATAGTAACATTAAATAAATAAATAATAAAAATAAAAAAGTAAAAAATCTTTTGAAGAGTCATTCTTTTCTGTTTTCATTCATTTTAATTTAATACCTATTATTATTTATATTTTTAATCTTATATATATGTATTATACATTTATAGAATTATTTATTGATGTTCATTATTGTACGTAAGTGTAAGACACTGGATTAATTAGAAGTCCTCGATTGTCGGGTGTAGGCCTCCTCCAGGCATAGCATAGAGTTAGTATACTAACAACTCTCTGAGGCATAGCCATTCGTCTCTACTTTGTGCCGTGCGGGTAGTAACTAACATTAATCAAACAAATTTCTTCACCGATAACGGTTGTACCCCCCCCCTTGTTCAAAGTAACTAACATTAATCAAACAAATTTCTTCACCAATAACGGTTGTACCGGGCCCCTTGTTCAAAGTAACTAACATTAATCAAACAAATTACTTCACCGATAACGGTTGTACCCCCCCTTGTTCAAAGTAACTAACATTAATCAAACAAATTTCTTCACCGATAACGGTTGTACCCCCCCCCCCCCCCCCCCTTGTTCAAACTCCATCAAAATGACGAGTCGATGACATGCTGTTGATATTTCCCATGGTACAACCGACCAAACAGTCAGTGTCAACATTACTCCGACGATGTAAGGCGTGAGTGTTGTTGCAGTGTTACCGACTGTATACGCCCACTTGACGTGTGTGAAGCTCTGCTATCGGGTACTTACTCCTATGATGGGTCGTAACATGATTACGGGAATTGGAATTCGTGGCTTTTAACTTAATACATAATGTAATAAAATAATAGTTAGTGATATGCCATCTAATCTGCATTAAAGCACAATTTACAATGTCCCTGTCTGTAGCCAAGTTGAATACGCGTTTTTCTTCTTCTTTATTAATGAGTCGAGTCGCATAGCGACTCCGTTAGGCCACGGTACAAATTTCGCTACTAGCTACCCCTAGTCTGCATACATCTCCTAACTAAGCTGAACAGGGTACCAGCCTCTGCCGATAATGGAGAGGCTAACACCCCGTTGCAGCTGCCGACGTCGTAGGCGCTTCTGCTGGGTCTGATTGTCTCGGTCCGCACACACTCCATCAGCACGTGGTAAATATCCTCTACTGCACCACATTCGGTGCAGTTGGGAGATGGGACTTTTTTCATCAAAAAATACTTATGTGGCGTGGTTTTATTCATTAAAATGAAATCAACTGCCTGTTAATATTTCCCCACTGTTGGAGTGAGCCCTACCCACTCAACGAGGGCGTTAGGGCTATAGTCCACCACGCCACCCAAGTGCGGGTTGGTGGACTTCACATGTACCTATGAATTATTGATGTTTTGTTCCACCGTTTGAGAGCAGTCGCGATGTACTTAAGTTTAAAAAAATTAATTCCTTGATGTTTTTCTCCACCGATTGAGAGCAGTCAGTATGTACTTAAGTTTCGAGAAAAATCCATGCATGGCCAGGGATCGAACTCGGACATCTTGGCATGACATACCGCGTCTTCCCCATTATTGCAGCTAGGGTCTATCTACTTTAATGCAAATATAACAGTATAATAATTCACTGCTACACCGCATGCAATGATGTTCTTTCACGAGGCCCCGGTCCGAAAAACCATCATGGTTTGGTTGCCGCAGAATTTATAAAATAATCTTCCAAGTTTGTTCCTATAAATTTTCATGATCATCATCATATCAGCCTGTAGACGTCCACTGCTGGACAAAGGCCTCCCCCAAGGATCTTCACGACGACCGGTCCCGCGCCAACCTCATCCAGCTGGGTCCCGCGACCTTCACCAGATCGTCGGTCCACCTCGTGGGAGGCCTGCCTACGCTGCGTCTTCCGATACGTGGTCGCCACTCGAGAACCTTTCTGCCCCAACGGACGTCAGTTCTACGAGCGATGTGCCTATAAATTTTGCCGCGAGCATAATCAGCCTATTTCCTCTTTATTCGAGGTCAATTATAAGAAGTATTAGATACTGTATTTCGATTGCCATACGAGAGGAAATTGGTTTTTTTTTCTGTCTATTTCTAGCTTAAGTGTCACTTAGGGGGAGAACATACGTACGAGAGGACGGTGATGATTGTTTGTGGAGTGCAAAGCTGGCGCGCAACTGTAATAGTTTTGACGGTTGTTTATTCGAATGGGGGGTGGTGTAGATTTAAAAGGTTTTAAGTCTGTGGAAGAAATTGTTTTGAAATGAGTGATGAACGAATTACGACGCAAAATATATTGAGCGAATGTGATTGGTATTAGGAGCCGGGAACGACCTAGACTGACATACGAGGATCAGACAGAGCGCGTGCTCACAGACGGACACGTGCAAAACACTCGCGAGTACGAAGAGAATGATGAGACTGAGTGAAGGGAAAGAGGTGTGTCAGGATCGCGATACTTGTTGCTCCGTTCTTTCCGCCATTGCAGATAAATTATCTGTATCAATTATATCTCTTGATTAAATGCAAACTTCTTCATCATTATTAACAAACAAGTCAGTCGACGCCCAATTTTGGACATAGAGCATACCTATCCAATCGCTTCCGGCTTCCTTGTGCCTCTCCAGTCCAATTTTATCTCAAAGCGGTTGAAGAATTCACTAATCAAGTCATTAGAACATTGTTGTGTGCCCAGCCTTGCGTCTGAGGTCATAAGAGTCATAACAATTTCGCCCGGAGGCATTATTTGATCATTACGGGTCACTCTCTTAACGGTGAGATCGTCGCGCGAGTGTGATGACCGGCATTTTTTTGCGGTTTGCTTTTTTGCTTGTTCAGAAAAAGCATAGGTCACACATAAAGAAATTAATACCGGTTTGCGTACCTACTTATTAGTTATTATATCCTAGTTCTACTAATATTTATAAAGATAAACGCGAAAGTTTGTATGTTTGTTGCTCTTTCACGCTGTAATGTATGAACGGATTTTGATGAAACTTGGTAGGTACAGAGATAGCTTATATACAACATTCTCTGCCTGCTGCGCCAAAGGTCGTGGGTTCGATTCCCACCCGGGAGCAACATTTGTGTGATGAGCATGATAACTGTTGGTTTTCGGATTCTGGGTGTTTGTATGTATTTAAGTATTTATTTAAAAGTATTTAAGTATGTTTATCAGTTGTTGAGTACCCATGTACAAGCTTCGGCTTAGTTGGGACTAAACAGCCGAGTGTAAATTTGTCCAAACATTATTAAAAAAAAAAAAAAAAACATGTAGGCTACTTTTTAGCGCGGTAAAGTGTTTCCACGTGAAAGGAACTCATTTCACGCAGGCAAAGCCGCGGGCAACAGCTGGTACATACTAAAACCAAACCACGAGTTTTTGCGTATTGCGTGGTTTTTGTATGCCATGTGTTGGAGCAGATGTACAAAGTTATTGATTTGGATATTTATGTTTTCGTTAGAATGGGGGACAGTTCAAAGTCAAAAGTAAAACTATTTTATTGCATGTAAGTACACTGGGTACATTTATACAATGTCAATTTTTTATCTACTTCAAATTTTAAAGTTGGCTATCATCATCATCATATAAGCCTGTAGACGTCCACTGCTGGACAAAGGCCTCTCCCAGGGATCTCCACGACGACCGGTCCTGTTGGCTATGGTTAAGTTGGCTATATCCCAATTCAAATATAACAGTAGCGGAGTTCGTTTTACAGTAAAGTCAAGTTAATTTACCCCACTTCTGTTTAAGTAGTCCTTAGGGTAATCTTATTCGCTTCTGGATTCAAAACTTACGTCATAGTTGCTCTTAGATAACATGTAACCTTGTCGGCAAAGCTAAAAGCTGTCGTCAAAAGCGCCGCCCTCCCTTGTGATGTGCGCCGGCGGACGTGTCACACGCGTTATTATTGTAGGGTCTGCGTGCGTGAAAGAGATGCAAGATAATTTGGGAGAATAGTAAATGAGGGAGTTGGTCTAAAAATAGATTTAATTGGCTCATTGAAAGGGGTTTTGTGTGACATATTTGACATAAATATAATACCGACTTAGTCAGCAGCAGCAGTAGACGTTGAAGGATATGATAATGATGATGATTCATCATCATATCAGCCTGTAGACGTCCACTGCTGGACAAAGGCCTCCCCCAGGGATCTCCACGACGACCGGTCCCGCGCTAACCTCAGCCATGAAGTTGATTACGACTCACAAATTATTTTTGCGTAGACACCGCCTGTTACCTATCTGCCTATCTGCTCTACATGCATGAAATCAACACACTTACCCACATCCGTTCTGACGAGATATTAGACAAATTGTGTCCGTCCGTCATTTTGTCATCCTTGTGTATTCACGTCCATTGTCTGTCATTACCATTGTTTGTGGAGGATTAATAGCAGGTCGTTACTTGCGAGTTTTCGCTTTCTAGCAATCAGTCTTGAAAGTCGTCACGTGGAAAATAAATGTGGTTGGATGGTCGGTTTTGGGTTATTCGAGGTACTTGGTTCTTTTAAAAAAGAGTGAGGTTCGAGGCGAAGAGAGAAAGATCCATAATAAACGAAGAAGAACTATAGTCCTCAGGGTGACAAGAACGCACTTCTTGCCTTTGCACTGTTGTAGGCAGCAAGACCACTCTCGGCTGCAATGAATTCGTTTCAATGGCCATTCTCATACAAACGAGGTCGCTTTGTGCCCTTATATCTTTGTCAGGGAACGACTTGCGTGAGATCTGATGGTGACTGTCCGGAGTCTGTACTCCGGAGGAGGTCCACGCTCACTTTTTGACGTCATTCTAAAATGAACCATATCGCCATAGCCTAAAGTACAAAATCTATGGTGGTAAATTTGTCAATGACGTCAAAAAGTGCGCAGGCAAATTTCCGCTTGGTTTACGCAGTCCCTAACTGATCAGGCAAGCCGTTTCCACCATAGACTAGTCAGAACAAGAAAAAATCTAAAACAGCGTCAAAATGTATGGAAAGCATACGCAGGATTCTGACAAAGGCCCAAAATGACTAAGGCCTTGACGAGACAATATTTTCGTTGTTATTAATGTTTGTGTCTCTTAATCTTTACAGAACAGTGCACCGATGTGGGAGGAGTTCATATCGAAGGCAACGAAGCTTCACTCCGCATTGAAGTGAGTACTACATTTATTCTTAAACTAGCTGTTGCCCGCGACTTCGTCCGCGTGGATTTTGGAAGTAGGTACCTATCTCTGCTATGTACAGACATACATCGTCTAGTTATAATTTTCCAATGGTAAAATGGATCATTCTAAGTACCTTCACCATAATTTAAGGTATACCATACCTTCAGGAACAAACTATGAACACCGTATCCAATTTGGTGAAGACAGATAAAAATTTAAAAAATTGTTGTTTTCACTTCTATTGCTCATAAGACATCATATCAATTTTTATTATACGTGTGTATTTTATAACTAATACAGTATGGGCAAAACCAAAACCATAGGAGATACAGGGAAACTGTCTTAGGAACCTTTAGGTATTTTTTCGTGATAACAATTTTGACATAGTAATCGGAGCAGCTGGAGTTCGGGTGGCATGCATGAATAAGTAGTAAGTTCCTAAGTACATTGCACAGTCTGTTTTATAAGAAAACATTTTATTAAATTTGACTAACTTCTGCTGCTTGGATTTTTTCTTCCGGTACAATAAAATGATTCTAACATGAAACTAAGTCGATACGCATTTTTTAAAAATAATAAAAATTATTTTTCACTGGCGTTCTATGAGAAAACATTTTATTGAATTTGACTAACTTCTGCTGCTCAGATTTTTTTCTTCCGATATAATTAAGTGATCCCTACATGAAACTGAGTCGAACCGCATTAAAAAAAATATGTGCAAATTGTCTCATTTTTATGGACAACACACGCTTGACCAAAAAATTTCTATGTCAAAAGACACTTTCCCTGCATCTCCTATGGTTTCGGACTTGCCTATACTGTCCCAGTTAAAAAAACACTGATATCTCCTATGTCTATGACATCGTCTTGTTACGTTAAATGATTTATCTGTAAATGACGATAACTTTTTTCGCTGTCATCCGATTTCAATGAAACAAAGCCTATAAGTTGCGCCAGGCTGTGCTTAATCTACCTGTGAAAACCGCAAGAAAATCCGTTCAGTAGTTTCGGAGATTAGCGATTACAGACAGACAGAAAGACAGAAAGACAGACAGACAGAAAGACAGAAAGACAAAAAAATTTAAAAACGCTTTTTTGTGTTCTGTTACTCTTTTTATATCGTCCACACTCATTTTTTTATAAATTTATTCAAAGTACAGACACACGGTTTCTACAGATTTATTATAAGTATAGATTTCGCCTTCGCAAAAAAAATCATGCATAAATAATATACGTGGTTTGCCTCTTTTTGGGTTGGAACTTTTAATAAAGGAATTTATAGGGCACCGCAGGCATACCCAGCAACAATTTGATCATTTGTGTCAGCCCTTGTTTTTAAATGTTACCTCGGATATCAAAGAGTCCGTCAATAAAGGATACGTACAATCAACAGCCTATTAACATGTCCCCACTGCTGGGGCTCAGGCCTACTCTCTCAACGAGGGCGTTCGGGCTAATAGTCCACCACGCTAGCCCAGTGCGGATTGGTGGACTTCACATGCGCCTAAGAAGGTATAATCTCAATGTGAAAGCGCGAAAGTCTAAAATGTACTAATGTACTTAAGTCTCGAGAAAAAACCCATTGGTCACATGGTCCAGCCGGGGATCGAACTTCGGATCTTTCGATATGATCGGCCGCGTCTTATCGCTATCTATATGATGACGCTCTCTGAGGATACGTACGTTGTACCTAATTAGTGTCATCACAAAAGTTGGTGGGTGGTGTAGTAGTTTAGTTTAATTTCTAATTTCCATGTGAACCCATCATTGTCGGATTCTTAATGCTTCAGCATTATGTAGGGTTTCCTTTTCCACAAGTTTTTCTAAACGTTGTTATTTTACGCAGTCATGTTATTTTACAGGTCAGCGGTTGTCGCAATTGCTGCGTTTCTGGACGCATTCCAGAAGATTGCAGACGCAGCGACCAATGCTAGAGGTGAGTCGTTAAGATACCGTTATAAGACAACTTCGTGAAATTCTCTAAAGATGGCTTTGCTTCACAGGCTTTTGTCAATTTCTCGCCATGTTGGACATTTGATGATACAGTCAGAGTTTTCTGTCGAGGTTCTGTACTTTTTTAACAAACTGAAATATCGCTCGTTAGGATCATTCATTTTCATTTATTTTGTATCAACAAACATTGATAAAATGTATCCCTTTTCAGGGGTACATTGTAATGTAAGCTACAAATATGAAATACGAATTTGAGTACCTTTACATAAGGCGTGAAATTGAATAGGTTGGCTCGAAATAATGTCAAAATAATGAAACAATTTAGGATAAACGGTATTCTCACTACCAACCATAGTAGATATTGTCTGGTATTAATACTATACCTATTCATATTTAATGCGCGTAGTGTCAGTAGTACCATTGATGGTACAAGTGACACAACTTTGTATAATATTATGTTTATAGGGTATCTATCAGCGAACGACATCTTAGCTTTTACACTTTCATGACCAAATATTTTGTGTACATTATTGGAAACTTCTAATGAAAGCGTCATTATTTACATTAATTTATCTAATCTAAGGTTTAATTTGACTGCGGATCCAAGAGATGTACTCAAACACTTTAGTGTACACGCCTGGTATGTTGTCCACGCCGCAGGGCGTGGGGCCGAAGCTGACGATGCCGATGATGTAGAAGTGTCTGTCGATCTCGTACATGAGGGGGCCACCGGAGTCGCCCCTGCAGGAATCCTTGCCGTCCTCGCCGCCGGCGCACACCTGACCCTGCCACAGGGCTACGTTTCGGCTTAGCGCTTTCTCGTAGGCCTGTTGACATTTCTGGGAAAGAGAGAAAAAATTTCATAGCGTTAAGATATCTTTGGTGCGTGCTCGCGGCCCCTTAAAGAGGCGAAAGAAGCATTCTATGGGTGTCAAAATCGTGTCAAATGTATGACAATACTGTGACTCACTCACACATTCTCATTTTCAAACTCCATATAAATTTATATTAGCAACCTCCTCCCACTACTCCGTTTCCTTTGTCCGCACCCCCCCTGTAAAACCGTGGCAACATTGGTTCCCATACTTAATATGCAAGATGCAGTCTCCACCAAAGAGATTCGAACCTTCCTGAAAACTTTAGAAACGCGTTGATTTGCATTTTTTTACGATCTAAAGTGGCAAATGGACATACAGCCTGCCTATAAACTCGCGGCAATTTTGTCAATTTTCCAAATAGAGTACAAAATGTTTTATTTGGCGCACTGAAAAGCAACAACAAAATTAACAATTTTGCACAAAAAATTTAACTATATGCAGTCGACACGAATAGGGGTCTGCCAGAGTCGATTCGCGGAAAGGCGTGTGATACGTCACACTGCCCATAATGAGAGCCACACGGGGCTCTGACTCAGCATATTCTGCGCTAGTTTTCAGTGGAGTTTCCTACCAGTGATGTACCTTACGTACATCTACTCATACAAGTGCTCTGCCACCCTGCCTGGCTGACCCATTGCACTGGCATTGCTTGCTACCCTTTAAACCGGATGGTAACGAAAGACGGCAATGTGCTTTTTGACAGAAATTGTTCAGAGGGATCTGAGAATACTCCCCCTGGTAAAAGTATCTTCACCAATAATCTTACATCTAGAAAATCTTACCGCATTTGATACAAATGGTAGATCCACGTGCATCTTTTTTGGGCTCTGGCGTAAAGTGCTGTTTACTGCCCCCCACCCAGCCGCGTAGAAGGAGTTTGCTAGAGGGAGTGACGCTGTGACGTCAGTTGCTGGCAAGCATATGGGTCGGATGAAATCTAAAAGTAAAAGGATGAAGTTAACTTCACTGTTTATGTTTTATAAGACAGTTTCTAACACGGTAATGGTTTTTTGTGAATGAAATTTAAATTTGCATATCATTTGCAATTGCCATGCATTCTACTATTAAGCGTCCCTATAAGGTGTCGTGTTACTCGTGGCCAAACTTGATTGCCAAACTAGTTTGGCCATAGGGAAACTTAATTCCTCGTAGCCAAACTACAAGTAATAACACACTGTATATACATGCCATCTTGGCCATGAGGAAACTTTACCAACCTGTATAAGGTGCCAACTCGGTCAGCCTCAGCAGGGCAATGTCGTTTCTCTTATGTCTGGCGTTGGGAGAGTATTGCGGGTGCGCTATGATTCTCTCGATCGGGATGATGGTGACACCCTCATTGCAGTCCAGGCCGCCGCCATTGGTTACGGCGCAGTCCTGACCGTCGTTTGACGTGTCGTACTCAGCAAGGCGGACGTTGGTACTGGAAAAATAATGTTATTGAGATCTTAATAGATTTATTGGCACGTTTAATTGAAAGTCAAGAAAAGTAACTTTAAGAATTTTTTTGCCATAACTTTACTTACTTTACTGTTATACAATAGGCCAGGAGCTGCTAGCACGATACCGAAGTACGGAAGGACAACTCCAATTTAAGAATAAGAAGTTTAAAGTAAATGAATTTCAACTTACGGTGTACCCACACTGGGGTCGTATCCAACCACACAATGGCCGGCGGTCAGAACATATCTTCCGCTGATGAGAGCTCCGCCGCACAGCAGTCCTATCTTGTTCTTACTGACGTACTCTATGATCGCCAGCCACGGGTACTGGTCTACGGTTGTTGCAAATCCACCTGGAAAGTAAGACTCAGCACTTTACAACAAGGCAATAACTGCGTTATTATTCGAGGTGATAGTGCCACTACGGCGATAAAAATAGATGGTGGGAGCACCATCATCCCTTGTGTCATCTTCTGTCATTATTTTAGAAGTGTTGGTAGTATTCTATCTATCAAATTTATTCAATAACAATAAAATATGTGTTTGAAATTTTGCGTCTTCTATTGCACAGTTTTTTGGTAACTTCAAGATCTTTAAGTCTGAGAAGTCTTACCAGTTATTTTGTCACTAGACTCGCTATCTCTGCCGCAGCATCGGGTCTTAGGGTCCGGGGGCGCAGCGGTCAGCTTGCATGCCCCTTTCGGAACTGTTGCGGGGGTGGAGCCACGAGCCGGTCCGCAGCAGACGCTGTACTGTTCTGAGCCGTCGCATCTGTGGCACAAAATGGAGGATTGTTGACGCCTTTGAGATTGGTGTGGTAGAGGTTTATTCTAAGATATAGAAGCCTGGTACAGCTTACCCTAAATTCGAGGACTACAGACTCCTATCCCTTTAACGGCATAATAGCTTTTTTGCAGCAGACTCTTGGGAATGGAAGCAATAATTAAACATATGGGCTGATAGTTCCCATAGGGTCGAGTTGTCGCTGGATATATAACAAGATCAGAGAACGAGGGCTTACAGACGGAATCGTGAAGAGCACTCGTGCCAAATGACTAGCATGTATGAAGTGAATGATGAGTTAGTGATTGTTGTTTGTATTACTAACACAGCTTGAATATTTTGTACTGCGAAACCGTTGTGGTCGCAGTTTGAAATAAATTATGATGATGATATAAATCCCTTAGTTAGGATATAGCGTGAAGCTTTGTATTTGTGTATGTATAATTAATTAGTTTTTGATGCCTCTTGGGATCGATCGGGCTGTGCAGGGTTGTACCAGGATCGAATGTGGTTGAAATCGTCTTATTTGATTGACTATCTATTGGGCCGGCTGTCCTCTTGTCGTAGAGATACTGTCCCGGTCTTTGTGTCATATCAACAGCCTATTAACATGTCCCTACTGCTGGGGTTCAGGCCTACCCTCTCAACGAGGGCGTTCGGGCTACAGTCCACCACGCTAGTCCAGTGCGGGTTGGTGGACTTCACATGCGCCTAAGAATTTCTTCTTCGGCGTATGTAGGTTTCCTCACGATGTTTTCCTTCACCGTTTGAGAGCAGTCAGTAAATGTACTTAAGTTTCGAGAAAAAAACCCTTTGGTACATGACGGGGATCGACCTTCGGACCTTCCGATATGATAGGCCGCGTCTTATCTCCGACGTCACTGACGCTCACTTGTCTGTCTTTGTGCACTTGCCTGGAAGTCTGCAGATATGCGACGGCGTCCTTCGAAACTGGTGGTTTCAGCATGGCGGCGAGATGCGGACACGTGTATATGCCCACACATTTTCCTGACTGCCAATCGGGCGTGAAGCAATCATCTTGCGTTTGGGGCGACTGAGCCTGCGTTCGGGCTGGGCAGCATACCTACAAATGCAGATATTTTATTGACTTTTGGGCAGAGTGGCGGCATGCTAGTTGGTAGTGTTATTATCAGAGGTCGGCGGGAATGTGCTGTTTTTACGTCATTAATGTCATGTAGTTGTGTCTTGTAGATATTAATATGGATATGATCCTTAAAGAAATATTAAAAGCAGACATAACTGAAATTTTTTTTATTGTAAATTTTCTGTGCTATTGTAATAATAAACTATATTTTTTTCTATATTTTCAATTTTTAAAGAGTTTCGCCTTGAGTTTAATATCATTAATCACATTCCTTAGGTTCTAATAAAATTCATTTATTTTGATGGCGACGTAAAGCTCGTAGCAGAAAGGCAGACTAATAAAATCATTTCTTTAGTTTATTATAATTGCACATGGGGCATTTATCATTGAATGATAAGGTATGTCCATGTTATGCAAAAACTGAAAACAGCACTACATTTGAAATAATGTCAATATAAAATTAAAAAGATAAATTAATAATAATAATAGTTCCTAAATCTAAATTAATAATAATAATAAATTTCAAATTAATAAGTCATGCAATACCTAAATGTCAATAAATAGATAGTTAAATGTTAATTGTTTAAAGCTTAAAAGTCATAGGTAGGTAAGTCAAGGTAGACTGTGTATTTAGGTATGTGTTTTGTTTTGTAGCAGAAAATAAATACATCTTTATATTCTTCTAGTGCGCTCGCCTCGCATTCATGGGGTCGAGGATACATACCCTGGGACCGTATCTGCCAATGAGTTTTTCAGGATGTCGGTTTTGTAGTTTTGTATAGTAGAATATATTAGAAAATGTTAAGTAGAAAAGGTCGTTTTGGTTGAGTTTCCAAAGGTGATTTATCCGGCATCACCTACTCTACGGATCTACATAATTTCATTAATTAAGTATGGAAAATTCAGGTTCGCGAGGTGGCGAGGTTGGCGAGGTGGATGAGGTTAGCGCAGGACCGGTTGTCGTGGAGATCCTTGGGGGAGGCCTTTGTCCAGCAGTGGACATCTACAGGCTGATATGATGATGAGGTTCGCGAGGTTGTTCTATTAGTACCCACTTGCAGTATTTGACGCAAGACACGTGGACCCATAACATACAAGATTTTACAGCTAGGTAGTGTCAAAACTATGTTATTGCATCTAAGTACACTGGGTACATTTATACAACGTCAATTTTTTATCTACCACCGCTTCCAAGGTATTATATAGAGCTGGGAAGAAAGTGATATAGTGGCTTCAAGCCTTGCTCGATTGTAAATATTGCTTGATTTGTATCCACTTATTAACAGGATTTACTAGTTTTGTAATGTTTGAAGATCGCCTAACGTCTTTCAATAGAATGCAGCCCAACAGGAAAATATGAAATCGTTAATCTGGCGTAGTGGCAGGTAATTCTGTTTGAGAATATAAAATTATTGAATAAAAAACAGCAAAGTATACTTCGTACACAAAGCGCGGGTTCCGTCAATTAAAATTTTCGTTAATCTCGTAGTTTTTGAGTTATCTGGCGAACAGTACGCCTACCATGAGTTGTCAACGTCAACACACGTTAGCGATACGCTAGCGGGTACGTAAAAAACTATCTATGCCTCTCTGTCTTTCTTAATTAGTCGAAAAGAGATAGCACTATTAAGTATTTACGTGTACGCTAACGTGTGTTGACGTTGACAACTCATGGTAGGCGTACAGACGGCGAGAAACTAAGTGACTATACTGACCTTACTAAGTCTTATCTGTGGTAGTATAAGGTCTTTAGCGTTTATTGGCCTTTTGCGTTTTGGGCCGTTTGCGACGGAAGGGTTTGTTTTTTTTTGTTTCTCGTATCATAAAAGTGTTAACGTGACAGGTGAATCCAAGAGAGAGAGATATTTTTGCGGACATACAAAATGTTCTCAAAAACGTATTGACTGGCTACCTACCTCTTCGAAGGAACCCTAAAAACAAGATGCTGTTAGGTTGGCGTTATGTTTGTTTAACCTCCGTAAGTCAAATAACGGACAAAGTATTTAGTTTCCTAGTGTTTTGAAATGAATATAATTTATGGTCTTATAGCCGCATCCTACTAATATTATAAAGGCAGGTAAGTAAGGATGTTTGTTACTTTATCTTTGCCCCATCAAAAGCGAGCGCGGCGGGTTTGAAAGCTAAATAGAATACCAGGGGTAGGATTTACCTTTGGCATGTTTCCCTCGTAACCACATTGCGAACTCCTCAGCAGCTGTATGTCTTGCTGCGACTTGTTGGGTTTGCTGACGATGGCCATCAGCTCGCTGCAGTCGTTTAGGGAGATGCAGCTACCGCCAGCTCCGCTTGGGGTCGTGCATGACGACTCTGAAATGTTTCAAATCAAAACATCAAATCAACAGCCTATTAATGCAGAGGCCTACCCTTCTATCGTCCACGACGCTAGCCCAGTGCGGGTTGGTGGACTTCCCATGCGCCTAAGATTTCATTCTGTGGCATTTCCTCACGATGTTTTCCTTCACCGTTTGAGAGCAGTCAGTAAATGTACTTAAGTTTCGAGAAAAACCCATCGGTACATGTCACGGCCGGGGATCGAACTCTGGGTTTTAATATTTATGGCTAGCGAACTGCAAGCATCATATTCTAACTATTAAGTATAGGTAGGTATTAGCCAGCGAGCTTTCATACTAGTATATCGTTTGAGGAAAATTTAACGAAAATATCAAAATAGTCCAGACAAACTCAATTCATTTCAATTCAATACACTTTATTGCACATTTAAATATTACAGACAAAAAAGAGAAAAACAGATACAGTAATGTACATCTAGGCGGTCTTATCGCTAAGAGCGATTTCTTCCAGACAACCTTTGGGTAGAGAATTTAGAGCCAATTAGAAGGTAGGTTGTGCATTAGCATATTTTAATAATCTACATACACTAAAATACATAGGTATACAAAAAAAATACATACACACATACATGCATACATACATACAATGTATTCGATAACAACAAAGTTCTAACATTGTTTTTAAACATTTATAATGTCATTCCACTACTTTATGAATACGAAAATTTTGATGCTTATTACTCAATCACGTTATGAAATGAAATATAACCAGTTTTTTTTTATTGCTACGGGGGCAACAAGCAGGCGGGCCTCCTGATGTTAAGAGGTCACTGCCGCCTGCAACACCCGGGGGGTGCGCCGCGGTTGGAGTCATAACGGCTGAACGGATTTTGATGAAACTTGGTACATCATATCCTACAATTTTTAACGCGGATGAAGCCTAGCCACGTACACTTAATATTGATTACATAATTTTAGCATAATCTTGTCTGAAAAAAAATACTTAATTTTTTTTATTATTAGGTATACCTAGATTTGATCATTAACATGTCCCCACTGCTGGGGCTCAGGCCTACCCTCTGAGCGAGAGTGTTCGGTTCAGTTCACCACGCTAGCCCAGTGCGGGTTGGTGGACTACACATGCGCCTAAGAATTTCTTCTTCAGCGTATGCAGGTTTCCTCGCGAAGTTTTCCTTCACCGTATGAGAGCAGTCAGTAAATGTACTTAAGTTTCGAGAAAAACCTGATGATATTTGATCAAAACACCTTAAAAATAACAGGATCTGACTCACGTCCTTGCACGCAACACATGTACGAAGCAACCAACGCACACATAAGCACGAACGGCGCCATTTTGATTGTAAAAACTAAACGATCACAACATTATTAATAAATACACTTTTAATGGGATTTTCTAATGGACACGACCGTCTTGCCTGATCACCGGTCAAGGTGTGATCAGGTTGCGCTAGGCATTTGAATTTTATATAGAAAAACACGTAAAAATCTTTTCCTTGTGTTATTCCCTCATGTGGCAGTGAGCTGGTCACATCTGTCGGAGAACCGATAACCGCTGGGGTAGCCGAGTTCTAAAGTGTAGACTACGAGTGACCAAGAGTAGTGTGGGTCGCCCCCTGGCTATAATATATGGAGCGTTGACCTGTGTAAGGCGGCTGGCGGTGACTGAATGCGGAGAACCGAGGATCGGGTTCAGTGGCACGCCTTGGGAGGCTGATGATGATGATTCCCAGATGATACTAACAGTATAGTTACAGGGAAGAATATGTGACGTTCCAAATCAAAAGGGACCTTATGACGGCAATTAGTTCCGAGATAATTAAGGTTTTGTAAAATGACTCCACGACACGGTCACTCAACCCTACAACACTACAAAAAATTTGCCATAACGGCTAGGTGGTTGGTTCTTGGATGTATGGTTAGAGGTATTCTTATGTAGTTTTTAGCCCTGCAGATAACCTATTTCCGTCACAAGATCCCTTTTGATTTGGAATGCCGCGTATTAAATAGAATAAAACTTATTAAGCAAAGAAGATAATGAAAGAATAGTAGGTAATGAAAGTAATATTATGTGGATTCGAATTGAAGCGAAAACAAATTGTATTAGGTAGCCTACCTACCTATTTATTATTCTAACACTGATCATCATCATCAACAGCCTATTAATCTCCCCACTGCTGGGGCTCAGGCCTACCCTCTCAACGAGGGCGTGCGGGCTATAGTCCACCACGCTAGCCCAGTCCGGGTTGGTGGACTTCACATGCGGCTAAGAATTTCTTCTTCGGCGTATGCAGGTTTCCTCACGATGTTTTCCTTCACCGTTTGAGAGCAGTCAGTAAATGTACTTAAGTTTCGAGAAAAAACCCATTGGTACATGGCCCAACCGGGGATCGAACCTCGGACCTTTCGATATGATAGGTCGCGTCTTATCCCCGAGGCCACTGACGCTCTTCTAACTCTGATAATACATTTAAAATTTATATCAAGTTAAAATGGTTTTAGGAAACGGGGATATACATACTATAGAATATTTTTCTAGGATTGGTGCATGTTGATAATTTGGCAAATGAGTTACTGTTTTTGTAAGGTGTTTCGCTACTTGACAATATAATATTGATATTTGAATAAATTCAGATAATACTTAATTCCATAATTGACATGAAAATTGTTTTTTTTAATCTTTATTTTATTTAGGGACTTTTGTGTTCTCCACATGTCAGTCCCATCGTACCCTGACCAAGATTTACTGACGAGGCGACTCAAAAATGTCATACAAAGATCGTGCCGCCACAGATGCAGGCTTGGACAAAATTGACTGAGCCAAACCCACATTAGTGGATTCAGCTTGAGTCGTCTCATCATTAACTCCCTCTTATTCCTGAACCTGTCACACTCCATCAGCAGGTGTTGGACATCTTCAACAACTCCACAGACTTCACAGTTCGGAGTGTCACACTTTTTCATGAAATATCGAAAATTGTAATTTATATTTTCGCTAATTGATTTGACACCATCGCATGAGGAGGAAACTGTATAGCAAGAATAACATGATTCATTCGTTATTAACACAATTTTGTTTTTGTCCCTTTCGAAAATAATGAGGCAGCAAATAAAATATAGAGTATTTATTCAACTAAATAACTAAAGAATTTTTAGATAATTTTACCAGTAATCCCCGCAGACATAGCGTATCGTGAGGATCGTCTTTTACTCGAGTGTAAGTACACAAAATACTTACATGAAAATCAAATTCAAATACCTACTAAATTAGTAATTAAACAGTGAGGCAATATTTACATTTTTTATTAGATGATTTAATTAAGTTGAGATACTTAGGGCTTCTTTCACCACTTCCGGATATTTTTACAGATAGTAATCTTAGTGATAAATTAATCTATCAGATAAATCTGTGTGATAATCTATAAGATATAGGCAATCAGATACATGTGAAACCAAAAAATTGGCTATCTGTCAGATAACCTGCAGATAGCGTATCTGGGAGTTTAACTGCAAGCGGTGTAAGAGGCCCTTAGTGTATAGAATCCTAAATGATTCAATCATTTGGGTTACTATGTATTTATACATGCTTACAATTTTCATGTCACCTATCTGCGACCAGAACGATGTATGTATGTAATGTAGCTAACTTATAATGGGCTAATCTAGTGGTCACATAGACAAACAAGGGTGATTTTCCTGATGTGATGTGATGTGTTGGTACCTACTAAACTTAAGTTGCTAATGCTCGAAATAGATGGCGTTGCATTAATCTCTACTGTCTGTCAATAGAGACTCAAAAAAAAAAACAGCCGAACATAGTACCTCCTCCTTTTTTGGAAGTCGGTAAAAAACTCCAAAGACAACGACTTTCAGAGCTAAGGACCATCCATGAATTACATCAAAAGAATAAAACTGATAATAGTTTTATCGATTATCACAATAATAAATCTAAGACTTGATTTGACTGCGGATCCAAGAGTTGTACTCGAACACTTTAGTGTAAACCGCTGGTGTGTCCTTCATGCCGCAGGGCGAAGGGCCGAAGCTGGTAATGCCGACAATGTCGAAGTGTTTATCGTTCTCGTACATTAAGGGCCCGCCGGAGTCCCCCTTGCAGGAGTCCTTGCCGCCCTCGCCGCCGGCGCACAGCTGGCCCTGCCATAGGGTCACGTTGCGTTTCGGCAAACTGTAGACGGGTTGACATTCCTGGGTATAACAGAAATTTAATTTAATTTTAATTTAATTTATTCTTACATAGCATTACAGAAAAAAATCCAAAGCGCCATGAGAAACATTTTTGCAAATAAATAGATAATAAAATAGATAATAGAAATAGATTTTGGATGTGAGACATCTTAATTCTACGAGGCATTAAGTTTCCTCATGGCCAAGATGCGATAAAAGGGCATGTACATACAGTGTGTTATTAGTTACTTGTAGTTTGGCTACGAGGAATTAAGTTTCCCTATGGCCAAACTAGTTTAGCAATCAAGTTTGGCCACGAGGAACACGCCATTTATAATAATTAATAAATCAAAATAAGTATAAAAATATTTTAAAATTTTTGTGCTTATTTCAGAAAAATTACCATTTTATCCTATGTGAGGATGGATGTTTGTAACTTTTTCACGCTGTAGCGGCTGAACGGATTTTAATGAAACTTGTTACTTGGTACAGTGATAGCTACATCCTGCCTGGAATAACATATAGGCTTACCTACTTTTTACCGCGGTAAACTGTTCCCGCGGGAAAAACTGCGAAGCCCCGCGGCAAAAGCTAGTAATCTATAAACGAAAGCTTTTGAAAAATTACTTTGGCCACTACTTTGGTCTTACCGCCATAGGCACAAATGGTAGTGTCACTTTCAGCTTTATATCGCTCTTCAGAACAGTGGGGCTGACTGCCCCCCACCCGGCTGCGTGTAGGGGGACCCCGAGCCGGGGTGATAGTGTGACGTCAGTCGTTGGCAGGCATATGGGGCGGATGAAATCTGGAAGCCAAACGACAAAAATATTAGGTACCTACGTTCATAGGTGTCAGGCAAACCAAACTCAAGGTTCCATTCGCTTTGCAGCCAGTGCAGTACTGGCAAACCTAGAATGACAAACGTCCATTCTAAAAGAATAGGTGATTTTGATTTTACGTTGAATGCAATAGCATACCAGCAGTCACTAATTTCGCTACTTGTGACTTTACGAACGATGTCAATCATGTTTTCAGTAATAAGTTGACTCTTATTTACCACACCGAAAGTATGCCACAAGGTGTTGAAGAAATGCTCAAACCAAATTGAAATATCTACACGAGTTTTACATACATATTTATCTTCACGCTATTTCCCTGACGGGGTAGGCAGAAAGAACGAACCGCTAAGTATCGCGATCCTGACACGTTCGCTTCGCTCAGTCTCATCATTCTCTTCACACATTCTCGCCGCGGGTTTATGAGTTTTATCTGTTGTTAATTCGTAATACAAATACTTAAATTGACCTGTATAAGGCGCCAGCTGCCCTAGCCTCATCAGGGCTATGTCGTTTCTTCTGTGACTGGCGCTGGGGTCGTATTGAGGGTGCGGTATGACCTCCTCGATGGGGATGACGGTGAGACCCTCAGTGCAGTCCACACCGCCGGCAGGCACTTCCATACAGTCTCTACCGTCGTTGGACGTATCGTATTCACCAAGGCGGACGTTGGTCCTGGAAAACAGGTCTCTTGTAAGTACAGTATGAAACCAGTAGCTTATAATATGTTCCACTAATTGGTAAGAGGACCACCCTCATAGCGCATTTGCAAGGCATCTAACAGGCGGGTAGGTTAGGGATAGATGGAGCGGGCCAAAAATTTTGTACTACTTGAATTTTATTGTTTAGCTAGAACGGACTAGAATTTAAAAGAAATAAACTGTATTTCTATCAGTATGCTGACAGGTACTGCTTTTTGCAGTAAGACCAAATTATTAATCAACTTATATTTCAATGTTTAAATTCTTTATTCATGTCTCTAACTCTAAAGACCCGGTTGGACATGTATCAGTCAGTATACTGATACCAGCATATTGAGGACATACCACCCCTTTTACTGTTAGCCATTTCGGAACATTCCGTAATGAATTCTACTACTTACGGATTGCCTGAATCAAGAATTTTTCCCACCGCGCAATGGCCGGCAGTGAGTACGTATCGTCCGCTGATGAGAGTACCGCCGCACGCCAGCGAGACAGTGTGGTCCTTAACGTATTCTATGAGCGCCAGCCACGGGTACTGGTCTACATACGTCGCCGTGCCTCCTGGAACATTAGAATGTTTGTCTAATAGACGCTGTTGCTTCATCAACAGCCTATTAACATGTCCCCACTGCTGGGGCTCAGGCCTACCCTCGCAACGAGGGCGTTCGGGCTAAAGTCCACCACGCTAGCCCAATGCGGGTTGGTGGACTTCACATGCGCCTAAGAATTTCTTCTTCGGCGTATGCAGGTTTCCTCACGATGTTTTTCCTTCACCGTTTGAGAGCAGTCAGTAAAATGTACTTAAGTTTCGAGAAAAAACCCATTGGTACATGGACCAGCCGGGGATCGAACTTAGGACCTTTCAATATGATAGGCCGCGTCTTATCCCCGACGCCACTGACGCTTTTTACTGTTGCTTCAGCACTCATCTTAAGGCTCCTGCACACTATGCCGGCGGCCTGGCCGGCAGGTATTTGAGCCGCCGGGCTTGCTGCACAAAGGAGCCGCTGGCACAGAAGAATTAATAGCACAGAATAAATAATACTACGTAAGGCTGTCGGGGTATGCCGGCAAGTTGCGCGGGAAGCTGTCGTCAGTTCGTTGGTGCTGTGTTTTACGTAAAACAAATTACTACGGCCACGATGGCTTCGTTGACCATCGTTAAGAACTAGGAACAGTACACCACTAGCGTTCTACCCGGCTGTCATAACTGAAATGATACTCAGCGGCCGCCAGCGGCATGAGCCGGCGCGGCGGCCTTAATTGCGCCGGCGGCATACCCGCCCGCCGGCTGTGCCGCCGGTATAGTGTGTAGGAGCACGGTTGGGCCCGGAGGCACGCCGTTAAGGGCTCCCTAAACGATCATGCGGCATGACATGCAATACGTACTGTCACTCATGCATTATCGTCTAGCTGTAGTGATTGACGTGCATGATAAATGAAAACTACGTGCTGGCCGTTGCTTCACTGTATTGATTGATAGCAAGCATGATGGTCCATCATGCAGCATGACATTCACGTAAACGTTGCATGTCATGTAAGCATGATCGTTTAGGGACACTTTTAGCGTCTTTTGATGCGAAAATTCTGGCACTTAAAGTCAACACACAGCATTCACAATTACTTGAATGGTTGCTTTCGGATGCCCGATAGCGAATGATTCCGGGATGGCATCAGGCCATCAGCACAGTCCGTAGCTGGGCATAGGCCTTCCCCAATGATCGCCACCACACCCGGTCCTCCGCCTTCCGCGTGCAGCCGCTTCCGACCACCTTCTTTAGGTCGTCGGTCCACTGGCGGAGGGGCATATTGATGCAAAATTTACCAATTATTTTGTCACCGCTCCAGCTTTCTATGCCACAGCATTGGGTCCCAGGGTCCGGAGGCTCGGCGGTCATCATCGTGCAGGGTCGATGATTATTTTGCGTTTGGACTGGGCAGCACACCTTGGACATGTTCAACGATTTTGATATTAGAAATGAGGATTTACGTTTAATTTCTGTTGTAATGGAGGGGTATTCTTCAACTCTATAAACTTGATTATTTGACCTTTATTTTTATATCATTCACAGTATCTTCCGCCCGAAGGTGATAATATGGTATTAGAAACCGGTCGGTAAATTCGAGTTTAACAATTTTAAGAAGTGTGTAACCTAGTGCAAGTTTTCAATGTTATACTATGACAAGGTTTTTGTTTGTTTACCGCCGTACAGGACAAATTTTATATAATTGGGTACAAGGTCTTTCAAAATTGACTAGGTATATACAGGCTATAACAATCACATTTGATTATATGAAATTTTTCATTTCATCATCTAGTTTTCGAGTAGTAACTATAAGCATGAACCAAATAACGATAGCGTATTAACATAGTAATTTTTCATAATGATACCTGCAACCTGCCTATGCATAAATCCCTCAAAGTTTTGTAAAAATCTTGAAAAACCTTAATATACTGATAGATAATTTGATGATTGTATTTGTTGCACGTCAATGATGTATCATCATAGCTATTTATTAATGTGTGATGCTTCTGAGTCCCTGCGAGATCGATTCAGAAATGAGGAGATCCGCAGGAGAACCAAGGTCGCCGACATAGCTCAAAGAATGCGAAGCTTAAGTGGCAGTGTTCGGGGCACATATCGCTCGTAGAACTGACGTCCGTTGGGGCAGAAAAGTTCTCGAATGGCGACCACGTACCAGAAGACGCAGCGTAGGCAGGCCTCCCACAGGGTGGACCGACGATCTGGTGAAGGTCGCGGGTCCCAGCTGGATGAGGTTAGCGCAGGACTGGTCGTCGTGGAGATCCTTGGGGGAGGCCTTTGCCCAGCAGTTGATATGATGATGATGATGAAGTATCAGCAGTGGAATGTTACCTTCGGCACGTCTGTGTCGAATCCACAATGAGACATCTTCAGCAGCTGTATGTCTTGCTGAGACTTGTTGGGTTTGGTGACGATGGCCATCAGCGCGCTGCAGTCGTGTATGGAGGTGCAGCTACCATCAGCCCCGCCCGGGGTCGAGCATGACGATTCTAGAATGTCTTTTTTCTTATTATTTCTTGTCCGTTGCATTATTTATTAGGCCACCAATAAGTGAGCTCGTTTATTTCGAACTAGCGGCCCGTACCGACTTCGCACGGGTGGACATTTTTTTGCAATAAATATAGCCTCAGGGTGAATGTAGCTTTCCAATGGTGAAATAATTTTTGAAATCGGCGCAGTAGTTTTTGAGTTTATTCATTACAAACATACACTCAAAAATACAAATTTTTCCTCTTTATAATATTCGTGTAGATAGATTAGACTAGCTAGCTGTAGAAATGTTTTTTTCCTGCGGGAACAGCGTTTCTCTAGGTGTGTGTAGCCTATGTGTTATTCTGATATTACAGTAAAGTTTCATCAAAATCTGTTCTGTAGTTGTTGAGTGAAAGAATAACAAATATCCATCCAAACATCTTTAGAAACTTTCATGTTTATAATATTAACAGGATTTCAGTACTCAACATACTACCACTGTATAAAAAGCTACACTGGATAAGTAATTAAATAAAAATGCTCATCGTTAAATGAATGTTTTTCCAACCAATAATGATTTGACTCAGTTTCAAAAGGTAGGCTTTTCTGTTATTGAACGGATAGGTAATTAATTATACTTAACAACATTTCAGTAAGTTAAGCTTTGCTGAGGATTACTCACGTCCTTGCACGCAGCAGAAGTACGAAGCCACCAACACAGATGCAATTGCGAACGACGCCATCTTTTTTTATAATAAAAAAAACACCGGACGATCACAACATAGCTGGAGTTGAAACTGATGTTTTTAATAGACACGTCCGTCGTGCTCGGGCACCGGTCAAGGTTGTGGTGGACAGGTTTCTCTAAAACGTTGTCTGGAGATGTTAGCAAAGTAGGTATGAAGCGCAATACAGACTGGGCGGGGGCGTTGCGAAAGCGTTGCGGCGGCGAATCTGCGGAAAGCGAATATAAAGCGGAGCCCATCTTAGCCGCCACAGTTATCGCAATTATCGACATAAAAAGACCTTCCTTTCTAACCTTTCTTGTAGATTTATTTCAGAGGAAGTGGCAGCTCTTGTTGTAATGTATGAAACTGTATGGAAAACGTCGTATCGGTATGATTTCATAAAACAAGAAAATAATTACATTTTTACCACTTGTTATACAATCAAGAAATACAAGGAATAAGTATAAATGTTATACAAAAAAAACATGAAATAGGTACCTCCGCCAAACTTCCCGCCTTGCCACCTTAAGGTTTATTATTGCGTGCGGCTACTAAGCTCCGAGTGACCTGAGTGTGATCTACAATAGAATAGCTAGCGAAAAGGGCTTAGCTACGATCGCCATTCGCCACATGCAAGCAACAAAAATTTAAAACTGGTAAGGCGAGAAGTTTGATGATACTACAAGGAGAAATAAAAATCATGTCAGAAATAACGTATAAGAATATTCTTTAATTTAATCGTCCTTCCTTACGTGTTAAACCCCTACACTAAAGCGTCCAATAGTAAGGCGGATCCAGGCGTTGTATTCGTACACGTTAGTATAAACCGCTGGTGAGTTCGTGTCACAGTGCGTTGGGCCGAAGCTTGCGACGCCGACCACCTCCGTGTGTCGCTGGAGCTCGAACATCAGCGGGCCGCCGGGGTCGCCCTTGCAGGGATCCTTGTGTCCCCCGCCGGCGCACAGCTGCCCCTGCCATTGGGTGGCATTTTCACCTGTCCCACTGTCGGATTGTTGACATTCCTGGAAACAAGTTTGCGGAACTGCTAAGAGGGTGGTGATTGGTGAGCATCCTGGTAGAACTAACTTGTGCGTCTACCCTTTTTTTTCATTTTTAGGTCTCCGTACCTCAAAAGGAAAAAGCAGAACCCTTGAGGGATAAGTTTGTTGTACGTTCGTCTGTCAGGTCAATACCCCTTTTCTCAGGATGGTGTAGAGACACATCACAAGCAATGGATCTGATTTATTGTCTATAAGAATACCAACATAGAGAGATAGAATGACGCAAACAGGTGGCGCGCGAGGAAGACGACGTCAATTGGGACAAAGTGGCCTAATTTATGAACTCCAAGCGCTAGAGGATAGTAACTAATCTACCGCTTATTTTACCATATATTGATGGGTAGAGACATTACCTAAGTTAAAACAATATCAAATACTAAGGTCCACGGTCCCTTGGACTGTTAAAAAATTCAAGCTTCTAAGTCAACGCTATCCAAATTAAAACCAAACTCTCTCCATATTCTCTCTCTACTATTCTAAAACTAAGGTACCAGATATATCTGGTATTTTATGAGTTCAGATTGTGTAAGATTGGGCCACGCTGGACCATTATTTGTGCCATTAGTCTGTAGAAATTTTATATAGCAGCCGATCGAAATGAAAATATTATGTATGCTTACAGCTGGAGATGCAAATTGTAGAGATGCCTCTGTCTTTCTATTGATCTTGCCGATAGCGCTTTGCTGATTGTTTCCTGTCCCCCAGCCGGCTACGGTTAGGTAGCGGTAGCTTGACGGGGGTGATGGTGTGACGTCGGTTGTTGGCAGGCATATGGGGCGGATGAAATCTGAAAGTCGATAACTTCCTGTTAGCATTCCTGTTAAAGTTGAAGCTGAAATGTAGTAGTTGGTAGGCATATATAAGGCGAATCAAATCTGAATCTCAGTGATACAGGTTATTTGTATGCAAAATTTCTTGGAAATTGGTAGAATTTGCCGGGCCGTGAAAGCGTAACGAACAATTCACTTTCAGATTTATTATATCAGGACAGGATAGGAATTCTATTACGATATTGCTGGAAAGTGGAACAGGCGACATTTACAATATGTTTGTGGAAATCGAATGAAGAGCCGAAGACGCCAAAGACTCGCATAGTCAAAAGATCAAATCAAATGTTGTTGCGCCGCTTCTTCTTCCCAGCTCTATATAACACCTTGGAAGCGGTGGTAGATAAAAAATTGACGTTGTATAAATGTACCCAGTGTACTTACATGCAATAAAATAGTTTTGACTTTTTTTTTTTGAATGTCCCCTCTGCTGGGGCCCAGGCCTATCCCTCTCGATGAGGGCGGACGGGGCTAGAGTCCACCACGCCAGACCAGTGCGGGTTGATGTACTTCACATGCGCCTAAGAATTCCTTCATATTCATATTCATATCTTTATTGGTAATTTCTTAGTTACATGTCATGCCTTCTTCGGCGTATGCAGGTTTCCTCACGATGTTTGTGACCGGCTGCGTGGCGTGTGCGGCGCGTGGCAACAGTCACCGGTGCGACGTCTCCATACAGTTTCATACATTACAACGGAGCTGCCACGCGACGAGGCACACACTCCACGTTTAGTGCGTTTCGGCCTTTACAAGGTTACCTGTATAAGGCGCTAGCTGCCTCAGCCTCAGCAGGGCTATGTCGTTTCTTCTGTGACTGGCGCTGGGGTCGTATTGAGGGTGCGGTATGACCTCCTCGATGGGGATGACGGTGAGACCCTCAGTGCAGTCCAGTCCGCCGCCGCCCGGAACCTCGACGCAGTCCAAACCGTCGTTGGACGTATCGTATTCACCAAGGCGAACGTTTTTGCTGTAAGAATATATTTATAGCAGAGATTGAGACTTTCACCCTTTTGAAAAGCGGGGAAGGAGTCCGAGAAGTTCGATTCGAACGTCGAAATTCGCTTTACAATTAAGTTAATTAGTCAAGTGATACTGTAGGTATCTACCTGTACGCGCAAGTGAGTAAAATAGGTATCGAATATCGATGTAAAGAAAGATACGGACTCACTATGTCTTTAAAGTTAACTACTCAAACTTTGAACAATTTTTTATAGGATTTTTTAAAACTTTTTTTAATCATGACATGAATCTTGTAATATTCGAAATACTTTTTACTGTGTTACTTATGTTATGGTTACTTCGTTCATGTTTACAGTAATTCTCATTAATTTATTTCGCATTTAGGTACTTTGAATGATAAGTAGGTACTTATTAATAATAATAATGTTTGGACAATTTTGCACACGGCTGTTTAGTCCCAACTATAAGCCGAAGCTTGTACATGGGTACTCGACAACTGATAAACATACTTAAATACTCTTAAATAAATACATACAAACACCCAGAATCCGAAAACCAACAGTTATGCTCATCACACAAATGTTGGTCCCGGGTGGGAATCGAACCCACGACCTTTGGCGCAGTAGGCAGTGTTACTACCATTACTTCAACAGGCCAGTCATATATTCGATTTTTAATTTAATTTCGATTGCAGTTCTATAGTTTTTTTAAGAACTAAATGTTATATAATCAAAGATTGTTACCTATAAGTAAAATTGTGAACTTACGGAGTGCCCGCATCAAGGACCAACGGTCCCACCACACAATGCCCAGCGGTCAGAACAAATCGGCCGCTGATCAGGGCACCGCCGCACCGCAGTGAGATGCTGTCGTTCTTGGAGTACTCTATGAGTGCCAGCCACGGGTACTGGTCTATGGCTGTCTCAGAGGCTACTGGAAAGTCAAAACACAATCTGCTTAGCTAAATTCTCTATCTATACGATTATCTATCAATCCTACTAATATTATAAAGGCGAAAGTTTTTAAGGATGTGAAGATATGAGGATGTATGTTTGTTACTCTTTCACGCAAAAACTACCGAACAGATTTTGATGAAACTTGGTACAGTGATAGCTTGTATCCTGGAATAACATATAGGCTGCTTTTTAACGCAGACAAAGTCGCGGGGCGTCCGCTACTATCCCCTAAGTAACAAAACGTGTACAGGCGCTGTTTCAGAATATACACGGGAAAAGTTTTCTACGCGGGCGAAGCCGCGGGAAAAAGCTAGTAATATTATAAAACTATAACGGAAGCATTTCTGTACGTTGAAGAAGGGCATTATAAAACTCAAGGTCACCCAGAGGGCAATGGAGAGAGCTCTGCTCGGAGTTTCCCTGCGAGATCGAATCAGAAATGAGGAGATCCGCAGGAGAACCAAGGTCACCGACATAGCTGAAGTGGCGGTGGGCTGGGCACATCGTTCGCAGAACCGACGGCCGTTGGGGCAGAAAGGTTCTCGAGTGGCGACCACGTATCTGAAGACGCAGTGTAGGCAGGCCTCCCACAAGGTGGACCGACGATCTGGTGAAGGTCGCGGGACCCAGCTGGATGAGGTTAGCGCAGGACCGGTCGTCGTGGAGATCCTTGGGGGAGGCCTTTGTCCAGCAGTGGACGTCTACAGGTTGATATGATGATGATGATGATGATTATAAAACTATTGGAGTAGGTACGTTATTTAGGCTTAGCTTACCCCAAAACAATTTTCAAAAAATTTCTTGTCTGTCTGTCGGTTTGAACCCGCATCATGCTAATACTGCTGGTCCGATTTGAACCGGTTTTTTATTTATTTAAAGCATGTGGTCTGACTTAAAATCTGGAGTTCTTGGATTTTTTAAAATCAGACCCTAAAGGGGTGAGAATGGTTGTTAAGGTATTTATGGGAACAAAAATTTACCTAGATCTGAGTCCCAGCAGTGGGGACATGTTAATAAGCTGTTGATTTGATTTGAAACGAAAGTGGTGTGTCAGGATCGTGTCTACTTGGCGATCCGTTCTCTCTCCCTACCCCGTTACGGATATAGCGTGTGGATATGTATATAACTTACTAGAGAATCTGTCGGGACCCGAGGCGGCTTCGCCACAGCACCAGGTATTTGGATCGGGGGGCTCAGCAGTCATCTTGCAGACCCCGAACGCTGGTACCGAGGCAGCCGTAGGGCCAGGCGGTGGTCCACAGCAGACGCTGTGCTTTTCGGTGCCTTTACACCTATAGAGTAAAACAGTTGTTTTCAAACGTGTTCAACGGGAGTTTTGTGCACAAAACTCCCGTTTCATGCACAAAACTCCCGTTTCATGCACTAAACTCCCGTTTCATGCACAAAACTCCCGTTTCATGCACTAAACTCCCGTTTCATGCACAAAACTCCCGTTTCATGCACAAAACTCCCGTTTCATGCACTAAACTCCCGTTTCATGCACAAAACTCCCGTTTCATGCACTAAACTCCCGTTTCATGCACAAAACTCCCGTTTCATGCACTAAACTCCCGTTTCATGCACTAAACTCCCGTTACATGCACTAAACTCCCGTTTCATGCACTAAACTCCCGTTTCATGCACTAAACTCCCGTTTCATGCACTAAACTCCCGTTTCATGCACTAAACTCCCGTTTCGTGAAGTCGATGCAGGGACCGTCACCCCCGTCTAAGAATAAGAACGTCCTCAAAAAGGAGGAGGTTCTCAATTCGACTGTATGTTTTTGTATGTGTCATCATCATCATATAAGCCTGTAGACGTCCACTGCTGGACAAGGGCCTCCCAAATGGATCTCCACGACGTCCGGTCCTGCGCTAATCTCATCCAGCCGGGTCCCGCGACCTTCACCAGTTCGTCGGTCCACCTTGTGGGAGGCCTGCCTACACTGCGTCTTCCGATACGTGGTCGCCACTCGAGAACCTTTCTGCCCCAACGTGCGTCGTTTCTATTTATTTGTATGTGACGCGATATCTTCGCCGATTGTGAACCGATTTAAATGATTCTGTTCTTACTAAATAGGTTATATACTATTTATACTTGCCTAAACTTCTGCATAAATGCGACGGTATCCTTCGAGACTGGCGCTTTCAGCATATCGGCGAGGTGCTGACACGAGGATATGCCCACACATGCTCCTTGCCAACCGTCAGGTGTGAAGCATGTGCTATTTTGTGTTTGGGCTGGGCAGCATACCTAAATAAATAAAGATAAAACGGGCATAATAATCGTGTATAGTCGATAAAATACAGCTCAATCCAATCACTAAGAAGAATGTCTTGTCTTGAATCAAAAAAGTTTGATACTCCCATTATGCGGCCGCGAGAACCCACCAAAGAGACCATATCTCTATGGTGATATTACTGAAACGTATATTGGGCTCCCTAAACGATCATGCGGCATGACATGCATTACGTGCTGTCACTCATGCATGACCGTCTAGCTGTAGTGATTGACGTGCATGACATGCAAACTACGTGCTGGCCGTTGCTTCACTGTATTGATTGATAGCAAGCATGATGGTCCATCATGCAGCATGACATTCACGTAAACGTTGCATGTCATGCAAGCATGATCATTTAGGGACACTGTATGTCTTATTTGGTATACTTTTTTAAGGCAAGGACTATTATGTAGTCTGTGGCAAGGACGGTTTTGTCATCGTTCATAGCTTACTCTACAATTTTTGTCTTGATGACAAACCCAAAGGTAATTCTTAAGTGGTAATTTTACCTTCGGGACGTTTGCGTCGAATCCACAATGTGAACTCCTCAGCAGCTGTATGTCTTGCTGCGACTTGTTGGGTTTGTTGACGATGGTCACCAGCTCGCGGCAGTCGTATATGGAGATGCAGCTACCGCCTGCTCCGCTCGGGGTCGAGCATGACGACTCTAGAATGTGTGGCGATTAGTTCGCCTCAGAGGTTGCATGCTCTAATGCTGGCAGGCGGCTTAGGTTTTATATAGGATGACAGGATAGTTACACATGGTTCTTTTCTTTTGCTCCAACTGTCAAGTGTTGGCTGTCGCAGCGTCCGGCCATCGGAGTAACGGTGACATCACGGGCGCTGGACCGAGCCGAACGTAAACACCATTAAGATAGGGTCAAATTCACCATGGGAAGAATAACAAGAACAGCGTTGAGACCATTGTTATAATTAGGTTTTGGGCATTCGTGATTCGAGCTTGGTTGAATACAGTTGTGGATAGTTATCGGTATTGTGTGTTTGAGAATTATAGACTCTTGAATCTGTGCACCTGTGGTTTTAGTGCATTTCTCCTTAAGGTTTCGGAATAGTTAACACAAGAGCTTTTGGATTTTCCTGTTCTATTTAATTATACAGTACTTAATATATACAGTATCCTTTCCACCGAGTTATCCTTCCACGTCACGCCTACCAGCTCGTTCGGGAACGACGAGCTGAGCTACAACAAACAGTTCCCAAAAATGTATTCCGCGTTGTATTATTATAATACTAGCTGCTGGACCGATTTAGATGCGATTTTTTAATGTTATGTTACCGTATTGCACAAAACCTGACAAAACTCCCACTCTCGTAGAGTTAGTGCAGGCAAGAATGAGAATTAAGCTGACACATACTGAGCGGCGGCGTTGCGAAAGCGTTGCGGTTTTTTTCTGTAATGGTCGAAATAGTATGAAGCCCGTTACATCAAAGCGGCGGCGGCGCGGCACGTTCTTCATACAAACCTTCGCCGCAACGCTTTCGCAACGCCGCCGCCCAGTGTGTGTCACGCTTAAGGCGTATTCCAGACACACGCGGCCTGCGGTGGCGGTCTACCGCAGGCCGCAGTTTCAATATGAAAACGCAGGCCACGCATGTCTGAAGTCTCACATACATTGCGTATGGAATATAACAGGCCGCCACCGCCACCGCAAGCCGCGTGTGTCTGTGATACGCATAAGTTGTGTTCCCGTAAGTCGACATTGCGACATTATTATAGGCGAGTGAATTCAGCTATTTATTACTGACTACTCTCAAACGGAGACACACATCGCGGGGAAACCCGCGCGCAGCTTTGAAACGGGAAAGTCAACTTTTGAGTACGCCAGTACATCTGTAACAAGGTTAGAAACTCACGTCCCTCCACGGAGCAAGTGTAGAAAGCCAACGCAGCCACGAGCAGGAGCGGCGCCATTTTTATTTTTTGAACCAAACTTTCACATAACACAAGGAAAATGCACATATAAACAGATTTTACAATGGACACGTCCTTCTGGCTCGTGCTTCGGTTAAGTTCTGTTTAAGTTTCGCTTAAAGTAAACACTGTCAGAATCTGTGACTCAGAAACCTTTGCTGCAGTATAAGGATGTAACAGTAGTAACACTAATGTTTGCGTGCTGAATATTCATCATCATCATATCAGCCTGTAGACGTCCACTGCTGGAAAGGCCTCCCCCAAGGATCTCTACGACGACCGGTCCTGCGCTAACCTCATCCAGCCGGGTCCCGCGACCTTCACCAGATCACCTTGTCCACCGGTCCACCTTGTATGAAGCCTGCCTACGCTGCGTCTTCCGATACGTGGTCGCCACTCGAGTACCTTTCTGCCCCAACGGCCGTCAGTTCTACGAGCGACGTGCTCAGCCCACTGCAACTTCGTACCTCTACTTTACTTCTCATTAAAAATATTAGTACCTACGTTATCAAGGTGTTATTGCGTTTAATTAAATTTTAAGGACCGTCTAAACGAATTTAGACGGTTCGGTGCTGTTCGAAAATAGCCTATATTTTAATATTCCAAGTTTCAGGTTAATCGCTCCAGTATTTTTCTAGTTATCCGCCGGACAAAATATCTAGGGAGTTCTGACGGAACGCTAAAAATATGTCTGTAGACTGTTGATTTGAAAACTCGAGAAGCACTGAACTTCTGACTGAAATGAAACGCCATCGGGTTTGTGATTAAATTTTTATTATTTTTACTTAAAGCGAGATTTTGTGCCATTTTTACGACGGCATGCAAATGAGACCAGGGATCTAAGGCATCGATACAAGTAAAACAAGCGTAAGTTGGTAACTATCCTCTAGAGCATGGACCTCATAAATTAGGCCACTTTGTCCTAAATGACTCACTTCATCTTGCTCACACACCGCCTGTGATGCGTCATTCTATCTCTCTCTGTTGGTATCCGTATGAGCCGTTTTCCTGTCATGCGTGTTTGCGCCCGCGTCCTGGCCCGGCGCGCATGCGTGCGCCCGCAATCCAGTCCTTTCATACAAGCCTTTCCTGTCATGCGCGCCGCCCGCGCGCCACTTGTATGAAATAGGCGGCGCGCTCGGGTTGTATCTGCGTGGCTTGACGCACGGATACGCGCGTAGCTGCGCAGCGCTGTGCAACATCGTGCGTTGGTGTGTGTGTCTGTGTCCATAATATTCCATACATGTACAACGTCATAAACCGTGCCGCGCTGTGCTGTGTTGCGCCGTGCTGCATTCGGTTTGACCCGGCCTTTAAAGATACTAAATCGGATCCATTTCTTGAGTACGTAATGTGAGAACGTCAGCATTCTACCGCTTGCTTTATGTATTTCGATGATCTAAGGTCTAATCTGGCTGTTGATCCAAGGGATGTACTCGGACACTTTGGTGTAGACCCCTGGTACGTTCTCGGTGCCGCAGTTCTTGGATCCGAAGCTGACGACGCCGACGACCTCGTAGTAACGGTTCTCGTGTTCGCGCATCAGGGGGCCCCCCGAATCTCCGCTGCAGGAGTCCTTGCCCTTGACGCCGCCTGCGCACATCTGGCCCTGCCATAACGTTGTTTTTAGCGGCCCCGAACTGAAGGCTGTCTGACATTGCTGGAAAAGAAAGCACAAAATTATTAAACTTTAAAATTATTAAATCCTTGTTGTATTGTCAATTATTGACATGTTTAATGTCAGTGACAAAAGTCAAAATACCTTCAGCACGTCACTGAAATGTCCTAAAGAATCCGCTCTTTGCTCATCTCATCACCAGTCCGTATTAGTCCACTGCTGGATGTTGGCTCTCACTCTCTTCTTTCGCTGGACTCAGTTTGCTAGCGTCCTGACCAGCAGTTGACTCCCATAAATCCAGGTTTAGCAGGTTTATCATATCTTCAGAGATATCTTCTTTGAAATAGAATAATTAGGATATAGTATAATTTTGTTTTGTTTGCTTAAAATGTAATCTTACCGTTTGCGGTACAAATGGTAGATCCACATGCAGTTTAATCTTGCTCAGACGAGTACTTTCGTCGGCCCCCCAGCCGGCTGCGTACAGAGTTAGGTCCGGGGCGGGTGATATTGTGAGATCAGATAAGGGCAGGCATATGGGGCGGATGAACTCTGAAAGTAGATACAGTATATATTAGCGGACGCCCGCGTGGAATGAGCTCAAGGAAGTAATTCTAGGCGCATGTGAAGCCCACGAACCGGCACTGGGTTAGCGTGGTGGACTAAGTCTGGTACGACCCCACTGAAAGGGACCTGTGCTCCAACAGTTTCAACATATAGGATTTTGTGACTGACTCCACTGTACTTTCTCGCGCAGATATCTTGGACTCTCTTCACAACGTCAAAAAGAAGACTTGAATTATGCAGTTTTCCGCAAGCAGAGCATAATTAGCGCCATTTATGGAAGGAGTAACATGAGAGGACTACACGCTCAACAGCCGGTTTGACCTTTGCAATAAGAAGGTAACGGGAAATTACAAATGGGAAAGGATCTACATTTCAAGTTACCTGTATAAGTCGCCGACTGCCTCAGCCTCAGCAGGGCGATGTCATCTCGTAGGCCATTGGGATTGTATTTGGGGTGCGGTATGACTTTCTCGATTGGTATGACAACGATGCCTGTGGTGCAGTCCTGGCCGCCGCCGGCTATTGCGGCGCAGTCGCTACCCTCGTTGGCTGTGTTGTATTCACCAAGGCGGACGTTTTTCCTTAAAGAAGATTGTTTAATTCAAAGACAAGTCCCTTTAACATTGACATTATGTTTAACCTCAGTGTTTACCATGGTATTGAAGAGGATCCATGAGGAAAGATATATTGGCCAAGAGGCAGACTTATCGACTTACTGCCAAATTGTTGATTGTTTTGGGACTCAATATCAAAGAAACAAATAACGTTTCTCCGTTATTTAATTTTGACGTGACTGTGAAATTCCTAAGCATTTGGGCCCCATCCCAGCTTTGCGGACATAACATCCGTCTTATTGTCCCCGGTATCATTTGCACTATTGACCAGCACCATTATGGCGCAAACGATACTACCATGTATGGTTTCACGACCTCGGGGATAGCTAAACGAATTTCAACTTACGGAACGCGAGAATCCGGAGATTTCCCCTTCACGCAATGGCCGGCGGTGAGAACGTATCGGCCGCTGATTAGGACTCCGCCGCACGACAGCGAGACCTTGTTGTTCCTGATGTACTCCAGGAGTACCAGCCACGGATACTGGTCCACGCTTGTTGCAGTTCCGCCTGGCAAGTAAGAAATAAGTAACGGAAAATGTTCCAACACTCAATACCCAATTGAGTTGTCAGATTTCGTTTCTAGTTTCTTTCTACTGTGAAGGTTTTTAATCTGAGAGTTACTCAACTATTTCTAGTTATTTCACTTTAGATCGATAAGTGCTTCGCATATGATTCTGATCTAGTATTAAATCATTCGTGGTTATTATCTAAACTTCGACTTTGAGGGCTTTCTCAGCCCAGATCAAGACACTTTTTCAGATACTGGAACCACTGGAAGTCAACCAGTCCAGCAAAACTTTGTAGTTATTGGGTAGTATCAAGTTTCTTTTGTGGACTCAGACGCGAGAACATACCAACAATTTTGTCTCCAAGTCCTGTGTCGACGCCACAGCATCGGGTACTGGGGTCCGGGGGCGCGGCGGTCATCGTGCAACGTTTCGAGGTCGGTGGCAACGCAGGCGTTGGGCTGGGCGCCGGGCCGCAGCACACGCTGTACTGCTCTGGGCCGTCGCATCTTTGGCATAACATTGAGATTATTGAAGATGCATACCTATATACATACATATCTTTACGCTATGTCCCTGACGGGGTAGGCAGAGAGAACGGAGCGCCAAGTATCGCGATCCTGACACACCTCTCTCGTTATCAGTCTCATCATTCTCTTCACACACGCTCGCCGCGGGACGCGAGTGCTCTCATTACCCCGTGACTTAGTTCTATTCAACTGCTGTGATACTCATCAGTTAGATCCGGACTGGTTGACGGATTTGTACCGCCAACCAACCGCACTCCGAATTCAAATTTAGGAGTATGTTTGGTTAATATGCAACACCCTGGTGTTAAGTATTTTATTGCGCACTGTTTTACGTTTTGTTAATATTAATCATCATCATCACATCAGCCTCTAGACGTACACTGCTGGACAAAGGTCTTCCAAAGATCTCCACGACGACCGGTCCTGCGCTAACCCTCAAACGCGCTAAACTCATCCAGCGAGGTCCCGCAACCTGCACCAGATCGTCGGTTAATATTAATACTTGCCTAGAATTCTTCAAGAAAGCGACGGCTTCCTGTGCCACTGGAGGCTTCAGCAACTCGGCGAGATGCTGGCACGAGTATAGCCCGACGCATGTTCCCTGCTGTCTGTCGGGTGTGAAGCACGTGTCTTGGGCTTGGGTTTTACAGCAGACCTGGAAAATGCATTTTATTATGTCTTTGTGTGTATGTACAAAGTAATAAGAGGGCTTCAGGTCACCCAGAACGCAATGGAGGGAACTATGCTCGGAGTTTCCCTGCGAGATCGAATCAGAAATGAGGAGATCCGCCTGAGAACCGAGGTCACCGACGTAGCTCAAAGAATTGCGAAGCTTAAGTATCGGTGGGCTGGGCACATCGCTCGTAGAACTGACGGCCGTTGGGGCAGAAAGGTTCTCGAGTGGTGACCACGTATTGGAACCGGTATCTGGGACCGGTCGCCGTGAAGATCTTTGAGGGAGGCCTTTGTCCAGCAGTGGACGTCCACAGGCTGATATGATGATGTACAAAGTTGTCTGTAATAATCTGGGATAATCGACCTTTAGCACTTGAGTTTCACGACCAACTTCTCGACAGATTGTTTTTTTTTATTCAATGCGAATCCAGTATTTATTGTGTCTACGTTACGTACGCATTGATAAAATATCTAGCCTAATAGGAATATGTGATAGGTAATATGTTATAATCTATGATTGCTCGTTTTTACCTTGATGACAAAATGTTTTATTTCCTGATTTTTTTTTGTAAAATTATATTACTTATACTGGCGGCTTGGGATGGGATGGGATTATTGTTTTGCAGTTTCGTTAAATGCTTACTACGTTGAGTCATTTTAACTCTTAAAAAGGATGGACTCAATATGCAATATTATCAGAAGTGTTATTTTAGGGTTAATCCCCACTTTCCACTTTCGCGCGGGGTAGCACGTCAAGGTCACTCGCCATAATACGAAAGCGCGCTTGAGTATGTAGCTCAACCCTTGGTCCCTTATAGGGCTCATAGAATACACGTAACGCGTACAGTTGCGAGACAGTACCCTCAGCCGAGTGGTCGTGCCTCGGCCGAGCAGAGTTATATTCACACTACTTGTTCACCCGACTCTCGGCCTAGTAACGTTTTACTGTCTCGCCACTGTACTCGTTACCTGTATGGTTCAAACTACTCGTTCACCCGACTCTCTCGGCCTAGTATAGTTTTACTGTCTCGCCACTGTACTCGTTACGTATGGTTCACACTACTCGTTCACCCGACTCTCTCGGCCTAGTATAGTTTTACTGCCTCGCCACTGTACTCGATACCTGTATGGTTCACACTACTCGTTCACCCGATTCTCTCGGCCTAGTATCGTTTTACTGTCTTGCCACTGTACTCGTTACGTAAGGTTCACACTACTCGTTCACTCGACTCTCTCAGCCTAGTATAGATTTACTGTCACGCCACTGTACTCGGTACATGAAATTAACCCATTACCCTCGGTACGTTTCCGTCGTATCCACAATGCGACCTCCTCAGCAGCTGAAGGTCTTGCTGCGACTTGTTGGGATTCCTCACGATGGCCGCCAGCTCGCTGCAGTCGTTTATCGAGATGCAATTACCACCAGCTCCGCTCGGGGTCGTGCACGATGATTCTGGATTTGTTATTAATTCAATTCAATTTATTTATTGAAACAAAAAAAAAACATAATTTCATCTGGGCGGTATTATCTTTTTCTTCTTCTTATCGATTTCTTGCAGACGACCTTTGGATAGAGGAGATCGTGTATGTCAGAGACGTAGGTTAATACACACATACATCTTCACGCTATGTCCCTGGCGGGGTAGGCAGAAATAACGGAGCGCCATGTATTGTTGGCACGTAGGTTAATGATGTAAATTAATATGGTGGAAAATAACGCATTGGCTATCATAATATATTTACAACTAGCTGTTGCGCGCGGCTTCGCCCGCATGGTATAAGTACCTATAAACCATCCGGAAAAATATATCCGAATGATAGTGAAAACCGCATGAAAATCCGTTGCGTAGTTAAAGATCTAAGCGTACAGAGGGACAGACACGCGGTAAGTGACTTTGATTTATACTACATACATACATAATCTTCACGCTATGTCCCTGGCGGGGTAGGCTGAAAGAACGGAGCGCCAAGTATCGCGATCCTGACACACCTCTCTCGCTTCGTCCAGTCTCATCATTCTCTCCACGCCAATAACCTGTACCATATTTTTGTAAAAACAAAAAAAAAGCTAATTTAAAAAATTTTCAATTTAAATTGTATATTTTTCCTTATGCTGGGCAATATGACTGCATCCATAAATTTGCAAGCGGGATTTTATTTGAGACTACTTAAGTAGTTAAGCGTGAGTCACAACACAAATTCAGACACTAATTATGAGTTATGCGTATCCCAGACACACGCGGCCTGCGGTGGCGGTGGCGGCCTGATGTCTTCCCTTGTTGCAATGTATATGAGACTTCAAACACGCGCGGCCATGATTTGTATAAGAGGCTGCGGCCTGCGGTAGGCCGCCGCCACCGCAGGATGATGTTGATCGAATCAATAAACCATTTCTCGAATCTGAATGAGCGACTCTTGTCACCGCACAGCCCTTTGACACCTAAAATTAGTCATTGCGCAGAAATCAGCCAATTTCACACAGCCGCCATTTAACTCCGCGGGAACTATACCAAGTTTCCTCGAAATCCGATTAGCCGTTGTAAGAGTGTCTAAAAAATGGGATTTCGTCATTAAAAAAATATGATGACGTGATCGTTGTACCCTCAGTTGTACCTATGAATTAGGCATGCTTAGTCTGTATTTAGTTTTTTTATGCCGATCATTATACATACATAGGTGGACGGATAATTAGAAACAGGGCAAGATTTTCATACAATCGAGGTCTGTTTGAAGCCATGGTTCTCCGTGAAGGATTGATCGGGGCGTGATCTGATGACGGTCATCGAGAGAGTAGATGGAGGACTTTTAGATTGTTATAGATATCCAACTGATCAGATGAGCCGTCTGGAAGCAGCATCGCCATGAAGAAAAAAACACGCAAAATGACATAAAAATGTATGAAAATTTTAAAGTCAAGGAATCATGACGATGCTGTGGACTGAATGAGTGTCTTAAAGGAATGCTCCGTTGGTTCAAGCGAATGAGTGATGAACGAATGACGACGCAAATATATCGAGCGAATGTGAGTGGTAATAGGAGCTGGAGACGAGCTAGACTGACATACGAGGATCAGATCGTCCCGCGGCGAGCGTGTACGAAGAGAATGATGGGAGTGTGTCAGGATCGAGATTCTAGGCGCTTCGTTCTTCTTGCCAACCCCGTCAGGGACATAGCGTGAAGTTTATATAGTTATGCTAACGGTCAGTTCACCCGTTCAGATCAACTGTTTATTTATTCAACAAGAGAGCAAATATTGTTTTTGTTGCGAGTAGATACTGGTTTTGAATCGCGAGCAAGCGAAGAATTTTAAAACTGAATACTATGAGCAGGGTTAAAATTTGTTTTCATCGTAATACATTTCTGTCAAAAGTGCCTTTGGTCACAGTATATATAATTTGGTCAAGCAGCTTTTCGTCAAATAAGCTATAGTCGGTCTATAATAAACTTTGTGGAACCACACTTTTGACCAAACGCAATTTTGGCCTTAGGCAATGCCCCTGAGCATTTATGTTGATTTCTTGATTATATGAAGCTTACAACTGTTCATCACAAATATGAGACAAAAACATAAACTAAAATTAAACACGTGCATTTAAATTGTAATCTTTTTCACTGGTTCACCCATCTTTTTTAAGTTTTCAACTTTTTCTAAAAAAAATAAAAATTTACCAACCCAAACAGACATCTTTTAACCTGTGGCTTTGCAATTGAAACTTTAAACTTGAGACTTGTCTTCTGTTTCACATGAAATGAACGGGTCAGTAACCTTTTTCATAACGAACATCCATAGTAAACTTTTTCGTAACGAAGTCACGATTTGCGTTAGATCTGATGGTGGCTATCCGGAGTATGGACAAAGGACGTCTAAAGGGGCATACACATTCAACTGACCAATCAAGCCGTTTTCACTATCAAAGCAATCCTGCAAATGCAAAAAATTTTTTTTTTTTTTTTTCCCTCTTATTTTTACAATCTGTCACTTTTAAATGCAATGCAAAAAATTAATGCCATTTTTGATCTTCTTCTATTCTGACTAAACCTATGGTGAAAACGGCTTGTCTGAGGTGTGTACGGTTCTCTGGACCTCCTCCATCCGTACTCCGGGCAGTCACTATCAGGTCTCACGCAAATCGTTCCCCGACGGAGATCTAAGGGCACAAACTGACTTTGTTTGTATGAAAAAGTTACGAATTCATTGCAGCCGATTGTATTTCCGTATAGATGAAAATATTAGGTCTAGAAACTCACGTCCTTGCACGCAGCACATATACGTAGCGAACAACGCTGATACGACCACAAACAGCGACATTATTATTATAAAAAAAAAAACTGATCACAACATAGTAAAAAACGCTGTTACAAAATTTTTTGCGGATACGTCCGTCTTGCTGGGACACCGGCCAAGTTGTGATCAAGTTTCGCTAAACCGCTCTGCCTGTCAGGTGGGAACTTTTGCCGTATAAGCGTTGTACCGTAGTGACGCTAATTTTTGCACGTTAGAAAACACGATGCATTTCGATTTTACGCGATTGTATTGAAGGTTCTTTTGATATAGTTTTATTATTAAGAAAGTTAGAGGCGGCATCGATACGTATATTTTACTAAATGTATCTTCAATTAAATTCATATGTGACAATTAAATTACTCATGCGTTATTAACCTGTTAGTCCAGGAAAAAACGTTAGTTTATAAGACACATTATTAGTCATTATACAATGCAACATGAATATGCAATTAACTCACACATATGCTGAAGTTGAAACGGTTTAAAATTATCATATTTTGTCTTTATTAATATAATCACATTGTGATTATATTAATGAAGATTAATTTATGGTGGTTATACCGGAACATATTTTTATGTATTATATAGGCTAGTTTATATGCATCGGTGTAAATCTATCTATACTAATAATAAATCTGAAAAGTTTATTTGTTTGAACGCGCTAATCTCTGTAACTACCAGTCGAATTCTAAAAATTCTTTTTGCATTTCATAGCCCAATTCTTGAGGAAGATAATAGTCTATTTAACATCACGCTACGACCCCCAGGAGCCGAGCAAAACGAAAAAATGCGGCAAAAACGGCGATATCTTCCGACTGCGATGACTTCTAAGTCAGATTTTTTCACGGCTCCAAGGGACTGCAGACCTGAGTATTTGATATTAATTTAAACTCCATTCTGTAGTACAAATTCTCACTCCTTTATTAATTTCTCTTCCTGTCGATTTAGTTATCATGTAAAGATAAGTAAATCGAGAAAAAAAGAGAAATTATTAAATGAGTAATTTGTATACTCCAGAATGGATCACATTTTGAACATTTTGATACATTAAAATTTTAATTGTTTTAAATAAAATTTTAAATTTCATGATCTTCCTTTCATTTAAGCTATGTTATTTAGGAAAAAATAATCCTTATGACCCTTTCGACCGTTATCATAAAATACATGTGGTTTGTTTTTTTCAAATTTGGCGGGTTCGATTTCCGTTTGAGGCAGGCGATTTTCAAAAAAACTGTGAATGCAGTTCTACTTATTATTAACAACAAAACGATGTCTTCTTTATGTAAAATATCCTATATTTAATGTACTTTCCCTCTGTGTGGCATCGCCGTGGGACGCCCTGTATTCCGTTACTTAGCTGTCTTATGAAAATAAACGTTATTTGCGTCTCGTATACCTACCTGTGCATGCAAGCTGCAAAAGCAAGTTTGTATTACTATATACAGGGTGTAGCAAAATAAGTAGTCAAGCCGAAAGGATGTTAAATTGGACCTTATAACGAGTCCATTCACATACTAAAAAAAAAAAATATTTTCTCTGTTGTCCATTTAGAAAAAATAAAAATAGAAAATGTTTTTATTTTCACTGATATGCAAACCCTATTTAGAAAAACTATTTGGGTCCCTGACATGGCAGCTTACTAGGTTTAGCGCAAAGAAATTTGAATTTCTTTGGTTTAGCGGAACTATTATCTAATCTGTGGTTTAGCTTTGATACTTATCTATATTTTTAATAGGTATTATGTAACACGTTGTATAAATAAACTTTCCGGTCCACTTAGGAGCTTCGTCTATCGTACATTTTGCTTTCAGCCGCAAAAGCGTTTGATAACTTAAGACACCTAAGGAAAAACGCATTATGAATAGGCCAACGGTGGGAACTCTCCATGGAAGTTATCACGGCTATTTTTTGAGTTGTGATGAACACTTTTTGAGATACCGTGGGAAAACTACACGCATTTGGCTGGTTTTTGTAATTACTTTCCATTGTAACGATGATTTTTCTACTTAGCTTGGATTTTATCAGTCAGTGTGTTATTCGGTTGAGTGGTTTGTTGGAGGCTAATAAAACTTCAGGGTAGCTATTTGTGTCTATCCTTTAATCGAGTTATAATATCGTACAAAATTGAATCTTATTTCTTCTTTTCAAAATAAGGGCCACTAGATTTACACTTCTGAAAGAATTACAAGTTTTATTTAAAATATATAAAAATAACATTGAACATTGTATTGGGAATGTAAAAATAATACTATGTAATACAGTAACATAGGCTTAATAGATATTTCTATTTTAGACAAATAGAGGACTATAAAAGCTTTGGTGTGGGTCTTGAGCAGCTTAGGGGGTTAAACAAATGGTGAAAAAGTACACGTCATACAATCTTAAACATAAATCTTCCATTCATTCATACTTCCTATATTACAATACCATTGACTGTTCAAATACAGTGAGTACACTAAATCTTGATGAACATAAATTTATTGATGCATGAAACGGTTTAGAATTAACTGTATTCTTACCACTATGCGATGTTGTCGATGAGTATACTTATCGTTATTGAACATAAATTTATTGATGCATGAAACGGTTTAGAATTAACTGCATTCTTACCACTATACGATGTTGTCGATAAGTATACTTAATCGTTATTGAACATAAATTTATTGATGCATGAAACGGTTTAGAATTAACTGCATTCTTACCACTATACGATGTTGTCGATAAGTATACTTAATCGTTATTGAACATAAATTTATTGATGCATGAAACGGTTTAGAATTAACTGCATTCTTACCACTATGCGATGTTGTCGATGAGTATACTTATCGTTATTGAACATAAATTTAATGATGCATGAAACGGTTTAGAAATAACTGTATTCTTATCACTATGCGATGTTGTGAATGAGTATACTTAATCGTTATTGAACATAAATTTATTGATGCATGAAACAGTTTAGAATTAACTGTATTCTAACCACTATGCGATGTTGTCGATGAGTATACATAATCGTTATTGAACATAAATTTATTGATGCATGAAACTGTTTAGAATTAACTGTATTCTTACCAATATGCGATGTTGTCGATGAGTATACTTAATCGTTATTGAACATAAATTTATTGATGCATGAAGCGGTTTACTATTAACTGCATTCTTACCACTATGCGATGTAGCTAAGAATCCCGTTATATTCCGTTTTTCCTTAGCTGTCTTATGAAAACAAACGCTATTTGCGTCTCGTCTACATGTGCGTGCAAGGTATCAGCAATACAAGTTTGTATTACCATATAAATAAACTTTGCGGTCCACATATTAGGAATATCTATCTATCGTACATTTTGCTTCCAGCCGCAAAAGCGTTTGTTATCATAAGACACCTCTAAGGAAAAACGCAATATAGTTCCATCCTACTAATATTATAAAGGCGAAAGTTTGTAAGGATGTGAGGATGTGCGGATGTTTGTTACTCTTTCACGCAAAAACTACCGAACAGATTTTGATGAAACTTGGCACAGTGATAGCTTATATCCTGGAATAACATGTAGGCTACTTTGAAACGCGAAGAAAGTCGCGGGGCGTCCGCTAATACCCCCTAAGTAACAAAACGCCTACTTAAAGGGCGCTGTTTCACAGTGTACACGGGAAAAACTTTTCTACGCGGGTGAAGCCGCGGGAAAAAGCTAGTTCTAAATATTTAACAATAGCGAAAGTTTACAAAAGATTATCGATGCATGGTACCTACTAATAATAAAGCTAAGGCCTAATTTGGCCTCGGATCCAGGAGTTGTACTCGAACACTTTAGTGTAAACGCCTGGTATGTCTTCCATGCCGCAGGGCGTAGGGCCGAAGCTCACGATGCCGACAACTTCGAAGTGGCGATCAGTCTCGTACATGAGAGGTCCGCCGGAGTCGCCCTTGCAGGAGTCTTTGCCTTCCTCGCCGCCGGCGCACAGCTGACCCTGCCATAGGGCTATGTTTCTCCTTGGCACGCTGTAGGCTGGCTGACATTGCTGGGGAGAAATCAAACACCTTTACAATGATTCCGGTTTTTTTTTTAAGTAGGTTTTGGCTTGGGTTATTGGGTTTTACCCGCCTTTAAGCTATATCTTATTTAAAATATGGGCGGCAATCCCCAAAAATACGGCATTACTAGAGAGCTAGTTGGCGACCTGCACTGAGGTTTATATCCGCGCAATACAGTGTTAGCTTCATAGAGATTGGACAATTTTGAATCGAACTGAAAGAGTTGTTACACGTCTTTATTTTAGTTTCTCCAGAAGCACTTATTACATAAAATGCTTTCACATTTCTACATTAAAGCCGCTTGTTACTCGTATATTTAACAGAGACAAATAAACATGGCACTCAGGTTCCCGGCAAAAGAGTCCAATTGCTAAAGTTACTATACCAAGAAGGTTCGAATCTCTTTGGTGGCGGGCGCGCTCCCCTATGGAGTCTGCATCTTGCATATTTAATATGGGAACCAATTGTGCCATTTACAGGGGGGGGTGCGGACGAAGGAAGCAGAGTAGCAGGAGGAGGTTGCTAATACAAATTTATATGGAGTTTGAAAATGAGAATGTGTGAGTGAGTCACAGTATTGTCATACATTTGACACGATTTTGACACCCATACAATGCTTCTTTAAGAGGCCGCGAGCAAGCACCAGAGATCTTAACTCTATGACTATTACAAACTCGATAAACGAACGAATTGAACATGTTCTCCGTATTGGCTTACCTCTTTGGGTACAAATGGTAGATCAACGTGCAGTTTTACTTCGCTCTTGCTAACTGTGCTGTTGATTGCCCCCCAGCCGGCTGCGTAGAGGGGGTTATCTTGCGGGGGTGACAGTGAGATGTCTGACGTGGGCAGGCATATGGGGCGGATGAAGTCTGAAAGCCAAGAAACAAAATTGAATTAAGGATTTACAATAATAATGTCCAATCTGAAAAATGTCCAACCGTTGAAAAATGTCTAAACTGAATAATGTCCAAACTGAAAAGCGTCCAATCTGTAAAATGTCCAATCTGGAACATTTTACAATACAGAACCTTAAAAACCACTATTTATTAGATTGGACATTTTTCAGTTCGAGCATGGTCGTTGGCTGGGCACATCGCTCGTAGAACTGACGGCCGTTGGGGCAGAAAGGTTCTCGAGTGGCGACCACGTATCGGAAGACGCAGTGTAGGCAGGCCTCCCACGAGGTGGACCGACGATCTGGTGAAGGTCGCGGGACCCAGCTGGATGAGGTTAGCGCAGGACCGGTCGTCGTGGAGATCCTTGGGGGAGGCCTTTGTCCAGCAGTGGACGTCTACAGGCTGATATGATGATGATGATGGTCGTTGGACATTATTACAGTAAATCGAATTAAGCATGCTGCTTTATTGTCTCGATGTCCTCTCCACATACTCTTCACTTGACTATCTCAGACAGTTCTCTTTATGCAGAAGAGTTATCAGTTCTTTTAAAGTTTTTTATAAGACTAACTCGCTTGAAGTTTGCAAACGCATAACGACCTCTATTCCCAACTATATCAAACTTGTTTCAAACAGAAAGTTGAATTTGTTTTATCATGATATTACGGGGTATGAAAAGGTGTTCTAAAAATGCTTGAGAGCAATTGTTATTGACTTCGTGCGAATTTCTAAGAGCTCGTTATTTGATAAGAGATACTTAATTCGGCTTTCAAGGTTACCTGTATAAGGCGCCATCTGCCTGAGCCTCAGCAGGGCTATGTCGTTTCTCCTTAAACTAGCGCGAGGGTCGTATTGTGGATGCGCTATGACCTTCTCGATGGGGATGACGGTGACACCCTGGGTGCAGTCCACGCCGCCACCCGGCGTGTCGACGCAATCCTGCCCGTCGTTGGCCGTATCATATTCCCCAAGGCGGACGTTTCTCCTGGAGAGGAACATTTATGTTTAAAAAAACGAGAATAACGGAATAACCTCTTAAAAAGCGTCATACAAGTAAAATGTATTTCGCTCAATAAGCGGCTTTGTAATTAAAATGTGCCCAAAGATAAAGAAAACTGGTAAAAGATACTTAATAACTTCTTGTAGACGTCGCAGGCAGTTCTTTGAACCGGTGATTTACGAGCAGCCTCTGCCGTTCATGAAACGGCCACGTTTTACTGTCTGTCGTCCAGACCGATTGTAAAATGCCTAGGCCGCAAAAGAACCGCCTGCGACACATAGGTAGATATTAAGAAAATTGTTCAAATCCCCAAAGACGTCATCAAGACATGAGACCCAAGCATTTCGGTGACAGACCATTTATATAACTCATTTGCGAACAGTTTTAAGCTTATTATTTAAACGAGCTTCATCTTACGGAGTTCCTGCATCAAGAACTGGTCCAACCACACAATGGCCGGCGGTTAGAACGTATCGGCCGCTGATGAGAGCTCCGCCGCACAGCAGTTTTAATCTGTTGTTCTTGAAGTACTCTATTAGCACCAGCCAAGGGTACTGATCAACGGATGTAGCATTGCCACCTGGAAAGTAAAAGAATTGTACTGTTAAACACATTTTGTTGACAGCCACTCACAGATCGACACGGAAGAACTCTGAATACAATGATGACAATGATTGATCTTGTTGACTGTCTAGATGACGGAGCTTCTCTCAGAAACTGCTCAGAGTCTTTAAGTTAGATAACTAACTTAATAGAAACAAAGCAGAAGCTAAGTTATTTAAAGTGTTCGTTTGGCAGCTTAGACTAAGCCCACTTATTGACCAGCCCTATAAGAACTAGAAGACCAGATCCAACAAACTATAGAGTTAAACTCTATAGACGTCCAGTCTACTCTGGTCTGGTAGTTCCTCCGATGTCTGAACCCACCTGACCTTATCAAGATTTTTGAAGGTTTAAAAACTCACCAACGATTTTATCACCAGCCGCGCTGTCTACGCCACAGCATCGGCTCGTAGCGTCGGGGGGAGCAGAAGTCATCGTGCAGGCTCTGTTCGGGCCTGGAGCAGGTGTCGGCCTCGGCGGAGCTCCGCAGCACACACTATACTGTTCTGGGCCTTCACATCTGTGGAAAACATCTTTATTGAACAAGTACTTACATTTGTCGCCAATGCAATGCGGCTCTGACTCCTAAACTAGGAACTCCCTTATAGCTTTATTATATTGGTACTTTAAAAGCGGAATAATGCGAAGATTGTTGAAGATGTATTTAGAATTGGCGTATAAGAGATTGTTTAAAGAGTGAGGCTACTTGACCGGTCTGCTCTGAACGAATCTGTCGTAAACATGGTCTAGAGCGAATGTGAACGAGAACCGAAATCATAAATCCATGGCAAACGTTTACTCATCTGGCGGTGTATTAAAAAATATGGCTTATTTAGTCAATGACGAACAAAAAACCGGACCGGAAAGGAGACCCAAACGGAAACTGTTAGTTACATGATTCATATTTCTTATGTTTTCCTTCCTCATTTGAATAATTATCCTAGTCATTCTGTTTTTATATTACTAAGTGCCTATATAAATATACTAGGTTTACTTCGACGTTTGTGTGATTAATGATTATGATGATTTCAACTGCTATTATATTGATAACTATTACATCCTACATTTAATGAATATAATCATACATCCGGATAACATCTCGCTTTGCACAATTCCTAACCTTTCATGTCTAATCGTCCTCGGGTCGCTCAGATCATAGATCAGCGGTTCATAAGGATTCCTTTAATTTATAGTAACTGCGTCTTTTTCTTTTGCAGTTTTTTCATCTTGCTGGAATGTAGTGTCTTTAATAAAATGCTGAGTTTATTAGGCCAAATCCGCATGTACATGTTTTTAAAACAAACTAAGAGTTGGGTTGGAATGGCTCTCCTCAGTATTATTTTTTGTTAGTTTACCTTAGTATTTATATTTTACTAACAAAAAATTGATACTTATCTGAGTAAATGAATTTGATTATTATCTCATATATTCATATGTTAAGTTTTTATAGAATTGCTGTGTTGGGCAGTGTACCATGGACAAACTAACGTTGCTGATAGTATGTACTACGAGTAGTAACTTTTTATAATTTATCAATTTCCATTTGCCTGACGTGACCGCTTACCGTCAGATGGATGCCTGCCCTTTTCTAACAGAGGTGACTTAATATGCCTTTGTCCCTTGAATCATCATCATATCAGCCTGTAGACCTCCACTGCTGGACAAAGGCCTCCCCCAAGGATCTCCACGACGACCGGTCCTGCGCTAACCTCATCCAGCCGGGTCCCGCGACCTTCACCAGATCGTCGGTCCACCTTGTGGGCCTGCCTACGCTGCGTCTTTCGATACGTGGTCGCCACTCGAGAACCTTTCTGCCCCAACGACCGTCAGTTCTACGAGCGATGTGCCCAGCCCACTGCCACTATGTCGGTGACCTTGGTTCTCCTGCGGATCTCCTCATTTCTGATTCGATCTCCCTCTCTCCCTTGAATACTTGCCTGGAATTCTGTACAAATGCGATGGTATCCTGCGGGACTGGTGGTTTCAGCAAGTCCGCGAGATGTTGGCACGAGTATATGCCCACGCAGTTCCCTTGTTGCCCGTCGGGTGTGTAGCACGAGTCGTCTTGCGTTTCGGGTGAATCATTTTGCGTTTGCGCTGGGCAGCACACCTGGAAGTAGTTCATTGCGTGTAACAAAATCGCTTGTTGCTTTGTTCTTTCACTCTTGAGAAGGTGATAAACGAATACGTATTTACAAACGACTACTGTGGTACCTCCGCCAAACTTCCCGCCTTACCACCTTAAGGTTTATTATTGCGTGCGGCTACTAAGCGCCGAGTGACCACCTGCTAAGGCCATTGTCGTCTTGTCGTCGCTATACAATAGAATAGGGCAAGAAAAGGGCTTAGCTACGATTGCCACATGCAAGCGACAAAAATGTTAAACTGGTAAGGCGAAAAGTTTGTGTACTCACAGTTTTAGAAATAATGGTAATGTTGGATGGGCTAGAGAGTAGGTTCATCATCATCATCATCAACAGCATATTAATCTCCCCGCTGCTGGGGCTCAGGCCTACCCTATCAACGAAGGCGTTCGGTTCGTCCACCACGCTAGCCCAGTGCAGGTTGGTGGACTTCACATGCGTCTAAGAATTTCTTCTTCGGCGTATGCGGTTTCCTCACGATGTTTTCCTTCACCGTTTGAGATCAGTCAGTAAATTTATTTTATTTTACTTCTTGTACTTAGTTAGTTTCGAGAAAAAACCCATTGGTTTATGGTCCAGCCGGGGATCGAGCTTCGGACCTTTCGATATGATAGGCCGCGTCTTATCCCCGAGGCCACTGACGCTCTGAGGGTAGGTTATTTTCTCAGAACCTGTTAGTGTTGTTTAGGTGATCACTGGAATTATTATAAGGATATTTGTTTTGTATATAAATATGATCTGAAGTTTCGTTTGTATACGTATTACGAACAGCTAGATTTTTGGAGGAAGGATGTAGCGTTACAGGAAAATATAACATAATATTGTGGTTATTTTCGCTGTTAGATACTACGTTAAATCGACACTGTGCTGTTAGTTTAATGTACAATTATTTGTGTTTGTTTCGCCTTATATCAAGAAGTTTTTTGTTCTCCCTTGTAATTACCATTTCTATAATATTCTACCTTATGTCATTCTACAACTTCAAGAACCCGTTTAGTCTTAGTAGTTACCTTTATACAAACGAACTCCTAAGACAGTGATAGGGATAATATCTATATAACACCTATCATCCCCCCAACAAACATCCCCTCAAACACACAATAGATCAGCAGTGGTCACAGTGATACAAGGCTGGATAAGCCTTGAGAAAGCCCCACCACAAATAATAATAAATCCCTAATCGAACTACTGAGCCTATCTTGGTCTCAGCAGTTTGCTCGTACAAAGGAACCCAAGTACTAAGTCTAGGCCCAGGAAGCGGTTTGAAGTGAGCATCAGAAGTGGCATCTTACTCTGGGCACTGCTCCGTCGTATCCACAATGCGAGTTCCTCAGCAGCTGAATTTCTTGCTGCGACTTGTTGGGATTGTTGACGATCGTCATCAGCGCGGTGCAGTCGTATAGGGAGATGCAGCTGCCGCCAGCCCCGCTTGGGGTCTTGCATGATGATTCTGGAAATGGTAAAAACAATCTTAATATATCTGATAGGTGGAGTAAGTCTTCTAGCTAGGCTGGTACATTAAAGCTGTGCAGGTGTTGATAGGATCCTTGTCTGTTTTCTTCAGAGAACTTCGATATTTCATTGTTCTGCAATGACAATGTTGTTCTCAACTACTTACGTAGTTGCTATTAAAAGCATTGGCGAAAGCGTTAGACTTCAAGTTGAGTATTGACCTAGCTTAAAGGCTTGCATGTCTTAATCTAAGACAGTAAAAGATGTGTGTGGAATATACGAGGGTGGCATGGTCAAGACTTTGTACCAAGCCCTCGTAAAAAATAAAGATTAAAAAAAACTGAAAAGAGTCAATACCTACAGATTTAGGTCAGTCTGTGATAAGAGTGTTCAGTTCAGAGAGTCTTTGTGAAAGTGTAGGTATAAGAAATGAAGAGATGTCCTGTGTATTATTAACACCATATCTAGATTAGTGACGTTGGAATAGCGGATGCAAAACTAAGCAAACAATGTGCGAAGAGCAAAGCACGCTGCAGAGCTGCATTGTCTCATTTGTGACTCAAATAATCTTGACTTAAATAATCTGATTGCTTCCCTAGACGCTACAATGAGCGATTTTCCAATACCCTTTTTTAAAAGATGCCAATAAACCTCGAATTTATCATCAAATGTGCCCGTGAAGCAAGACCATAATATGGGTCGTTGGTTTTGTAGATTTCGGAGTCGGTTGACAATGACAGTTGGGTCCATGCAACGCAATCTATTGCCTGTTTAGTATCTATTACACAGGCCTATTATATTAGACAGGCCTGTTGGCGTAGTGGTAGTGACCCTGCCTACTGCGCCAAAGGTCGTGGGTTTGATTCCAACCCTTTGCCAACATTTGTGTGATGAGCATAACTGTTGGTTTCCGGATTCTGGGTGTTTGTATGTATTTAGGTATTTATTTAATATAAAGGTATTTATGTATGTTTATCAGTTGTTGAGTAGGTACCCATTTACAAGGTTTGGCTTAGTTTGGGACTAAACAGGCGTGTGTAAATTTGTCCAAACATCTACTGAAAAATCGCTCCCGTGAATGGACCAGTCTGCAGAATTCTGCTTACCACTATCCAGTGCACCATGCACCGAACCCCTGAACAGTCCCAAGTCGTTGGGAAATAGTATTTCTCCGTCACCACCTACCAGCAAGAAACGAGACAGCTTGTTTTTAGGTTTATTGTCAGTTACGTTTATTGTTAGCTTTTTGTCAGTCTGCCTTTTGTCTATGCGACGGATAACTCAGACACTAGTGGACCGATTAAGCTGAAATTTGAAATATACTTTTATGACAAGTCCCCGACACTGATGGGATGGTTATGGAAATTTCTGGAATCGTCATTTCTATATATTTTCGAAAAAACTTAACTAAACTTCGGACGAAGTTGACGTAAAGCGAATTTGACGAAACAAGAACTTGTCGAATGTAGAATTTGACGAAGGTCGTGGCTACCATCCTGACACAATAAATCTTTCGCTTCATATAATGCTCGCCTTAGAGTTGAATGGAATAAAAACTATATTATTACACATGCTGGTATCACTGACGCAAACAGTATAGGTACTTTGCGTTGTGGTTTTAGTACTTAATCCTGGATATACTTAACTACGTCTTTGCGTATTAATCTTTGCGTAGAATACAATACAAGCTATTTGTCCAGCCAACAATTATGTTACATGAAAATAAATTTAATTTAGCCATGTCAAAATTTAATATTTGTAACAGGAAAATAACTAAGTATCATACAATTTTAAAACAATTAACTAATGGAACCATTGGATATGTAATTAATTTACATTTATATTTTTAATAGATACCTTTACATTTGTCGAAGGTTTACCTGTTTACTGAAACTTTGATGCTAATAACCATGTAGCAAAATGTATGAACCTTACTTTTCTTTATTCGGAATAAACTTGCCTGCCTAACATGCCATTTTCAGTCTCGAAACCTTTGCCAAAATCTGTCGAAGTAATCTGTGCCAAAATCCACCAGATGCTGCAACTTTTTCAATCTACTTTATTTATTCCAAATTAAAATACTAGGTATATCGTGGCTTTTTCCATAGTGTATGAAGTATTTCCATTTATTTAATTAGTTGTTTTAGTTTACTTACACTTACGTTTTACGCCCATTACTTACATGATTTTAAATCATATTTTTCCTCATGTTGAGTAAAGTGATTGCAACCGTATGCCTTTTTGCAATTTGGGGATTTCATTGAGAACCGGTTATGTGTGTATGTGTCATGCATGACATGAAGCCTTCATTATAAGTCGTTATATAATTACACAGCGTAACGAAGTTCCGACTACACTCGCGTTTTTTGCGACTATTTCAAAGACAACTCAAGCACTGAACTGTGTCAAACGGACTTCCCATGAGTTTTACAGTGATCTCATATTATACTGTTTTTTTCTGGGCCAATGTTGCACCACGTGCGTTGGAGTTACCCCCTAAACTCATGGCCATGGATGCGGTGATAAAAGTGCAACAAAGCAGCTGTATAACCTTTATACCTTTCCTTTACACTTTTATAACCAGCTTATTAACTAAAGTAGAAGACGTCACAGTAAAAATAAAAACGGAAGTGGGCGGGCCACACAATTAGAGGGAAGGACAAGTGGTGTAAACTGGTGACACTTTGGTACCCAAGGTCGAATAAACGCAGAACAGGCAGACAATACATGAGATGGGACGATCACCTCGTAAAAGTAGCGGGAAAAACCTGGACGAGATTGGCAAGAGACAGAGAGGCGCGGAAGGAGACACAGGAGGCCTTTGTCAGAGGACACACAGACGGCGAAACAAGTATCTGACATTGTCACTATGCAAACTTTATTGTAAACAGCATTTAGTCTGAACAAAAGGCTATTTTATTTATTATTTATTTATATAACCAGCTTATACCTAATCTTTCCGGCCTCAGTACTGATGCTGTACGTTATATGTAATAGGAGGGAAATCCTAGGCTTTTTGCAAAAAGCCCGATAATTGGAATGTAAGAACGAATTCCGTATCATCCTAGCTATTTTCAGGATTGCTTATTGATTCGATCAACCGAATCAAAAATTACAAGTTTAAGGGTCTCTTACACCGCTTGCTGATAAAGTCCCAGATACCCTATCTGCAGGTTATCTGACAGATAGCCTGTTTTTTTGGTTTCACAGGTATCTGATTGCCTATATCTTATATATTTTATATAGTCTATCACACATATTTATCTGATAGATTAGTTTATCACTAAGATTACTATCTGTAACAATATCAGGAAGTGGTGAAAGAAGCCCTTAGACATCTCTGCTCATCACATTGTGTCAATTACGCACACATAGACTAAGCGATGTGCAAACTATCTGTGTTTATACTCAACCGCCGAAAAGGTTTACGGGGACTATACTACCTACGACTACTTACCTACTAGCCTAAACTAAATTATTCTTAGGTGCCTATGTCCTTCAAAATATTTTGGTATTTTTTTTTTGTCGTCCCAACTTGTTTGTTTTGATTATTGATAAAAAGATAATATAATTTATTCGCAAAACTGGTATTTCGTATAATATACAAGGCATTGGTGTTTGTTCTCGTTTAAGGAACTGGCTATTCTTGTTTTTAACATAAAATGCGTAACTGTCCGAACATGGTGTCAATGGATAACTTAAGTAAGTAATCTTCTATTTATACAAAAAAATAATACCGACTTTGTAAAAAAAAAATATTTTTTACTCATTCAGTGGCGTCGGGGATAAGACGCGGCCTATCATGTCGAAAGGTCCGTAGTTCGATCCCCGGCCGGGCCATGTACCGATAGGTTTTTTTTCTCTAAACTTAAGTACATTTACTGACTGCTCTCAAACGGCGAAGGAAAACATCGTGAGGAAACCTACATACGCCGAAGAAGAAATTCTTATGTGCATGTGAAGTGCATCAACCCGCACTGGGCTAGTGTGGTGGACTATAGCCCGAAGCCCTTGTTGAGAAGGTAGGCCTGAGCCCCAGCAGTGGCGACATGTTAATAGGCTGTTAATTGATTATCAATGATAACTGGACGCCGATGACTTATTTTTTTGTGAAAATTCAGATTATTCATGTCACCAGTCCATTGTTTATATATAGCATAGCATTTATCTACTATCAGATGGGCTGTATGCTCGTTAGCTTTGATTTAAAATTGATTACCAATTTCCCTACCACCTAGGTATGACTAACCTAACCTTTAACCGTTTTTATGACTATAATCATTATTAATCGATTATTCTAATGACCATTTTTAATATACGAAAAGCGTATCTGATAATTACTAAATTGTTAAGTACGTAATTATTTTGTCGTATGTATAAAGCACAGAGCAGAGTATAAATTTTAGGTAAGACTACAGATATATAATAGTACAGAGTAAGACGCAGTTTTGTGTCCTTTACAATATATTAGGTGATTTCCTATTTATAACAATTACGCAGTACTTAAGTCCAGTATAATGTCGCAGGAAAACCGAGGCTCGCCGCGGTCAACTAACAAATTGATTGGTGCCATTTATTATTACAAGTATCATTTATTTGTAATTTACTAAAAACTCATCATCATTAAGTGCCTCTAAGCGTCTCTGCATCTATACGATTTGTTAGACAGACCTCATTAAGTGCCTCTAAGCGTCTCTGCATCTATCCGATTTGTTGGATAGACTATCATTAAGTGCCTCTAAGCGTCTCTGCATCTATACGATTTAGACAGACCTCATTAAGTGCCTCTAAGCGTCTCTGCATCTATCCGATTTGTTGGATAGACTATCATTAAGTGCCTTTAAGCGTCTCTGCATCTATACGATTTGTTAGACAGACCTCATTAAGTGCCTCTAAGCGTCTCTGCATCTATCCGATTTGTGGGATAGACCACCATTAAGTTCCTCTAAGCGTCTCTGCATCTATCCGATTTGTTGGATAGACTATCATTAAGTGCCTCTAAGCGTCTCTGCATCTATCCGATTTGTTGGATAGACTATCATTAAGTGCCTTTAAGCGTCTCTGCATCTATACGATTTGTTAGACAGACCTCATTAAGTGCCTCTAAGCGTCTCTGCATCTATCCGATTTGTGGGATAGACCACCATTAAGTTCCTCTAAGCGTCTCTGCATCTATCCGATTTGTTGGATAGATTATCATTATGTGCCTCTAAGCGTCTATGCATCTGACCGATTTTTTGGATAGACCATCATTATGTGTCCTTGTTTACGACGATTCATATTGCTACAGAAACTGTCTGATTTCCTTTCTCTAATACTCCGATTATACTATGGATATAATTGTAGGTGTTTGATTGTATGAATATCCTTTTGTTCGTTTTTATGACAATGATTTCTCCATCATTCTCTTCATACACGCTCGCCGTGGGACGCGAGTGCTCTTTACGTGTCCGTCTGTGAGCAGAGCTCACTTCGTCTGTGAGAGAATGATGAGAATGAGCGAAGCGAAAGAGGTGTGTCAGGATCGCGATACTTGGCGCTCCGTTCTTTCTGCCTACCCCGCCAGGGACATAGCGTGAAGATATGTATGTATGTATGATTTCTCCAACTTACCTTAAATATTTCTTTATTTTGATCGCATAGGAAGCACAGATTCTTGGTTTGTATGAATATAATATGATTCTTGTGGAATAAGTATTACAGAGAAGTGATAAATTTTACTCTACATAATCAATAAATACAATAAATAAAAGTGGGTATTTTGTGTCGTACTACAGTCATAGCCTCAGTAACAGCTGTTAGTAAGACCAATAAATAGCTCATATGAAATAGTTGTACTCAATATAGGCAATTAGTCGAAGAGTTAAAGTAACTTTTTACAACCTGTAAATTAAACGTCCTTACGGCAACAGCCGCTGGATGGAGCAAAGCTAGAATGGTGTTATAATGTATTTTTATAAAACCAGAGCGTTATTACTCGCGTCTGAATCATACAATTCAAGGCCAATTACAAATACACTATAACACACAGCCTTTACAGAAAAACTTGATATGCTAAGGAATGGAATGGTTTATTTTTCAGAAGATAGGTATTATATCAAAATCTTCCCTGGGAAACGGCTAGAGAAATTATAGTGAAAACGAAATCCATTCAGCATTTTGCGAGATTAGCCACACGAAGCGGACGGTCAACTTTGTTTTGTTATATAGTGTAGGTACCTACTAGCTGTATCCCGCGGCGTCGCCTCTAATACCAAACCCTTGCCTCAGTAATTGAGCTATCAAATGCAAAAGGATTTTTTCAAATCCGACGTAGTTCCAGAGATTGGCGCGTTCAAACAAACAAACAAAAACATATTGTTCAGGTTTTGTATATTGGTATAGAAGATTAATGATGTAGGTAAATGGTCTTTCTGCCTACCCCGCCAGGGACATAGCGTGAAGATATGTATGTATGTAAATGGAAAATAACAGGATTAGAACTCACGTCCTTGCACGAAGCACATGTACGAAGCCACCAAGGCGGATACGAGCGTCAACGGCGCCATTTTGTTTTTAAATATTTTAATAAATATATCAAACAATCACAACATAATAAAAAACACGTTTTATAATGATTCGCGAACGGACACGACCGCCTCGCTCGGGCACCGGTCAAGTTGTGTGTAAGTTTCGCTAAAACGCAGGCTGTCAGAGACCTTTGATAAAGTATAGGGAGGTTACAGTAGCGATATGCTAATTACAATAAGTGAGTAAGCATTTCGATTTAACACGATTCGAAATTTTACAGCGATGCGGCATAGGCTGTTATGTTTTAAAAGTTTTAAGATGAACTGAATTAAATTTAAACGCGGCGGTTAATACAATACAACATATTTGCGAAACGGTTATATTGTGTAGTCAACATAAGTGGACAACTTCTCTTAGGACTTTTATTAGGTACCTACCATGTAATTTAAATTAATTGAAAAAAATTCAAAATTCAAAAATATTTTATTGCATGTAAGTACACTGCGTACATTTATACAACGTATTTTTTTTATCTGCCACCGCTTTCAAGGTGATAGGTGTTATTGAATTGAGTTTAGCTTATTAATTGAATTCAATCTATTCCGATTTCCAATTCAACAAATTTGTTGTACAAAATAATAATATTATACATTTATCTATTTATTATTCCTATGCCAATACCGTGTCTAATTAATTTACCTTGTCGCGTCCCGTTCGACGGGTCGACCTGTGTAACTAGCGACTTCACTTCGGAATGGCCATGTTTAAGTGTAATAATTAGTAGGTAAACTTGTAAAATAAACAAAATGGCTGCCAATGGATGCAAGATCATAACTATCCTGTTTACGTATGAACTCGGTAATCGGTTCATTGACATAACCTCAAGTGCAAACCAAAAATGTTTTCAATCCAATTATGTTTTGTTCTGCAGAGTGTATCCAGTTAAAACTATCTTGTTTACGTATAAACTCGGTTTACTGACATAACCTCAAGTGCAAACCAAAAATGTTTTTAATCCAATTAAGTTTTGTTCTGCAGAGTGTATCCAGTTAAAACTATCTTGTTTACGTATAAACTCGGTTCACTGACATAACCTCAAGTGCAAACCAAAAATGTTTTTAATCCAATTAAGTTTTTTTCTGCAGAGTGTATCCAGTTAAAACTATGTTGTTTACGTATAAACTCGGTTCACTGACATAACCTCAAGTGCAAACCAAAAATGTTTTTAATCCAATTATGTTTTGTTCTGCAGAGTGTATCCAGTTAAAACTATCTTGTTTACCTATGAACTCGGTTCACTGACATAACCTCAATTGCAAACCAAAAATGTTTTTAATCCAATTATGTTTTGTACTGTTGAGTGTACCCAGTTAAAAACAATGTTTATACGTGATTATCAGACAGCGGATTTGAAGGAGCTATTATACTATAATTAATATGGATATGATAAGTTTTTATTATAGTCATTTTATTAACGTTGTTGACATTACACTATCATGTAAGTACATAATAAATAGGCACTATTATTATGTTTGGGCTGCATAAAAACTCCTTAGAATTAATATTTTTCTTTGGGTATAGTTTAGTCGTGGAGATCCTTGGGGGAGGCCTTTGTCCAGCAGTGGACGTCTACAGGCTGATATGATGATGATGCTAGTTTAATCGCAATAATAACTCTTGTCATATCCATTAATTATAGTAAAGGCTCCTTCAAATCCGCTCTCTGGTGATTATAATGCTAATGTAAATATGTTCGATTATTAATTGTTCGTAAAATAATTGACCAAAGTAGTTTAACATCATTTGAAACGTCTAATTAAAGCGACGTTTACTGGACTGCGCTGCTGCTTTTTCGTGAAATAAAATTCGGGATTATTACAGAAGTGCGACCACGAGTGTGCGATGTACGATAGTGCGACATGTCGTTTGTGCGAAGTATCGTTAGTACGAAATAGGAGTGTGCGATGTACGATAGTGCGACGTGTCATTTGCGCGAAGTATTGTTAGTGTGAAATACGAGTGTGCGATGTACGATAGTGCGACATGTCGTTTGTGCGAAGTATCGTTAGTGTGAAATACGAGTGTGCGATGTACGATAGTGCGACATGTCGTTTGTGCGAAGTATCGTTAGTGCGAAATACGAGTGTGCGATGTACGATAGTGCGACATGTCGTTTGTGCGAAGTATCGTTAGTGCGAAATACGAGTGTGCGATGTACGATAGTGCGACATGTCGTTTGTGCGAAGTATCGTTAGTGCGAAATACGAGTGTGCGATGTACGATAGTGCGACGTGTCGTTTGTGCGAAGTATCGTTAGTGCGAAATACGAGTGTGCGATGTACGATAGTGCGTCGTGTCGTTTGTGCGAAGTATCGTTAGTGCGAAATACGAGTGTGCGATGTACGATAGTGCGACATGTCGTTTGTGCGAAGTATCGTTAGTGCGAAATAGGAGTGTGCGATGTACGATAGTGCGACGTGTCATTTGCGTGAAGTATCGTTAGTGTGAAATACGAGTGTGCGATGTACGATAGTGCGACATGTCGTTTGTGCGAAGTATCGTTAGTGCGAAATACGAGTGTGCGATGTACGATAGTACGACGTGTCGTTTGTGCGAAGTATCGTTAGTGCGAAATACGAGTGTGCGATGTACGATAGTGCGACATATCGTTTGTGCGAAGTATCGTTAGTGCGAAATAGGAGTGTGCGATGTACGATAGTGCGACGTGTCATTTGCGCGAAGTATCGTTAGTGCGAAATACGAGTGTGCGATGTACGATAGATAGTGCGACATGTCATTAGTGCGAAATATCATTCGTGCTAAAAATTACTTATTCTCGTAGACCCACAGTGTGTTGTGTCCCTACTGAAACTTCATATACTCTGGTATCATTACGATAACTTCACAATAATTCGTAGCAAAACTGGTTTCGAACGTTGGTTGACTTTATAATTTGTCATCGGGAAAGCCCCTCGGTCCAGTTTCTTTGTTGTCGGTCTGTCTGGGTGTTTCTGTTTATCGCCTCATCAGAAATGTAGTAATATTAAGAAAATGCATTACAAAATACCACAGAGCACAGAATGCGGATGCTCGGGCAACGCCGCGCGCGGGCGGTCGGTGACATTTCCAACCTCTTTGCAAAATACACTACATAAAATGATAGTGTCAGTCAATAACAGATATAACAAGGTTCATCATTGAATGTAGTGTAGTGATAAACATAATATAACCACCACTGCCTGTGTTAAGATGAAGTAGGTATAGTCCACACGGAATTTCTTGACGGCTGAATGAATATAGTCACAAATTGTTTGCACATCGCTGACAGTGTTTACCTATACTTAAAGCCTATGTGTGCGTAAGCGAGATAGTGTGTTACATAGAGATGTCCAAAAACTTGAAAGTTTGATTCGGTTTATCAATGAACCATTTCTTGAAATTGAATGAGCGTCTCTAGTGAACCTCCGCACAGCTCCCTAATACCTATGTTGAGTCATTGCGCAGTAATCAGCCAACTTCACACATCCGCCATTAAACTCCGTGTGGACTATACCTATACGAAACACGTCTATGTTGTAAACACGGGTTTTCAAAAATCTTCTCTTGTCCTCAGGTGCTACGAAAGAGATCGGCACGGCTCTGACACGAGTGTGCCTTCGACACCGAGCTATTGAGACCAGGATGAAGACTTTCATCAGGTGGGTGGAAACGCGAGTACGCGCTGTTCAGGATACAGGAACCCTGCCTTCCATGGTCACAGCGAGGCCCGTAAAGCCTCCATTCCGCTGCAGCTCAAACTACGCTGTCACGCATCGGTGCGTCGTGACGCGTCTGTTACGTCGCATACCTACGCATGTCGAGCATGACAAATTGTCTTGAAAGATTTGAACTCCGGTGAGGGAGAGGCTTAATTCGGCTGCCAGTGAATATGTATCGGGACGTCTAGGCAACAAGTGACCTGCAAACGGTGCTCCAGTATTCTATTAATATCCTGAAATATAGTCATATTATCCTGGATATCGGAAGACGCAGTGTAGGCAGGCCTCCCACGAGGTGGACAGACGATCTGGTGAAGGTCGCGGGACCCGGCTGGATGAGGTTAGCGCAGGACCGGTCGTCGTGGAGCCTTGGGGGAGGCCTTTGTCCAGCAGTGGACGTCTACAGGCTGATATGATGATGATGATCCTGGATCTTCTGACATAATACACTTGTCTAATCAACTTAAATACTTGCTTAGTGATTGGATTGGTTAGGTATATTTTGTGTAATTTCAGCCCTATAGATTTAGAACACCACAAAATAAGTACCCAGTACTCATTTTGCATGATTTTTTTTTTACAAAAAAGCCTAATACATTGGGAGCTACAATATTTATGACACTAATTTTGATAAGGCTGAGTCTTACAAGGAATTGTCCTCCAGACCTCAAGAGAGAATTATCTGTGTGATGATAATAATAATTTGACTTAGATTTTGTGAACTTATGCAATTGCAGTGCACTGATGGACACGCTGATAACGCCGCTGACGGAGCGCGCCGAGGACTGGCGGCGCGGCGCGTGCGCGACGGGCGCGCTGGGCCGCGAGCACGCGCGCGAGTGCAAGCGCGCGCGCGCAGAGCTGCGGCGCCGCGCGCACGACGCACAGCGGCACGCGCGCAAGGCGCGCCGCGCGCCGCCCGACGCCAAGAGGCGGGCTGATGTCTCTATGCAGGTCAGCTGGCCAACTGGATTGGAGTTATTTTGGTATAATAATAATATTTGGACAAATTTACACGCGGTTACATCGCTGTTTAGTCCCAAACTAAGCCGAAGCTTGTAAATGGGTACTCAAAAACTGATAAACATACATAAATACTTAAATACATACAAACACCCAGAATCCGAGAACCAACAGATATGCCCATAACACAAATGTTGGTCCCGGGTGGGAATCGAACCCACGACCTTTGGCGCAGTAGGCAGGGTCACTACCAACTACGCCAACAGGCCAGTATGATGGGTAGGTAGGTAGTCCTCGGTAGCCCAGTTGGTAGCGACTCTACCTGCTGTGCTCGGAGTCCCGGGGTCGTATCCCGGCCGGGGCAAGCATTCATCTGTCCCATAAATGCTGCTAGTTTCCACCAGAATGTGCGGGCAAGTTGAGCGGTGCGAGGATGCGTATCGGGCTCTTTTCAGATATGCGAGCGACATATTCCTCGCACACATCCCTGGCACACATTCTTCTCTTGCGTCTCTCGCACACATCTCTAGCTTATTTCATAAAAACCTGTTCCAATAGAGCAGCGCTGAGCGCGGCAGTGATCCTATCGGTGGATATTTTCCTAGCGCACCGCTCAGCTTCCTCGTAAATCTCTGGTGGAAAAGCAGCCTAAAAATTTTTCAATTCTCATTTGTTACTTGGTGTTTAAATGCAAGGTTATACACATGAATCAAAAAAATTTGCCACTCCCTTATGGATGAGTAATAAAAGCATTCCATGGGTGTCAAAATCGTGTCAAATGTATAAAAAAATTGTGACTCACTCACACATTCTCCTCGCTTTTCCGCACCCCCCCCCCCCCCGCACCCCCCCCCCCCCCCCCCCCCGGTAAGTGGCATCATAGGTTCCGATACTAAATACCTTGGTTATACCTATTAACGAGCAGCTTTTCAACCCTGTTAATCCCCCGTCCGTCCTCCCTCGGGGTTAGTATTAGATAGAAACTCCTTTGGCCTTTCCAGCCTTGCGGTATACACGCCGATTCCGCTACTTGTACTGGACATCACCAATTGTTTTCACGTTACCTCCTTCTGGGGTCGTCGGCGAGCAGCTCTGTTATTCTTCTCTTACGCCGGCGTTAGTATTCATGAAGCTGACACAATACTGTATGTGACAGGACGTGCAGGAGCGCAAGCAGCAGCTGGAGGAGATGGAGGAGAAGGCGGTGAAGGCCGCGCTCATCGAGGAGCGGAGCCGCTTCTGCCACTTCGTGTCGCTTCTCAACCCTGTCGTTGTGAGTTGACATTAAATTTTTGTTGCTGGTCATAGAATGTTACAGTTGTTCATGATGTACGATTACGCGAATTTCACCCAGATAGTTAATAATCGTCTTTAACAGCGTTATAATAAAGTTCAAAGACTGCATATGCTGGTATCAGCGTAGAATTCGCCGCGCCACTCTAGAATCACAGAAAGGGAGGAAGTATGCACGACACGTAGGCATATCTCGTGAAACACATATACAAGTTGAAGTAACAGCTGAGATCTGGCATTAATCTGATGTTTAAACGTCCTCGTTGGCCTGAGCCCCAGCAGTCGACATGTTAATAGGTTGTTGATTTGTTTTTTTGATGTTTAAAGATTAGTTTAAACAATAATGCATTGCAGGAGTGTGAAGTGGCCATGCTAGCGGAGGTGGGGCACCTGCAGGAGGGCACGGAGCAGCTCGCCAGACACATCGCCGAGCCCAGGACACTCGCCCCGGCCAGCCTACAGGTAAGGTACAAGCGGTACCCGTGGTACAACCGCGTTGTTCCACCACTGGGATTTTTTTGTACCGTTTTATGAACTAATTCGGTAGTACAACCAAAAACGTTCCCGATGGTACAACTCGAGGTAGGAACCAAATTAAACAAACTTAAAACCGCTGTAACTCGGAAACTGTTGATCCTAGAGTGGCACATCGATATGGCTCAGTATTGGGAACATCGGCTATAAGTGAACCGCCACATCTTCGGAAGGTTCCGGGAGAAAAATGGTCTAAGTAAACGTGTCATCGATTTTAAAGTCAAGAAAAACTGCGTAATGAAACCGTGAGTGTAATGACCAATGCTCACGCGTGTTATACGACGTTTTTCAACACACTTTGACGAAGAAAATAAATAAAATATAATAAATAGCTTGACCCTTTGTGTAATTCTCTGTTCTATTGTTTTGTTTTTATTTTCTGTGTGTACATTAAATAAATAAAATATAATATAATATCACTTTTTTTTTTTTTTGATCGCAAAAAGGCTGTCACTCACATTTTGTTCCCCAGCAAGTGTATCTGGCGGCGTCGAATGTATATATGGCTCTTCTTCGTCACTGAAGTCGACATTTTTGAAAATAATCACAAATAAGTATTGTTTTGTGTTGGACAGGTGATCTGCGACATAAAGTCGTGGCACAGCGCGTGGGCGGAGGGCGGGTCGGCGCCGCACTCGCCGCCCGCCTCGCGCCTCGGCAGCCGCAAGTCCTCGCTCACCTCCATCTCCAGCCTCAACAGCCAGTGCTCCGAACACCACCACGGTACGTGACACGCACACCGGGACCTTTTCATCATCATCATCAGCCTGCACTAGTCCACTGCTGGACATAGGCCACCCCCAAGGCGCGCCACTGAACCCGATCCTCGGTTCTCCGCATCCAGTCACTGCCAGCCTTACGCAGATCGTCGCTCCATCTAGCCGGGGGGCGTCCCACACTACGCTTGCCAAGTCGTGGTCTCCACTCGAGAACTCATCTACCCTAGCGGTTATCGGTTCTCTGGCAGATATGACCTTTAGGAAACCTCTAGGAACCCGCCGGCGCGATATCCAGCCAGCAACCTATTAACGCAGTCATTTATAGAAAAGGATTGAAAATGGCGGCGATTGACGTCTGTACGGTGCATGCAAATTCTTTTTTTTTTTTTTTTTGAGAATTTCGAGTGCATGTTTCCGGCCCTAAAAAGCTTATTATATATGCTAATATCTGTCTGTCTGTGTAATATATAACAATGGCTCGTTTAATTCCAGCTTCAGGTTCGACTGTGAGCTGCTCGACCCCCATATCGAACGCGTCCTCGACGGGCACCCTCCCCGCGCCCTCCAACGACTCGCACTGTCACTCACAGGTCAGTACATCCCTACCACCTCCATTCCTTCAGTCCAACTTTCTTTTTTTTCTCTCTCTTCTTTCTTCTTCGTTCTGTAGTTCGATTGTTAGTGGACAACAATCTTGTTTGTGTTCTTTTTTTTTAAATAAAATGTAGTTTTGATTTTGTTTAGTATACTTACATAGGTGGACGGATAATTAGAAACAGGGCAAGATTTTCATACAATCGAGGTCACTTTGAAGCAACTATGGTTCTCCGTGAAGGATTGATCGGGGCATGATCTGATGACGGTCATCGGGAGAGTAGATGGAGGACTTTCAGATCGCTGTAGATATCCAACTGATCAGATGAGCCGTTTGGTAGCAGCATCGTCATGTAGAAAAAAACCTGCAAAATGGCACAAAAATGTATGAAAATCTTAAAGTTAAGGAATCATGACGATGCTGCTCCCACACGGCTGATCTGATCAGTTGGATATCTATAGCCATCTAGAAGTCCGCCATCTACTCTCTCGATGACCGTCATCAGATCACGCCCCCATCAATCCTACACGGAGAACCATGGCTTCAAAGTGGCCTCGATTGTTTGAAAATCTTATCCTGTTTCTAATTATCCGTCCACCTATGTATATCAATATCTATGTAACACCGATCGAACCGAATTACTGAGCCTTCTTTAGTCTTAGCAGTTCAGTAGTACGAAGACAGTTACACTCCTATCACCTCCAGTCCTTTGGTAGCGCAATTTTTTAATATTTTTTTTCTCAGTCTCAACAGTTCGGTTGTTAGTGATGTCGGGCAATGCTTCGAAGGCACGACGATCTTATTTGTGATCTTGTTTTTTTTTATAAGTCAAATGAAACAACCGAACTAGAACTACTGAGGCTTGTGTTTTTTTTTTATTTTTGTTGCTTTTTTTTTTAATTTGTAGTCAGCGTTTCGGCTGGCCAGTGTGTGCAGCGCCGACTCTGGTTTCCGTTCGCAGGACGCCCTGCTGCGGCGGTCGCTCTACGTTGACAATGTAATTTTTTTTGTTTACTTTTTTTTTGTAGTTGCCCAAATCTGTACCTAAAGCGCGACACACTGAGCGGCTAATGTTCGAAATAGTATGAAGCCCTTTACATCAAGGCGGCGGCGGCGCGGCGCGTTCTTCATACAAACCTTCGCCGCCGCAACGCTTTCGCAACGCCGCCGCTCAGTGTGTGTCACGCTTAAGAGTCAGACCGTCCCAAGTACATATGCTAAGTCCATTTATATCAACATTCCAGTTTGAATCTTAGGCGATTCTCATGCTGCTCTGATGATTTGGCACAAAAGCCAAAGCTGACAGAACATTTTCAAGCCAAATTAATGCCACTATATTTTTTTTTTTGCCTGCTATGTCAGCAGGCCGTAGCCGGTTATCCTTATCCGTGGATTTTTTTCCTCTCTTCCCACCTTGGTGGAATACCTAAGCGGAATATTTATTTCCTCTTTTCCCTCCTTAAAATACTTAAGATATATAAATATGAAAAATAATCATTAAAATAACAGATCTCTTATATTTTGTTGAATTAAATAAAACTTTATTTTTTTGTCCATATTGTAGTTTGACTTACAACTACAATTAATGTCTTATAAAATATGTTAACGTGATATTAACATAAAAACATTTTGGTAAGACGCGGGTGTATGTAACCGTTGCAGGGTTCAGACAACCAGAGCGTGAGCAGCGAATGCACGACGCCCGCGAAGAGCACCGCCGGCGACGACCCCGCTGACGACGCGCCGCGCGACGCGCTCGGGAACGCGGGTACGTAACCGCGCCGTAGTCCACTCGGCGCTACTATTAGTTCTGTTAGGAGAACAAAAAGGACTCAAAAGTATCTTGATGTATGTACTCACGCATGGACTTAAAATGTACCCACGCAGTCCACTCTATTAGTTCTATCAGGAGAACAAAAACGACTTAAAATGTCCACTATGGATTACTTAATTCCTACATGAGTGGTCTGTTGGTAGTGACCCTGCCTACTGCGCCAGAGGCCGCGAGTTCGATTCCAACCCGGGGCCGACATTTATGTGATGAGTTGATGAGCATATCTGTTGGTTTTCGGATTCTGGGTATTTGTATGTATTTCAAACTTTTTAAGTATGTTTATCAGTTGTTGAGTGCCCATAAGACAAGCTTCGGCTTAATGTGGGACTAAACAGCCGTGTGTATTTTCCAAAACATTACATTATAACATTATTATTGCAATATAACATGTAATGTACGTTGCAGCGTCCGCGACATGGCCCGACTTGAAGGACACGGCGCAGTTCGAGCGGGCGGCCTCGGCCATCATGGGCGGGAGGCCGCACACCATATCAGCTGGTAAGTCGAGGGTCACACTTATGCTACCGTATCTCATCTTCTTCGGGGGCCAGGAATACCTGGCGACACTTCGACCCTATGGGATCTGCAGCTGTGCCAAATCCCAGTCCGCCAAACGGTGCCCCAATCCGTTTTACCCTCTCAACGAGGGCGTTAGGGCTATTGTCCACCGCGCTAGCCCAGTGCCGGTTGGTGGACTTCACATGCGCCTAAGAACTTCTTCTTCGGCGTATGCATGTTTCCTCACGATGTTTTCCTTCACCGTTTGAGAGCAGCCAGTAAATTAAGTTTCGAGAAAAAACCCATTGGTCCAGCCGGGGATCGAACTCCGGACCTTTCGATATGATAGGCCGCGTCTTATCCCCGACGCCACTGACGCTCGTAGTAGTGTTGGGTTTATTCATTACATATTAATGTGACGGTATTTGTGTCCGGTCGCCGTGGAGATGCCTGGGCGAGACCTTTGTCCAGCAGTGGGCGTCATTCGGCTGATATGATGATGATGATTTTTGTCCCTCTTGCAGCGTACGAGAGGGGCCACCCGCGGCCCGCGCTCAGCGTCCACACGTTCGCCTCGGAGCAGGAGGTCGCGCAGTCGCCCCGGGAGGGGATCTACGCGCGCCCACCCTTGCCTACGGTAAGTAACTCTCACTTGAAAGAACAGGCATTATGACAGATTTTGAAAAACTGTTGTTTAAAGTTCGAAAATTAATACTATTCACAACGAATACTTATAACTGTAGACGAAGAATATAAACCACAGACATAGTGATGTTGGTTTAGTTACATACACTTTTTTTATATATATACAGAGATGTTCGTCTCTGGAGCGGCCGGTGGTCCCGGCGAAGTCCACCAACGCCAACACCGGCCAGCAGGAGTTCAAGCCCACCAAGCCGTCGTCGCTGCCGCCACACCTCACCAAAGGTAGCTTTGTCACCAGCCTTATTTAATTTGGACTCGAAATCATTTTTCTTACGGTCAATGCGCAACGTCGCCGAAGGTTGCAGGCTTCATGCGATTTTGAACTTTATTATGTATGACACAAAAAAAAATCAGTCTTTTCTTTGACTTTGGCGTATTATGTAGTATGTTAATTATTTATTTAATGTACACTGGCAACATTGCTGGCGCAGACATGCCGCAGGCGCTGTACGTGAACATGTCGGAGCTGGCAACACTGGCGGCGTCGCGCGCGCAGCAAAACAACGCGGAGCATCCGCAGCAAGAGAAGGTAAGCATACTTTACTGTATTCAGTACCTTTGCCCGACGTTTCCACTGGGGACCGCATAACCCAGTTTTTTTAATAGCCGCTGTATGCGTCATAGAGGGCTAAAAATCATATAATCCTATCATATACTAATATTATAAAGGCGAAAGTTTATAAGGATGTGAGGATGTTTGTTACTCTTTCACGGAAAAACTATCGAACAGATTTTAATGAAACTTAGTACAGTGATAGCTTATATCCTGGAATAACATATAGACTACTTTTTAACGCGGACAAAGTCGCGGGGCGTCCGCTAATACCCAAGTAACAAATCGCCTACACAGAGGGCGCTGTTTATGTACACGGGAAAAACTTTTTTACGTAGGCGAAGCCGCGCAAAAAAGCTAGTAATATTAACAGCCTGCTGGTCTATGATCCACATAAGTCAAATAAATAAATAAAAGTCAGCTATTTCTGTTCTATTTATATTATAACAAAAAACCAGCAATCCATATACATTTTATTTATAGACAAAAGTAAAATAAATAAATAAACAATTTAGAGGTACATAGTAATGGCAATGTCTAATATAACTTCCATGCTGTCAAACTAGCAAAACGTCACGAGCACCATGCTATGTGAAAAAGACTATAATCCAATAAAACCGGCCCGTTCATAGGTTTGTGTTGAACATTCTCATCTTGGTCCCATTGTTGTAAACGAACGATTTCTCGCGTCTGTGACGTTTGGAGCTGGAAATTAAAAAAAAAACTGATTGTAAATCGTGGTAGCTTATTGAAGACTTTGTTTCTGCTTCACGCATGATTGAAGAGCGACAAAATCAAATCAACAGACTAAGATGACATTAGTTTTTTTTTTCGAAAACTATAGGTATTTATGTACCTACCTATAGTTTTCGAGAATGATATGAGATGATCTTAAACATTCTATGTAGAATGTGGGTACAAAATTCATAAATTGTTACGGTCTGTTTTATTTTAAAAAAATATGATTATTTAATTATTCCAAGTCACTAAATGTAGGTACAGATTCTGTATATATAAATTTTCTACTACCTTGAGTAAAAAGTTCCATATCATACTTGGAATCAGTTTCGAAAATCGAACTTTCTCGACCCCGGTGCGAAATGACTCCCAGCCCAGTTCGAAATGATGTATGAAGTTTCATTTTGAACTCGGTAAGGTTCTTTTTGAGGTAAGTTTGTCTAGATATTGATATATTTTTAAGCGAGTTCTTTTGTCTATACTTTGCGTGTTCAACCATAGGGTAGGTATTATGGTTATGCTAACAATTTGCGGAGCTCACATTTTGTCCCAGTCGAACTTGTTGGCGAGCGTCTCCGATATCTGGCCCTCCTTCAGCTGCTTCTTGAGGGCTCGCTCTACCACCCTCAGCGATGAGAACAGGTTCTGCGCGCTCGATGGCTGCCGGTTGCGGGATGTTGTCTGATGAAGAGATGGCATGAATTTTGGAACAGTCAAATTAGTTTAGTCCTGTCTGTAGTTACGCTGCGTCGATACTACGCTAGTTGCGAACTTGCATTTTGTACGTAGCTAGGAATATTTGTAAATAAATACTACTTAACTCGAGTTTCGGTGCGTAAGAGCGTCAGTGGCGTAGGGGATAAGACGCGGCCTATCATATCAAAAGGTCCGGAGTTCGATCCCCAACTGGGCCATGTACCAATGGGTTTTTTCTCGAAACTTAAGTATTTACTTAAGTATTTACTGACTGCTCTCAAACGGTGAAGAAAAACATCGCGAGGAAACCTGCATACGCCGAAGAAGAAATTCTTAGGCGTATGTGAAGTCCACCAACCCGCACTGGGCTAGCGTGGTGGACTATAGCCCGAACGCCCTCGTTGAGAGGGTAGGCCTGAGCCCCAGCAGTGGGGACATTAATAGGCTGTTGATGATGAACTCGAGTTTTTCTTCGAGCAGGACTCACCATAATCTCAACGGCGTCGAACAGTTTGGCTATCTCTTTCCTCTCCCTGTCGGTGAGTGAGGGGTCTTCGCTGTCGAAGATCCCGCTCTCTCGAAGCTTCGCCTTGATCTTGTCCAGCGTTGGGGGTGGGCTCTGGTCCGAGATCTCGCCTGATTTATACGCCGCTTTCACCTCCTGCTCGCTCGGACTTAAATGTGATACGGTATTTATAAGTATGCATAATGAAAACCTGTAATATTATAATATCGATCCACCAAACGTTTTTCAAGTTAGTTAGAAAAAAAACTCACCATTGTAAACTGTATTGAATGTTCACAGCGACTCTGTAAGAAACAATAAGACTATCGATGATTCTGGCTTCGAATGAGTCAATTCTTTGAATGTCTAGTAGAAACAAAACAGTTATTTGTGTCTGCTGTGGACATATACAAAGGTGCAGCGAAGATCATGTGGTAAAAATTGCCCTGAATCTGCCAGAACAAAAGAGAGGGAGAGGCCGCCCGACATCGACCTGGTGTTCAAATATAGTGAGACACCTCAAGAGAGCCCAATTGCCAGAACCGACAACCCAAGACAGAAACACTTGGCGCAGAAATGTGAGGAGACCCGACCCCAAATAACGGGAAAAGAGAAGGACACTTGGCGCAGAAATGTGAGGAGACCCGACCCCAAATAACGGGAAAAATTAAGGACAGTTGGCGCAGAAATGTGAGGAGACCCGACCCCAAATAACGGGAAAAGAGAAGGACACTTGCCGCAGAAATGTGAGGAGACTCGACCCCAAATAACGGGAAAAAGAACGACAGTTGGCGCAGAAATGTGAGGAGACCCGACCCCAATTAACGGGAAAAGAGAAGTACACTTGGCGCAGAAATGTGAGGAGACCCGACCCCAAATAACGGGAAAGAGAAGTACACTTGCCGCAGAAATGTGAGGAGACCCGACCCCAAATAACGGGAAAGAGAAGTACACTTGGCGCAGAAATGTGAGGAGACCCGACCCCAAATAACGGGAAAAGGGAAGGACCAATGATGAATGATGATTTGTGTCTGCTGTAGAAAACTTCAGATTTTTTTTTGATACGTGGTTGTGTCAGAATAATATCGCGAAAATAATACCTTTAAGTACAGAATAAGTTTACCCGTACGTAACGCAAAACAATTACAAATTTTACGAGAAAATTACACAGCGCGTTGGTTAAGGCAATTGTGTATAGCTACTACTACCTATTGATGTCATTGGAGATTATACAATGTTTACATGAGTTATGTGTTAACGTGAGTTATGAGTAGGCAGGTTACAAACACATGTTCAACCCTAAGCTCCGGGACACTTACGGTCGAGGTCAAGCGGACCACTTTGACCTTGAGCTGGCGTAGCCTATCAGGGAGTTTCAGTACTATGCGTGAGCAGTTTATACTGGTTTTGTTTCCACTGACGTGCGGGCGACCGTACCTCAGCCGTTTATAAGTTATATTATGGGTCTATTGGTGGCTCAAAGTTATATGGGCCAAGTACATAGGTGGACGGATAATTAGAAACAGGGCAAGATTTTCATACAATCGAGGTCACTTCGAAGCCATGGTTCTCCGTGAAGACTTGATCGGGGCATGATCTGATGACGGTCATCGAGAGAGTAGATGGAGGACTTTTAGATCGTTGTAAATATCCAACTGATCAGATGAGCCGTTTGGAAGCAGCATCGTCATGAAGAAAAAAACACGCAAAATGACATAAAAATGTATAAAAAAATTTAAGTCAAGGAATCATGACGATGCTGCATCCAAACGGCTCATCTGATCAGTTGGATATCTATAACGATCTAAAAGTCCTCCATCTACTCTCTCGATGACCGTTATCAGATCATGCCCCGATCAAGTCTTCTCGGAGAACCATGGCTTCGAAGTGACCTCGATTGTATGAAAATCTTGCCCTGTTTCTAATTATCCGTCCACGTATGTATATCTCGAAAACTACAAAAAATAATGAAATACTTACAAAATGTTGAAAAACACTAACTGCACACATGTGAGTTCCATGTTTGTTTGTTCACGATATGGCACTGGTTATTTGTATGGGAGGTTGGCCGAACTGTGTGGGTGTTAGGTTGCGACTGAGGGCTGATTCGTCGCGGATCGCGAGACGGCCGGCCCGTTGATACTGTACTATAGCCATTCAGTCGCAAGGAAACTGCGCGGCGTGACGCGTCTTGGTCGTTGCCAATACAAAATAATAATAAGGAGGCAATAACTGTAAGTTGTTCAGCTCAATGCATTGACCGAAAATATTAGGCAACCAAAGCCATAAAATTAATTAAAAAGAATTTGTTTGTAGCTGGCATCCAAGCCCCTTTTTTCTTTCTCTCTTTCCATGGCAATGATACGCTGAACACGGCAAACGCTTTTTCGTAAGACTATTTCAATTTACTGTAATTTCAATAAATTTACACTTTATATTCAAGTTCAGCATGTTTTATTAACTTAAGTAATGAAATGAAATTTTAGGTGTATGCCAGACACACGCAGGCCACGGGTGTATGAAGTCTCACATACATTGCGTATGGAACACAACAGGCCGCCACCGCCACCTAAAAATAAAGTTTAGTGCGGGCTGCCGTACAGTTTATTTAAATTGCCTTGTATCAAAATCTGTCTATCGTAGTACACGCAGCCACTGAAATACATGCAGCGTTCAAGACCATTGTTCGGGCGAGTATGGGATCTCACTAAATGTCAACAATACTGTTGAAACATACAACATTATAAACATTGTCATACATAATATATTGTATAATGATTTCCTTTTTGGTATTACAATAATGTTTATGAGCAGCTTTCCCGCCTGGACTTTTGTCTGTAAGATTTTTAAATGTTTATTAAAACGCTTTGATTTTATATTTTGTGTGTTCTTTATTGCACAATAAATAAAACAGATACAATAAAACTATAGGTTACAGTACCAGGGCGGTCTTAGCGCTAAAAGCGATTTCCTACTGACTACCTTTAGATAAAGGCAGATGAAAAATGTTTATTTCGTTAAACTTATTAGCTACACAGTTGTGAAACCTCCTAGTTAGTATAAAAACTCTTGGAAAAGAGTGTAAGAAGCATTTAAGAACAAAATGTTTAGGTTTTTTTCTTATACCTTTAATGAATACACCCTCCGGCTTAATAATAATAATTTAATACTATAAATAGTATAAAATATATATATACTATAAATAATATAAAATACCTGTAGAAAGAGTTAGCTCTTCCATAGCAAACATAAGAAAGTCTATTGAAGAATCGGAGCGTTTCATCAACAGCCTATTAACATGTCCCCACTGCTGGGGCTCAGGCCTACCCTCTCAACGAGGGCGTTCGGGCTATAGTCCACCACGCGAGCCCAGTGCGGGTTGGTGGACTTCACATGCGCCTTAGAGTTTCTTCTTCGGCGTATGCAGGTTTCCTCACGATGTTTTCCTTCACCGTTTGAGAGCAGTCAGTAAATGTACTTAAGTTTCGAGGAAAACCCATTGGTACATGGCGCAGCCGGGGATCGAACTCCGGACCTTTCGATATGATAGGCCGCGTCTTATCCCCGACGCCTCTGACGCTCGGAGCGTTTGCTTATTATTAAATAAACATACCTTCTTCCTCCTCCCAGGTATGCTCAGAGAGCAGTGCCAGCGAGTCGTCCCTGGAGTCCTCGAGCGGGTACGGCAGCCAGGGTGCCTTCGCGGCCGAGGACCACGCCCATCATCAGCTCGTGCAGCATCCAGACGGTGAGTGGACCGCTTCGAGCGAGCCTCGCGCATACGGCTAAGACTTTTGCATCGCGCTTTGGTAGAGAAATCTTCAGGAATTAGTCGCGTACAAAACCATAAGTTTTTTTATAACCAGCGATTTAACAGGAAAATGAATTCACGTTTGATAATGATCACCCAATTACGGAAATATATTTTATTCCTTTTTGAGAACTTGGTATCTAGGAAGAATTTCTCATGTTTGTGAACCGCAAGGCTTTTTCCGGTTTCACAATCAGTCGGTTTCCGTGGGACCCTTTTTCTCTCTGTGAAAATTGCTTGCGGTTTTCATACAGCAATAGAAATTCTTCCTAGATACATAACTGGGTTATGATTATCAAACAAGATTATTTTTCCTTTGAGATTTCTGTTTATCAAAAACTCTAGTTTTCTATGCGGCTAAAGCGAATTTTTTTCCCAGCCTTGAAGTAAGCCAAAAGACAGAAGTATCTTGTATGCGCAAGGCGTAATACTTGTCGTATAGATGCGATATTAGAAGCATGAATGTGTTTGCTTTAGATATTTTATAACTATTATTTTTGGATTGCATATTAATATGGGTTTATCTCGAAAGGACAAACTTTGTTTTTTACGTAAGTATTCAATTTATATTTGCTGTCATGGATTTTTTCACAATAAAGATTTTGTGTGGTTTAGAAATCTAAAATTTTCTTTATATTCACGAACAATTTTATGTTGTTTCAAACTTATTATTTTATCAATCGACCAGTTTTTATAAATAAATATAACTTTGTTTATTCAGTGAAGATCGACCAAATTAGAATGACGTCATTTTATACAATTTTTTATTTGACATGATATACTTCCAGATTGGTCCCATTCCGTGGTCCCATTTCAATTTGAAAACAATATTTCACCTCTAAGGGTGGAAAATTAACAAAGAATTACGCGATCAATTAGCTGTCGGTGTACTAAAATCATAAAATTTTACAAAGAAATCGGTTTTATTTTATGTAAAAAATACAGATTTAACAATTATAAAAATACATCTTTCGAGAAAACCCTCGAGTAGCGAGATTTTTGTTTACACTCCCACTTTTTTTTTAATTTGCTTTTTTTTTCTTTTTTTTCCTAACCCGCTTTGCATGCGCACCCCACGCAGTGGAGTCTGAGATCGTGACGCTTCGGCGAGACGACGCGTCCGTCGCGGCGGCCCGGGATAGCTTCTCTATATCCCTGGGCAGCCTCGAGGAGGCGGTGCGTTCGCTGGACGAGGCGTGCGAGACGCCCGCGTTCGCGACCATCGGCAAGAAGCCCGCCGTGCCCAAGCGGCGGCCCGTGTCTATGACAGGTGGGTCCTGCAGTACTTGCGAATGCGGATCAGGTCCGCTGCCATTGTCCGTCGCGGCGGCTCGGGATAGATTATCTATATCCCTGGGCAGTCTGGAGGAGGCGGTGCGTTCGCTGGACGAGGCGTGCGAGACGCCCGCGTTCGCGACCATCGGCAAGAAGCCCGCCGTGCCCAAGCGGCGGCCCGTGTCTATGACAGGTGGGTCCTGCAGTACTTGCGAATGCGGATCAGGTCCGCTGCCATTGTCCGTCGCGGCGGCTCGGGATAGATTATCTATATCCCTGGGCAGTCTGGAGGAGGCGGTGCGTTCGCTGGACGAGGCGTGCGAGACGCCCGCGTTCCCAACCATATGCAAAAAACCGGCCGTGCCCTAACGGCGGCCCGGGTCTATGACAGGTAGGTTCGGCAGTAAATGCGGATCAGTACGCCTATCAAGAGTTGATATCTCTCTGTCCTTCGTACTTAGTCGAAAAGAGATAGCTCTAGTATTTATTTAGCGACTATCGCAGGTGTCAACTCATGGTAGGCGTACACAGGTCCGTTGCCAGAGTGTCCGTCGCGACGGCCCGGGATAGATTATCTATATCCCTGGGCAGTCTAAAGGAGGCGGTGCGTTTGCTGGACGAGGCACGCGAGACGCCCGCGTTCCCAACCATCGGCTAGAAGCTGGCCGTACCCAAACGGCGGCATGGGTCTATCACAGGTGGGTTCGGCAACGTGGTTACAAATGCAGAGTGTTGGGATAAAAATGATATAGGTATATATTTTGATGTTTACATAAAATGTTTTGGTAGTTGGGCACTACCAGGATGGTTTTCAGTCCTGGCCTTGTATGACTCCAATATTGTTCTGATTTCCTCATTGTTTAAAGTTTTTTGTTGTTGTAAAACAGTTCAATTCCTTTTGTATGTTGTGAGCGGTAATAGATTTTCAGTGATTCGACTTGTTTCACTATTCTAGACGACGATAATACCCGTTATCGGCAGTTGACGTATGTAAGTGGGTTATTCCATGGGAATTTCACGCTCACAGCTCTAGCTCTGTTGCTGGCGAGTTCAATTATTGCGGTTACGAGTAATTGAATAAAATATGAATTGATTGTTTAATTACACGAAATTACCCGAGGTGTCCCGTCCGCCTGCGATGTGATTCGTATTAGGATATATTCGTAGGAGGAACGATAAGAACCCGATTTTATACGTATTAATTAGTTTACATATAATAATTATTTAAGATATTGACAAATTATTACCTTTGACATAAAAACTGGATATGTTTTAAAAGTAATTTAAAAAATTGACGTTGTACTTACCCAGTGTGACTTACATGCAATAAAATATTTTTGATTTGATTTGTATCTATGCTAAATATTTGACTGTAGAGTTGTAAATGTTGTATTGTTTATAATTTGCAGCGTCCGCGTGGTCCCGGCGCGGGTCCTCCAGCTCGCTGGGCAAGCCGCCGCCGCCGGTGCGACGCTCCTCGTCCATATCGCGCCCGCAGCGCCCGCCGTACCAGGTACTATACCCGGGGGGAAGAACGAACCGGACCTGAAGGGAAGCCATTAACCATAGACTCGATGAGATCTTCATTTCGGATGACAGCTGTCGAAATTAAAACGGCTATATCTCGGAAACTTCTAAACCTAGATTAGTGGTGCGCTTACCAACATGACAGATCTCGATGAAATCTTCATTTCGAATGACAGCGGTCCAAATTAAAATGGCAATTATCTCGGAAACTTCTAACCCTAGATTAGTGGTGTGCTTACCAACATGAAAGATCTCGATGAGATCTTCATTTCGAATGACGGCTGTCGAAATTAAAATGGCAATATCTCGGAAACTTCTAACCCTAGATTAGTGGTGCGCTTACCAACACGACAGATCTCGATGAAATCTTCATTTCGAATGACAGCGGTCCTAAATAAAATGGTCATTATCTCGGAAACTTCTAACCCTAGATTAGTGGTGTGCTTACCAACATGAAAGATCTCGATGAGATCTTCATTTCGAATGACAGCTGTCGATATTAAAACGTCTATATCTCGGAAACTTCTAACCCTAGGCTATGTGATAGCCTAGGTTTAGAAGTTTCCGATATTTTCAAATAAAGAATGTTTTAAAGGCGGATATCACCAATGATTTTGGAATCCCGGTGTTTGTTCGCAGGGCAACGGGCAGGGCGCGCAGGCGGCGGCCGACGCGGACAACCTGCCGCCACCGCCGGCCTTCCTACTGCAGCCCGACAGCGAGGCCAATATAGGTCAGTAGAGAGAAAGACAGGAAAAAAATATGTATATTTATACACACCACAAAACACGGTTTTTAGCATATAGTTCCCTTCCCATCTCCGCCCCTGCCATAAAATTAAATCACTTAATGTAGTCACAGACGGAATAAAAGTCAAACAGTCTTTAAAATGATTGAAAGAGATGGGAAGGTTCTGAAATGGGAACAACAAACCCACAACACATAAAAAATATTCCTGACTTTAAATAAATCTTATTAAAATAAATACTTACAAAGACATACTCACAAACAGAAGATCAGCTTATCAAACAACTAATCATCACAAACAAGAAACAACAAGATTATCTGCCTATGGCACAGATGTATCACACTGACTGTATCATCAAAATGTCAAAGTATGAAGGTCTGTGATGCAAAAGCGTTAACTTGTTTAAATATAATTCTGGTTTAGGGGAAGAAACGCCAAATCTTTGAAGACAAATTCATGAAGAATTAAACGCATTTTTAAGCTCCCACATAAATTAGATAAGCGCGTTGAAGTGGCAGAGGGCTGGTCACATCTGCCGGAGAACCGATAACCGCTGGGGTAGACGAGCTCTCGAGTGGAGACCACGACTAGGCAAGCGTAGTGTGGGACGCCGGCTAGATGGAGCGACGGTCTACTTGAGGCGGCTGGCAGTGACTGGATGCGGAGAACCGAAGATCGGGTGCGTGGCGCGCCTTAGGGGAGGCCTATGTCCAGCAGTGGACTAGTACAGGCTGATGACGATGACATAAATTAGATAAATCATTTCACTTTAGGACACCGGTTATCCGTTCCGTTACAAATATTGGCGTTTCTTCACTTATACCGAGCTAATTTTGACATTTGTAAATAACATCGCTTAAAATATCCTTCTTTCTGCTTTACTTGCTTTACTATTATTTTCTGTATTGTTTATTTTTTCTTTTTGTTAGATTCCAAGATTCCGCCACTTCCTTCCTTCCGTCACTATTCTTTTTCATAATCTTTTTCTATTAGTAGCTAGTAATTTAGTTCCGTTTACCACATGTGTTTTTCTTATCGTGACACTGGCAGAATCACCAGCAAACGGTGGAGCCAATTTTTTAAAATAATTAATTGGAATAATTGGACTTTGTTTCTCCATTGGACTTTGTTTCTCCAGCCTATTTTTTTTCGTTACCTTTTTCTTTCTTTCTTGGAATTCTTCATGTCATTTTCCTTACTGCAATACTCTGGTCGACGCTGATTGCTATACTTAATGACAGATTCATCTAGGACCATAATAGGTAATAGACCTAACCACAGTCCTAAGGAATGTATTAGTGTCTTGTAGTTATTCCTGTCAGAAATACTTTTCTAAATCGCTTTGTTATCTCAATTAATTTTTCACATTTCTAAATTAATCTTATCTAACTTAACTTGTTGATAAAGCTTTCAGCTTTGACATCTATATTTTTTGTATCGGAACTAATGTCGTATTTCTAAGAGAAATCTTTAAAGTAAGACTACATGAGATGCGTCCGCTATATCCCTTTTCTGGGTAGAGCGAATGGAACGCCAACTACCGCGATCCTGGCACGCCTATGCTTTGCTATCCCAGTTAATTTTACTTTTTTATTAATCTTATCTAACTAGGGCCTTGGTGATAAAATAACTTCAGTTTTTTTGTTGAAGCTAACACTTACAGTCACACTTCTAAGAGGAATCTTTAAAGTAAGACTACATGAGATGCGTACGCTATATCCCTTTCGGGGTAGAGAAAATGGAACGCCAACTATCGCGATCCTGGCACACCTATGCTCTTCTATCCCAGTTAATTTCACTTTTTTTATTAATCTTATTTAACTACGGTCTTGGTGATAATTTTTAGTTGTTAAAGCTCACTAACACTCACAGTCACACTTCTAAGAGGAATCTTTATAGTATGACTACATGAGATGCGTACGCTGTATCCCTTTCGGGGTAGAGCGAATGGAACGCCAACTATCGCGATCCTGGCACACCTATGCATTGCTTTTTCACTTTTTTTTATTGATCTTATCTAACTACGGTCTTGGTGAAATTACAACTTTAGTTTTTTTTTGTTGAAGCTAACAATCACAGTCACACTTCCACGAGAAATCTCAGAAGTAAGACTTAATCCCTTTCGGGGTAGAACGAATAAAGCGCCAAACATGGCGTTCTTTCGCACTGCCCGCCGTGGTCATTTCTATGAGCTCACTCCCACCTTTTGCGCCGCCCCCAGGTCACCAGGCCCAAGTAAACTCAGTGGCCGAGACCGTCAAGCAGTTGACCGAGCTAAAGCACATGCCCGCGTCCCCCGGCCTGGTCCGCCGCGGCCTGCAGCAGCTGCAGCACTCTGTGAATGCGAACCAAGCCAGCCCCACCCAACAGCCCCTCAGCACGTTCCAACAGGCGAAGATCAACTTCTCCTCGAACACCAGCCTCAACAGCGCCGGCAACCTGAACCCGATATACGGGCAGACAGGTCACAGGATAATGGCGTATGTGGAGAACAGCATATACGTGAGGAAGAATAGCTTGAACAACTCCAGTTCGGATTTGTTTAGGGAGGCGAATGCGGGTGAGTTTTGTAGTACAGTCGACGCACGTCATTGGTAACACTTTGACCTTGAGCCGGCCTAGCCTATTAGGGAGCTTCAATACTATGACAGACCAGTTTATACTGTTTTATTTTCCACTGACGCGCGATCGACCGTACCTACCTATGTATATATCTGTGGTGTTTGGGCGATACTCGTAATGCAGGCATCTTTATTTTCATGTTATTTAATTAGTAAGTGTACGGTAAAACCATAGATTTTGTCTAGCGGTATAAGCGCTTACACCGTACGGCTTTTGATCCTTCGAGCCGGATGAACCAGCGACCTATATCCACCGTGATCCACCCAATTGAGTCATTTAACTGTTCAACTGAAAAATTGATTTAACAGGCCTCGCTCAAACACCACATATACATAATATGTAAGTATATGTATGTAACATGCTAGGGTGTGTGCCCCTCCCCCCTCCTCCCCTCTCCTTTCCCCCCTGGCCTACGTCACGAACATACCTATACGAAATCTTGGATATTTGTGATTGTGTTTGTATTTGTGTCCACGCTACCCGCCAATTATGGACGAGCTAATGCGGGGGTTTATTAAAAAATAAAACCACACGATCACACGCGACTTGCTGCGCGTTACAGTGAGGTTCAACCCTAAATCTCTTCTTGTTGTTTGGCCAGGCGGCGCGTACGAGGGCAAGGGCTCCCCCCACGGCTCCAGCCCGTCCACGCCCAGCTACGGGGAGAACAACTCGTTCACCAGCTTCGGCCCGAGGATGGCCAACGAGGGGCACTACGGCCAGGCCGGTCAGTTGGCTTACTTAACTTTTACTCATGATATCGACCTCGCTATCGACATGCTATTGTATTGACCTTTATTGTAATTAAAAGAAAAAAATAATTTAATTGCATAAGGGATCGTATTTTTTTTATATCATTGCACTATCCCAGGGCCAGTCCGTAGGTGAAGGTTTCTAGAGAGTAAACGGATATCCTATGTATTTTATTTTTATTTATTCAGAGAACAACTAGCAAAATTGTTAACAGCTAATATTATAAAACAAGGAACCAATTATAAGATTTTCCCAAATTAAACCAAAATTTATATAAAAAAAACAGATTTCACATTACGTTCAAAACAAAATAGTACCTACCTACAGCTAGATAAAGTTAAATGTAAGTATTCGTGTTTTTGAAGCGGTCGCTGAATTGAGGTGTAATTGTGTGTGCAGGTTACAAAATGCAGCAAGACAAGAAGTACGCGCAGAGCAACAGCATCTACGCGCAGCCGTCGCAGATCATCGCGGGCTTCAACAGCATGTCCGTGTCGCGGCACGACGCGCTCTCGCCGCTCGCGCTCCGCAAGAACATAGCGGCGCGCTCGCACAGCGCGGACAGGCACCATGCCGATCGTGAGTAGGCGTTAGACAGGCGTCATGCCGACCGTGAGCATGCGTTAGACAGGCGTCATGCCGACCGTGAGCATGAGTTAGATAGGCGTCATATCGACCGTGAGTTGGCGTGAGACATGCACCATGCCAACCGTAAGTATGATGCGTTAGACAGACGTCATGCCAACCGTGAGCATGCTTAGACAGGCGTCATGCCGACCGTGAGCATGCGTTAGACAGACGTCATGCCAACCGTGAGCATGCGTTAGACAGACGTCATGCCGACCGTGAGCATGCGTCAGACAGACGTCATGCCGACCGTGACCATGCGGTACTGCTAACCGTGGGCGTACCCCGCTTTTAGCCTAGGGGGGTACGCCCGCGTCCCCGTGGTCCCCTTTTAGTCGCCTTGTACGACAGGCAGGGGGGCGGCGTCGTGGAGTGAGGCGACAAATGAAACACTGATGCTAAAACGTGTGTGTCACAGAAGGCGGTCTCATAGCGACGCTGAGCGCTAAGCTGGCGCCGCAGCTGTCGCCGCGCACGTCGCGCCGCGCCATCTCCACCATCACCGCCGCCGACTCTCCGCCCAAGGGGAAAGGTAAACCGCTTGAATTTTACGATATTGCGTATCCCAGACACACGCGGCCTGCGGTGGCGGCCTAGCGCAGGCCGCGCGTGATTGAAGTCTCGCATACATTGAACAGGGAATACCGCCGCCACTGCCACCGCCACCGCAGGCCTCGTGTGCCTGGGATACCCTTAATTCTTTTTGCCGGCTTAGTTTCGCCGACTATTTTGATAATATTTATGCTGACTTATTATCTTACTGGCCTTAGTTCTGACTTATTCTTGTTGACCTAGTTTTGCTGTGTTATTCTCGTTGACCAAGTTTTGTTGACTTATTCTTGTTGACCTAGTTTTGTTGACTTATTCTTGTTGACCTAGTTTTGCTGACTTATTCTTGTTGACCTAGTTTTGCTGACTTAATTTTGTTAACTTATTTTTACTGGCAGATTTTTTGCTGATTTTCTTGTTATTGTGGCAGGCTCGATCCCGGCGGCGGTGCAGCCGGCGTTCCTCGACAAGCTGTCGGCCACCATCCAGCACCAGCAGCGGCGGCTCGACTCGGCGCGCGCCTCCTCCGTGCGTGACGTCATCAACGCGCACGCGCAGGTACGCACCCCGCACGACCGACGCGTTGAGCGTGTGTGTGAGAGAGAGAGACCGGAACTACAGACAATAATCCTACTAATATTATAAAAGCGAAAGTTTAAGGTTGTTTGTGAGAATATTTGTAAGGATATTTGTGAGTTTGTGAGGATGTTTTTGAGTTTGTGAGGATATTTATGAGTTTGTGAGGATGTTTTTGAGTTTGTGAGGATATTTGTGAGTTTGTGAGGATGTGTTTGAGTTTGTGAGGATAAGACGTCATAAGTCAACAACGAAGATTCAGCGCGTTGACCCCGAAAAGGTTTGTTTAATGTACGGTTTGTTTGCTTGTTTGTTGGCAGCCGGACCCCCGCGTGTGCCACACGTCGCTGATGGAGCAGATCAAGCGCGGCGCCACGCTGCGCCGCAACAAGCACTGCAACGACCGCTCCGCGCCCAAGATACGATAGACTAGATATCTCCCTCCCCCGCACTCAGGTACCGACCGATAAGACGCACGGGACTAATGGGACTTAGTTGATGCTGGCACTCCACCTAGACCTCCCTCCCTCACACTCAGGTACCAACCGATACGACGCACGGGACTAATGGGACTTAATTGACGTGGAATGTCACATGGACCTCTCTCCCTCACACTCAGTACTCCCATCATGAGTTGACAACGTCAATATTCGCTACCGACTACGTAAAATCTATCTACCTATATATCCTAGGCGACGCCACTGTAACAAATTTAAAAAAAAGTTTTCCCTGCGGATTTGTAAGGACAATGTAGTGTAGTTTCGGTCATGTTGACTGAAATTTGGATATCATTTCGGATGTGGCTGTCAAAATTCCCCCACCCTTGGCGAGTGTTGATGTCAGTTTTTTTTTTTAATTTAAATCATCCATATCTAGACTTAGATAAGTCTTGTATTAGACTACATCGAGAGGCCGCTTCACACTCAGCGGACATTTGACAGGAGGTCCGATCCGGCTCTAAGGGGTCATAGACAGATAAAATTGGACCCTTAATGGGCCTAATTAAAAGCCTATACGGGCACAATCACCAGAAGTACTAGTTTCAGATTTACGTGTATCAAATCCAATGTTTTACAAATTTTTGGAATATTTTAAGTATCTGATAACACTTTTTCCATACCCACCGGGGTACTTTTATACAAATATCTAGATTTGCTTCTACCTTTCAATTCGACCTTTGTTTTATCTGACTACTTTTCCTTAGCAGTCAGATAAAACAAAGGTCGATGTTTACTACACTCAATGTTTACTACATACGCTAGTGGCGCCATCTAAATGTAGCTTTTTGTGCGGGTGTCCATTTATGAGTCGAATTCGTTTTGGTTACTTGTGTAACCATATAAGGGAGAAAGCATAAATAACATGGAAACAAACATCCCAATTGGGTTACCAGTTTCTAAACTGGAGATAGTTAATACTGATTCGTAACCTTTGGTTAAGCTGAATACAAACAAGCACTCGACTTCGTCTCGATTTAAACGCCGCGGCTTCACCGTGGTTTAGTCTAGTCTGTTTTTAATTAAATGCGAAACTGTCAATGACTCTGACTTTGTCAATGGTTGAGAGGCACAGAACATTCCCTTCTCTTTTCCACTCATTGTATTTTTCATTTGAAAGAAAATAGACTGGTTTAATGCGAAGCTATTTTGTGGGCATCAATGTTAAGTGTAGGGTAGCACCGCCATTTAATACCCTTAAATTAAAATAATTATGACTTGAAACTGTCTTATACAATAAATGTTGTCTTAGGCGTTCATATCTATCGACATATTTATAATTATATATATTTATATAGCGTGTCAAAATGTTTATATTATATGAAATAAATATTGCGCATTTTTATAGATTACACCTGATCTTTTTTATGTTAGTTAATAAGTCTTGTAGGTAGATAAATGTGGCAAGCAAAATAGGAGGCTAAACTTATATTTGTTTTATTTATTATATAATTTTACTTAACGTGGAAGCTAATTATATAACATAGTCAGTATATTATTGTAATAACTATGTTTGTAATAGATACGCTCGTTTCCTGTAAAATATTTTTCTAATTTTAATCTTTTGGTTTTATTATTCTATCGTTACACTTAGTAGTTTAGATTTTAAATTGATTCTATTTTTTAAATCATTTTTGGCAACGAGCTGTACTGATTGGTAGATTACTAATGTAGTTATATAAGCGTGTTTATAATTTTTAAAAAATATATTGAAATAACCGTGTAGGGTAGATATCCACGACATATCTATTAATATCAAATCGTAACTTGTACTATGGTAAACGTCCAAAATGTTTTAATGTTGTGCTCGAATTTGTATAGTTCACTTTTTGTCAGTCGAAATTATTATTTCTATAGGTCAACTACAGGGTGTTTTACCCTGACAATATTGTAACCTCAAAATCTGAAATCTTTAATAATAGTTTGGGCTGAACTAAGTTAGTGACTTCCGAAAATGTATGTCGTTTTAAAACTGTAGTTTAAGAAGGATTACGTATGTAACAGATAATTTGGTGAAAAATAAATGAATTATAACGTCTTTGTGGGTTTCTTTTTTTATGTTTGAACAAATTTACACCCGACTGTTTTGTCCCAAACACATGCCGCCTTCACATGCGCCGAAGACTTAGGCGCATGTGAAGTCCACCAACCCGCACTGGGCTAGCGTGGTGGACTATAGCCCGCATGCCCTCGTTGAGAGGGTAGGCCTGAGCCCCATCAGTGGGGAGATTAATAGGATGATGACTGATGTATTTATATATTTAAGTATTTATAGTTTATCAGTTGTTGAGTACCCATGTACAAGCTTCGGCTTAGTATGCAGATTTCTTCACGGTGTTTTCCTTCACCGTTTGAGAGCAGTCAGTACATGTACTTAAGTTTCGAGAAAAAACCCATTGGTACATGGCCCAGCCGGGGATCGAACCTCGGACCTTTCGATATGATAGGTCGTGTCTTATGCCCGAGGCCACTGACACTCTTACATACATACTAAATACATACAAACACCCAGAATCCGAAAACCAACTGATATGCTCATCACACAAATATTGGCCCCGGGTGGGAATCAAACAGGCCAGTCACTATTTACTATTATATACTTAATCAAATTCATACTAAAATTAATGCCGCTATGATCTAGGTGGACAAAGGCTATTTTACTATTAGATATAAGACTAAGTTCTTATGATAAACTCGAAGAATCGCGAGCGAAGCTGCAGGGCAAAACCTGCTTTGAAGAGTTTTCCTAAAGTAAGGTGAGCTAAGACTAACATAGTTTCCTGTTAGAGGGCAAAAATCGGTTTTTGTGAAGAAGTTTGTCCTAATTTGAGGTAATATGATCTGGTCTAAGATTTTAATAAGCTTTTAAATAATTATGAAAAACATCTATAGGTGTTTTTAAAACGGTTAATTAAAGGCACTAAAGAAAAGTCTTCACCGGGATAAGATAACTAACGGTAGGTAGGTACTCATTAATCATCATCAGCCTATAGGACGTTCGGGCTATAGTCCACCACGCTAGCCCAGTGCGGGTTGGTGGACTTCACGTGCGCCTAACAATTCTTCTTCGGCGTATGCAAGTTTTTTCACGATATTTTCCTTCACCGTTTGAGAGCAGTCAGTAAATTTATTTATTATGTTTGTTTTGAAAACAAACCTAGTGCATGGCCCAGACGGGGATCGAACTACGGACCTTCCAATATGATAGGCCCTGTTTTATCCGACGCCACTGACGGTCTCAGGTAGGTACTGTTTTAGCTAAAAATGGTCGCTTATAGGACGCTGGTGTTAAACCCGTTCTCGGTGTATTTGTAGGTGAAACATACTTAGGGAATACCGTTTGTTTATTTACTTGTACTAACATACTAAAGTTAGTTCAAGAAAAGTCCAAAGGTTGGGGAAACCAATACGAGTAATGCGCTGTTAGGAAGTCTATTCCCAGCTCATCTCCAATACAAAGGTCTTAAGCTCCATGTTGATGCGATTTCGCTGGTATGTCATTTTTAAACACGCTTTACCGATTGCAGCTTCTACAAAGTTGTCTGTATTCGACGGGAATCGAACCTACGATAAATCTGACGACCAAGCCGTTTACATAATTAGTTACACAGCAAATTTTCAATAATTGTAGCATAATTATTTTGATACAAGAATTTTTGTAATCAGTTCGGTGTACTCCAGGAATTCATATTTCGAAAAATTTCATGAAAAGTTATCTATGAATCGGATTTTAGATAACTTTTCCTGAAAAATTTCGAAATAATTCCTGAGTACCGAGCTGATTCCAAAAATTATTTTACTATTGTACGATAAAAAAATTACCATGGTAAAATACTGGGTTTCCATGGGAAATTTGAATACAGTGCATCCCAGGTACGATTAATACAAATTCCTAAGTGAATTTAAGGAAAACTATAATGCTTTAATATTTATAACGGGATTAACATTGCGGTTAATTTATTGTCGTTGATAGGGTTTTTTAGTTCTTACAGTTACCATCGGGATAATTATACTTGATTTGAGAATTAATTACTCTACAATTAATACTAATTGTTTAAATTTTCTACCGAATTTGATTTATCAAATTGATAATGTATTTATTCTGAAATTATTGACGTGTATTTATTAATATCAAAATGTAGGTATTTATTTTGATGTTATAAATGCAAAGTGGGTCTTTCTGTTCAGTTACATAAGATACAAATAATATAAAAATCACAGCGTAACGACTGAACCAATGTTGACGAAATTTAGTAATAAAAACCCGGACAAGTGCGAGTAAGACTCGCGCCCTGAGGGTTCCGTACAAGCTTAAAGAAAACAGACAGACAACGAAGTGATCCTCAAAGGGTTCCTTTTCTCCTCTTTTGAGGTACGGAACCCTAAAAATGCTTCCTTAACAGGGCAGCCAAGTGATCTGATGGTTCTCTGCTCCAACGCCAGATGCCCAACTGAAATAAGTAGTATAGTGGTATTTAATATTGTTCGAAGCCTCCAAAAGAACGAAAATTAAAATAGTGGACTATGAAGCCTTTGACTTCATCGAAATCTGCACCTTGTCAAGAGATGTAAACTATGTTTTAAAATTATTGCATCTACTATTCTTTACTCATACCCAAAGGTTCTCTGGATATCGCTTTTATATAGGACAATCAAAATTTTTGACCCGTTCTAATCATGCCAGTTTCTTAGTTTTAAAGTTTGTCATTAGAGGGCGTTAGGTATATTTTACACCCCGCTATCATTTGGTTCTTCGCAACATGTTTAAGTTAAGCGTGCAAATTATTCACCAGTTTATACCTCTTTATTATTAGTATAGATATTTTACTATGCTACAAACAGTAAGTATAGTTCTGGTTACAGCTAAAACCAAGGACTACAGACATGAGGAGCTTAACTACAGGCTCGGGCTCTACCGCTCAGATTCTCTGCAGAATCAGAGCTTCTGCAGCAGAGCAGACCCTTGGGAATGGGAGCAACACCAAGCCACAAGGGCTGATACAAAAGAGCTCCAAAGGATCGAGGTATCGCCGGGTATATCTGTTCCCCCTAACAAAAGATGGGAAAATATCAAATCCTGATGATGAACTGAAAAACCTGCGTAGCTTTCAATATTACGAATCAACACGTAATTTCAGATCCATTCAACGACATATTATACAATTATTTTAAGGAAAACATTCACCAAAGGAAATATGTGGTAACTCCCATGCCTTGGGTAGTTACGCATGTTTTAGGTGTATGGGTAAATTATAATATATTAATGGGTTAGATTGAATTCCATTCATAACGAACAGAGAAATCGGCTGAAAAGGACCATATATTAGGCTTTGCCTATATTGGTCGCAGTACGTCCTATAACCTTTAGGAAGAGGTCAGGATAGCCTAATAAATACGTGCTTGGTGCAATAAATACATGTTCTGTGAAATAAATACATGTTTTGTGTTGTGAAAATGCAGGTGTATCTAGTGCTATGTGTTATTGTTGGTGCTCAATCGATTTCTGTGTCGAATTTTTTGGATTTTGAATCTGGTAAGTCTCAAATATTACTGTTTTATGGGCATATTATGAACGGGCAGCATTATCGGTGGGAAATAAATGATTTAAGTGAAATAAAATACTTTATTTCATAATTAAAGATTCACTTTAATTGAGAAAAATTAAGTACTTATGGGTATACCTAACCATATCATCATCATCATATCAGCCTGTAGACGTCCACTGCTGGAGAAAGGCCTCCCCAGGGATCTCCACGACGACCGGTAAAACAGATTTCAGGACGAAATATTATCTCCGGGAAAATATTGTTCTCTTGAGTTTTCCACCAGAGATTCATCAATTTTACAATATGTCCAATAGTTTTCGAGTTATCCGTCCGACACAGACATACCAACAAATATCTTCACTAAGAGTACCTACTCGTTTTGACAGACCTCTAAACCGGCCCTGGATCCTTGAATAGGAAGTCACATTCACTGAATACCAACATTGGCCAATTAGTAATGCTAGGTCTTGTCTTTGTTTCTTATTAACTAATGCCAAGGCGCGCTACAGAGCCCGATCCTCGGTTCTCCGCATCCAGTCACTGCCAGCAGCCTCACGCAGATCGTCGCTCCATCTAGCCGGGGGGCGTCCCACACTACGCTTGCCCATGCGTGGTCTCAACTCGAGAACTCGTCTACCCCAGCGGTTATGTTCTCCGCTAGATATGACCAGCCCACTGCCATGTCAACGTACCTAGTTACCCTTTGAGATCGAAGGCTTTGGTTCTCCGGCAAATCATCTCATTTCGGATCCTATCTCTCCTATTACTTATGTATTTTTCCACAATAGATAAACCATGCGGCGTGGAAGCCAGTCCTAACCTCATCCACCACAACCCTTGGATGGTATTCCTGGAATACTACCAGCACGGAGTGAAGAAATACCTCAGGTGCGGCGGCACTCTCATCGGAAAACGACATGTGGTCACTGCCGCTCATTGCGTCAACTTGGAGGGGGTCACTAGGTAAGAGGAATACAATATACCTGCTGTTTTGTCCACGGACGTACCCAAGGGGGTAGCTGGGGACAGTAATTAGACGATAATAAACAAATTCAACATCATCATATCAGCCTGTAGACGTCAACTGCTGTACACCTCATCCAGCCGGGTCCCGCGACCTTCACCAGATCGTCGGTCCACCTTGTGGGAGGCCTGCCTACGCTGCGTCTTCCGATAAGTGGTCAGAAACTTTCTGCCCGAACAAATTATTGTTGTAATGTTTATTTGAAACCTTGCAAACATATACAATTTACTGTCGAGGCTGGTGATAAGAACTCTTCAGTGGCTCACAGCAAGCCCATCGAATTTGGGCTCATTTGTCTCAATGAGTCCTTTTGTTATGAGCATGTATCAGGGGCTGTCTGCAGGAGAGCGAGACAGTGCAGCACGTGAGATTCGAAATGGGACTGACAATTAGATCCCGACCTCTCGGCAACGAGCAACCCGCAACAGTGCTGCCGTCAGCCAGAAGCCCTACTCCATTAGGTACTTCAAGGAGTTGGGATGGCTGGACTGACGGCCCAGGGGGAATTGCACAGAACTGCCGCTTTCATGAAATCGGTGCCAGCCCCGTCTAAAAATAAGAATGAGTGTGAATACATGAGCGTGTTTTTAAAAAAATGTGTTTTCTAGCCTAGTCGCGCGTCTCGGCGAATACGACCTGAGCACGTCGCGGGATTGCTGGCGCGGCGTGTGCGCAGACGCCGTGGTCCGCATACACGTGGCCGGGGTGTTCGTGCCGGCGGACTATGACGGCAAGGACAACGACATAGCCGTGCTGGAGTTGGAGGAAAACGCGCCCTATACGGGTAAGAGTGATGTCACAACTGGTACCTAACAAAAATAGTTTAAAAATCTATAATATATAACCATTGCACAAAACTCCCGTCTTCGTGGAGTCGGTGCAGGGACTGCCACCCCCGTCTAAGAGTAAGAATAACCACACTAGCTTTTTCCCGCGGCTTCGCCCGCGTAGAAAAGTTGGTGTGCGTAATAAAGGTGTTTCGTTACTTAGGGGGTATTGGCGGACGCCCCGTGACTTTGTCCATGCGATCAAAATCTGTTCGGTAGTTTTTGCGTGAAAGAGTAACAAACATCCTCACATCCAAACATCCTTAGAAACTTTGGCCTTTATAATATTAGTAAGTATGAAGTTTGATATTATGATTAGTAGAATTATGAATTAATTAGTAAAAAAAAATTAGTAAATATCTACTACTGTGGACACTCATAGTGGGACCAGTCAGAAAGCTTAACGGGGTATGGAAAAAGCCTGGTGAGATACAAAATCCGAAACGAGGTGATCCGCCAGAGAACCAAAGCCTTCGACATAGCTCAAGAAGTAAAGTAGGCAATTTTCTTTTACAGACTTCATCCGTCCAATCTGCCTACCAACTGGCCACGTCAGCAATGACGTCACAACTAATGACGTCATATTCTCAGCCGCAGGGTGGGGGGAGGAGTCAGACACTCGCATCTACAGCCATATCAAGAAGATCATACCCCTACCTTCATGGTCCAAGCAAAGCTGCGAACACGCTTATAGAAAGCTAAAACTGCCCCAGAAGATAATTTGCGCGGGGGGAATAGAGGGTAAAGATACCTGCAGGGGGGATTCTGGGGGCCCCCTAATGTTGAATAGGGGGAGGGTGGAATTGTGGGGGGTGACTAGCTCGGGGAACGTGCATTGCGGGAGGGAGGGATCGCCGGGAATATACTCTAGCGTTCGTGATCATTTGGAGTTTATTGAGAAGGTTCTTGGAAACGGCTGAAGATTGAAGTTGTTTCAATATTTAAGAACCAAGGTTTACGAACGACGTAGCTGAAAGAGTTAAGCTGAAGTGGCAGTAGGCAGGCCGCATGGGGTCTGTCTACATCCAGCAGCGAACGTCAACGGGCTAAGATAGTTAAAATTAATGTAGTATTATATCACTGTGATCATTAAAGGCTGTTAGATGCATTTGTAGTAGGTACTAAATAGGTATAACTTGTAATATAGCAAAATTATTGTAAATAGTGAATTACATTTTATTTTATTTACTCACTGTGTGTTACTTAATTATTACTATGAGGGCGTCCGTGGCGTCGGGGATAAGACGCGGCCTATCATATCGAAAGGTCCGAAGTTCGATCCCGGCTGGGGCATGTACCGATGGGTTTTTCTCGAAACTTAATACATTTACTGACTGCTCTCAAACGGTGAAGGAAAACATCGTGAGGAAACCTGCATACGCCGAAGAAGAAATTCTTTAAACATAACATAAACATAAACTTTATTCACTCACTAGATGCATACATTTTATATCGAAGCCCTGACTCCCAAACTAGTCAAGCTGTATTTCAGGAGTCAGTGTCTTCCCCATTTATTTATAGCTATAACAGATAATTTACAAATTTTACAGATTACAATATTATAACAGGAATATGAGTCTAATAAAGCTTTTTAGAAGTGTGTGTTTGTGTGTGTGTATGTGTGTGTGTTGTGTGTATATATAATATATAAATATATATATATATCAGTGTGCATATTATGGGAATTGTTAGTCTTAGGTGACGGGAATTAGGAATCGTTCCACGTCCTTTGAGTCCAGCGCCATTAAAAATTCTGCTACTTTGTGTTTAACTTGGTGCTGTACTTTTTGATATTCATTTTATTTTGAACAATGTTATACAGTTTTGGGGCCTGCCCCGCTATTCTGTAAGCGTATTTGTGCAACTCGATCCTGAATCCGCAGTGAGATCGGTCTCTAACTCAATGATTTACAGTTCAATACTCACTTTACTTCGCAAGTGAAGTGTTTATTGTGTAGCTTGTATTTGTTTACACAATGCGACATCAAGGTCTTTAGTGATCGGATGCGGAGTGAAGTAAGTGACTTGCGATGTGATGGTCGAGTTTTAATTCATACTTTACAGAATCACACAGCAGGAAGTCTTAGGCGCAAGTAAAGCCCACCACCCCGCACTGGGTTAGCGTGGTAGTTCACCTATATCCCATATCCCGAACACCCTCGTTGAGAGGGTAGGCCTGAGCCCCAGCAGTGGGGACATGATAATAGGCTGTTGATAATGTTGATGTACTTATGTATGTTTATCAGTTGTTGAGTACCCATCACAAGCTTTGGCTTAATTTGGGACCAAACAGCCGAGTGTAAATTTGTCCAAACATTATTATTATTATAATAAGGACATTTCTGCGCCGTATCACTATATCATTAATCTGTGATTAGTGATACTGATTAGTGATACAGTAATACACTAATCTGTGATGATTAGTGATACAGTGTCTTCGCCGTAAGTATGTCAAGCATGACGGAGACGCACTGCGTGTCAGAACAATACTGTGACAACAAAACAGCTACAGTGACAGCATAAAAGCAAATAAAGTCTTTTATTACCGAATTCCACAAAAATTTGTAGTCATTTAAATTAACATACCTACTTACATTATATCATATAAGTAAATGTAATAAAAATATAACTAGACGACGTCTGTATGTAAGGTCGACCGCACGTCAATGGAAACCAAACCAATATAAACTGGTCTCTCATAGTATTTAAACTTTCTAACAGGCCAGGCCGGCTCAAGGTCAAAGTGTTTTCACTGACGTGCGGTCGACTGTACATAGGAGAAATATCTCCTATGTATTTTGTTAAATATAACAAAATTGATAAATGGGGGATCTTAAACTAGAATTAATTGGAGGCCAAAAAATATTCATTTTTTTGAACCTAAGTCATCGCCATCACTCACCAAATTGTACAGGTTGCCCCAGTTCTGTTTCACCTAAAATCTGGTGTATGTTATTCCCATAGGAAAATTATAACTAGACGATGGCTGTACATAGGAGAGAGTTCATCATCTCAGCCTTTTAGCGTCCACTGCTGGACATAGGCCTTCCCCAACGAACGCCACCACACCCGGTCCTCCGCTCTCCGCATCCAGCCGCTTCCGGCCACCTTCTTCAGGTCGTCGGTCCACCTGGCGGAGGGCGTACCGGTCCGCGGTCTCCACTCCAGAACCCGTCTGCCCCAACGGCCGTCGGTTCTGCGACAGATGTGACCTGCACACTGCCACTTCAGCTTGCTAATGCTTTCGGTTAGAGGAGAGAGAGTTAGGAGAGAGTTACCTTTCCAAAATCCAAGCGTACGAAGTCGCGATCAAAAGCTAGTTTTTTTATTAACAGATGTTTTGATTCGGATTGTTTTTTTTCTTATCACCTTTGTTGCGGTGTACGACGTCAGTGATGTTGTATATTTAGGTGTGAAGCCGGTGGATGTTGTACCACTGATTGTGTACGGTCGACCGCACGTCAGTGGAAACAAAACAAGTATAAACTGACCTCACATTGTATTGAAACTCCCTAATAGTCAGGCCAGCTCAAGATCAAAGTGTTTTCCACTGACATGCGGTCTATTGTACAAACACTGTCTAGTTTAATAATAATAATAATGTTTGAACAAATATACACCCGGCTGTTTAGTCCCAACTAAACCAAAGCTTGTAAATGGGTACTCAACAACTGATAAATATACACAAATACTTTAAATAAATACTTAAATACATACAAACACCCAGAATCCGAAAACCAACAGTTATGCTCATCACACAAATGTTGGTCCCGGGTGGGAATCGAACCCACGACCTTTGGCTGTTCTGTTTTAATGTTCTGATTCCCACAATCAGAAACATCCTATAAACCCACAATGAGTCTGCTAACAGACATCAATATTGACACGGTCGATTGTCGATAGAACGTTCAATCCCTATGCATTTACGTTCTCGCTCGGCGCATCTCTGAAAATTACGGATCTTGCTAATAAAATTTGCGGGAACATTGTTACCCCAGGGGTGAAAGTAACTTATTTAGGTCCCGAGACGGGGTTTGGCGCCCGACGCGTAGCGAGGGCGCCAATAGTTCGAGGGACTCTAAATAAGTCTTGAACCAGAGGGATACACTGTGCTTTTCATTACGAATACAATGAAAGTAAAAACTCTACGACTCGAAAAAACAAGTGAAGATCGGATTGCCGCTTTCCCGTCTATTTTTTTTTTCTGTGGCCGGCCAGCTATTCTGCCGTTATTTTTCATTTCCATCATTGAAAAAATGGTAAATATTTTGCCCAAATCTATGCTATTTTAAAGAAATAGTTGACAGTAATAATTATAACATTTTTTTATAAATATTATAATTTTTTTTTAATTAATTCTTTATTTATTACTAATCTTTATGTTATTTCAATTTTACATCGCGATGTAATTGTGTGGCTGTATAGAAATTTGGAACATGGTCCAATAGAAATGTCAAAATAGTAGGTACTAACTTAACTAGTTTTTTTAAAATAATTTGGCAGCTGTCAGTTGAAAACGTTTCTCCCTAGGGCTGACATGTATTACTTTCAACCCGCTACTCAGGCAACTTCAGACCTACTTTCAAAGTATGAGTAATTAAAAATATTTATAACATTTGCTCTCTAAATTGCACAATTAATTAGGTACAGAAGCATAATGTAACATCTGATTGTGATTGGCCAAAGTATTTTAAGGACGATTCCATATAAAATAACCTATGTTTTGTTCATTATCTCTCTTTTAATAAGTACGCCTATAAATTCTGACTAATAATCAACAAAACCACAAAATTCTTACTAAAGTTAAATCAAACTAATCTAAAAAAATTACATTTTGAATTAACATCTTTTGCAAGTGACAGATGAATATTTTGCAAAAGAATCCAAAACACTAGCATAAACCAAATTTTTCGCATTTTTAGCCCATAAAAAATCTACATGACTATAATCATTACACATATTCTCACCACCCTGTACAACGTGCTCCACAACCCCTGCACCCCGCAATACCTCAAGGAGAGGTTTAGCCTGCGTGTGGCTGTGCACGGTCGCCAGCCCCGCTTCTGCACCGAGATGCTATTATGTTGTCCCTCACATCACTCACAATATTACAGCGACTCTTTTACAGTCCAGGCCGTACGTCTATGGAACGCATTGCCGGCTCCCATCAGACAAGCGAAATCACTCGCAATATTTAAAAACCTACTGCGTGCTCACTTTGAATCACAATGTGGCTATTAATCTCCATATATATTACTTGACTTGTGTTTTATGTATAATATGTATCTATCAGTATATATGTATTTATATATATATATACCTATATATATTATATATTTATTTATTATTTATATTGTATTCATATGTCATGTACTTATATTATATACATATAAATGTCTGCACCCAACACCTACACTCCTTGAAGTTTTCAACATCACCCTAAGGTTGCCTGGAAGAAATCGCTGAAAGCGATAAGGCCGCCTTTTGATTGTACACAGTTTAGTAAATTATTATAATGTAAACTTTTGATATAATTTGGTGCTCAATAAAGTATATTTGATTTGATTTGATTTGATTTGATCATTTAAATTATGGGAATCTACTATATTTGGCAATTTACCGAATAAAATAGAAACGTCCGTTGTATTAGCAAACCAATCGTTCTCGCTGTAATATAACACAATCGGTGCTGTGATCTTCTCAACGGGGTAGTCCGGAGGCTTCAAGCTATTATATTCCTCTTTATTTGTAGACTCATCGTAATCAAACATACAAAATCTGGAGGATTCTATCAATTGTGCGTAATGTACCAGCTGCTTCGTAGACGCTACGCTTGGAAAATGACCAAGAATAACCGGCAGCGCTGTAATATTCAACTGTCCATGACTAAATCCAAATAGTATACCAATGATATTACTGCAAAAAATCTTGCCAAAAGCACTGTCGCCACAAAAGACACTTGTCAAAGCTTCATTCAGAGCGTCATTAGAAAGTTTGTGCAACCCTAAAGCTTCTTGTACTTTATATGCAGGTCCATTTCCTAAAGCATACAGTCTCACTAGGGGACTTTTCATGTGAGACATCCAAATGACTGGAGACAGCGCAATCATCAGCGATATTTTGTCGTTGCATTCGGGTCTTACGGAACACATTACGAAAAACGACGTTACACCCTGTGAATGCCCCACGTAGAACAGTTTCGACTTGCATGTCGTTTTCAAGGCATAGTCGATCATAGCTGGCAAGTCGTAGCGACCGATTTCATCCCAACTGAAGTTCCAGAACTCAGCGCAATCCGGCGAAAGACTTACATGTTTCTGTGAGTGCTTGCTGCCTCGGTTGTTGCCCAGCCAGACGTCGTAGCCGTGATCTGAGAGAATAAACGGAAGTCCATTCTTGGGTCCCGTTGTAATGAAATCATCAGCACTGCTCACAAGTCCGTGCTGTAATAACACTACTGGCCCTTTACATGGAATCCTGTGCATAGTCAGTATGTAGCCGTCTTCGGTCTCTGTTTGATGTACTTCTACAGGATATCCATATTTTTTAATTAACTGAGTTATATTTAAATGTATGTCTTCATTATTAGTTCCGTCTTCATACTCTTTGACTTCTTGTATGCCTTGAATGTTCGTTATCAGTACATCCTCTGCGAGATCAGGTGAGTACTGGGATTGTAAGAAGCTTATTATATCAGCTAAATCAGGCGGAGAAAGATCTACAGGAGCAGCAAGATTTATTTCACATTTTGGGGCATTGACACAAAATATACTTGGAAGCAATATTGAAAACAGGATTTCTTGATAAAATTTACACATTTTACAATATCAAATGCAATTTTATATCTTCCTGCGACCGCAACAACTGACTACGTAATTAACGTTCGAAAACGTTGACTGAACCAGACTAGTTATTTAATGCAAAACCAATTGTTCTTAATGCTTAAATATCTTCTGTAAAGTGTGTATGCAACAAGAATAAATACACATATTATTTGTTTAATTATAATGTAGTGCCAAGTGTTCATAATATTGCTTCGTCGTCAGGGTGGCATAATACTACATATTTCATCATCAACAGCCTATTATCATGTCCCCACAGGGCGTTCGGGCTATAGTCCACCACGCTAGCCCAGTGTGGGTTGGTGGACTTCACTTCGTCGTCCCTGCTTTTAGAAAATGCCATACTGGCATGGCCTTTATGTTTTGTACCTATTTATAATAAATAATAAATCTCTAATAAAAAATTCTGAGCAAAATTGATTCTTAATTAATGAGGGTTTGACTCCTTAAAGACAAAAATTAGTTCAGATAAGTATGGAATTTCATTATAATAATTATAAACTAGGTGCTTGTTACCTGGAAGTACCTATGTCTCTCCGTGAAAATGTTACTGTCAGTCAATGTTAATGTGAGTCAGCTCGTGACCACGGCCAGTGTAACCTGGTCGAAACGTCGGGCAAGGTAAATAAAACTATTTCGTGTGTAAGACTCGTAAATAATTATATAATTACTGTTACTATTTGCCCTGTTAGTTTTCCTATGAGTAAATAAATAAAATAAAAATAGTAGTAGTAACCATAATTCATTCCATCTTTATTAGGCCGCAGCGCCGACCGAGCATGTCTAACCTAACCTAACCTAACCTGAACCGCACAATGCTTCAATTCTTGTTTTGCAAAAATAAATTTAAACTTTACTACCAACCCAAAAGTCCTCAGAAACCTAGGTAGACTAGTAAAATAAATAAAAAAACATTACCTACAATGATAACAGTTTATTAAAGCACACAAAAGAATTATAGTTTATTAAGTAGATGAATATTCTGAAATAGAATCCAAAGCACTGGCATAAACCAAACTTTTCGCGTTCTTGGCCCACAAAAAATCTACATGACTATAATCCTTTAAAATATGAGAGTCAACTAAATTTGGCAATTTATTAATTAAACTTGAAACGTCTGTTGCATTGGAAAACCAATCATTGTAGCTGTAATAGAATATCAGCGGTGCTGTTATCTTTCCAACGGGATAGTTCGGGGGAGTCGGACTATTATATTTTTGTTTATTTGTAGACTCATCGTAGTCAAACCTACAAAATCTATCGGATTCTACCAATTGTCCGTAATGTACCAGCTGTTTAGTAGACGACCCTGAAGGAAAATGGCCAAATATAACCGGCAACGCTGTTACATTCAACTGACCATGATCAAACCCATAGATTATTCCAACTAAATTACTGCAAAAAACCTTTGCGAAAGCACTGTTGCCACAAATAACACTTGTTAAAGCTTCATTTAGAGCCTCGTTGGAGAAAAGTTTGTTCACGCCTAACGCTTCCAGTAATTTATAGGTAGGGCCAGCTCCCAAAGCCGAAAGTCTTGCCAGTGGACTTTTTACATGAGACATCCAGGCGACAGGAGAGAGAGCAATCATCAACGAAATTTTGTCGTTGTATTCGGGTAGCATGGAACACATTACGAAAAATGCCGTTGTACCTTGCGAGTGTCCTACGTAGTTTAGTTTGGTCTTGCCCGTCGTTTTCAAAGTATAGTCTATCATTGCTGGTAAGTCGTAGAGGCCGATCTCATCCCAACTGAAGTCCCAGAACTCAGCGCAATCCGGCGAAAGACTTACATGTTTGTCAGAGTGTTTGTTGCCTCGGAAGTTGCCCAGCCAGACATCGTAACCTTTATCTGAGAGAATAAACGGAAATGCATCTGCAGGTCCCGTAAAAATCCAATCGTCAGCACTGCTTAGAAGTCCGTGTTGTAGAAACACCACTGGCCCATTTCCTTTCATCCTTTGCATAGTCAGTACGTATCCGTCTTCAGTTTTTACTTCATGTTCTTCTACATTATATCCATATTTTTTGATAAATTGAGTTATATTTAAATGTATATCTTCATTATTAGTTCCAGCTGCATAATCATTAATGTCTTGTATATCTCCAACGTTCGTTAATAGTACATCCTCTACGAGATTAGGAGTATACTGAGATTGTATGAAGCTTATGATGTCAGCTATGTCAGGTGGAGAGAGATTCACAGGGGCAGCAAGATTAATTGCACATAATTGCGCATTTGTATATAATATATTTTGAAAAATCAATATGAACCAGAAATATGTTATGTTCATATGATACATTATAATGTTATTTAATTCACGAAGTCAAGCACATAACTGCAAACCACTAACAATAAACGAATATAACGTAGAATGCCTCACTGACACTAACGTCGATCTAAACCAAACTATTTAAATATAATATTTATATTATGTTATACCAAGCGTTTTGATTGTATAAAGGTGCGTTATCAGTAAACATAGTATGTTATGACACTTGGCTTAAAACAATATTAGGATTACTTTTTATGGAATAGGATTTTAGTAGAAGCGAGCTGACAAACCACATTCTGTAGTACCTATGTAGTTTTATGGTTTTTAAACTTCCTCGCATTGTTTATAATTATATATATTTTTCTGAAAGTTTAATGTTTTTCAGGCACCTACCTACCAACAAAATCGTATAAAGCAATATACTACACTATGTTTATTGTTACATACGTAATATTTACAACTGTAGACGTTTATTTAATAACATACAATTATTTTATTTTTTTGTTTAAAGTCTTGTCCTTTTTTATCAGTATCCTATTACTAACATGAAGTACCTGTATGTCACACTATAGTTAACATCACAAGTCTTCGTAAAACTCATATACAATAAATATGTATAATTACTTAAACAACAAAAGAATACATCATCATTACGAGTAGATGCCCCGCGGCGTCGACGGCGTTAAAAAGTATTTCATATGAGTATTCTAAGGAATAACTTGACATAAGCTACCTATCACTGTACCAAGTTTTATCAAAATCAGTCAGCCGTTCACTCTAGTTATATATGGTTAGTGAACAACAAATATATTCAACCCACAAACATCGAAAAATAATCATTAACTAATTGACACTGAGTATAATTTATAACATCTGTTAAAATACCTAAGGTTATTCGTCTATAAAATGTGCACGAGATTCGATATGCCAAATAAAATGTATCAAGAGATTAGTAGGTTATTGACAAATAATGTAATGATAAAATTTAAAATTTATACAATTTGAAATTTTATCATTACATTGTTTGTCAATATAAAATAAATAAAATGAAAATTCAATGTATGATTATAAAATAAATTAAATTGGGGATCTTTGTTGGATATTTATATAGGGAACTATATATTACAATGTAATACTGATATTAATAACAAGTTGTATCTTAGTATACAAAGTCTTTCAATATTAACAACTTACTGACATTATATATTTAATTACTTATGTAGCATTTCAAGAAGACCTAAGATGTGTTTCAAATGATTTTAAAAACGTTGCAAATGGGGACAAAGAATTCCGAAGAAAAACGTCGGCCTCGTAATGATGTATAAGACTGCATAATCTGAAATATACGAGTATGTACTTTAACAATAAAGTTAATTTTGTATTGTCTTATGTTTGATAGTGTAAGTATTAGAAGGCCCACCGTTACATACTTTTGACGAAGTAGGTACTTTTTATAAAACAAAGTGTCAGGGTTAAAATTTATTAACGAAAATTCTAAAGTCTCGATATAATACATTTTGCTGACTAAGTAGATGAATATTCTGAAATAGAATCCAAAGCACTGGCATAAACCAAACTTTTCGCGTTCTTGGCCCACAAAAAATCTACATGACTATAATCCTTTACAATATGAGAGTCAACTAAATTTGGCACTTTATTAATTAAAATTGAAACGTCTGTTGCATTGGAAAACCAATCATTGTAGCTGTAATAGAATATCAGCGGTGCTGTTATCTTTCCAACGGGATAGTTCGGGGGAGTCGGACTATTATATTTTTGTTTATTTGTAGACTCATCGTAGTCAAACCTACAAAATCTATCGGATTCTACCAATTGTCCGTAATGTACCAGCTGTTTAGTAGACGACCCTGAAGGAAAATGGCCAAATATAACCGGCAACGCTGTTACATTCAACTGACCATGATCAAACCCATAGATTATTCCAACTAAATTACTGCAAAAAACCTTTGCGAAAGCACTGTTGCCACAAATAACACTTGTTAAAGCTTCATTTAGAGCCTCGTTGGAGAAAAGTTTGTTCACGCCTAACGCTTCCAGTAATTTATAGGTAGGGCCAGCTCCCAAAGCCGAAAGTCTTGCCAGTGGACTTTTTACATGAGACATCCAGGCGACAGGAGAGAGAGCAATCATCAACGAAATTTTGTCGTTGTATTCGGGTAACATGGAACACATTACGAAAAATGCCGTTGTACCTTGCGAGTGTCCTACGTAGTTTAGTTTGGTCTTGCCCGTCGTTTTCAAAGTATAGTCTATCATTGCTGGTAAGTCGTAGAGGCCGATCTCATCCCAACTGAAGTCCCAGAACTCAGCGCAATCCGGCGAAAGACTTACATGTTTGTCAGCGTATTTGTTGCCTCGGAAGTTGCCCAGCCAGACATCGTAACCTTTATCAAAGAGAATGAACGGTAATGAATCTTCAGGCCCCATAACAATCCAATCGTCAGCACTGCTTAGAAGTCCGTGTTGTAGAAACACCACTGGCCCATTTCCTTTCATCCTTTGTATAAACATTCGGTATCCGTCTTCAGTTTCTACTTCATGTTCTTCCACATCATATCCATATTTTTTGATAAATTGAGTTATATTTAAATGTATATCTTCATTATTAGTTCCAGCTGCATAATCATTAATGTCTTGTATATCTCCAACGTTCGTTAATAGTACATCTTCTACGAGATTAGGAGTATACTGAGATTGTATGAAGCTTATGATGTCAGCTATGTCAGGTGGAGAGAGATTCACAGGGGAAGCAAGATCAATTGCACACAATTGCGCATTTGTACAAACGAGGCCGGGGAAAACAATTATGAACAAGAATGATAAGTTAATCTGATACATTTTATTTACTATTAAAAAAACATAGAAACTCTTTTATCTGCAAACGACTGAGGATCTAAAACTACGTCTGAAGAAACAAGACTACCTATTTATATTGCAATGAAATGAATATTAATGTGGTACAATCAGCGTCATAAATTTTGACTTACTTCGTCGTTTTAATGTTGGTTCCAATGGCTTCCAAAACGATCATACGGCATGACATACATTACGTGCTGTCACTCATGCATGACCGTCTAGCTGTAGTGATTGACGTGCATGACATGCAAACTACGTGCTGGCCGTTGCTTCACTGTACTGATTGATAGCAAGCATGTTGGTCCATCATGCAGCATGATAATTCACGTAAACGTTGCACGTCATGCAAGCATGATCGTTAAGGGACCACTAAGTAATTGACACATTAAACTAATTAGAGTAACAAGTTACCAAAATCAGATAGACTATACTAATTCACTGAAGGAATGTACCCAACATTCATTCAGTGAATATTAATTTATATTGAATTAACTGTTTAATTATATAAATACAACAACGGCTAAAGACATTCATAACCTATTTGATATCAATTTTTTTTTTTTTTAAACTAAGTTCAGTGAATTGATATAGTTTTGGTACTTTTCAATTTAACCCCGAAATGGATAAATAATTTGTCTTAGTAGGTACCTACCTACGTAAAAGTTTTGTACAATAAAAGTACCTAAGTATATACCTAGCAATTCTGAAGAGTTAATAGTTACAAATCCCGGGCGAGTCCGCGGGAAACAGCGTTATACTACTGCAAACAAGTAGGTACCTACGCAGCCGACAGAATTGTATTGTTATGGAAAGGAAACAACGCAAAACTGTTGGCGTGTTTGTTAAATTCATGTCTCTTTACAATGACGTACTCGTACCATATTTTTTGCATAAATTATGCTTATTAATGTTAGTTTATCATTAACGCAGACGACTGCTACTCAGCTGTTATAATATGTCTTAACACTGTAGCGGTATCGTTTTATTATTTGCTATTATTATATGTCTATTTATAGGTGTAGTGTAAATAATCGGACTAAAAGGCTCAGCAGTCCGATGATCTGTAATCATCTGCATCATCGGACTACCGAGCCGAAAAAGTCTCAGTAGTTCGATCATCGGACAACTCAATCGGACTACTGATACTAGGCGGTCCTATCTGAATATAGAAGGTTCACCCGGCGACCCTGCGGCCTTAGGCATCTATAGTGTCAGCCCCTGTGTTTACCTGAGTTGCTTTCCTCCCCAACTGTTCGCTGCACAAAAGCTATTGCAGAGGGGCAGGAGCCTGTAGTCCTCGTGTTCAGGGTAGTAGGACGCTCATTCGCCGTACCCAGGATTCTCTTCCTTACTTTTTAAAATGTTAGTCATAGTGCGTACGCTTACCTTATGGGAATGCGTCATTGTTATTGCGGATTATCATTAGGGCGGTGATGGGGCTGCCGCGCCACTGCAGCGCCTCTGGCATGTTCGCGGCGGCGCGCACAGACTGTTTCCACACCACGATGCGCGCGCGCGCCGCCTCGCTGGTGCGCCGGGTGCGCGGCAGCGCCAACACCGCCCTCGCCATGATAGCTGACAGGCTCGACTGCCAATATATTAGTCATTGCTGTGACAGACATGCTACGGCATGTGTGTCACAGCGATGACTACATGCATTTGAAAACTGTTTTTTTATATGAGCCTAATGTTGCTTGCAATATAGATATTTTATTTTTTTATTGTCAAATGAACCATTCACCAATAGCCTAAAGAACAAAACCGTATGAATACCAGCACAGACGTCAGCGTCGCCTCGCGCATACGATTTGTTCTTTAGGCTATGGTGATACGGTTAATTTGACAATGACGTCAAAAAGCGCGCGGGCATTTTCCCGCTTGGTCTGCGCATTCCCTAAGGGTCGAGGCAGACCACGCGGAAATTTGCCCGCGCACTTTTTGACGTCATTGTCAAATGAACCATATCTCTATACCTAGCCTAAAGAACAAAATCGTATGAATGACCACGAGCGCGAGGCGACGCCGACGTGCAGAAGTCATTTTACGATTTTGTTCTTTAGGCTATTAGTGTTATGGTTCATTTGACAATGATGTCAAAAAGTGCGCGGATATTTTCCCGCTTGGTCCGTGCATTGTCTAAGTCGTTATGGGAGTCACCCAAAGTTTTGTAACTGCTAACTTCACGTACCAGATAATGTGAATCAAACTTAAACCTTACTACAATGTATAATAAAAAATATTATTGAAGCGCTCATCAAATAAATAGGTATTTAATTGTAGACCAAATATACTGATTGCGCATGAGTGTATAATCAATATTTCTTGCTGTCTTCATCATCATATCAGCCTGTAGACGTCCACTGCTGGACAAAGGCCTCCCCGGGGATCTCCACGACGACCGGTCCTACGCTAACCTCATCCAGCCGGGTCCCGCGACCTTCGCCAGATCGTCGGTGTACCTTGTGGGAGGCCTACGCTGCGTCTTCCGATTCCTGGTCGCCACTCGAGAACCTCTGCCCCTTTCATTTTTTGATGTGCAAATCAGATATTTTTTGTAGGTTAGATTTTGAAATGGCACTTGATAATTATAATAAAACACTATAATAAATAAATAAACTCGACACACTCATACCCTTTACAGCATTATATATACCCCCTACAGCATTAGGTAGGTTTCCCTCCTCCCTGTGACGCGGGTGGCATTGACACATACCTACAAACACAATCATAATCATTTAATCGCAATTATTCATTTACATGCCAAAAAATAAGATTTTTAATGTCAGTAAATACGAATGAAACAATACAAAAAAAAAACAAAAAAAAAAGTCAAGTTATTACATGTCATAACAAAAGGAAATAAATATCGAAACACAATCACAAACAAGTAAGACTCGAGAACAAGCATTTAACGGTCAGTTATAGGTACACTTGCCCCTATAAATGCCTTGTAATTGTACTTCATGGTGAGGCAATGTTAGCATAATACAATTACGCGGTTTATTAAAACAGAAACTCTTGCCAATATTTCTTATAAACTTATAAGTAGGCACCTAAACAAATCCATTGTGCATAGAACGGTATAAGTATGTACTTATTTTATATTCAAATCAGAATATAACAAAAATACCCGAACATAGACTGAAATCAATTTTAACTATAATTTGAAAAATATTGATCTTGTTTGATGACATCTTATCTTTTTTTCATTTCAGTTTATAATATTATCTATTTATGAATATTATACAGCGAACTAGTTCACTAAATATGTATTATAAGTTTATTTAGGTATCTTCTATATTATTTAAAATCAATTGCAAATGGTTCGACATATTTGAATTTTTTTTTTGTCATGTTAGCCTCAATTTTTATCTGAGGCCTCATTTACACTGGGGTTATTTAGGCCTGAGGCCTCACATTATACTATTTAAAAAAAAAAATTACAGGTCAAAATTTACGACTGTCGAGTCAGCTAGTTAGTTCTTATTTGGGGTTAGTTAGTTCATAAATTAATCCAAATTAAACTTTAAAAATCGTTTGTCCTGACTGACTAGTAAAAAGAATAATTTATTGTAATAATAATAAAAAAATATTTTAATTTTTCTGTTACGTCCTGTATAATTCTGATGCGCTGGAATTACAAATGTTTTACTAATTTATGTGCCATAAAGTGTACATTGTTTACTTAATCGCTCGAACGCAGTAGGTGTATACCAACCTATTTCGCAAAAAAACCCTCTATATTTATACGCTGCAAAACATTTTGAGATTCAAAGATTACTTTCTGTAATAATCGTGCAAAACATGAACCAATTTAATTTGAAAATATTCTTTTGCTTTCTGTTAAAACACTTATTAGTTTGTGGTTCCAGTGCTATTGATTCCACGAGCATCTCTCTAGCTGACATCATCAAAATCAGAAGATGTTTTCAGTCTGCAGAAATTTCTCCAGAAAATCTCAAAGACATAATATCAAGAGAGCTGCAGGATTTAGAAGATATTGAAGAATTTAATCCCGATTTTGCCAACGAGGATATACATTTAAACATAATTGAACTCATACGTAAGTATGGATACAAAGTAGAAGTGCATCATGTTACAACAAAAGACGGGTACATACTGACTCTTCACAGAATACCCGGGCGTGGTCCACCAGTTCTTCTGATGCATGGACTTTTGTGTAGTTCTGATGATTACGTGACAGCAGGTCCTGATGGGGCTTTAGCTTACTTCCTAGCGTCTGAAGGCTACGATGTTTGGATGGGCAATGCCAGAGGGAACAAGCACTCGAGGAAACACGAACGTCTATCGCCTGATTCTGCTGAGTTCTGGGACTTCAGTTGGGACGAAATCGGACGATTCGACTTACCCGCAATTATTGACTATGTGCTAGACTCTACAGGCCAAGTGAAACTGAACTACATTGGTTGGTCTCAGGGCACGACTTCTGTCTTTGTTTTATGTTCAGAACTACCAGAATACAACAAGAAAATTTCACTGATAATCGCTTTAGCTCCTGTAGCTTGGATGTCACATTTAAAAAGTCCAATCCCAAGATTTCTTGCTTCTGCCAATGAATGTTATTACACAATACTTAAATCACTTGGAATACATGAAGTTTTACCAAACAATGTGATCTTGAGAGTTTTGAAAAACCTTGTTTGTGGCGACAAGCCTTTGGACAAATTCGTTTGCAACAATATTTTAATTTCATTTGTAGGCTACGGCAGTGGTAAGTTAAATACAACTAATTTACCGGTGATACTTGGTCATAACCCGTCAGGATCATCGGTTAAGCAAATAGTACATTACGGGCAAGAAATAGAGTCGGGTAGATTTTGTAAATTTGACCACGGAAAGGACAACATAGAAGTATACGGTAGTCCGGTTCCTCCTGAGTATCCCGTTGAAAGAATCTCAGCACCCGTAGCACTAATTTACAGCGATTCTGATTGGTTTTCCAACGTAACTGATGTTTCTATATTACGCAACAAATTGCCAAATGTAGTTGATTTTCATTTGATACACAAATATACCCACATAGATTTTATGTGGGCTACGGACTTGAAGGAATCTTTAAATCCAAAAATTTTACGGCTGATTAAAACGTACTTTTAAAATGTAATAAAATTGATTATTTATCTAGGTAACGTCTGCGTTAGCTAGATACCACAGTGATTATCTAGGTAACGTCAGCGTTAGATAGATACCACAGAGATTATCTAGATAACGTCAGCGTTAGTTAGATCCAAATATATTACAGCTGATTAAAGCGTACATAAAAAAAGCAATCATCATCATCAACAGCCTATTAATGTCCCCACTGCTGGGGCTCAGGCCTACCCTCTTAACGAGGGCGTTCGGGCTATAGTCCACCACGCTAGCCCAGTGCGGGTTGGCGGACTTCACATGCGCCTAAGAATTTCTTCTTCGGCGTATGCAGGTTTCCTCACGATGTTTTCCTTCACCGTTTGAGAGCAGTCAGTAAATGTACTTAAGTTTCGAGAAAAAACCCATTGGTACATGGCCCAGCCGGGGATCGAACTCCGGACCTTTCAAAAAAAGCAATGAAAGTATTTTATTCTCGTCATTTTATTGTGTCAGAAGTGTGATCTAAACTTAAACAATTAAGTAGGTACAAGATTCAAAAGTTAAGTGTCGTTATAGAAAAACATAATGTTGAAGACTTCGTCAAATAAGACGATGATAATTTGAATTGTTATTCCATCAATGTTCGACCACAAAAACACCCAAGTTAAATTGTTCGTTAAACTGCATTTAATACATAAAACGTTTATTTTAATCCCGGACACTTTAATAGTTCCGGGATATCTAGAGATCAATCTTAAATAACTCTCGCTTTTGAGTTTATATATTTCCACGAGGCCGAAGTTGGAGTAAGTAAAATCTATTCAGAGGTACTTGTACTTAAATAAAACAAAACACAAATTATCTAACATTTATTAATTTCTAGATCAAAATTGTATAGAAACCAAACAACCGTTGTAAGATGAATAATCAGTCTTTTTATAGATATTTTATTTATAACATTTCGCACTACGTCTATACAGGATATGTATGGTCAGCTTTTAAAAAGGAAGTTGTAAAACACTATTGAACTGCCAACTGTAAATTAAGTACAAGGTGGCCACTGGGGTTACCTACCTAACGTCAGCGTTAGTTAGATACCACAGTGATTATCTAGGTAACCCTGCGTTAGTTGGATACCACAGTGATTAACTAGGTAACCCTGCGTTAGTTAGATACCACAGTGATTATCTAGGTAATGTCAGCATTAGTAGATACCACAGTGATTATCTAGGTAACCCTGCGTTAGTTTTGATACCAAAGTGATTATTTAGGTAAAATCAGTGTTAGCTCGGTACCATAGAAATTATCTAGGTAGTCTAAGCGTGATCTAGATTATGTTTAAGTTAGTATTAACCAAGTACATTTTAATTAATTGTTCAGCGTCAGAAAATACGTAGGTTATCCTAACTAACTTTGTCTAACAAATATGTTGTGCTAGCCTTAGATATATATAAAATATACAAAAAATAAAATACCTAATTATAGTTAGCTTCGTTATACATAATAAAATACCGTTGTACATATCCTGTATAAAATTAAAGTTTCATTTACAGGGTGTTATTTTAATAACTCGCACGCAACATTTCTTCAGAATCGAAATCCCAAAATACTGTACCTACGTGATTAAATCAACATCCTGTATATGTTTTTACTATTTATATACAAACACATTTTATATTAAATACGTATTTTAAATACACGACTAGGTCTATTTATTATAATACAATTTGGATGTATTAAAGAAGTATGTACATTGTTTGGTTTTAAGTTCGTAGCATTTCAATTTATACTCTATAGTTGCTTCCATTTTGGACGCAGTTATTTTTATAAGAAGTAAGAAAACTACTCAATGCTTAATGCGCTGCGCCGTCTTCATAAAAATCGTAAGTACCTACCTACTTAGTTGAAGTAGTAGTAACTAGTGATAAGAATAGAATCCAGCTAGGTAACTCGGTTTCATTAAACAAACTTTTAAATAAATAAAAATTGTACAAAACAAATTATACAGCACCTACATGGCTTATATTATTTTCATAAAATAATTACAAATGTTATGTAAAAAAACATATAAAATAAAAATATATTAAAATACTTGTGAGTCAACTGTTTCTCCCATCATATCGGTTGGTTTATGTATGGATCAAATTCATTGACCTAAAAGGTGGAGATTCGTTCTCTACCTACAGTTACCTGTGGTGCGGGGTTCGGCAGATTTCTGAAAAAAAAATTGCTATTAAATAATATCATAATTACATTATCTAAGTATAGTAAGTAGGTATGTATGTATAATTGACCGAGCGACCGAAGCGTCTCAGTTTCGAGATTGGCCAAAAATGCTTTTGGCCGTCTGTCTTTCTGTCTGTCTGTAATCACCTACAGGTTGCATTTTTCAATTGATATTGACAAAATTTTGGCATGGGTATATTATATTAATCACGCTGACAGAATGGGTAAAATAAAATCTTGAAATACCTACATTTTTCTCAGAGTCCGTACCATACACATAAAGTGGGAATGATTTTTTTCCTGTGAATTCCGTGGTGTGGCGTATCGTTGGATAGGTCTTTTAAAAATATTGCGGGGAGTATTTATTTGCATTTCATGAAGTTATAAAAGATGTTACAATCAATGCCAGTACTACATGAAACCGATTTGGGTGTGGCAATTTTGAAAATAAATAAAAAATTTCAAATTTTTCGATTTAGAGATCTGTTTGCGAAATATTAAGCTTTAATAATTAAAAATCATCATTAATCGTTAAAAATCCTATGAGTACAATTTTTGTATTTTTGTACCCAGCAAAAAATCTAAATCTTTTAATTAGGTATACTTACTTCTTGGTACACTTTTCAATGTTGATTTTGATATACTGTCGCTGTCTTCCGACTCTGAACATGCTTGAAAACTTGTTTCTGAAATAAAATGGTTTATAATGTAATGAAAAGTTTTAAATAATAATAAATAAATAAAATGAAATTTTTAATGAAAATAAAATTTGGTCGGTAAACTTGTGAGTTACAAGTTGAGCTTACGTTTTAATTAGAATACAAAAAGTCGAGTGAATTTACTTGTATTTTTTATAGTAGTACGCTGGTATAAAACCCTTGTATCACTAGATACAAGGGTTTTGTACTAAGTAACTGTAAGTAACTGGTGCTAAGGATACAAGGTTGTGTCACTTGTACCATCAATGGTACTACTGACATAACGCATTGTCAGGATCCTGTTGTGTCAGTAGTACCATTGACCAGTACCATTGATGGCACAAGAGAGACAACTTTGTATCGTTAGTACCATTAATGGTACTAGTGCCACTAATTTAGGATCTGTAGTACCATTATGGACGAAGCTGAAGAGAAGCTTCTTCCCAGCGCTAACACCTTGGAAGCGGTGGTAGATAAAAAAATGACGTTGTATAAATGTACCCACTGTACTTACATGCAATAAAATAGTTTTGACTTTTTTGACTTTTTTGTCAATTTTGTCATTTTTGTTTGGCTGGTAAGATCAACACCCACCTGTATCGTATCTTTTGTGCCGACTCGGCAAGTCTTGATTCTCGACGTGGCCGAACGTCCGGAACCCGACCGCGAACTGCGCGTAGGGACTGATCTCGTACAGTTCTGGAATGAAATAGGAACACATTTATTGACTTCCGCCCGTAATGACTTCGGTCAGATCTTGAGGTCATTCATACGATTTTGTTCTTTAACGTATAGTGATATGGTTCATTTGACGATGACGTCAAAAAGTGCGCGGGTAAAAAAAATTCCACTTGGTCTGCCCAGAATTTAACAAGATAAGATACTATCCTTCCGTAGCAAAGTTGGTAGTGACTGTGCCTGCTGTGCTCGAAGTCTTGGGTTAGAATCCCGGCCGACAAGCATTTATCTGAGCGACAAATGCTTGTTTCCGGGTCTTGTATGTTTGTGATTGTGTTTGTATGTGTCCATGCCACCCGCGTCACAGGGGGAGGGAGTATGAGTATCTAAGGGGGTATGAGTGTGTCGCGTTTATTGTTTACTAGCTTTTTCCCGCGACATCGCCCGCGTCGAAAAGTTTTTCCCGTGTACATTGTAAAACAGCCTACTCTATGTAGGCGTTTTGTTACTTAGGGGGTATTAGCGGACGCCCCGCGACTTTGTCCGCGTTAAAAAGTAGTCTATATGTTATTCCAGGATATAAGCTATCACTGTACTTAGGGGGTATTAGCGGACGCCCCGCGACTTTGTCCACGTTAAAAAGTAGCCTATATGTTATTCCAGGATATAAGCTATCACTGTATCAAGTTTCATCAAAATCTGTTCGGTAGTTTTTGCGTGCGGCACGGCCGTCGCTGCTTTCACATCCTCGCAAACTTTCGCCTTTATAATATTAGTAGGATTATAGTTAGTATTATTATGTAGTTACCGTGTTTGCTATTATTCCTCATATGTATCGGCGCACTGTAGATCCTGTTCTGCGCATTGATTGTTTGCGCGTTGATGGAATTCTCCTTGACGTTAGCGAGGTTGGTGTGCGAGGTGTTGGCGGTCAGGTTGCCGCTCTCAGATTTATTATCCACCGTTATTGAGTCCCTGTAATCGGCGAGATCACCGGTACTGAAATTAAAGGATGTCTTATTAGGGTCTCCATTATGGCAAGCTATAAGTCCTATATTCCTATTGTCAACGGCTTCAATCGCCAAATAGTAGAAAAACGAATTGACAAAGAAATTTTTTGAAAGTCTAGTTGAAGTCAATAAAAGGGCATGGTACAGTGTGTTATTACTTGTAGTTTGGCTACGAGGAATTAAGTTTCCCTATGGCCAAACTCTGTTGGCAATCAAGTTTGGCCACGAGGAACACGCCAATAATTTTTATCTGCGCGAAGTCTGATAATGATTATTTGACGATATATATTGAACATTAAAAATGGTCCCATTTTTGAATAACAAAAAAAAATAGATTTTCTAATAATTGCTTAAAAATTCGTTTGTTGTCCGTGGTACTACCAAAATGTATGACGGGCGGTTTTTTTTTTAAAAAAGACGAATAATTGAGGTGATCGCGAGGTGATGAGCGATCTCGACGTTGAACAATTCTTTCATTTAGATCTCGACGTTGAACAATTCTTTCATTTTATTAAATGAAAGAATTGTTCAACGTCGAGATTCGCAGAATCCACTTTAAATTATTTATGTAAATAGCAATTTATTATTTGTTGACATGTAATATTTTATTGTAGGATTATGTTATGTTATTTATTTTTGTATTGATTATTTTATTATTGACATTAGCTGACATTTCATAATATCAAATCAATAAGATTAGAGATTAGTTAATAGAATATTAAGCTGTTGCATTGTCGAATTGGGTGCAATCCCGTAATGATGAGTGTATCTGTGAACTTGAATAAATGAAATAAAATGAAATGAAATGAAAGAAATACAGAATGAGAAGAGATACCTGTGTCTTTTGACAATAATGTAGACGCTGCACAGCACACATATCGCCAGCAGGAACGAGCTGCACAGGATCACGAGGGTGTTGAGGTCAAACGACTCTGAAGGCGGACCCACTTCGCCTGGAAATGATAATACTCGGTATAGACGAATCCGTATAAGAAAATTCTTGCATTTGGTAGCAGAGTCATAGTTTTGTTTTGGACAAATTCACACCTTGTGGATGGATACTGAATAACTGATAAACATACTTAGCATTTTTAGAGATTTGTAGAGCGTCTGTGGCGTCGGGGATAAGACGCGGCCTATCATATCGAAAGGTCCGGAGTTCGATTCCTGGCTGGGCCATGTAATAATGGGTTATTTTTCTCGAAACTTAAGTACATTTACTGACTGCTCTCGAACGGCGAAGGAAAACATCGTGAGGAAACCTGCATACGCCGAAGAAGAAATTCTTAGGCGCATGTGAAGTCCACCAACCCGCACTGGGCTAGCGAGGTGGACTATAGCCCGAACGCCCTCGTTGAGAGGGTAGGCCTGAGCCCCAGCAGTGGGGACGTGTTAATAGACTGATGATGATACTTAACATTTTTTAGTTCAAATTAAGCCGAAGCTTGTCCTATGGGTACACAACAATTGATAAACATATGTATTATACACTTTTAAATAAATACTTATATACGTATGTATATATAACACCCAGAATCCGAAAACCAACAGATATACTCGCTCATCACACAAATATTGGTCCCGGGTGGGAATTCGATTCGAGTTCGATTTCCAACCTGGATCAACGTTTATGTGATGATGAGCATATATCTGTTGGTTTTAGGATTCTGGGTGTTTGTATGTATTGTATGTAGTTTATATTATGTAGGTATATCAGTTCTATATATGTTTATCAGTTCTTAAGTACCCATTTACAAGCTTCAGCTTAATTTGGGGACTAAACAGCCGGGTGTGAACATTATTAGGCACTTACTGCCATCCTCATTCTTAGTGGCGTAACTGTATACAGTGGTGACACTGCCAGCTTCGTTGCTAGCTGTCACTCGAACCTGGTACCACGTGCCGGGCAGGAGGTCAGACACGGCGAACGAGCTGGGTCGGTACGATTTCGCTTGGTACAGGGTCGCCAGGTTCCAGGATGGGAGGTCGTTGTAGGCCTGAGAAGAAATAAGTTTTTCAATGACTAGCTCACCCGTGTAAAGTTTGGATTGGCCAATTTATGTATTTTCTCTATGAATATTACGTGATTGGCTGTTAGCATCGCATCGGTAAAATCGTCGTGAACCCTGGCAAAGCGTAGTTTTATATCAGTGCAAATGCATATATGTGTGGTGACCGTTAGTTGCCATGAAAGCGGTATTGATAAGGGGGTTATCAGTAATAGAAGATCAACCCCTTATGATAATTATTTATTTATTTCAAGAAGTGACCCCTAATCTCTTCCAGCCGGGTCCCGCGACCTTCACCAGATCATCGGTCCACCTTGTGGGAGGCCTACGCTGCGTCTTCTGGTACCTACGCGGTCGCCACTCGAGAACCTTTTTGCCCCAGCGGCCGCCAGTTCTACGAGCGATGTGCCCTGCCCACTGCCACTTAAGCTTCGCAGTTCTTTGAGCTATGTCGGCGACAAAGACCTCCTTTAATCTCGTCGTGGGGATCTTTGGTGGGGAGGTCTTTGTCTAACAGTGGACGTTTACAGGCTGATATGATGATGATGAACCTCTTACCATGGTATTATGGGCTCGTATCCACCTGCCTCCAAGCTGCCGGTAGTCGATCTCCCACCCCCTCGTGTCGCACCCCCCATCGCCCCACCCCGCGAGCTGGATGAGGATGTGGGAGCAGTTGCTCCACAACCACTCATTCGTTGCTGGTGAGATGGGGACTGGAATGAAATCCATTTTTGATTATAAATAAATATGTACGAGTTACCACAATGTCAGGATTTTCTCCTGTACTACGGGAATATATGTGACAATCACAAACATAACATCCAGACCAGAACCAACGTGTAGGTTGTCTGTACCACAGAACACGGAAAAAGCTCGCTACGCTCCCAGGTCTGTCCCCAGTGGGAATTGAACACAATACGACCTTTGGCGCTTGAGTCTCACGACCAAGCCACTAGGCCAACAAGACGATCAAATCCGTTGACTCCGTTATCCGTTGACTCCATTATCCGTTGACTCCGTTATCAGTTGACTCCGTTATCGTTGTAACTAAGGTAAGTGAGGATAATCGACCTCTCATTGTACTGTTTCTGTACCATTATTACTGTGCGTGACTGTAGGTATGCTTATTTTACCGTACCGTCACGGTTCCATCATAATTTATTTCTGTGCACAAGTCACTCACCTCCGCCTAAAGTGCTGACATCCAAATACGCCGGTTGCGAAGTCCCGACCTTATTTGTGGCAGTGATCCTCAGGGAATATTTTGTGCCACACTTGAGGCCGGTCAGGGCGTGTTTCTGGACCCCGGACAGGTTCGGCAGCTTGGTGGTGGGCCAGGCTTCCTGCCAGGGCCCGTTCGCCTCCTTCCACGTGAGGCTGTAACCTGAATTGTGGAGCTGATTATTTCTTATAGCTTTTTCATAAGTTTTTCCCGCTGGAACATTTACCGTGCTAAATTTATACCTATGTGATTGCTTAACAATATTTAGGGCTTCTTTCACCAATTACTGTTAAAGTCCCAGATACGCTATCTGCAGGTTATCTGACAGATAACCTTTTTTTTTTGTTTCTCAGGTATCTGATTGACTATCTATCATATCTATTATTATATATTTTATTTAAACAATCAGACAGATTTATCTGATAAATTAGTTTATCTCTATGATAACTATATCAGCAAGTGGTGAAAGAAGCCCTTAGTATCACAGATCTGATATCACAAACAAATGCTGCTGCTGCTGCTGCAAAGAGTTTGTTTGAACGCGCTTATCTCTGGAATTACCAGTCGGAATTGAAAAATTCTTTTTGGATTTGATAGTCCAATTCGCGAGAAAGGTTATTTACATCACACAATCAAATAGTATCTATGGAACACACAAGAAAGCAAAACTTACTGATTTTCTGACTCAAACTCCTGTTGCTGACGGCGTAGTAGGGTTGCTCCCACTCCACTAATATAGAGTCTTTGTATGGAGTTGCTCGCAGTATAGGCGCGTCGGGTAGAGGCAGTACGACCACTGTATACTCTACTGAATCAGATCCGTAGAGATTCTTGGCCAGACACGTATAGTTACCGCTGAGGGATTGATCTATGTCTGAAATGGAAGAATCCCCAATGAAGTTTGTAATAATAAACTCGGCTGCACTGAATTCGGGTCTTGGACTTTGTCATACAAACAAGGTCAATTTGTGCCCTTAGATCTCCGTCTGGGAATTATTTACGTGAGATCTGATGGTGGCTGTCAGGAGTACAGGAGGAGGAGGTCCGGAGAGTCATCACGCACCCAACTGTATAGTATAATAACGTCTATAGATAGAGTTTAACTCTATAGACTAATAGATCTGGTTTTCTAGTTCTTCCCTAGTATCCCTTTTACCTCACCTGACCTTATCAAATAATGTTGATGAGTTGATGACTTACTGTTGATAAGTAAACTATCATCATGGTTCCTCGTGAACCTGGGATGGTGTGTGATGATGTTGTGCTTGTGGTACCACACGGTACGCGGCGGCGGTGCGCCCACGCACTGGCACACCAGCAGCAGGGAGCTGCCCACTCCTACCGATATGATGCCTCCAAGTGACGCCACGCCAGCAACCACTGGAATGATAAGCGTAGGATCGTCGTTGTCATAGGTCCTCTCTGATGCGAGCCACCGGTTCTTCGCTTTCTTCATCATGTCGCTTCCAGCTACCATTCTCTGGTCATTAGGATCGTTTGGGACATCATGTGCTGCGATTTACTTATCTCTAGAACTTTTCTATCCCAAAGGCATTGTATTGTACCTAACTTGTCTGTCACTATAGTACTTTGTCAGATGTACACATTTAGGATCATATGCCTACTTCTTGAGGTTCGTTAACCAGAAGCTGATGGCTCTAGATAGGAGGTTACTTTTCAGGTAATAGGAAGTGTTTGGTTGAAGAAGGCAGAGGAACAAGTGTGGCAGCAAGCGTTGGAAATGACCAAAGAAAAAATGTGTTATTTATTTGATACGGTACACGGCTTCATTTATACACGTCAATTGTTTAGCTACCACCGGTTGGTGTTAGCGCCGAGAAGAAGCAGCGCAGGCGTCGCATAAACCCTGACGATAGTCGCGGTCTCCAACAACCGCTGGGGTAGACGAGTTCTAGAACTCGTCTACCCCTGCGGTTGTCGTACTATAGTTTTGGCTATGTCGAAGGCTTCGGCTCTGTGATGATGAAAGGTATCAGGTATTCCTTACCTCGCTGCGCAGGCGGCGTATGCGACACTCTCCTGGTAGAACTCCCTTCTCCAGCTCTGGTACTGGCGGTCACCCAGGCCTCGTAAGTCCGTCCCGTGGTGAGATCCTTGACGTCCGCTGTTGTCCGGCCTGGCTCCACTCGGTGCGTCTGTGGTGGACCATTGCTGTGTGACGATTTCATGTTTTGTAGTGCATTTGAGTACGGGCCGAGTAATACAGACATTACATTACGACAAAAAATATATATTTATTTGTAATACTTTCTACATTGAGAAATGAAAAAATCAAGTGAGATCACATATCGTTTCCAGCATGTATAGCTGAGGATACTCAAGATATCTTGATAAAATACTAATAGGGCGGCTTACCTGGAAGTTGGTTTGATGTACAGTGTGTAATACAACAGTTCTCCGTTCGGATGCTCCGGTCTCTTCCAGTTGATGAGGAGTGAGGTTGAAGACAGCGCCAGTACTTTTATATCAGCTGGCGGGCCGGGTACTAAAGACAAATTAATAGTGGATGAATATATGTATTAAAGAGTTAATTGCGCTTTTGCACCTTTGTGCGAGTGTGGCCCGCTGATGCACAAAAGAAACACCCACCTGGGCAACTACTCACTTCAATCTCATAGAGTAAAATAAATCAGTGCCAAAAGTGTGCTGAAGTTCCTATATTGATGGAACTATATAGAAAAGGTAGCGAAAGCAATAGATTAGTAATGGTCGCAGTGATTCAAAGGTGGGGGTCCTTGAAAGAGGCCCATCACGCATAATATTAATACAAAATTTTATCAGTTCATATTCATGTGACTAATTTACTGGAACTCTATATTAAGGTGTTAATTTTTCAAAAGCTACGTACCGTCCTGTAAAGTTGTACACACGATAGGGTAGGAGTAGGGTCCAGCCCCGAAGTTGGAGAAACCGGCCACTTTCACAGTGTAGTTGGTATACTTCAGCAACGCTTGCAGGTACAGCTCGGTGTGGAGAGATGTCTGGTTTTGCCACGCGCCTTCTGGAAAATTGCCGATAAGAAAATTTGGTCTAGTGCGAGTGGGCTCGGGTTTAGTATGGACACTGGAATAAGACACACGTGTCGTATTCTAGAGTCCCATACAGAAAATAAATATTTTTTGTTGATTTTTTCTATTTCTATATTACTAACATAGTTTTAAGTCTTTTGTATTACTAACATAATTATATGGACAATGTCTGAAATAAATAATTTGAATTGAATTGAGTATAATATAGGGTCACGGCCAGTACTAGAACTGGAGAAGGGAGTATCACCAGGAGAGTGTCACATACACCGCCTGCGCCGCGAGATATGGAATAGCTGATACCAATCATCATCTTAATCAGCCTTTCGGCGTCCATTGCCAACCGCATCCAGCCGCCTCCGGCCACCTTCATAAGGTCATCGGTCCTCCTGATCCTGATACCTATCGTCAGGACTTATGCGACGTCTGGGATGCTTTTTCTTTTGGGAACCTCAGAGATTTGTATATAATATGGACATGACAACGTACTTTTATACAGACTAGTTCAGAATTAATAGATTTCCACTTTAAATCTAATCTGTTTTTGGCAGAAACTCTGATTTGTGTGACATTATTCGAAATTTGGACATCTGATTAACATTATCAATTAGATATGCTATAAAGTTGATTTAAAGTAAATTACCTTCAGTAGCATATAAGACGGTATATCCGACGAGGGAACTGCCTTGCCCTGGCAGCACTATAGGTTGCCAACCCACCCTTAGCGAAGTGGACGATACAGCAGTGCATTCCACTGACGACGGAGCCTGCTCTGGCGCTGAAACATTTTACAATCTGCTATAACTGGTTGTTCCCGCACACGACTTTTCGTAGGCCCGATAGTCGCACCGACTCAACACAAGACCGATTGTCGGTATCCTACTGTCTTGACTTTTTGACCTACTTCATGTATCTATCTGTATGGTAGTCAGATTGTCGGTGTATTTTGTCAATCGCTCGCTGTTGACTATCGATTTGTCATATGCGTTTATGCATATCACATTGATCGTTTCATTTTCGGCCGACTATCGGATCGTTCAAACATCTGTCGAGCCGTTCCCGATTTTTTCTAGGACCGACTTTTTGTAGGACGTATGCGTACAAAAGGGATTTCATAATGTTCTATTCGCTATGACAAAAAGTCGGCGATCTCAGTATTTGGATGACCTTATATTGTCTGTTGTCTTCCCTTAGACGTTACTCTGTTTCGGTTCGCTGCAAGAGTTATTGTAACAAATTGTGTATACAATATTCTTATACCTCCTTCTCTGGTATCCTGGTATACTGGCAATGAAAAAGGTCCAGAACCGGCACTTGTGAAAGCCGATATTGACACTGCATACCTGAAAACAAATAAAGTATTTTTTTCTTAAAATAGTAGTATTGATTGATTATGTGAATGTGTGCACAAGGCGGTTGTGAAGGAAAAATTAAGATCTTCCATAGGCGGCTAGTATGATCACTACCAAGGAACATCATCATTATCATCATGAACTCCCCAGGAAGCAAGTCCTCAATTCAATTCAATTCAATTTATTTAAATAAACTTATTGTAACATTACAGATTATAGTATTATACTGACCTAGTGTTCTTCAGTAGGCCACTGAGCAAAGTTTCCTGCTTCCCCGCCAGTTGCGATACTTTCAGCGTCCTCGTATCCGTGTCGTCTGAAACTGAACAAGGTTCTAGTTCAAGTATGAAGATCACTTATAAAGCCAAAACCAGGTGTTTTTTAGGGGTCCTAGGTACGTTTTTGTCTGATCAATATCTTATCATAAAGGAAAGAGCCGAGCCACCCAGGTTCAACAAGAGAGCCTATGAGATCTATTGTGTCTGCCCCATTTACCTGTTGCTATCCTCCCCAAGTGTTAGACCACGAGGGTATCTTATTTCTCGTCGTCCTACTGGTTTTATTGAAGAAACATATTTAATTTACACCTCTATATTATACGAAAGGAACCGCCTGAACAACGTAAAGTGGACTAAAGGGGAATCCGAGCTTGAGCAGATTGTGGTATCCTATTTAAAGTAAGATGTCTCAAACGTGTAAATCTACTTGCTTTGTAATTACATAATTTAAGGGAATTACTTAGGAGGCAGAAAATGTGTGCCCTTTGTGAAGTTTGAAGGAAATTATGTTTAACTGTGAAAAGCATTGTCATTCACCTGACCCCCCATTTTGAGGCACGGCCTTCACATGGTATCCCATGATCACTCCATTGTGGGTCTCTTTCAGCGGCGGCATCCATGACACGTGCAACTCTCCGGGATGCTCTGTCTGTGCCACTTGAACGTTGATAGGTCCTGACGACGGCGCTGGAAACAATTTGAATTATATTAATAACCTGAGAACGATAGACAATTCTTCAAGCTTTTTTCATAAGGACGGCGGTGCCAACCACTGGGTAGTGCTGTGATTGGTCGGCTGGTATTGTTACGCTGCGCCGATACATCACGAGTTGCGAACTTGCATTTTGTGCATAGCTAGGGATCTATGTAAATAAATTCACTTCACTTCAGCTAGTCAACTTAGGTTTTTCTTTGTCTACATCCACAACACTAACAATTCTTGTTATCTCAAACTGTTTAGAAGAGTTTATTTCATTTTAAATCACAAAAATAACGACAAAATGAGATGAAATCTCCTAGTGTCAACGAACCTTCCTCATGTGTGGTGAAATGCACAGGCGGGGTATAAACACTGACTCCGACCTGATTCCCGGTAGCGACCCTGACTCCGTAGGCTGTCGCTGGTCTCAGGTTCTGCAGCTCTACCGATTGACGGACGTCGTTGTCTTTTCTGGAACAAGGGTCAGAAGGTCTGTTATATTAAGGGTATTGAAATGCATTTATAAATTAATGGAAAGCGCTTATAAGTTTTAACCCCAACTCTGTGTCCCAACTTCAAGTCATTTTCTGGGTCTAACAATGTCAGTTTTAATCGTATTGATTTAATTATATTGTAAAACGTAATTATGCATCGAGTCCTGGAGTGGAGACCGCGGACAGGTACGCTCCGCCAGATGGACCGACGACCTGAAGAAGGTGGCCGGGAGCGGCTGGATGCAGAGGGCGTTCATTGGGTAGGCATATGCCCAGTAGTAAAAGTTGAAGGTGAATGATGATGATGATGTAGCGTAACTTCCTAAATGCTGCCCAGTTCAGCCTGATCCCCCTGGTACATTAATCAATGGATGTTCAACTCTGCTACTGACCTACTGACGTTGATGGTGGTGGCATGGTCCCAGACGTCGGCGTAGTGCGTCGCGGCGTGCTGCACGGCGTAGTGCTGCGCGTGCGCGCGCAGCGTGTCCCGCCACGAGAGAGTCGCGGCGCGGGAGCGCACGGACTCTATGCGCAGCTCTGACGGAGGAGTCGGCGGCTCTGGAAGAATGTTTCACCACTTTTTTTATACGGACTTAAGAAAATTATGATTAATGAATTGATTTTTTACATTGTTTTTTAGTGTAGTTATCTGAATCTTTTCGATAGCGACATGCTTTTTAGAGAAACTCTAGGTAAGCAAATCAACTTTGACGAAGACGCATCTTTGACTAAACAAATTTTGACGCAACGAAACCTTGACAAAACGCTATAACTGTACTGTCATGAAACGCGTCATTGACAAACAGCTCCTAATACGGGGGCCGGCCCTATGTCTAACTAAGCTTCGTAACCATTCACAAACGAATAATTTTGTAACCGGATAGCTATAAACCAGAATATCATAGCGGTTCCTTTCCATGTAACTAGCTACGATGGACAATTTTAATGACTTTGTTTTTAATAATTTTCGAATCATCCTATCAATCGACTGGATCATTCTGTAGAAATGCTAACCCAAGATGGTGAGATGAACGTTGAAGCCAGCCGTGCCATACGGATTGCTGGCTCTACACTGGTACAGTCCTGCGTCCGTCGCTTCCGAGTACTGCAGGCTGATGGCACTCGCCAGCCCTAGAGACGTCTTGGACTCCGACAGCTTTATCCTGCAAGAGAATTAGGGGCATCTGATTTATAGCTCAAAAATCTGTCGGAGAACCGGTGGACGCTGGAGTAGACGAGTTCTAGGGAGACCACGACTGGGCAAGCGTAGTGTAGGACATCCTCCGGTTAGATGGAGCGCCTGGCAGCGACTGGATGCGGAACCGAAGATCGGGTCCATTGGCGCGCTTTGGAGGCACGCGTTATCCTTTATAATGGAAAGAGCAACTGGTTCAAACCTTTGTGTCTGGAAGTCTACGATGATGCCGTCGTGGGTCCATGCGACCCTGATGGGCTCGTCGCCAAGGGGGAGACACTCCATGGTGACCGGATGACCCAGCCGTGACGTCACGTTCGTTGAAGACGTCTCGAAATGCACCGGCTCTGGAATTTCAAGAATTACTTGTTTAACACCGAATACATGATCTGAGGCCATAATGGAAAGATTCTTTGTCAGCCGGATCACGCAGATCATCGCAACATCTATCCGGGGAGCGTCCCACACTACGCTTGCCCAGTTGGAGTGTAATACTTACTATTGACACTCATCCAAACAGTCTTGCTCAGCGGCTGTCCGACTCCATTCTCCACATTGCAGGAATACAGACCCTCGTCAGTAAGAGACACCTCTTCGATGACGAGAGTCCCATTTGGAAGACTCAGGATCCCTCCACCGGCCAGCTCGAGGACAGGCTGCCAGGTGCCCAGGAGAGCTGGTCAAGGAAATAGAGATTAGGTGCTAGAACTAGAACGCCAGATGGTCATGGATTCGATTCCCGTTTGAGGTTTAACTTTGACTTTGAACAATTTATTCTTAATCCTGTTCTGGATGATAAAATTATTTATCAATTGGGCGTTTCTCTACAAATCCTACAGCACAATTCATAGCAATGACCCTGATGCCCTAGTAAGTAGGATACATGCACACATAATAAGTAGGTACGCTGCTACACTAGGATTGGCGGTCGGGTCGATCAGAGAAGCCTTAGAATATCCGATCACAGAATCGCATTATGCGACCGGCGCCACTCACCCATTCGAAACAACGCAATGACACATATGGCATCTAGCTACATGATAAGTAAGCGAATCATTCTCAGGAACTAAGGCATGGTTCTGAGACCAAATGTATAGCAAGCAACCTTACCATCTTTCTTCATCCAGTGGACCTGAGGTTGAGGGTACCCACTGGCACTGCAGGATACTGTCCCTCTTCTTCCAAGCAACAGAGAAGAGTTGGATGGTTCTTCTAACCATTTTGGTGCAACTGAAAAATACAATTTACTACATTTTACTATGAATCTACGAAGCGTAGTAACATTAACAGGTTAGGCAGAAGGAAGGTCCTCATCAGGAGCATTCGTTGGCGGACATCGAGTATTCGAGCGGTGTGGACGTTGATCTGAGCAGATTGTCATAAAGCACTGTCATATTATAAATCTTATTATCGAATGCTCACTTATTTAGAAGGAAGATCATTCGTCTGTCTTCTACTGACATAGAACTTCTAGCCAATGTTGCTACCTACCTTTTTAAAAATGAGTTGATAGCATTTAATAGGGTTTTGTTACTGCAAGAAACGCGGTCTCTATTACAAAACTTGACTGTCTCAAAAACCATCGAATCTGCGACCGTTTTAGTTGTCTGAACAGTTAACTCATTTTTCAGCTATGTCGGTGTTGTCAAGGGTCATAAACGATCGATGAAACTGAGCATAGCGCTATAGTTTGCTGAGCGGCTTTGGACTTGCGGATTAGGCCCGCTCCTGTGCGTCGTAAGTCATGACAGGAAGGAAGCATCATTACTACTGAAGTTTAACAATACCTTTAATGTACAGTTCCGTAGATCGGTTGACTTTGGCCACGTGGTTCGAAGCTACGCAAGTGTATGTGCCGCAATGTTCTAGAGACACCTTCTTAATGACAAGGGCACTGAAGAGTTCTGAACTTCTCTCCACTACCTATAATATAAAAGAATCTCATGGGAAACAATGCGAAGACACCTGCATATGCTAAAAAAGACATTTTCAGGTGTGTCTGAAGTCAGCTAACCCAGAATTCTACCAACATTGCGCAGAATGCTTTTCTCATGTCCACCTCTGTCATAATTTTTACTTAGGCTGTCAAATACCATCATCATCATCAGCCTGCTAACGTATACTGCTGGACATAGGTTTTCCCCAATGAGTGCCACTACATCCAACCGGACCTCCTTTTCAGGTCGTCGGTCCATTTGGAGGGGCATCCCATGCTGCGTTTACTATATTCGTATTACCAATCCCTATTTCGGATAGTCTAGTCTTCCGCTTCTGGCTTATATTATTGTTAGATTGTACTGAAACCAATTTAATTCTGGGCAGTCTTTTAGGTACAGATTTACTTATTTTAACAAAGCTATTATTATTTACCTTCAAGCTGCTGCTAATCCTTTTCCCATCCTTCAACCACTCAAAATGTATTGGAAGATCTCCACTCCTTACATTGCAATAAATATTCACTATTTGTCCCTCTTGCAAATTGTTTCCTAATAGCAAATCTTCTAGCACCGGTGCTTCTATAACTTGTATCTCAAAGGCTCTTTTAGCCATCTCCCCTGACGGACTAGTTACTATACACGTGTAAACTTCTCCATTAACTTCTTTGGATACTTCTGGGATATTAAGAATGCCATTGATGTTGACTGTTGGGGCGTTTCTTCTTGATTTTCGCTTCGGATGGTAAGAGTTTCGTTTATAACGAGTTTGGTAGATGTTGTTTGAGCTTAAGGTTTTGCCTTTGTATTCCCAGTCTATTTTACTGGAACGTTAAAATTATTTTTTAATACAATTATAGCAATATAAACCAAAGAGATCGAAATCAAGATGAACCTAAAATCCCCAATAACAAATATGCTTACCTTATAGGATATCCATAAAAAGGACATCTTAAATTAACTGACTCCCCACTTTGAATTTTTATCGGAGGCAAAGCTCTTATGTATGGAGGACCTGTAACAGAAAGTACTGCTTGATCTACACTGTTACTTACTGCTACAGAGTAAAAATTTCCCTAAGCGTGTCACAATCCTAGTGTCTCAAATCTAGAAGAACAGGTTTCATAAGATCAACTTAGTCTGCTGGTCTAAGTACTTCTTTCTGGCTCTACCTATTTTAGGAGCAAGGTTTCATTTATTATTAGATTTATTTTATTTGTGTATTTACTGAACTACCTTTTAGTTTAGTTTTGTGACAAGTATCACACTGATAGCTTATTGGCTTTCAATTACATTTTTAACATCTTTGAGTACTATACTTAACGCCCGATGTGGTTCATTAGTAATAATTAAGATTAATGAGTCATTACCATAAACATCAAGTCTGTTCTCGTGGCTGGCGACATGGTCGCCTTCCTTGGCGATGCAGGAGTACAACCCCCCATCCTCAACTCTGACCCGTGTTACGTTCAGCTGAGTCACCACGGAGTTGTCTGACGTCATCACTTGGCCGAGAGCGTATCTGTAAATATCAATCAAGGGTTAGTCTTTGGTGTATTTGGATGATATTTATCTGTGACAGAAAACTTTTTTAGAAAATTCGGAAGTTACAAAGCTTCCATTGTTCCACGATCCTACATGGAATTTTCATAATTGTTGTGTATATAAGTATCAATATGTGGGTACTGAGATAAATTAATCAGTCATGAACGAACTGTCGTTTGATTCATAATCATCATCAAAAATCATCAGCCTGTCAAATTACGAGTATGTTTTCCATACCCTACTTAAAGCAATTGATGAATAAAACGAAAGTTTTGGTATTTTTGGTTGAAATGGCTGGTCACATCTGCCGGAGAACCGATAACGGCTGGAGTAGACGAGTTTCTCGAGTGGAAACCACGACTTAGCCAGCGTAGTGTGGGACGCCCCCCCGGCTAGATAGAGCGACGACCTGCGTGAAGCGGCTGGCAGTGACTGGATGCGGAGAAGCGAGGGTCGGGTTCCGTGGCGCGCCTTGGGGGAGGCATGTGTCTAGCAGACTGATAATAATGATAATTTGGCTAGGTATAGCTGTTATTAAGCTTGAGAATGGTAATACTCACCTAGGGTCAGTGTTGCTAGTGATAATGATACCATCTCTCTCCCACAGAAACTGGGGTGGTCTGTCCCCGGCAGCTGCGCACTGCATACTAATCTGAAAAACACCACAAAATATAATTCAGCATAAGTTTAAAGAATGATGGGCGTTTTGGTACCCACCCGCTAATACCAATAAGTGATACGCCAATAAAAAGGTCTTATTATCATACATCGAGGTTCTCGAAGCGGGAATGATTTGAGAAATAGTAGAGATAAACAGATACGTTAGTCTGCGAAAATAGCATAGGTACTATGCCTAATGAATAACTACCTCTCTGCGAAATGAATACACTCTATGACACAGTTTAATTTATTTCACATAGTACTTTGGCTTTATTACCAAGCCTCGTAAGATAACAATAAATAGTACATTGTTAACCTAGGTGTGAAAGTAACTTATTTAAGTCCCGAGACGGGGTTTGGCGCCCGACGCGTAGCGAGGGCGCCAATGGTTCGAAGGACCTCTAAATAAGTCTTGAACCCGAGGGAAACACTGTGCTTTTCATTAAGAATACACTGAAAGTAAAAACAAAAACATAAAATGAGTGTTAATACAAACCTCTGCTATACGGAAGTATAGACAAAACTCTACAACTCGAAAAAACAAAAGAAGATCGGATTGCCGCTTTCCCGTCTATTTTGTTTTTTTTTTCTGTGGCCGGCCAGGTATTCTGCCATTATTTTTCATTTCCATCATTAAAAAAATTATAAATATTTTGCCCAAATCTATGTTATTTTAAAGAAATAGTTGACAGTAATAATTATAATAAAGTCATTTAAAAATATATATTCTTTAATTATTACATAACTTTATGTTATTTCAATTTTACATCGCGCTGTAATTGAGTGGCTGTATAGACAGTTGGAACATGGTCCAATAGAAATGTCAAAATAGTACTAGTATTTTTTTTTAATTTGACAGCTGTCAGTTGAAAGCGGTTCTCCCTAGGGCTGAGATGTATTACTTTCAACCCGCTACTCAGGCAACTTCAGACCTTCTTTCAGAGTATTAGTAATGAAAAAGAACTTTGATTGATTAACTGCAGTAAACTTAGTAGGTGGCACGATTTTCAGAATAAACTATTAATATTTTTTCTATATTTGGAACAGTTAATCTGCGGCGTCTTGCTGTCCATTTCATTGAACTGAACGATCTTGTAACAGTCGACAGTTGTAATTGGTGCATATTAGAAACCTGCTAGAGTACATTCTGTTTTTCAAGTCAATACCTATTCTTTGACTAATGTCAAATGTTCCCGCTCCGAGAACCCCGATGTATGCTTATTATGTAGAACAATAGTTGGCGGCTAACCTGTTAGCTGTATTTTCGGCATTATGGGCCTTTTAGTACCCACCCACTACTGATAGCCTATCACTATAGCAAACCATAATAACAATAAATGAAGCGCCAATGGAAAGGTATAGCCAAAAGGATTAGCAATCTGAAGTGGCAGTGGGCAGGCCACATCTGCCGCAGAACCGACGGCCGTTGGGGCAGACGAGCTCTGGAGTGGAGACCGCGGACCAGTACGCTCTCCGCCAGGTGGATCGACGACCTGAAGAAGGTGGCCGGATGCGGCTGGATGCGGGCGGAGGACCGGGTGTGGTGGCGCTCACTGGAGAAGGCCTATGTCTAGCAGTGGACGATGATGATGCGGTACAAGTGGAAGTCAGATGATTACTCACATCATCACCAGGAGTGACCGTTCTTTCAGTGAAGTGCTGTGTGATGACCACGCGGCTCTCCGAGAGACTTCGTCGGCGTCTTTTTCTTCTATCCAGATCTGGCAAAAAAGACAATAAAGGTTCAGGATTGAAAAGGTTAGTTGTAAAATATAGCCACATTCAATAAACCGAAGCAAATATTGTGTTACACAAAATTAAATGGCCTTTCAAAATTAACTACAAAAACTTTTAACTTAACAGTACGGACGACTATAAAAGAAGAGTTACCTACAATAGTGTTCATCATCATTATCATCAGCCTGTACCAGTCCACTGCTGGACATAGGCTTTCTCAAAGCCGCGCCACCGCATCCAGTCACTGCCAGCCGCCTTACGCAGATCGTCGCTCCATCTAGCCGGGGGGCGTCCCAAACTACGCTTGCCCAGCCGTGGTTTCCACTCGAGAACTCGTCTACCCCAGCGGTTATCGGTTCTCCAGCAGATGTGACCAGCCCACTGCCACTTCAACGTGCTAACCCTTTGAGCTACGTCAAAGGCTTTGGTTCTCTGACGGATCACCTCGTTTCGGATCTATCTCTCAGTGAAACTCCGAGCATAGCTCTTTCCATAGCCCGTTGAGACTATTATATAGTGTTAAGGCACAGGTAAGAAAAAAACCAGTAGGTATAAACTGAAGGTATCTCATAGTACTAACTCCCTAAGAACGTATCTTGCTCTTTTTGTAATTATCTAAGAGAGAAACTTAGTATTTAATTTATATATATATATTTTTAATTTTCAAATTATATTTCGCACAAGTATTAGAGAGGCAGTTAAAATGCAATCGCCAACGGTAGGGCCGCTAGGGCTATCCCGGGCACGTCGCCCCCCGAGTTACGTCATCGGACGCAATCTCTCGGGGAATGCGATTATACCCGGACACCCGGACGCGTTGCAATTAGCCCGACGAATTACTTCGGCTGCGACATAATTATTCTTAAATGAGTTTCTATAACAGGTGTATTTGAAGGATTTATTTCAAACTATTTATTCGTAAACATAGGTTAAACAATATTTAAGATGGTATACATTAGCTGGCCTCTATGTTTTGCCCATAGGTACACCTATGGTATGTCGCAACCTAATAAAACTAGTAGTTCCGTGAGAACAGTAGACCTCGCCAGCCCTTATAAACTAAACCTAAAAGAAACCAACAAAAGTCAACTTTGGAAACAGAAAAAGTACCTACTAAAGTGACAAAAATTAGCACTTTAAAGCTTAATATTTCGCAAACGGATCCCTGAATCGAAAAATGTTTATCACACACCCGCGATATTTTTGAAAGACCCATCCAACGATACCCCACACCATGGATATCACGCGGAAAAAAATAATTTTCCATTTTACGTATGCAGTTCTATGAACATAATTTATTTTTTCAACTTTCTTAAGTCGATCCACTATTACTCAAAAACTAATAGAACCTACTTAGCCGTAATAGTTTTCCTTGTAACTACGTTATATATGCTACTGCCATGAATTTTTTCACATTTCCAGAAGCAACCGTTTAGCTGGCAGGGGGGGGGGACACGTGACTCTAACAAAAATTACCGCTTTAAAGCTTAATATTTCGCCAACGGATCCCTAAATCGAAAAAATGGTATTCACACACCAGCAATATTTTTGAAAGACCTATCCAACGATATCCCACACTATGGGATTCACAAGAAAAAAAAGTTCACTCCCACTTTGCGAGTATGGTAGGTACTCTAAAAAAAATGTTTTTCAAAATTTTATTCTACTCATTTTGTAGGTTTAATTAATTTATACATATGCCAAATTTTCGTCAAAATCGGTTGAAAAATGCGACCTGTAGAGAATTACAGACAGACAGACAGACAGACAGACAGCCGGACAAGAGCATTTTTGGCCAGTCTCGAAACGTAGACGCTTCGCTCGCTTCGCTCGCTCGGTCAATAAAATAAAAAAGCCATTTATTCCTTACATCTAAAAATTGTTACAGTGTTTCATTTTACTTCATTAAAACAATAGGTTACGACATTAATTCCTGGTAAGTATATTGTAACAGATTACATCATCAACATGCAAAATTATTATGTTAAATTATACATAATAATTATAATTTTATTGTTACGAGTCTTTCACGCAAAAACCACGGATCAGATTTCAATGTTAACTTTACAGTATAATATACCATTATACATCAGAATAATATGACATACCTAGGCTATAATTCTTAAAGATATCTCGAAAAAGCTGTTGCCGCAGGAAAAGCTTTCCCCATCCCTTCGGCCGCCTACGAAACCCGCTCTACGTAACCAGTTTCCTACAAATACTTCTTTTCCTTCACACGTAACCGGTTTCGTAGAAATACATTTTTTTCTTTGTATGAAACTTTTTTTGTACGTAACCAGTTTTGTATAAAGAATTTGATATATTATTACGAAACTGTCAGTTACAAAGTAATTGATTTAAGTTTTCGCCAATATGGTAATAAAAAAATTGTTAAAAACAACAATTTAAGCTTTTTATGATGTTTTTTAGGAAGTTAAGTTGTTGTTTATTCATTAATTACAAACTACGAAACCGGTTACGTGTGAAGAAAAAAGTATTTGTAGGAAACTGGTTACGTAGAGCGGATTTCGTAGGCGGCCGAAAGGGTCCCCATTGCTGGGGCTCAGGCCTACTCAGCTCAACAAGCGATCAGAAAAACTCAAAAATTCAAAATTCAAAATTCAAAAGTATTTTATTGCATGTAAGTACACTAGGTACATTTATACAACGTCAATTTTTTATCTACCACCGCCTCCAAGGTGTTATATAGAGCTGGGAAGAAGAAGCGGCGCAAACGACGGTAAAGTCCGAATAATCCGACAAATCGGAAAATAGAATCTTTATAGTCCGATCGATCGGATTACCGGAACTGACCACGTGCCGGAGGGGATGCAATCAAACCAGCTAATTGCAGTTTGCGGCTGATAACGGTTCAGCTGCCTTCAGGATGCTTTAAGCTAGGGATATTACATCTGTGTACGGTCGACCGCACGTCAGTGGAAACATAATCAGTATAAACTGCTCTCTCATAGTATTGAGAAGAGAATTCAAGAATCCTTCAAGAAGAGAGTCAACAGAGCCCTTCAACCTTGGTCGGCGCCGCACCAGCACCCCCCGGGTGTTGCAGGTGTCTGTGGGCGGCGGTGACCTCTTAACATCAGGAGAACCGCCTGCTTGTTGCCCCCGTACCAATAAAATAATAAAAAAATGTAAACTCCCTAATAGACTAGGCCAGCTCGAGGTGAGTGTTTCCTCTGACGTGCTGTCGACTGTACTGAGTAGATAGGAAAGACCAAAAGATAGGATAGATCAAATCAACAACATAATATACTCTTGGGCAATGTTTTAAACAAGCCTTTCTCATAGCTTATTGTATTGTACACTTTAATATCATTTCGTTTTATTACATGAATCAAAAAATTTTGCCACTCCCATAAGGATCAGTAATAAAAGCATTCTATGGGTGTCAAAATCGTGTCAAATGAATGACAAATTATACTCACTCACACATTCTCATTTTCAAACTCCATATAAATTTGTATTGGCAACCTCCTCCCGCTACTCCGCTTCATTTGTCCGCACCCACCCTGTAAGTGGCACCATTGGTTCCCATACTAAATATGCAAGATGCGATCTCCACAGGGAGCGCGCGCGCCACCAAAGAGATCTTAACTCTATGGAAAGAGCAATGTAAATAAAAGCAGTGCCTTTACAAACCGAATGAAGTGTAAGCAATTTACCAAGAGCACCCGACACCTGAATAATACTGAGAAATGTTTTTCCAATACCATTGCTAATAAAGCATCTTCACACGGAATAAAGGGGAGTATTTCACACGGCCTCGCGCTCCATTCACCGCGCGTAAATAAATAACGGCAATAAATAATCTGGTAGTGACGCCGGCCGTGTGGAGTGGCCTTTACTTCGCGTCATAGCGCTCGTGTGCGGCCGACGATCACACCGACGTGAGCATCACTATTTTATTTGCAAAGAGTATCCAATGCAACTGACGGCCGTTGGGGCAGAAAGGTTCTCGAGTGGCGACCACGTATCGGAAGACGCAGCGTAGGCAGGCCTCCCACAAGGTGGACCGACGATCTGGTGAAGGTCGCGGGACCCGGCTGGATGAGGTTAGCGCAGGACCGGTCGTCGTGGAGATCCTTGGGGGAGGCCTTTGTTCAGCAGTGGACGTCTACAGGCTGATATGATGATGATCCAATGCAAGGAACAACTTCGATTGGGAAGCTGATAGAAGAATCCAGTTGGGCTTGAAAGCCTTCTTCACGTCTTTATCCCACAATCTATAGAGACGAAAGTTTTTAACCAGTGCGTCCTGCCAGTCATGACCTACGGCGCAGAAACTCGGACACTGACAGTGGACCTGATCCACTGTCAGTGATCGCAAGTTTAAGGTCGGTCAGCGCAGCGAGGTGTGGAGAGGACTACGCTCAGAGTTTCTTTGAAGGATATGATCGGCAATGAGGAACTAAGGTTACCGACATGGCCGAAATGGTTAGCATGCTGAAGTGTGGGCAGGTCACATCTTTCGCAGAACCGACGGCCGTTGGGGCATATCTGGACTGGAGACCCCCCCCCCCGCCAGATGGACTGACGACATAAAAAAGGTGACCGGAAGCGGCTGGATGCATTGCTTCGTGTTGTTAAGTGGTCCCTACACAATCATGCTGCATGACAAGCATTACGCGCTGGTCACTCATGTATGACCGTCTAGTTGTAGTGATTGACGTTTATGACATGCAAACTACGTGCATGACATGCAAACTACCTGCTGGCCGTTGCTTCACTGTACTATGTGATTGATACCAAGCATGAGGTTCCATCATGCAGCATGATAATTCACGCAAACGTAATGCATGTCATGCCGCATGATCTTTTAGGGACCGCTTTACCAAAGGTGGTATTAATTGTTGTAAAGGTTGAGCGTTTGCTCATCATGTTTACCGTCACCGTTTGAGAGCATAAACTCCGTAAATATGCCGAATTCTTTATACAATAAAAACCGCATGGATGGACTGGCGAGCAAATCGGCCCTTTGACGTGGATGGCCATAAAACACAATTTCAACGAAATGCAAATTCAGTTTCGTCGCGAATCGCTGTTACAACGGAAGCTCGAAATATGATTACGGTGTGGTGTGATAGACGGTTTTCTTTCATAGGAAATGCCTTTTGTTGTTTCGCGCGGTTGGCTTATGTTCGCTTTGTTTAGCACTCACCCCCTTAATGATTCATTGTTCCCCGACTTAATGGACAGTTGTACTAAGTTGGAATATTGTAAAATACTCCCGTCAGTGCTGTCACTGATATTGTGCTAATATCTTTGGATTGTGTTAATTGCTTTAAGAAACATTATCAAGTTTGTATTTCTAATAAAATTTGCGTATTCTGCCTGTGAAAACAAAACTATAACAAAAGCTGTATGGTAGCAATGTTAATTTGTTTTAGTTAGTAATTTATTTACGGTTAATTTGTCGTCAAAACTACAAAAAAATAAAACTAACAGTACCGTTCAATCCTTGTTGGCGAAAAGTAAATAAAAAGCCTTCAATTCTTAACTCTGATGCTTACCTATGGTAGATTCTGGATTGATGAAGTGGCCTCTCCAACTAACCCTGAAACAAAACAAAGAGTTTTTGGAATTATTCCAATACCTAACAATTTTTAATTAATAAAAAAAACTCCTGACAGACTTTTTCCTGGTCATTATCAGGATAAAACTATAGGCACTGGACAACTGACAACTGCGTCGAGTAAAAGTGTCAACCTCTTAACTCCTTATGGTGACCTTTTATAAGGAAGCGTGTGTTTATATTTATATTAAGTTTCTAAGACCTGTCAACCAGTTTACGAAGTTTTACCCGGCGACCTTACTTTTATTTCAGACCTATTAGAATGTACCTAATAAAAGCGACGATGGTTTTACTTTTAACAAAACTCGCAAACACTGCCAGCATAATGGAAGAAACTAATTCTTTTAACGCTATAAACCCAGACTCTGGAAAGGATTATAGGGTTTTTGACGTCAGTGCACCGAATCCAGACGCGTGCGCACCATCAGACTTTCCCCCTGATCCTAAGACCCCGTGCTGTGGGATCATAGCTGACCCCCCGGCACCACTCCCTAGCATCCCCATCACGCCTGGCAAGAAAACCAAAAGAAGTATCGGTAAGTATACTTATGTATAGTCTAATTAATAAACAACAATTCTCAGTCGGTAAAACCATCTATGAAATTACGCAATTAGATACTCAAGTAGGTTGTTTTGTCGGCTTATGTATCGGTCATAAGCCGGCAAAACAACCGCCTTGAGTCCAATAGAAACAGATCGAAACTTTCGACCTCGTCCGGCCTTCATCAGGGAGAACCAGACCTCCGGGTTGAAGGACACCGAAAGGGTCGAAACATGTCGGAAGGTTCTTCTGTTGAATCAAAACTTAAAGGACCTACTTGAGCCGACATTAAATTCACGAGAGTGAATTCGCAATCACTATTACTTACTCTGTGTCGCAATGTCCACTTCCTGTAAAGTGTCGTGTGGTATTCGGGATAGAATAATCGCCACTGCCAAATTTCCTATGTGGATGCTTTTCGAGGCGATTAAAGGAAAAATCCAGAGGAAAAGCAGCATCATTTTATACATTAACTTTAGGGAGTGCTCCAGAGCTGTGGACTTATGATAGACAGATACTTCAGTCCGCTGGTTGTCTAGACTACTCCCAAAAGCTATGCATAATTTGATGCTATTCTGGCGTCTTTTCCCATCATTGAAGCTGCAGTAACGTTTCTAATGGCAATTATGATAAAGGACAACAAGAGACTCGAACTGCTAGGTGAAGTGATGCCCATCAAAAAAGGCCTGAAAGTACACTGGGTACGTTTATACACGTAAGTTTTTATCTATCACCGCATCCGAAGAAGCGACGCAACAAACCATCCGCAACACATCTTTAAAGATCAAGTTTGTTTAACAATTCAGGTTGGCCTGTAAACCAGCAGTGAAGAAGATGGTATTGATTCTTAATAGGTGGAGAAGGTACAACAATGGAACAGTATCCGTGGTTGGCACTCTTAGAACCCAAGAAGGACAGTGGTTTTATGGTCAGCGCTAGATATATTGTAACAGCCGCTGCGTGTTTGATTGATGGTAATGCTATCAGTAAGCCGTGAGTATAATGCACAAGTAATTATACATATGCTATGCCTGGAACTATAATTGTGTTCTGTTCTGGAAAATGTAACCACAACTCATGTATTTTTTGGCTCAGTCAATTTTGTCCAAACCTGCATCTGTGGCGGCACGATCCTTATGACATCCTTTGTCGCCTTGAGTCGCCCGCCTCGTCAGTAAATCTTGGTTAGGGTACGATGAGACTGACATGTGGATAACAAAAGTCCCAAAATAAAATAAAGATTTTTTTTAAAAAACTAGTATTTTCTGAGTGCCCGTTCGTTGGATGAAGTGTTATACTTAATGCAATACCATCATCATTATCATCATCCTCTACTACTGAGCATAAGCCTCCCCCAAGACGCGCCATTGAACCCGATCTTCGCTTCTCTGCATCCAGCCACCGCCTTTTGCAGATTGTTGCTCCATCTAGCAGGAGGGTGTCCCATACTATGTTCACCCAATCAGACCAGTCCATGCCATTTCAATGTGTCGAGGACTTAGTTCTCTGGCCTCAGAGTGCAATACCAATAGAAACAATATTAACTTTCATTATCAAGCGCTTTGTACGTTATACCCTATCTCATAATAATTAATGCTAACGATGCGTTGCATAAAATTGCGATTTTGATTTCAGAGCCAACGTTGTGCTAGGCGATTATAATAAGATCAACGAAGGCCCCGACTGCGTCCACGTGGCGGGTGGAGAGAAATATTGCAACGATGGAGCTGTGAGAATCCCAGTGGACAGTGTCGTCATTCATCCAAAGTATAACGAGACATGGAACAGGAACGATGTTGGCCTGGTCAGGCTTAAAGAGATGGCGACTTTTACAAGTAAGATTAGGAATGACGATCATCAAAAAACTTGCATGTTAAGCACAGTGTTCTAGGTGTTATCGTTGGGAAGAAACACTTTTTTTACAATAAATTACAATTAAGTTCATTTTTGATTAATCTTAATTAGTCATGGGACTACACTTAAGGCAGGATGGGCAAGCGCAAGAAATGGAAGTGATGTGTAGGGATATAACAGCAACGATAAACTGGAAAGTGCAGAGAATTACAGGTAGTGTCAGGAAAGGGAAGGAATGACAAGGAAAAGTATAATGAAGTAAAGAAAAACAGGAAATACAAGCCTGGGGCAGGACTCAAAGAAAGATAATAGTTATTTGTTATGCAAGGCTGCAAAGTTGGTTATTTTGTGCTAGTACTAGTATTGAAAACTGAGCGTAGCGAGGGTTTCAAGGTACAAGACGCTAAATAACTTTGCTGCCGAGCGCAACACACAATTTTTCACCTCACTACAGTGAGGAAAATACTAGGTGAATTGAATCCTTTCGGCGGTTTAGAACCACAAATAATAATAACCACAATTAGAATTGACCACTTCTTTAAACGTCCACCTTCTACAAATTAGAAGAAAAGTTTTAAAAAGTTTTTTTCCAGGTGCAGTTTTCCACGCAGATTTCGAATGAGAAAGTATACCCTTCCGAGCCGGTGAGGTGAAAAAGTAATTTTCTCAGTCTCATCAGTTTCCACTGTATTCCAGAATTCATCCGCCCTATTTGCCTACCAACTAACGACATAACGGACGATCAGCCAAAGAAGCCGAGACTTGACTTCGTTGGCTGGGGAGTGGTAGCCCAGTACTACAACCCGATAGCGAAGTACTATACGGACGTCGACGTGCCCGAGAGACTTCGCGTGGATTTAGCTTATAGAACCATTGAGGTGAGAAAGAAACTTGAAACTTTTCACGTAGTCCCGGAAAGATGGAAGATTTGCGTTGCTGGTTGAGTGCTGATTGGCCCGGTTGAGGTCGCGCCATTTCGTGGACATTATTGGTCAAAATAAGATATCCTTGCATTGCACGCTTAATAAGTGAAAGTCAAAGTCAAAACTATTTTATTGCATGTAAGTACACTGGGTACATTTATACAACGTCAATTTTTTATCTACCACCGCTTCCAAGGTGTTATATAGAGCTGGGAAGAAGAAGCGGCGCAACAAACTTCCGCAACACATCTTTTAAGATCGAGTTTATACATAACATTATTTTTGTAAAGGTTGTGCGAGGCTGAAGTAACATTAACACCAGGCATCTTTGTCATTTAAATAATCGACTGTTTTATAATAAGCTTTCTTACAAAGTTGTTGTTTAATGTGGGTCTTAAATTTTCTGTCATTCATATTTAAGATTTCTTCTGGTAGTTTGTTGTAGAAGCGTATACATTGCCCCGTGAACGATTTACTGACCTTACTAAGCCTTAACTGTGGTGGTACAAGTTTGTTTTTGTTTCTTGTAACATAAGCATAGTAAAGTCATCTGTAAGATCAGTTACAGAAATAAAAAAAGTGAATAAAAAATATCAAAAAACCCAACTGCGTAAAAATGAAATTGAAAAAAAAACAAGTCCAGTAGTAATCAAAATAGATTCATTATCGATACACACTAGATAGTGTGAGCTGTAATGCTTGGACCCATTGAAAATCAACACCTGCTCAAATCTTCCCAAGGTTCAGACTGTTATAGTCCTTACGGGCTTCTTTTGGGCTTCACCGCAGTCGGATAAAAAAAATTAGAAACTGATCGTAGGTAAACTGACAACGTAAATTTCGATCGACATAATTCTAAGGGCGTATTTTCCACTACAGCGGAGATAAGCGGAGCGAAGGAGTTGGCATACATCAACCTATAAGACCGTTTGAATTTCCCATCTGCCTGTCTGATCTGGACACGTCGTGTGCAGCGGATTGAACGAACGGTTTAGTCGCGGGCGTCCGGCTTTTTGTTCGTTTTACGCATGAATTTTTAAAAAATCTACTCCCATATGCATGAGTACCAAAAGCATTTCAGGGGGTGCCAAAATCGTGTCAAATGTATGATAATATTTATACTCACTCACACATTCTCATTTTCAAACTCCATATAAATTTGTATTAGCAACTTCCTCCCGCTAATCCGCTTCCTTTGTCCGCACCCCCCCTGATTTTGACACCGAATTTTTTTCATTTCCCATACTAAATATGCAATATGCAATCTCCACAGGGCGCGCGCGCGAAAAAAAGAGGTTCGAATCTTCTTGGTTTTACGGCATGAAGTAAAATGGCGTCCTAGTCTGTCACAGCGTTATCATTTTACAATAATAATAATAATGTTTAGACACACACGGCTGTTTAGTCCGAAACTAAGCCGAAGCTTGTAAATGGGTACTTAGCAACTGATAAACATACATATATACTTTTAAATAAATACATAAATACATACAAACACTCAGAATCCGAAAACCAATAGATGTGCTCATCACACAAATGTTGGTTTCGGGTGGGAATCTAACCCACGACTTCTGGCGCAGTAGGCAGGGTCACTACCAACTACGCCAACAGGCCAGCCAATTAGAAACCGAAATGATAACCGACACTGGTGCTTTCGGTGCAGATAACTCTATTAAGTCAGTAATCCGTTTGTTAAGATCCATTTTCTCCGGATAAGGGTAGAGGTGTCAAGTTAAAATTAATATCAAATACTAAGATAAGATTTAATACTAAGAAGAGATTAAAACAAGACGCGACCTATCATATCGAAAGGTACGAGGTTCGATCCCCGGCTGGGCCATGTACCAATGGGTTTTTCTCGAAACTTAAGCACATGTACACTGACTGCTCTCAAACGGTGAAGGAAAACATCGCGAGGAAACCTGCATACGCCGAAGAAGAAATTCTTAGGCGCATGTGAAGTCCACCAACCCGCACTGGGCTAGCGTGGTGGACTATAGCACGCCCTCGTTGAGAGGGTAGGCCTGAGCCCCAGCAGTGGGGACATTAATAGGCTGTTGATGACTAAGATAAGATTTACCTTCCTTGGAAGTGTAACCAAAGGTGTTTTTTTAACCAAATAATGCATTTTCAATTTGATTCCAGGAATGCACCAAGTTATGGAACTGGCCTTTATGGAATAAGCACATCTGCGCCGGAGGAGAGGGGAAGTCCCCGTGCCACGGAGACGGCGGTGGACCCCTCATGGTCCACAACAAGGGAAGGGTGGAAGTCATTGGACTGTCCACCAACACAGCGATACCGTGCGGCCACAAAAACGGTCCGGGAGTTTTCACCAATGTTTATAAGTACAAATCTTGGATTCAGAGTCAAATGGAACTTATGTCTGAAGAGTAATATAATCTCTTCTTCATCATAAGTTACAACATTGCTTCAAGATATAGGAAGACCCTTAAATATAAAACAGTAATAAAAATCATTTCTGTACCCACATTGATTAAAAATTGAATTGAAATACAAAAATCTTTGACATTGCTTATTTTTTTATTATAATTTTTTATTATTCAGGAAACCAACAGCTTATAATTAAACAGATATACTTAAAAGATATTACTAAACAGAAGCCAATTATAGGTTTCCCCAATTTAGAACTAATAAATACAATACAAAAAAAAACAAAAACAGAGATTTCACATTTATCAGATAAACTAAATATATATATAGTGTAGTGTAGCTAGTTATTAAATAATTAAGGTAGGTACTATTGGATATATATTTGTGTGTATGTGTTGCTGTTTTTGTTTGTCGCTAAGTTTGTTTGTACGGGATAATCTTGGAAACTAACTACTGAACAGAATTTGACGGGGTTTGCACTGATTATAACTTGTACCATACAAGTAAGACAGAATCTGGTAAACTTTTTATTTCGATACGATGTTAGTGAGCTTATCCAGAAGATGAGCTCTCATTTCCTAACATTTGTATGATTTGCAGTTCAGACTTCAGGGTACAACTGTTGTAAACCCAAAGTGACCTTGTTTTGTATGGAAAAACCCCTGGCCCGAATTCATTGCAGCCAAGTGTATATGGTCCGATTTGTTAGACCAACTTTCTCAACCTTGGACCCGGTTGCCTTACTGCGGTCATTGGAGTCGAGCGCTTGAGGTTCTGGGTTCGATTCCTGCTGTGAATAGACCTTTGTAAGAAAAATACAACAGGATACTTTTTAGGGCGGATGAAGACGCGGGGCGTCCGTTAGTATACAGTTTATTATAATACTTAGCATTATATACTTTATAATTAATAACTTGTAATCTGTCGAATAAATTATTTCTTTAACTACCTTTCTTTATCTAGATATGACTATTATTATGTTTTGGTATCTTTATGGCATTTTAAAAGGTATGTAATGATTCATTACTAATGAATGTAATATGCTATGCTGAGAAATAAAGAAAACCTAGCCATAATCAGCACAAGGATATGATGGCCTTCCTAAAGTCACACTAAATAAAATATGTGTACCGCAATGTATTTATATTTTCATCCCCTTGCGGGAGGCTCGTAACTTTGCGTTACTTTGACATCCCCGTATAGTTTGTACCTACGTCATCTCAGGGTGTTAACTTGAAATGTGTGAGGAAATGCTCGCAGAGATATAACTTGAAATTAAGGGCCCTCGAACACGCAGACTTTTTTAAGCGATTCAGTCGCGTGTTTGCATCGATACAGTCTATGTGACTACCGCTACTGCGTCGCTACTGCATCACTACTGCATCATTACTTCATCGCTGCTGCATCACTACTACATCGCTATTGCATCGCTACTGCATCGGTACTGCATCGCTACTGCATCTCTACGGCATCGCTACTGCATCATTACTGCATCTCTACTGCACCGCTACTGCATCATTACTGCATTTCTACGGCATCGCTACTGCTTTGCTACTGCATTATTTATGCATCGCTACTGCATCATTACTGCATCTCTACGGCATCGCTACTGCATCGCGACTGCATCTCTACTGAATCGCTACTGAATCTATCGCTACTTAAATAGTCTAGCGGTAAAGCGTACCAACCAACAAACATTAAAACAAACTCATCATTATCATCCATCATCATACATCAGCCGTTCAACGTCCATTCCTGGACATAGACCTTCCCCAATGAACGCCACCACACCGGGTCCTCAGCTATCGGACAATATTAGGTCAACAATGCCCTATGCACACGCCTTGTATTATTGTTAGATATTGCAATGCAAACAATAACAGTCGTATCAAATTCCATTTGAGATGTATCTTCTTGTTCTAACATCGAATGGTATGTTCAAACGGAATTCCTGTTCCATGCAACGTTTGTATTGTGTTGTGAGTTCGAGGGGAATCGACACGTTGTGTCGAAATAAATATTTTGATTTGATATGCGAAACTTTGTTTACCTAAAATGTAGAAACGTTTGTTTCGGCCTCGGGTAAACCTACATAATCACTTATCTCTCTAGGATTCATCAATGGATAAATTAACCTTACAATATGGCTAGGTACATTTAATTTTTAGCTAGTGAATTTGACGATCAATATGTACAAAAATTATCCATTGACTTTGTTAATTATTAGGTCCTTGCGGTTTTTTCTTACATTTAATTTTGCATGTAATTTCCATACAATACAATATAATTAACATAGGTACATAGTAATTTTTTCTCATTTATTTGTATTTTATGTGTTTAAACAAAGGTTGAAAACAGTGTATTTAGAGTCTCACCGGATTGATTTCTTCATTTCATCGTCTTATTACGATGGTGAATGGTGTCTGTTTTTGAGAAATTAAGACATGCGATAAGTACTTAGCTTAATGTTATTAAGTCATACACACAAGATATCCCATAATTCGGATTCGTTAATAAAAAAATATATACCCATGCAAAATAATTTGTATGAAAAATGCAAACTTAATTTTCTCCATACAAATCGGCAATTTCATTGGTACATTCCATCATGGAAATATTGAGAGAGATTGCATTTTTCGTACAAATTATTTTGCATGGAACTTCCATCATCTTTTCTATCTTGCCCACTTTCTGTCAGGCCAGTTCTACAATTATAAGTTTAAGAGTAACCTAGCTTCTAAGCTCACCCCTCAGCTTCAAGCAAACCAGTCAATTCTATATCTCAGCGAACAAATTGCGGAATAAAATCGAAATATTTGCAAATGAAACCGCGCAGCGACGTTATATTCCGAGCAATTTTCGGCTCCAGTGGGCCGCGTAATGTTATTTATTCTCAGCAAATGACAGGATCCAATATAAATAAGTAAATTATTCCAATGGTGGCGCGACGCGGAGTATACTTTATTTATAATGTTGTTAAAAGATGGTAGATAATTAAAATGCTACAGTGTGTTACCACCACGAGGACACTTAATACTAAAATGCCCTACTTTCCGATTTAGAAGCATAATAATGCCAAAAAAACGCAAAAATACGTGGAATGCCAATTAAAATGCTACAGTGTGTTACCACCCTGAGGACACATAATGCTAGAATGCGCCCTACTTTCCGATTTCGAAGCATAATAATGCTAAACGCCAATTACGTGGACCACCCTGAGGACACAGTGCTAGAATGCCCTACTCTCTGAATTAGAAGCATAATAATGCCAAAAATGCAAAACGCAAAAATACGTGGAATGCCAAATAAATACATTCCGCGTAAGCAACGTTTGAACTCGCAGGGAAACTCCGAGCATAGGTCTCTCCATCTCTAAGCTAATATTATCCTGTAAAACCAACATGATTGGCAGGGATTAAGCGCCACATAATACCTGAAACAGAAGCCCTCTCCATAAATCATCTATCGCTCGCTCGAATGAATCCAAAGCCCTTCGATTTTGCTGTATCATTCGGGTAAATTATCATTGACAGCCTCGGGCTAGGAGAGGTGCTCATCTATGCTCGTGCGGTAAACACTATAACCTAACTAATGATTTTTTTTATTTTTTTATCTTTTGGGATATATGTACTTTATACAAACTAATTAAAACAACTACTTATATATAAATACAAGAATATAACTTCACAAACCAACAGACACAAAAAAAAGAAAATAATAACAATATAACACAACTAGCTTTTTCCTGCGGTGTCGTCCGCGTTTTATCAGTTATTTCTGACCTATTTCCATTCTGCTCCGCTCCTGAGGGTCGTAGCGTGATGTTATATAGCCTACAACCTTCCTCAAGAATTGGCCTATCCAATGCAAAATAGAATTTTCAAATCCGCCTGGTAGTTCCAGAACCCGATTGATTAGCGCGTTCAAACAAACTAACATCTATACAATTATTACCTACCTATACTTAAGTACATTTACCAAGATGTTTCAAATCTCTTTGGTCGCGCGCGCGCTCCCTGTGGAGATCGCATCTTGCATATTTAGTATCGGAACCTATGATGCCATTTACCGGGGGGGTGCGGACAAAGGAAGCGGAGTAGCGGGAGGAGGTTGCTAATACAAATTTATTATGGAGTTTGAAAATGAGAATGTGTGAGTGAGTCATAATTTTGTGATTAGTTTGACACGATTTTGACACCCATAGAATGCTTTTATTACTCATCCATATATGGGAGTGGCAAATTTTTTTGATTCATGACATTTACTGACTGCTCTCAAACGGTGAAGGAAAACATCGTGAGGAAACCTGCAAACGTCGAATAAGAAATTCTTAGGCGCATGTGAAGTCCACCACTACACTGTGCTAGCGTGGTGGACTATAGCCGGAACGCCTTCGTTGAGTACCTATAACTACTCGGTATTTTATTAATTTCGGGATAATCCACACCAATCCACACCGTATAACGGATACCGGTATCCGATATGTCATACTCGTAAAAGAGATACGCTGACAATTTATCCGTATATCATTCAGGCTTCCAATGGTACATTTACTATTCCGTTTGTATGCGGATATCAAATATGTAACATGTAAAATGGACTACAGCCAAGTAAGTATTGGACAAAGCTGTATTTATTACCCTAGCACGACATTACATACATAACGTACGCGCTACATAGTCCACTACTCTAGACCAGTGAGGTTTGGTGGACTTAACATGCACCTTAGAATTCCTACTTCAACATACGTGTCGTATGATATCAAAAGCGGCAATCTGGCTTTCATTGACAGTTGAACTCTTTTTTTTCGGGAAACAGACAGTCACAAACAAATTTGGAAACTAAACTATTGCACTAATAGACATACAGTTCCACTAATTAAAAACAAGACGAGAAGAAGAGTAGAACATAAGATTTCAACTTTCATATCAGCGTACCAATAAAAAAAAAAATAATAATAATAATAATAACCACCGGTAGCTTGGGCCCTGCCCCGCTGCCGGCGGCACTCTAGGTTAGGTTTTTTATAATGTTTTTGTAATTAGTTTTTTATAAAAATATTATAAAAAATGTATACTTGAGAATATAAATAAATAAGTGAATAATAATAATATAATAGTCAAAAATTCAATATAATAAAATCAATCAATATCATAAAAGAAGAAACTGACTGACAGACTAATAAACGCACGGCCCAAACCGCTGAGCCTAGAGACTTGACATTTTGCACAGAGGTTCCTCACAAAGCTCTGACATGCACTAAAAAAGAGTTTTTTTTCCTCTGGAAAAAGTTTTCTACGCGGGCGAAGCCGCGGGGAAAAGCCAGTTATATCATTGCAAGTTTCCTCAATGTGTTTTCACATTATAGTTTAGACAGCACTATCTTTGAACCGTTTTAAAGTGCTATGCTAGTTCTGGGCCATTTTGCAATATTTATTCAAAATGTTTTTTTCAAAAAATACCCAGAATCAGAAAACCATCCGATGTGCTCATCACACAAATGTTGGTCCCGGGCCGAACCCATGACCTCTGGCGTAGTAGTGACCCACTACCAACTAAGCCAACAGGACAGTCAACTAATGTTTTATGTATGCCCTAATTACACTTTTCACTCTGTCTGTCCGTTCCGATCGGACGGGTACAGTCGAAATCACAAGTGCGGAAGAATTTATTGTGACAGCGCCCAACGTAGAGAATATCCAAACAGACAGGCGTAAAAATCTTTGTAGCCCATTAGAGTCGGTTCAGACCAAGCCTGCTCGGCTGCCTGCTCGGCCGCACAGTGGTCTCAATTTTGGGTTTCATACACATACGATTTACAAACATTCAACTTCGTTTTAACATAAACTTTTCTAGCGTGTCTCCACAGTCCATTAAATTAATAAATATTTAATTATCTTTTTGGTTCGCGCATCTATTGCTGAGAAAAAAGGTATTTTACATAATCAATGTATGGAAGGGAACTTCTTACGTTTTCTTGGAACTCTTTGGCCGGCCGCCTCGCGCCCGAGGTCATTCATACGATTTTGTTATTTTTATGTGTCCCTAAACGATCATGCATGACGGACTATCATGCTTGCTATCAATCAATACAGTGAAGCAACGGCCAGCACGTATAAGTTTGCATGTCATGCACGTCAATCACTATACAGTTAGACGATCATGCATGAGTGACAGCACGTATTGCATGCCGCATGATCGTTTAGGGAGCCTTTTAGCATTTATAGTGATATGGTTCATTTGACAATGACGTCAAAAAGTGCGCGGGCAAATTTCCGCTTGGTCTGAGCCGACTCTAAGTTTGTTTGACGTACCTACGTCTTTACTTCAGTGTGTAGAAAGAACTTACTACTTCCTTTCGGGCTATTCTGACATCTTTCGGGAAAACTAAAACATTAGATAGGTAGTCTATCATCAATCATCGACAGCCTATTAATGTCCCCACTGCTGGGGCTCAGGCCTACCCTCTCAACGAGGGCGTTCGGGCTATAGTCCACCACGCTAGCCCAGTGCGGGTTAGTGGACTTCACATGCGCCTAAGAATTTCTTCTTCGGCGTATGCAGGTTTCCTCACGATGTTTTCCTTCACCGTTTGAGAGCAGTCAGTAAATGTACTTAAGTTTCGAGAAAAAACCCATTGGTACATGGCCCAGCTGGGGGTCGAACTCCGGACCTTTCGATATGATCGGCCGCGTCTTATCCCCTACGCCACTGACGCTCTAGGTAATCTATGCAGACTTTTAATAATATCTAGATTAATCTGAATACAAACAAAACACACTTAATACTTAATTTGTATATTATACACACGACATAATACCATTTCACAAACATATAAGTAACAGAAATCATTATGATGTACTAATTTTATTTTTTATTTTATTTTTTGAAAATGCAGGAAAATGATGTAAGTATAAAAGTTAACAAAATAGGTATTGTGTCTAAGTCTATAACATCCCAACAACATGTTCCGCATATAAATAAATCAAAAATTAGTCACGTTACAGAGTCGAATCTAAATAATAATGTTTCATTTAAACACAACACACGGGTAATCGACAAAGACGAAAATACCAAATAACCTGCAGCTTACAAAGTCCGTTAAAAATTCTCAGCCGTCACGAAAATCCGTCGTTTTTGTAAGTAAATAAAAAAATATGGCGCTTCCATGTCCGAGGGAAGCTTCCGCTTCAGCGGGCCAGAAGCACTCACATCGCGTCCGTGGCAAAATATTCACGGCACAATGCAAAACCTTGTAACTCAAAATTATTTTATACACAAAATAATATAAGAAATGTTTATTTCGTTAACAAAAGGTTACTTAAAATGTATTAGTAGTTGGGCACTCCCAGTGGGCAAATTGATTCGCCTATGACAGGAGAGCCCGCTCATCCTTAGCACTATATTATTTTTAAAAGTTACTAGTTCCGTACTATTTCGACTTGAGTTTACACAAATTTTGAGTTACGTAGTTTTGCTATGAGGCCTCAGTGCGGTTGTAACGCGAATACAGCTGAAGATGTACAGAATTATGAATTATTCAACCCTGCTGTGAAGGCACTCGGATTTTTCAACGTTTCCCGTTCTGGTGGAGTTCGAATCTACCAAAGGTTTTGTAGGATTCTGTCAAAACGGTATATAGCGAATTTTCTTGTCTGTCTGTGTGTCCGCCGGAAAACTAAACGGGAAGAGCTATACGTATCTTCACGCTATGTCCCTGGCGGGGTAGGCAGAGAGAATGGAGCAGCAAGTATCGCGATCCTGACTCACCTCTGTCGCTTCGCTCAGTCTCATCATTGCTTCCATACACGCTCACCGCGGGACGCCAGTGCTCCTCGCGTGTCCGTCTGTGAGCACCCGCTCTATCTGATCCTCGTATGTCAGTCTAGGCCGTCGTCAAAATCGTCGTAGCAATAATTACTTAACGAGGATAACTGTCATTGGCTTTTATATTTTGCAGATTTTACTATGTTACGTTAGGATTAAGTTAAGCTGTTGTTGTCCCAAATAAAGAAAATAAAAATAAAATCAAGGTAATTTCCGGCACATTTTTTCCGATATTTATAAACCAGGAAAACTCAAAATAGAAAATTAATGGATTTTGCTTCACATTGTGTACGACGTACACTTTTCTGAGGTTTTTTTAAAGATAAAAATTAAGCATTTTTGCATTTTTTTATCGATCGTCAAAACATCTGCATCTGCAATTGTAGCAGCTGTGAAGGTGTTATACAGTACCATCAGTACAGTATCACCGATAATAAATTCGACTTCTAGCTACAGACCCCTCTGTAGTCTCCAATGCAGATACAGCTGGCACGTATCTATACTATACCCACCAAACTTTCATAAAGTAACAAAAACTTAGTACATAAAAATATAATGATAGCTAGAAACAAACTCAACTCAAAAACAGATTAAAACATTATAAAAACAGTCATCTCTTCCGGATGAGCATAAAAAGACCCGCACAACAGGGTGTCACTTTTTAACGACTCATGAAAGACAAAGCTTCGTTTTTCCCGTGAAAAAAGTAATCAAGGAGATTGGAACACGATCCGATCTGGACTTTCGCCTTAGGGGATTTGCGAGCGAAGCCGGGTGAATAATTAAAATGTCATCGTTGAGGCGAAAAAATGATAGAAACTACGATAATACTGTGGAATTACGGAGAGGTCTGTTTGGATTTATTCAACCGACGTAAAAAAAGAGGAGGTTCACAATTCGACCCGTATATATATATTTAATTTATTTTTTTATTTTTTATCATTTTTTTTTCATCAAACTTGCTCGTAAATGATCATATTATATGCATGCATACAGAAACACAATGGCCTATATTATACAGCCGCGGGAGTAATAAAAATCAGTACAATATTATACTCTACTGAACTGGTTTACTAAATTAATTAAGTTAAATTGGTAGTTAACTTGACTTAACTGGACTTATTTCCTCGCAAATGTGACGAAAAACATTGTGTGCATGACGGGTAGTAAGGGTATTACAAACTCGAGTCATTAAAATCCCTCCGCTCGTTAGTAATAATATCCTACTTACTACCCTTATTGCACAATGTACTATTATGTATGACCACGCATAACTTTATTCAGAGCAGTCTGATTTTTTAAGGAGATGATTGGATTATGGAGCTGAAATACTACATCGACATTTACACTGATTTGTTGTCTCCACAGAACACGGAAAAAGCTCGCTACGCTCCCAGGTTGTCTCAGTATATGGCTAGATTTTATATAATGTTTTTATGTTATACTAGCCGATGCCCCGCGACTTCATCCGCGTTATGAAGTATACTATTATTATGTTATTCAAAATTTTTTTACCCGTTCTAATCATGCCAGTTTCTTAGTTTTAAAGTTTGTCAATAGATGGCGTTAGGTGTATTTTACACCCCGCTATCATTTGGTTCTTAGCAACATAATATATAAGATAAGTGTCCGATAACCGGCTAGATGAAGCGACGACCTGCGTAAGGCTGGCAGTGACTGGATGCGGAGAACCGAGGATCGGGTTCAGTGGCGCCTTGAGGGAGGCCTATGTCCAGCAGTGGACTAGTGCAAGCTGTTGATGATTTTATAAATAATATTCAGTCTTCTGACCTTAAAAAACTTATGAGAATCACTTAAGTCATGTCCCCAAACTTAGGGCTTCTTTCACCACTTCCTGATATTGTTACAGATAGTAATCTTAGTGATAAACTAATCTATCAGATAAATCTGTGTGATAGACTATATAAAATATATAAGATATAGGCAATCAGATACCTGTGAAACCGAAAAAAACGGATATCTGGTAGATAACCTTCATATAGGGTATCTGGAACTTTATCAGCAAGCGGTGTAAGAGGCCCTTAATCTCATAAAAACTGACCTCGTAACAAGACGGGAAGATCGTCTGACAAAACTCATACCAGTTAAGACCCGTCTTTTTAACTGGTTTTTTAAAATTTCAGGAAGCACTTACTCGCCTGAATATTTCAGCACCTACTATCCACCGAGGAACGGTACACCTGTCTCGTGTACTCTAGAGGAAACACATAGAGATAGCAATACTGGATGCGGCATTAACTATTACGAGTAGCGTTCGGTAGTATTTTTAAAATATTTTATTTATTTATTTATTTAAACTTTATTGCACATGTATTGTACAAGAGGCGAACTTAATGCCGGAGGCATTCTCTACCAGTTAACCTTTGGTTCGTGCTGATAGATTGTGGTAGGTGCGAAGACAATAACATATTAAAAGGGCATTTGAAATTAAACAAAAACTATAAAAGTAATAATATAAATATACCGTAATATATATTTGATATATAAATAAATACTACACAACATAATATATTATATATAGACTATATAGACTTTCAGCGATGTAGGCAAATGCCGCCCGACCCACTAATACTATATAATATAATATAATATAATATAATATAATATAATATAATATAATATAATATAATATAATATAATATAATATAATATAATATAATATAATATAATATAATATAATATAATATAATATAATATAATATAATATAATATAATATAATATAATATAATATAATATAAATATATATTATATACTACACAAATATACACAGAATACAGAAATATGTCAGGCAATGCATAGAATGGCATAGGGGGGACCTATTTCGTAGTGAGTAAATGCTCGCGTACTCGCTTCTTAAAAACGAACTGGTTGGGAGCCGTCCTAATGCTTTATTTGTATATTAAATATTTTTTAATTGTTTTAATGTATGTATTTTAGTATAAGTATTAGTGTTTGATAAATACATTTTGTTTTTATTGTGCTTAAACCATGTATTTGGTGCTTACAGTGTTGATTTTCGAATGTCTGTAATGAATGACTATGTGTATGGTTTGTTTTTAGTAAATAATAATAATGAAAACTAAAATAAGCACACACCGCTCATTGGCCCGGTCAATGTGAAGTCGTGTAGTGATTGGTCGGAACCATAGATTCCAGAAACAGATGTAGCTGTGGGGAGAAAACTATTATTCAAACTTTAAGGTACAATGTGTTTATTGCGTAATTGAAATAGAATAATTAATAAAATATAAACTAAATACTTAACTTAATATAAACTAAAATATAATCAAATTAGAATAACTATAATACATAATATATATTAATATCAAAAAACTATTAAACTATTATAACATTAAAAGCAAACTTTAAGTATAGATAATTTGTATTTAAAGATTTGCTGCCTCTATCAAAGAGCTCTATAGAGCGAGAGAGAGTGAGGTCAGTCGATGAACTGAACGAATGAACTGCATAAATGAATGAATTTTGTACATATACGTTCTGAACAAAGTAAATGTCTCAGTAAAATCATCGATTCAGTCAAACAAAAATATCTGTATCCCAACGCAACGTTTCATAAATATTAACTCAGCTGAAAAAAATCACACACCACGCTCGAATGAATCGCATGCTCCTTCCAGATGTAGGAGTGTAGGGGCGGGGAGGTCAGACCTGCAATCTGCTAAAGTGCCTCCCTACGGTGAATGTAGGTTGACCATCATCTATGAATGGTGTTTGTTTTAATAATTTCAAAATGGAAATCTGTTATTGGCTAATGCACAATTTATATTATATTAGATTAAAATATTCTGTAACTAGCTGTAGATTTGAGAATAAATAAATAAAATAATAAAATTTTGACACAAAATTTGAACGGCTGTCTATTTTATGAAAAAGTGACTTGGCATTTTTTTCAAAATTCAATTCAATTTGATTCATTGCTCTTTAAAGCCGGAACTTCACCTACCTTATTTATGACTGGCTCCGCCCGCGACCCGCGTGGATAAAGTTTTTTTCCCAAGGGAACAGTTTATCGCGGTAAAAAGTAGTTTCAGTCCTGTACCAGGTTTCGATGTATCTTTACACTAAATATCATCAAAATCCTTTCAGCGGTTTAGGTGTGAAAAGGTGATGAACAGACAGACAAAGTTACTTTCCCATTTTATAATATTGATGCATTGTATCTGTTTTTATTGGGACCGCTGTGTAGTTAGGATTTTGTTTAAAAGTTTTTTCAAGTTAAGCGGTGGTACATAAAGTAATGATAAAAAATTACGTGTTATAATGTACCCAGTGTACTAATACTGCAATAACAGAGAGTCTTTTGAGGAATGTCCTACTTTCCGCGGCCGGCGTGCGGCCCCTACACGCCGCTACCCGCTAACGGCGCGCCGTGCGAGTGATAAATGCGTGACGTTTGTGAGACATCCGTGATCATTACAGGCCGTTCACCTGCGGATAGGCAGCGGATTTGCAACATATTAGCAAATTCAAAACGGATGTGGCGGCTGTATAATATCATCATCATCATCTCAGCCTTTCAGCGTCCACTGCTGGACATAGGCCTTTCCTAACGAACGGCACCACACCTTCTCCGCTCTCCGCATCCAGCCGCTTCCGGCCACCTTCTTTAGGTCGTCGGTCCATCTGCCGGAGGGGCGTCCCCCGGTCCGCGGTCTCCACTCCAGAACCCGTCTGCCCCAACGGCCGGTTGTATAATATTCATTAGAATGTGGCTATCAGATTTTGGTTTTTGAAAAACGAACTCTATCTAGACTTCACATAAGTCTAGTATTTGATCTTGTTTTTTGGGTCGCAAAACCCGTTTTATATAATCAATAGAAATGAAAAATAATAAGAGAAACCTCAATATGGTTTTCAAATACCTAATATATACCCCGCTTAATATAGTTCGTCGCCTTTCATTTTTTCAGCGCGCACATGAACGCGCATCAAATCCGCCATTTTTTGTTTGTAAGAATTTTATGTATCCAGTGACACTCGCGCAATCAAGATGAATCTAATGACGTGTCATTCATCAAAATCGGTTCAGGCGTTGAATAGTTAGGAGCAGACAGTACCAAATAAACATACATACATCATCATATCAGCCTGTAGACGTCCACTGCTGGACAAAAGCCTCATACTGTAGCGTAAATAGGCTTTTATTATAAATCTAATCATAATCGATGCGATTTTATCACAATCGATATCGATTGTCGATTATAGTCGGCAGCGGCACCGCCCTATAGAGCACTTTTTTTCTCATCGGTTAGCTGTCAGTTGTGAGAGGACATTCCGATCGCAATTTATTGATTTTAATTACCTTTAATTGTACTAATAAAGTACCAAAATACTGTTTAAAGTGCCCACGGAAAACCCCCACTTTTGGGTAAGTGTGAACATAAACATAATATAATTGTAAAAGCTTCTAATGTAAAAATTAATCTCACTACCCTACCTTATCATTCTTATTAACTATTGTCAATTTCAAACTCCGCATCTGATCTCCAAGTATCGCCACAACAAACCTACCATCAAGGCCTAAGCTCAGTACTGAAGAATGGACCGGTGGATACTTGGAGATCCTGACAATCCAGACCCTAAGGCTGTTGAAACTTTCAGGGTTCCTCGGTACAAGTTTTCTGTTGAGTCATCGGTACCAGCCCTCGGCTCAAGTCTGCAGGACAAGTTCATCACTTCGGGTGATCTCTGCCAGAGCGTTTGCTCTTTAACTTGCTCCTCGCTAGTCTCCGGGGCTACTACTACTACATCGAGGCTCCACTACCAACGAAACCTATCTGACCGGATATACCAGGAGGACTCCGGAGAGCCCAGGCCAGTCTTGAAACAGTGATCCTAACAACATTTGCTGCCATCAATAGGGAATTATCAATAAACCCATTCTAATTGATACTCGTGTTTTCTTTCTATGGGAAACCGGTACAGTGGCGCCTACAACGTGTATTTGATGGTCAGTTCTAAATTTTGTTAAGATCGCTGAGTAGTTTGCATTGTGAGCATACACATTGTAAAGTTTTGTTTTTTCATTTTGCTTATTTTCTTTTTGTTTTGTGCTTGATAACCAAAGTATAGAGTGTACCTAATAATAAGTTATTTATCTAGGTTTAAGTAACTTGTATTTTTTATTTTTGAAATTACCTTCAATTTTAGTACTGTGTTTTAGCTTGAACAATAGTGATGTCCAATGTACATTCACAATCGATTATTATAATCGATTCTTATAATTATAATCGAGTTTAAAATATTTCTCAATCGAGTCTCTTAACTAATCGATTCTCTTAATTAATCGACCCCTTTATATTGTAAACATTTTACATTTTGGTTATCGTATTTTTCTTTTTCGCATTTTTATTTTCAGTTGCAAAGATTATTCTTACAGCTTTTATTTTTAGTTGCAAATATTTTATTTTTACTGCTTTTAATTCATTTTGATCATTTCATTATCATTAGAATTTAGATTAAAAAACAACAACTCTGTAATCACTATATTGTTACAGAGCGGAGTAGTAGTGCTTTCATATAGTAGTGTGATATTTATTTGTTTTCATTAGTTTATAAGTAGAACTGTTCACATTTACCCAAACGATCACAAATCCGATTTTTCTTATTTATTTGTAAAAATGGGCGAGATTAAGTTCCTGTCACTACAAAAAGCAGAATTGGCGTATGAAGTTTCAATTCGAGGTGAAACTCCCGCCACTACGGTCGACCAATTGCGAAAGCAGATAGTGAAAATAGCTGCGTTACATCCCTCTCAGGATATTCTTGTATCACCATTAGGTCCTTTAGTTGATTTAGAGGCAGTCAAGGAAACATTGCAAAAACTAGATGACTTAATAAAGCAATTAGTTGCCAGTTATGATAGCAATATCTTATTGAGAGCTCAAAACCTATCACTGCATTTAAAATATAGATTGGGCAGAATTGATTGTTCTGCTTGCGCGGAAGGTCTACAATTGTTGTCGGATTGTGTTAATCGATTCGAATCACTTAAATACAGTCTTAAAAATCTAAAAACACCTGGTGACGTACTTGACCAAAATGAGGACACAGACACAGTACCTTCAAATGTGAATGTCGTCCCATGTCCTACGTTAACTTGCGATAAAACTTCGTCTGAATTATCGAAGTTAAAATATAACGGGAAAACTTGTGCGCGTGCATTTATCCAACGCGTAAACGAATTCTCAAAAGCAAGAAGCATACCTTCTAGTAAAGTATTAAAATTTGCGTCGGAAATTTTCACCAATGAGGCACTACATTGGTTTAGAAGTATAGAGGATACCGTAACCTCTTGGAGTGACGTCTGCGAAAGATTAAAAGAAGATTTTGGTCACGCTGATTATGACTATCGTCTTCTTGAGGAGATAAGAGCACGCACACAAGGTGAACGCGAAAATATTACCATATATTTGTCTATTATGGCGGGTATGTTTTCGAGATTAGAAAGAAAAATGCCAGAGAGCGAAAGATTGGAAATTATACTTCATAATATTCGTCCTTGCTATGCCACTGTGCTAACATCTGCTTCAGATATTGATGACATCGATTCATTACGTACATTGTGCAAAAATTACGAAAACATACAGTCACGTTCGTCGCAATTTCGAGAACCACCGAGGGTTACAGCTGACACATTGGCCCCTGAATTTGCATATTCCCAATCAACAAGCGGTAATAAAAACTACAAATCATATTCTAATAATACACAGAAATATAATTACACAGGTAACAACTACAAAAACAACAAAGGGTATGGTAACTATGGACAGTACAATACCCCTAACAACACAAACACACACGCTAAACAACAACATTTTTACAATCGTAATAATAATAACACAAATACATACAACAAACAACAAAACTCTTATAATAATAGTAACACTAATAAAAATTACACAAATAATAACAACTTAAATAATAACGCCAATGTTGCCCCGAAACAAGTGAACACTATCACAAAGAAAACCAAATTCTGTCCACGCTGCCGTGTCGACACACATTGTCTTAGAAATTGTACAGCTGAACGAAAAATCGTTTGTTTTCGTTGCGGTCGTCCCGACGTTCGTTTTCATGAGTGTCCGGAGTGTCAAAAACAAAATTCAAAAAACTAGAGAAACAGGATTGTAGTTCGTCTAGTATCAATCATTTTAATGCTCTTGAATGGAAAGAATGGTTGCAATTTATTAAAAATTTCTTTTCAATTTACAAAGTAACTTCAATTCTGCTAGACAAACCCGAAAATGATACTAGACCTTACATTAATATAAAAATCAATGATTTAAATGCCTGTGGCTTATTAGATTCCGGTGCTGCTGTATCTATTCTTGGAAATAATTCCCATAAAGAACTATTAAATGTGGGTTTAAGTTTTAATAGTGGCGAAGAAATTAGTATTGTTGCTGCTGGTGGTCAAACTTACAAAAGCATTGGTTATATGAATCTACCCATACACTTTGAAAACTCTTTCAACATCATCAAGTGTTATATTGTTCCTGAAGTTGAAACTCCCTTGCTACTAGGAGTAGATTTTTGGAGGAAATTTGAGTTGTGCCCCAAGTATATTGGCTCTATCGACATAACTCAAAATAGTGCTTGCTTAGCGGTTTTAACTTCGGTTGCCGACAAACATTTAACCTCCATGGATAACCTGGTCGATTCACAGCGCAACATTGCAAACAATTTAATAGAGCAGTACAAGGAAATATCTACAGAAAGGAAAGGATTAGGAAGAACTCATCTGATTACTCATCATATTGATACAGGTGACGCTACGCCTTTAAAACAGAGATATTACAGAATGTCTCCTGAAAAGCAGAAAATTTTAAAAGAACAGGTTGACGAAATGTTGGAACTGGATGTGGTGGAGCCTTGTGAGAGCGCTTGGTCATCTCCAGTGCTAATAGTTTCCAAAAAGAATGGACAGCCAAGATTCTGTTTGGACAGCAGAAAGTTAAATTCTGTAACAAAACGAGATGCGTACAACCTTCCTTATATATCGGAAATACTGGACAATCTTCGAGATGCTAAATTTCTCTCTAGTATCGATCTGTCTAAAGCATTTTGGCAGATACCTATTGCGGAAGAGGATCGGAATAAGACAGCATTCTACGTTCCAGGTCGTGGCACTTTACGTTTTAAGACCACTGCGTTTGGTCTGACAAATGCACCAGCGACTCAGCAACGTTTAGTTGATATGATGTTTGGTCCTGAATTCGAACTAAGAGCATTCGCATACTTAGATGATATCGTTCTTGTTAGCAATACGTTTGATGAGCACGTTTCACTTTTGTTACGAGTACTTAATAAACTAAAACAGGCTAATCTCACAATTAACATCGATAAGTGCCAATTTTTCCGGAGTCAACTGAAGTACTTAGGATACGTCGTTGATGCGCAGGGTTTACGCACTGATCCAGAAAAGGTGCAAGCCATCGTGAATTACCCAACTCCTACATGTAAAAAGGACGTTAAACGTTTCTTAGGAACAGCCACTTGGTATCGACGTTTTGTTCCTAACTTTAGCACGTTGGCAGGTCCCTTGAACAAGCTTACAACTAATAAAAAGACTTCTCCCCCTTTTTCTTGGACTACGGAAGCAGATGCCGCCTTCAATAGCCTTAAAAAGTGTTTAGTTTCTGCCCCCGTACTAGCTTGTCCAGATTATAGACAACCTTTTGAAGTCCATACCGACGCAAGTAATTATGGGATTGGCGCTATGTTGACCCAATCAATAGATGGAAAAGAGAGGCCAGTAGCATACATGAGTAAGTCTCTAACTGGCGCAGAGAAAAACTACAGCATTACTGAAAGGGAAACCCTCGCTGTTCTCGTGGCGCTGGAACATTGGCGATGCTACTTGGAGAATGGACAAACCTTCACCGTCTACACCGATCATTCTGCTCTTCAATGGTTCCTATCTCTTAGCAACCCAACCGGTAGATTGGCAAGGTGGGGGGTTCGTCTATCTTCATTTAATTTTGTGATTAAGCATCGTCGTGGAGTAGATAATGTCATTCCCGACGCCCTATCTCGTGCCATTCCCATCTCGGCAATTTCTACTTCGAATTCATTTATAAGTACTACCGATACTTGGTACAAAACATTATATAACACTTGTCTTAACAATCCAAGTAGTCTTGAGAATTTTAAAATTATTAACGGCTCGCTTTACCGACTTTCAAAAAACAAGTCTCCTCTTACTGCTGAGTTTGCTTGGAAAGAGGTAGTTCCTAGCGAACTTCGTGAGAATGTGATTTCGGAAAACCACGATGAACCTACGGCAGGTCACTTGGGAATTCACAAAACTTACCTTCGTTTGGCCCTACGCTACTTCTGGCCTGGTATGCACTCAGACGTTGTAAAATTCGTTAAAAATTGTCAAACTTGTCTTTCCATCAAATTACCTAATCACGCTACTTTGGGTGAAATGGGAAGGCCCAAACAATGTTCCCGTCCATTTCAGATGATTTCGATAGATTTTATCGGTCCACTACCCACTAGTCGAAAACAGAATTGTTATTTACTCGTAGTCGTTTGTTGCTTCTCTAAATATTGCGTCATGTTCCCACTGCGCAGAGCAACGGCTGATGCGGTAATAAAACATTTAGAGGACTCAGTATTCCTTGTTCATGGAGTACCACAAACAATTTTCTTAGATAACGGTAGTCAGTTCATTTCAAAAAATCTAGATAATTTTTTCAAAAAATATAAAGTACCGAACGTATTTTTCACACCGAAGTACACTCCACAGATAAACACTGTAGAAAGATACAACAAAGCTATTGTTACTTGCATTTCTTGCTTCATAGAGAATGATCACAGATCATGGGATGTTAATTTGCCAAAAATACAATTTGCCATGAATAACTCAGTCAGTGAGGCAACAGGCTATACACCCACATTTCTCGTTCACGGGAGAGAACTCGTCACATGTGGATCCCACTACATTGATCCAAACATTGGAGACGAAGTGATATTCCTACCACGCGATATTTACTGCGATAATATCGGTCATCTGGCAGGCATTTTCAATAACGTACAGGCCTCACTTTGGCACGCGCATGTTAAAAACACATCTAGGTATAATTTGCGCCGAAAACCTGCAGAATTCCAGATGGGTGATGTCGTGTGGAAGAGAACATACTTCCAGAGCGATAAAGAGCAATTCTTTAGTAAAAAGTTAGCACCTAAATTTATTAGATGCAGGGTAGTAGGTAAAAACTCACCCTTGGTATACGAGTTACAAGATATGAACGGAAGGGATATTGGTACATGGCATATCAAGGACCTGAAATTACATAATAGTGATCAGTAAATTAGGAAATAGTTGATAAAGTAGTGATATATATATTTACAGTTTCTAATATTTTCCCTCATATAGTCACGTGTCTATGATTGTCACCTATTTTTTATTCCAAACAGAAGAATTGTTTTTAAGTCACCAGATGTTTAATATCAGCTGACTTTCTTTATGAGCTAGTGTCTCAGCGTATTAATAGTAATTAGGCTGAGGTTAGTTAGAATGTTGAATTTTGAAAGAGGATGAATGTTTTATTGAAGTATGAATGTTAAAGAATAATTCTTTCTATTCGCATTAATGTTGGTTTTTACTTTAGAGTGAAAATCCAAGAAAGATAGACATGATTTTGAGACTATGAGAATTTTTTTTTTTTCTCTACTCTTCTATTCCTCGTTAGTTTCGGATTTTGTGTCATAGGATCAAAATCCTGGAGAGGAGAGGCGAATCTGTAGCGTAAATAGGCTTTTATTATAAATCTAATCATAATCGATGCGATTTTATCACAATCGATATCGATTGTCGATTATAGTCGGCAGCGGCACCGCCCTATAGAGCACTTTTTTTCTCATCGGTTAGCTGTCAGTTGTGAGAGGACATTCCGATCGCAATTTATTGATTTTAATTACCTTTAATTGTACTAATAAAGTACCAAAATACTGTTTAAAGTGCCCACGGAAAACCCCCACTTTTGGGTAAGTGTGAACATAAACATAATATAATTGTAAAAGCTTCTAATGTAAAAATTAATCTCACTACCCTACCTTATCATTCTTATTAACTATTGTCAATTTCAAACTCCGCATCTGATCTCCAAGTATCGCCACAACAAACCTACCATCAAGGCCTAAGCTCAGTACTGAAGAATGGACCGGTGGATACTTGGAGATCCTGACAATCCAGACCCTAAGGCTGTTGAAACTTTCAGGGTTCCTCGGTACAAGTTTTCTGTTGAGTCATCGGTACCAGCCCTCGGCTCAAGTCTGCAGGACAAGTTCATCACTTCGGGTGATCTCTGCCAGAGCGTTTGCTCTTCAACTTGCTCCTCGCTAGTCTCCGGGGCTACTACTACTACATCGAGGCTCCACTACCAACGAAACCTATCTGACCGGATATACCAGGAGGACTCCGGAGAGCCCAGGCCAGTCTTGAAACAGTGATCCTAACAACATTTGCTGCCATCAATAGGGAATTATCAATAAACCCATTCTAATTGATACTCGTGTTTTCTTTCTATGGGAAACCGGTACAATACATACATACGGGTGAAACATATAACCCTCCTTTTGGGCTTCGCCGCAGTCGAGTGAAAAGGAAGTAGCATTAGACACACTTTGACCTTGACCATCAAAAATTGTCACATACCCTGCTCTCTCTCTTTTTGTTCGTCTACGCGCTATTATGTTCTAAGTTAATGGTACGGGGGGTCAAGCGGCAGATATAGGAACCATCTTTATTTTGCAAAAGAGAGCTATTAGGGCGATCTATAATCTACGTTGTAGAGAATCATTAAGAGAAAAGTTTAAAGAAATTAATATATTAACCGTTGCCAGTCAATACATTTTTGAGAATATTTTGTATGTCCGCAAAAATATATCTCTCTTTTTGAGGCACTGTGACATGAACACAGCTTATGTTACAAGAAACAAAAACAAACTTGTACCACCACAGTTAAGGCTTAGTAAGGTCAGTAAATCATTCACGGGGCAATGTATACGCTTCTACAACAAACTACCAGAAGAAATCATAAATATGAATGACAGAAAATTTAAGACCCACATTAAACAACAACTTTGTAAGAAAGCTTATTATAAAACAGTCGATTATCTAAATGACAAAGATGCCTGGTGTTAATGTTACTTCAGCCTCGCACAATCTTTACAAAATAATGTTATGTACAAACTTGATTTTAAAAGATGTGTTGCGGAAGTTTGTTGCGCCGCTTCTTCTTCCCAGCTCTATATAACACCTTGGAGGCGGTGGTAGATAAAAAATTGACGTTGTATAAATGTACCCAGTGTACTTACATTCAATAAAATACTTTTGAATTTGAATTTGTACGAACCAAGGACATAATGATACTAGGCCACACAAAATATAAACATTATCATTATTCACAATTTCAATAGAGCCAGGTTAAACCGCATTGAGCCACATTGGCATTTTAATTAAAATTTTCACACGGAGCACAGTACGCTCGGAGTTTTCGAAATTATAAAAGGATTTAATCGTAGAAATTACTTACTTAACCGCTTAGTTGGTCTAGTAATTTGGTCTAAAGAGGTCGTGAGTTCGATTCTCACGGGAGCAAAAAACTTTTGGTCCCGGCCTGGGTGTTATTTTTGGGAAATGTCCCATATTTCTTTAATTTCCTAATAAAAATACTTGTTTGAAATAGACAGGTTATAAAGAAACTTTAAACTTACGGTATTGCCTCATTTGTGGTTTGCCTTGAATCTGAAACCAAAAAAGAAAAAATTGTCAAAAACAAACATAAATTTTCTAAACCAGTACTTATAAATCTAGCACCCACCTTAAAAACAATTCCTGCTAGATAACCATTCATTTAGCTATCTATCAGTAACTTTTTTTGGCGGCTATTTCTGATGTGGACCAAAAGGAATCATCATCATTATCACATCAGCCCTTCAATGTCCACTGCTGGACACAGGCCACTCCGGGTCCTCCGCCCTCCGCATCAGCTGCTTCTCCCCACCTTCTCCAGATCATCGGCAGCGGAGGCGTCCCACGCTGCAGTCTTCACGAAAATGAATAACAGCCTTTATTCCACTAAGAACACCAACAAAACAGTAACTTCTTAATGAAATTCATTGGAAAATTAATAGGAACGGCCTGTCAAACCCGATCGCAACCCCTGATAGAAAACTTTATAAATTCTAATTTGTACTTTTAAAGTTGTCAATACGCTACCGGAACTGACAAGGGTCGAACCCCCGACCCTTCTTTTCAATGTCTATTTAGGATGCGAATATAAATTGAACCTTATTTGGGTAGGCTTATACCTACCATGTATAAATGTATATACCAACCTACAAGGTTTTATTTACATGACTATATTCATCAACAGCCTATTAACATGTCCCCACTGCTGGGACTCAGGCCTACCCTCTCAACGAGGGCGTTCGTATAGTCCACCACGCTAGCCCAGTGCGGGTTGGTGGACTTCACATACGCCTAAGAATTTCTTCTTCGGCGTATGCAGGTTTCCTCGCGATGTTTTCCTTCACCGTTTGAGAGCAGTCAGTACATGTGCGAGAGAGTTAAGTTTCGAGAAAAAACCCATTGGTACATGGCCCAGCCGGGGATCGAACTTCGGACCTTTCGATATGATAGGCCGCGTCTTGTCCCCGACGCCACTGACGCTCTGACGATTATATTATTGTTAAGTACTGGTTGCTGAAGTGGCAGTAGGCTGGGCACATCGCCCGCAGAGCTGACGGCCGTTGGGGCAGAAAGGTTCTCGAGTGGCGACCACGTATCGGAAGACGCAGCGTAGGCAGACCTTCCACAAGGTGGACCGACGATCTGGTGAAGGTCGCGGGACCCGGCTGGATGAGGTTAGCGCAGGACCGGTCGTCGTGGAGATCCTTTGGGGAGGCCTTTGTCCAGCAGTGGACGTCTACAGGCTGATATGATGATGATGATAATGACTGGTTGCTGCTGGGCGATGCAACCTATGGGTATTAGATTTGGCATTTAGAACACGAAATAAAAAAAAACACGAAATAGAAAAAATTAGACACGAAATAAAATTTCTTAAAAATCGTTTCTAATTACCATGAATCAAAAAATTTTGCCACTCCCATATGGATGAGTAATAAAAGCATTCTATGGGTGTCAAAATCGTGTCAAACTAATCACAAAATTATGGCTCACTCACACATTCTCATTTTCAAACTCCATATAAATTTGTATTAGCAACCTCCTCCCGCTACTCCGCTTCCTTTGTCCGCACCCTCCCCGGTAAATGGCATCATAGGTTTCGATACTAAATATGCAAGATGCGATCTCCACAGGGAGGGCACGCGCGACCATAGAGATTTGAAACTTCTTGCTAATTACAGTGTTTAAAAACGCGAAAAGCAACTGTTAATTTAAGTAAGAGAAATAAAGTTTATCGTTTTTTGCGATCCCCCAGTCAAACCGCCAATACAGTTTTGGGGGACAATTTTATGTTTATAAATGTATCTTTATTATGATTATTAAATAAATGAATAATAATAACGTATTCAATGTAGCAACGTTGGTCGTTAGTAGATGGCGCTGTGCTGAATTACAATGCGCTATGGTTTCGGTTGCTATCTGATTTGACGAGACGTTGTAAATATTCTTAGAAAAAAAAAACATACAGCCGAACATAGTACCTCCTCCTTTTTTTGGAAGTCGGTAAAAATAACCTAAAGGCTGTAGGTTCAATTTCTTTGTAAATATTAGGCAAATACTACTAGTTGATGCGCGCGACATCGTCCGCCTTAAAAAGTATCCTGCTGTGTGATTCTGTAAAGTACGAATTAAAACTCGACCATCACATCGCAAGTCACTTACTTCACTTCGCATCCGATCATGAAAGACCTTGATGTCGCATTGTGTAAACAAATACAAGCTACACACTAAACACTTCACTTGCGAAGTAAAGTGAGTATTGAACTGTGAATCATTGAGTTAGAGACCGAGCTCACTGCGGATTCAGGATCGAGTTGCACAAATACGCTTACAGAATAGCAGGGCTGTACCTATGTCGTTTATGTAAATGTTGGATATTAAGGTATTACTGTATCAAGTTTCATCAAAATATGTTCAGTCGTTATGTCGTGATGAAGCACAAACAAAGTCCTCAATATTAGTTGGATTCCTAAACTTTTTTTTGTATGAAAGAGTCTACGAATACCGCATTTAATTGAAAAAGGTCTCAACAATAGCCCGTATCGCTGTCATTTGAATGGGACCTGAAGGGAGACAAAAGGATCTCCAATAGGATGCTTCTTGAAGAAAAACAGGGGTCCTTACGTTTTCAAGATCCCTTGTGAGTGTAACGAGTCGTGTGCACTGGCGGACAATGTAAATGTTATAAACAAATTTAAACTTTTATTTAAACGTGGCCGTTTTATTCACAACATTTGGAATAAACGGGACTCTTACCATGATGTGATTTATTATTTATCTATCCGGAAATCAAAAATAATGACGGCTTGCCTAAATCCTACTAATATTATAAAGGCGAAAGTTTGTAATGGTATGAGGATGTTTGTTACTCTTTCACGCAAAAACTACCGAACAGATTTTGATGAAACTTGGTACAGTGATAGCTTATATCCTGGATTAACATATAGGCTACTTTTTAATGCGGACAAAGTCGCGGGGCATCCGCTAAGTAACATACGCCTACATAGAGGGCGCTGTTTCACAATTTACACGGGAAAAATATTTCTACGCGGGCGAAGCCGCGGGAAAAAGCTAGTCTTGTTATAAAAAAATGTCATTCGTTCAGAAGTTAAAAAAATATAGTTGCCCGTCTTTTGTTTTTAGTAACATAGGTGATTTAAATCCCCTAAATAGCATTCAAATACTTATGAAATTCGTCGAAATTGACAAGTGTTTTCTAAAACACCTTAACCCTTTGGCTCGCAGGATTCAGAGCGCAATAACTTTTAAACTCGGAGGTATATTACGTCATAAGACATCTGACATTGTCACTCAAAAAAACTGTCATTGTGAAACGCAACCGCGATTTACATTGGTCAAGGCAACGTCAGGAGTCTGAGTGACTGCGAACTGACATATTACTATTTACCCGGCGGAATAATTAGCTAGCTGTCATCCTGCTAGATGTAGCAGTGTGACAGAGTTAAATTGCACGCCACTGCACGCTCGCTTGTTAAGTATACATTTTGTAAAGTGACAATTCGCGAGTGAGGGCCACAACATAGGCGGGTTCAAACGGGTTCCCGCCGCCATACAATTTGCTAGATTACTTTTAGCGTAACAAGTTTCCCTAACCCCACGACTAAAGAATCGGAAGCAGGTATTCATTAGTAAAAGGCCGTCGTTTTCCGGCTTTCTTGTTATTTTGCTATTTACCCAGGGTAAATAATATTTTCCCGTGGTAAAATGTTATCACATCAACATCAACAGCCTATTAATCTCCCCACTGCTGGGGCTCAGGCCTATCCTCTCAATGAGGGCGTGCGGGCTATAGTCCACCACGCTAGCCCAGTGCGGGTTGGTGGACTTCACATGCGCCTAAGAATTTCTTCTTCGGCGTATGCAGGTTTCCTCACGATGTTTTCCTTCACCGTTTGAGAGCAGTCAGTACATGTACTTAAGTTTCGAGAAAAAACCCATTGGTACATGGCCCAACCGGGGATCGAACCTCGGACCTTTCGATATGATAGGTCGCGTCTTATCCCCGAGGCCACTGACGCTCTGCAAAATGTTATCCGTGTTATTTATTCTTATTCTTAGACGGGGGTGGCAGTCCCTGCACCGACTCCACGAAGCGGGAGTTTTGTGCAATTCCCCCCGGGCCGTCAGTCAGCCATCCCAACTCCTTGAAGTAGAGGAGTAGGGCTTCTGGCTGACGGCAGCACTGTTGCAGGTTGCTCGTTGTCGAGAGGTCGGGATCTATTGCCAGGCCCGTTTAGGATCTGAATTCCTGTGTTGCGGGACAGTGTAGCACTGCATGCTCCACCATCTCGCTCTCCTGCAGACAGCCCTACACAGGGTGCTGTGTTATCCGTGTTAATTCAGGATAATGTTTTTTTTTCAGGCTCAGGGGCCCATACAAAACAACAAAATACAAATTAAAAATATAACTATACTAAAATTAAACAGCTACGATTTATTTTCGCTGGACAACTTCTTGGACCATTCTTCGTCTGTGGTGTTTGCGTTTCTACATATAGCAATGACTACATCATTTGTGATTTGCTAGGCGTCCATTCGGAGGTGCTCACTACTTAACTAAATTTAGTATATAGAGCTCTATTTTATCTGTAGAAATAGGAAAGAGATGGAATGTATTTTAGCACAGTTAAATTAGTTTAGTCCTGTCGAGCGCGAGGAAACGCCGACGTGCAAAAGTCATTGATACGATTTTGTTCTTTAGGGCTCCCTACGATCATGCGACATGACATGCAACACGTGCTGTCACTCATGCATGACGTTACTGAACCCGATCCTCGGTTCTCCGCATCCAGTCACTGCCAGCCGCCTCACGCAGGTCGTCGCTCCATCTAGCCGGGGGCGTCCCACACTACGCTTGCCCACTCGTGGTCTCCACTCGAGAACAGTCTACCCAAGCGGTTATCGGTTCTCCGACAGCTGTAACCAGCCCACTGCCACTTCAACGTACTAACTATTTGAGCTAAGTCGAAGGCTTTGGTTCTCTGGCCGTTCAAGCATCATTTTGCCAAGAAAGTAACATTTTGTTTTAAAAATTCCTTTCTACTTTTATTGCACTTAAAAAAGAAATATAAGTACACAAAATAAATACTTGTAATGATGTAATAATAATAATGTAATGTAACCCCCTCGAGGGTTTTTTTTATTTATAATTTATTTTTAAGTTTAGTTTTAGTTTTATATAATAAGTTTTTTATTATAAAGTGTATTGAATTGAAGCGAAAATTGTAAATTTACATTTATTCAACCTGTCCATAGCCTCAAAATGTCTTTAATTAAAAACTTGTAATAATAATTAAATATAAATAAATTAGAATACATACATACGTATAGGCTGAATACGATTAAATACATCGTGTTTAGAACATTTCGTGGCCCGATCACTAAGTAAACTCTGCTAATGACTGTATATTTGCTGACGGTATGTCTTTAGATCTTTAGATATGAAACTAAACACTGCTGATTAGGTATTTCATAATTTAGTACAGCAAGGTGGAAATGAGGCTGATTGGAGCTTAGAGCATTGCCTTTGATGTATTGCCTCAGTTTAATTCCGTAGTACCTACTTCCTTAATGTATCAATAAATACATTTATTAAACCGACTGCTATTGTACGTACATGTACAATGTACAGATCATGCTGCAACGGGGAACAACCGACCGGAAATAGACGGGAAATTGAAAACGGTCCCAATACGGCCCGTTGACAGCGAAGCAACGCGATCCGACAGTTTTTAATATATCGGTGGTCTACTAATATTGGTCTGCATCTGTGTTGTCTATTGAGTAAATACTAATACTTACACTATTGAGTAAATAAATAGGCAGAGTAGTAAGTTTATGAACGCACCTCAGGTCAAATACTTTAAAAACCCGGTGTAACTTTATAAACTCTAGTCTCTTCTAGATAACTTTTTTGGCGCGATTTTGACAGAGATGGTTGCGAGGCTTTTTGGCGGGATTTTGTTGGAGACGGTTGCCTTTTTATTTGGTTTCCTAAAACATGTATATTGTAGGTTTTGGTGTATATCTGTGATAGTTTTATAAGCAACAAGTGCCCATTAAATTGTATATTGTGCGGGATAATTAAATAAAAGCGTGTAACGACTCAATCAAATCGTTCCAAATTGTCCCCTGTTAAATCTTCATTAAACCTACTATCAGTTTAGTGCGGATGTGAACTGCAGTGTGTATCACCGAATGACACTTGTTGTGCCCTGGTGGAGGCAGTGCTGCGGTTTTATATATTCTGAACATTTTAAACTAAGATTTGGCCTATCAGGACATGTTTCCAATTGGCCGTAAAACCTTAAAAAATAATAAAAACCGATCTCTAACCTAACACTTGCCTATTATGTAATACAGAATGTATAGTTTTCTTTTAGTGTTGAATGCATAATTGATCCATTTTTAATGAGTAAAGTCATGTTAGGTATAATCCACAAATCATCACTGATCGTTCATCGTGATGACGAAAGCAAACATTTTCTCTCTACCGTCATTATCAAAATCTTGGAGCAATCATTAGATACACGTGCGGTTCGCATTTTTTTCACTAATGATCCCAGATAAAAGCGTTGATTGTTCCAACACCGCGTTAATGAGATCCTAGTGTGTGTGTGTGAGCTTCATACAGACTTTTGGAGTCAATGACCTGACGGCATATATATTCTCACTTGCCTGGATGTCCATTGAAAATTTATTTATTTTTAAAACACTATTTTATAAACATTTTGGCTGGCCTGTTTAGTTGGCGTAGTGGTAGTTACCCTGCATACTGCGCCAGAGGTTACATTTCGATTTTGTGCGATGAGCATAGGTATCTATTGGTATTATGATTTTCGGTGTTTGTGTTACTTTGTATGTATTTATGTATTTATTTAAAAAGTATATGTATTATGTATGTTTATCAGTTGTTAAGTACCCATTTATATGTTCCATGTTCTATCTAATATTACTCAAAACATTTTCAAAATGTCCTGCAATAATCTGAATTCCGTAATCTATATAAAGGCCCTTAGCCAGCGGTATTAAACTTTAGCAATTATTAAGTCGCCAGTGGTATTCAAAGTTTGCCGAGCTGCGACCCCCTAGAGATTTATTTGCACGAGCGTTGATTACGGAAATTGTTGTTTGAAGTTTGTTTTGATGTTACAAGTAATTTGTACAGTTTGTCAGATAAACATTATAATGTACTTATATTATAAAGTCCCTAAAGTATTATAAAGTATTATTTTCAATTTTCTCATTTATCTATTGTGTTTTCCACTGTGTTTTAGTCTATTTTGTGTATAAGTACCTAAGTATAAGGTTGTTAAACGATTATAATCAACAAAAATGCACCTGTAAACATAAAAAAATGAAGTTTTAGCAATAAAATCCAAGGTCTAAAGATACATTGGAATTCAAATTTGTATTATTTTGCTATAACTAATGTGCCTTTATAAAGAATTCATGTAATCATTCGTGTAATCGTCATTTCAATAAGTACTTACATAAATCACGAAAAATTTGGCTTTAATAGCCTAAACTGCATAAAAAATCTGAAATACCTATGAGTCCGCTGTACAGAATGGAAAATATTTGAATGTAGCTCCAACCAGTATCGACAAAAAAGTTATCCCAACTCAAATAGTTCGAACTGGTATTGTGTGATTTCATTTAAAAAGTTTTTCGTAATAATAAAAAGCGGTCAACTTTTACCCGTACGGTATAACGCGACTACTGTAACATGGATGTTCACTATTCTCAGGAAAAACATTTTCTCGGCAAAATGAGAAAAACACAACACATAAGCAGGTATACAGGGTGTTTGAGGGAGTCGGGCTTCTAGATAATACTTATATATTCTGTGGATAATACGTACTCCTCAAATGGAACATCTTTTGTTCTTTCCACTTTTAGAAATAATATATCAGTGATTTTAATTGTTTCAAGCAAACTGAATAGTCTTTTCAATGTACGCCATACAGTTGTCTGTCTGTCAAGAAAATGTAGCCAAATTCACGGATTCACGATACACTGATTTCACCAATAAAGTTAATAAAATAAAATAAAAATCATTATTTTCGAAGTCGTAAAATATCTGTCCGTCTGAGGACCAGAATCTCTATCTCATATCCTGCTCTAGAATTCAGACATTCGTACACACGCTGTATATTGCCTATGCACAGCCGGGCAAAAACGTGGTGTGCCACACTAAAGTTGACATTCGTATGCACGTCATAAAACAATAAGGTCTATTTTCACTGTCAAATTGTAAATTGCAATTGACTGATAGGTACTACATCGCTTTCTTGGCCAAGAACTATTTGGTAGCAGAACCGCAACATACATTGGGATAGATAACTTTGTACAATTTGTACAAATCTCGCAATGAAGTGATTATGTCATGAGAGACACAAACAAAGAAGTCCAGCAATACAAAATATGTTCAGTGAGTTCTCAAACAGAAAAAAGTGACTGATGTCGCTTTCTGTCACATACATAAAGTTGTCCAAAGCTAAGGGCACTCGTCATTCCAATTTCGACCTTATCACTATACAGTAAGGTTTGATAATGTTAATCTAACTCATAACTTGACTGTACATCAAGTTGTATAGTGTTTTTGCTGTAAGACTGAAGAGCTGTTATTTAGTGGAAGATAAATTTGTTCTGTAGAGTTCTTTGTAATAGCTGGGAAAGATACTATGTATACTTGGGTAGATACTACACTCGGCTACAATAAATTCGGACGAGGAGGCCTTTTTCATACAAACAAGATCACTTTGAGAGCGTCAGTGGCCTCGGGGATAAGACGCGGCCTATCATATCGAAAGGTCCGAGGTTGGATCCCCGGTTGGGCCATGTACCAATGGGTTTTTTCTCGAAACTTAAGTACATGTACTGACTGCTCTCAAACGGTGAAGGAAAACATCGTGAGGAAACCTGCATACGCCGAAGAAGAAATTTTTAGGCGCATGTGAAGTCCACCAACCCGATGATGGCTGTCCGCAGTACGGATGGAGGGGGTCCAGAGAGCCAGACTCCTAACCGATCAGGCAAGCCGTTTTCACGAATGATTCTTTTTTCATTGTGAACAGGCTATTTTAAAAGGATGGTCCCATTTTGAAAACAATATTCCACCTCTACGGGTGGAAAAAATTTGGATCAACAAGTCAACAAAAAAAACAAAATTTTTAACAGTCGAATTGAGAACCTCCTGCTTTCTTGAAGTAGGTTGAAAAATAATAGTTTGATTAATAAGCGGCGAACTAGAGCCCGCCTTGTTATCGATAGCAATTTCTCAGAGAAAAGAAACCGGCCCATCAACGATCAATTCGTTGTAGTAATAGCACCCATTCGCCCATTCCGGCCAAACCGGGAATAAAAGGGAATAAAGGAATGAAAGTTCCGACGGGGAAATTAATGTTCCTCCCATTAGATGTGATGAGGTATCGGACGTGTGGACGAATTGAAAAGGTGGACGTCGAAAAAACTAAATAGTATTTTCGATAACAGTCAAGGTTCATAATAGTAGCACGCTAAGAGTCAATTTTCTGTGCCAGTGTAACCTACAGGTTCTCTAACTAATGAGATAATGAAAATAAAAGATACCTGAAAGACGGCGATCGTGAATACTGAAAGATTAACAATATTTATTTAAGGTGATATATTTGTGGGTGTGGTGAAGATGGTGGAAGGGCCGGCGGGATCCTCTTGAGTAGCAGAACCCATGGAAGTGGAAGCCGTGCACGTAGGCTGGACGTAGTATTCTGGACGTATCAGTCCGAATGTAGCAGCCCGAAGGTAGCAGTCCGAAGGTAGGAGACGGAATGTATCAGTCCGTATGTAGCAGTACGAGTCAAGGTTTATAATAGTAGCACGCTAAGAGTCAATTTTCTGTGCAACGGTGCGCACGAAAACAGGAAAACCACGTAACTGACTACCCGAATCAATAGTGTGTCAAAAAAATCAAATCAACAGCCTATTAACATGTCCCCACTGCTGGGGCTCAGGCCTACCCTCTCAAACCACGCTAGCCCGGTGCGGGTCGGTGGACTTTACATGCGCCTAAGAATTTCTTCTTCGGCGGTTTCCTCGCAATGTTTTTCTTAAAGTTTGAGAGCAGTCAGGTAAGAAAAATCCATTTGTACGTGTCCCAGCCGGGGATCGAACTTCGGACCTTTCGATATGGTGGGCCGCGAAACAACGCCACTGAAGCTCACATAGTAATATCGAACTTCCTACTTACTATCCTGTCCTACTAATATTATAAAGGCGAAAGTTTGTAAGGATGTGAGGATGTGTGTTTGTTACTCTTTCACGCAAAAACTACCGAACGGATTTTGATGAAACTTAGTACAGTGATAGCTTATATCCCGGAATAACATATAGGCTACTTTTTAACGTGGGCAAAGTCGCGGGGCGTCCGATAATGCCCCCTAATTTATGTATTTGATATTGACTATTGACATTTTTTTTTCTTTTTGACATGTAAGTAAGAAATTACCAATAAAGACATGAATATGAATAAGTAACAAAACGCCTACACGAGGGCGCTGTTTCATAAAATACACGGGAAAAACTATACTAAGCGAGCGAAGCCGCGGGAAAAAGCTAGTGCTATGTATTATAAAGTATTTACCCACATCCTCTGTAATTACGGAAATCATTAACCACAGTTTGGATATAATTCCCTGGAAATGTATTAGCGGAATATAAAGTCCACCGGCCGGAGGGCGGACCGGTCCACAAACTTTACTAATTAGGACTTGGAACGCCATTCAATGTTCATTAATGTACACAAATATGTACAAATACTTATGTTGTGTTGTGAGTTTGTGGAAATTCTGGGCATTTTTATATACAGGATCTTCCAAAATTAACTATATAAGCGAAGTTAAATGGAAGAGCTTTCGTAGAAATAAACTTGACCCTTTGTATAATTTTCAGTTTTTTCTTATTTTTGTGTGTAGGCACGTCAGTCGATACACTTTGACCTCGAGCTGGCCTATAGCCTTTAGGGAGTTTCAATACTATGAGGTACTAGTTTATACTGGTTTTTTTACCGCTGACGTGCGGTCGACCGTACAATAAATTATTTAAAATTGTTATGTTATGTTATTTCTCAAAACAATATTCGGTGGGCCCTGAAATATAAAAAAAATCTATACCTTACCTACCAGACGCTGCTTACCTACGCAAGCAAAAGGCAAATACAAATCTGAAACGGCCCTTAAGGGCACTGATTTGGCATATTCCGTAGCTACTCCGAACAAGCCCAAACAGGGGTCTGAGTAAATTTCTTTTGTTATTTGTTTCCCTACTTCGGAGTCAATTTGGTAGTTCAAACTTACCTTATTTCCCAGAGGAAATACTCCGCGCGCACCCACGCGCAAAGCAAAATTGATTCCAAAAATATATGTAGCGAAATATTTGAGACAGGATCTAAAAGGTTGGAAAACGTTATAAGATTTTATTAATTTTTTAATTTTTTTTTATAACGTCCAATCTGAAAATTTATGTTAGTAGTGTATTTATGTTTAAATATATTATTTAAATATTTTAAATGTTACTAACACTAGCCAAGTAAGTATCATATTTTACTAACAAAAATGGATCAGGAATCTGAATAAATGAATTTGAATTCATCATCTACAGCCTATTAATATGTCCCCACTGCTGGGCTCAGGCCTATCCTCTTAACGAGGGCGTTCGGGCTATAGTCCACCACGCTAGCCCAGTGCGGGTTGGTATACTTCACATGCGCCTAAGAATTTCTTCTTCGGCGTGTGCAGGTTTCCTCACGATGTTTTCCTTCACCGTTTGAGAGCAGTCAGTAAATGTACTTAAGTTTCGAGAAAAAACCCATTGGTACATGGCCCAGCTGGGGATCGAACTCCGGACCTTTCGATATGATAGGCCGCGTCTTATCCCCTACGCCACTGATGCTCTTGAATTTAAATTAAATTAATTAAGATCCTATTTAAATCGTACACAAGATTAAGGTCGCTCAGAGAGTTGTGAAGAGGGTTTCAGAGTTTCTATAAAGGATTCATGTGATCAATGTGGAGATCCGACGAAGAACAAAGGTTACCGACTTAGTGGGCAGGCCACATCTGTCGCAGAACTGACGGCCGTTGAGGCAGAGTTGTGGAGAGGAGACCGCGGCGTGGGACGCCCCCCGTCCAGGTGGACCGACGACTTGAAGATGGCCGGAAGCGGCTGGATGCGGCGGATGTCCAACAAAGGACGTTGAAGGGCAGCACGATGAAATACGAGTATACAAATAAGGCGTTCCATTCCTGTTTTTACGAAACTGATTAGATAATTTCATTTTGGTAACAATTCTTTTGGTAACAGCCAGGAAATAAACCTGTTTACATCTTCCCAATTTTTATTAATTTCTTTTAAATTAGCCGATGAAGTTGTGAGACGTTTTGCATATTATAATGAGTAGGCTCGTCGTCACACCAGCTTGTCATATTGGTGTTACCACGAGTAATTTTGAAAAGGAAAAAATCGAAGTATCATCATCATCAACAGCCTATTAATGTCCCCACTGCTGAGGCTCAGGCCTACCCTCTCAACGAGGGCGTTCGGGCTATAGTCCACCACGCTAGACCAGTGCGGGTTGGTGGACTTCACATACGCCTAAGAATTTCTTCTTCGCCGTATGCAGGTTTCCTCACGATGTTTTCCTTCACCGTTTGAGAGCAGTCAGTAAATGTACTTAAGTTTCGAGAAAAAACCCATTGGTACATGGCCCAGCTGGGGATCAAACTCCGGACCTTTCGATATGATAGGCCGCGTCTTATCCCCTACGCCACTGACGCTCTTTAGTGGCGCGCGCGCTAGAGTTTGAAAATGAGGAGTTACAGTATTGTAATACATTTGACACCCATAGAATGTTTTTTTACGCCTCTATAGGGGGCCGCGAGCACCCACCAAAAAGATCTTATCTCTATGCATAAAATAGAAGAGTAATTATATTATACAGTCGGCGATCGTCAATTATACAGTGTAAAAGATTGGGCGTTTCTACCCATTACCGAATAGAATACTTCTGAGGAAAAAATCTGAAAGTGAAAATATAGAACAACGAACTAAACATCTCTCACTAAACAAAGCCCGTATAAACTTAGATCACTAACTAAACTAAACTAAAAGTGCATTAGACTCTGAGCTGCTTCGCTCCGTCGCTCGCGTACTTCAAAATAGTTTAAAAACAACTTGCTTCAAGCACCAGGCTGTTTCATACGTTGATACATTATATATCTACAGGGTGGAAACGATAAAGTGATCTCACTCGATTATTCCTAAACTAAGATACAAGATGAGGTTAGCGCAGGACCGGTCGTCGTGCAGATCCTTGGGGGAGGCTTTGTCCAGCAGTGGACGTCTACAGGCTGATATGATGATGCTGAAGATACAAGATATATACAATTATATAAGAGCGTCAGTGGAGAAGTAGCGGGATGTCATGTTGAGAGGTTCCGAGTTCGATCCCCGGCTGGGCCATGTACCAATGTGTTATTCACGAAACTTAAGCACATTTACTGACTGCTCTCGAATGTTGAAGGAAAACATCGTGAGGAAACTTGCATACGTAGTTCTAAAGTTATCCGGCAGACATACAAAAACTTCGCCATATTTAGAATCTAGTTATGGCAAAGTTGTTGGACGAAAGGAATCCAAAAGATTTAAATAACTGTCTGTTAAGTCAAAATAAGTCCATATATTTAGATACTTCCCTCATATCATGGCATCCACAGAAAGACGTAGGTAGGTAATTTTGTTACCTACCTTGTATTGACACTATAAATACTAATGTCCATTAATGTTATTTCACAATCATCTAAGATGAAACCAACTGTAATAATGTCCAATCTGAAAGATGTTCAACCATTGAAAAACGTCCTATCTGAAAAATGCCCAGTCTTAAAAACCACCAATCTAAAAGAAGTCCAATCACATTCAGTTTTTATTAACATTCAGATATGAGATAGGCATCTACTGAATAATTTTAATATACATATTTTCACTTTTTTTTTGTGTTATCAGGTTGTCAATCTGTCAATATCAGTCAGCCATATTTGTTTCCCTATTTGAAATCTCCTAATGAAGCGAGTATAGAAGATTCGATTCTAATGAAACATTTCTATCTTCATCATCAAAGGGTAGCATAAGACGAAACATCTACATCTGAACTGAACCCTCATCGCAATCTTCAATTTGTGGTGAGACAAAGTTTCCCCAGATTACTCGTGTTACGGTGTTACCGTTTCCTCGGTTAGTCGGATCGCGTGGGTACAGCACTACTTCTGTTTAGTTTAACGCCGGTTCTGGAATTCCGGTTAGAAACTATCTAACTTACTTTGTTTAAGTAAGTTTGTAAGGTGTAATGTCACTCGGGAACATTGGGTGACTCACATGGCCTTTGGAGCACATTTTACTAAACATTTAGTTCATAATGACATACTTACATATGGAACATATTTTACTAAACATTTAGTTCAGAATGGCAAGATTGATTATCATAAATCCTTTAGTAAAAGGCATATTTGATTAGCACATTTAACTAAATATTTAGTTTATAATGACACAGACTGGTTGTAGCACATTATTGTTTACTTTATATAAGTTTGTGAGGTGTGACGTCACTCAGGAAGATTGGGAGAATCACATGATCTTTGGAGCACATTTTACTAAACATTTAGTTCAGAATGGCAAGATTGATTACCGTAAATCCTTTTAGTAAATGATATTATCAACATTTAGTTCAAAATGACACAGACTAATTGTGGCACATTATTACTGAAGATTTAGTTTATTATGTACTTTAAATACTTACAGATCGTTTGAAACTTAATAATAAAATAATTAATAATAATAATTAAAAAATTTCTCCCTTTTAGTCTGTAATTTTTAAATGTGCAATAAAGTATATTGAATTGAATTGAATAAAGTTTAGATCATAATTACACAGATTAAGTAATTTTAAGTTTTACATTTTCCAAAAATATCAAAAGCCGTATGTAATAGCAAAAGTTGTTTATATTCATAGAATACTTATCACCCTGGATGTCATATTCCTCTGCCCCGTGTGTAATTAAATTAGCAAGTTTCGGGATCGTCGATGTAACGTGTGAGTTTGACTACGCTATTAAAACTTTTTTGGAAACACACGGGGACGTATCATCGCATGAGCCGTTGCGTTTGTTTTACAAAATCACCGTAAGTACTGAGTTATATTGTTATGTTTTGTCTTTATTTTCGTCTTTATTTATGTCTTTATTACGTTAGGTACGCAGTTTGAAAATTTTAATACCAGTATTTTTGTTTAAGTTGCAAATTCTTCTTTAAAGTAAATTCTTTTAATATGAAAGACTTAACAAAAATTTGAGTAAACGGTCTGAAATACTCAATTTAAATTAATACAGAATAATGAAGACTGTTGCGTCATAGCCCTGTCAAAAAATCAAGTTTCTGACTCAATGTCATAAAAACCTTTCAGTGTGTTGTTACATCAAAACCTATAGGACACTTCCTGTTGAACAAAAATCATGCTGTGGATTTTGTGAATTTAAATAAAATAAAATCAATTATGGATCGAATTGTTGCTTGACAAACTTAACTTTGCGGTTACTTCATTCAGTGTACATGAAATAATCCGGAAAAAGTTCATCAAGTGAAACTGAATTTTAACGTAATAGAAACCGCCAGTCTGACAAGCATAACGTTCGTGACTTGCACGTCCGAAATACTTCCCTGTATATTTTGAATGACTGATGCCATTAGGGATTTATTGCCGAAAACTTTATCAAATGGACACAATAAAAATAAAGTTTTAATGTTATTAGTTAGTATAGCAGTTATAATAAATTCATGAATCTATTTAATATTTTAAATGGGAAGTATATAACTCTGTCTATATGTTATTCCCGGATATAAGCTATCACTGTACCAAGTTTCATTAAAATCCGTTCAGCCGTTACAGCGTGAAAGAGTAACAAACATCCAAACATCCTTACAAACTTTCGTCTTTATAATATTAGTAGGATAGAATTGGCTTCTTATATGGGGAGGAGAAAACCCCAGTTTGGGATTATATACGAGTGTACTAGGTATATTTATTTTAAAAAAATTTACTTACCGAGTAAAGCCTGCATTTGGTCTTCAATATTTGATCTGTAAATAAAAGAAAATAATGAATTATTATATTAAATACACAGAAAAAACTATATCTTATCTTAGTAGGGGACCAGGAAGACGTAGTCCAGCTAGAGCACCCGTCCGAATAGCACCTGCGTGAATAGCACCTGCGCGAATAGCACCTGCGCGAATAACACTTTGCCTAGTCCATGTAGGGCACCGATCAATATTTTAATGCCCTACAGGATAAGTTGTGCCAAACCAACAACGGCGCCTCAATCCGATTTTTGATGGCCTTAGAATAGAAATTCTTATCTTTGACGTATGCAGGTTTCCCCACGACGTTTTCCTTCATCAAAAACCTGTGGTATTATAATAAACCGTACACAATTGGTGCGCCCGAAGGTTCGAACCCACGACCGCATGAACGCGAGGCGAGTACAACCAGCTAGGCTACCAAGCCTGTTGGCGACTGTGGGTTTGCGCGCATAGTTTATTTTAATAAAACCAATCCATCATCCATCCACAGCCTATTAATCTCCCCACTGCTGGGGCTCAGGCCTACCCTCTCAACGAGGGTGTTCGGGCTATAGTCCACCACGCTAGCCCAGTGCGGGTTGGTAGACTTCACATGCGCCTAAGAATTTCTTCTTCGGCGTATGCAGGTTTCCTCACGATGTTTTCCTTCACCGTTTGAGAGCAGTCAGTAAATGTACTTAAGTTTCGAGAAAAACCCATTGGTACATGACCCAACCGGAGATCGAACTCCGGACCTTTCGATATGATAGGCCGCGTCTTATCCCCAGGGCCACTGACGCTCTCAACCAGTACACTGGAAAACCACTAGCTAAAATTCAAATATACAACTGCATAAACTAGTTTCATTGCATAAATTCTACTTTTTACAACAACAACGCACTAAGTAATGTTTCATGTTATGCATTAGCTACTAGACGTACGTGCATTTTACAGTTATACGGTCATTTGCTAGAGAATAATGACTTTTTTTATATTTTATTAGAGATTATTTAGAATCTCTAACGAGACGGGTATGGGTAGTAAAAGTGTACACTGGGACAATAAAGTGAAGTCCAGTACAGGGAATTCTCTTAGGTATTATTTTTATACAGGGTGATTGGGCGGTGGGTACATAGCGGTAAGGCGAAGCCAGTACATACCATTCAGAACCATTTGAGCTATGGTTGACTTAGACAAAGTTTGGCTATTTTTTAAACTTAGCAAATTTTCATGAACTTTATGTCTGTACAAAAAAATTCTAATGACACAGATGCTTAGAACATGTTTTATTAGATTACTTACACATTCCTTTAATTATATAAGTTAAAGTAGAATTTAGTTATGATGTTTTTGGCCAGTAATAAACAGTAAAATCTAGGGTTCTTTTAGTCAAAAACAATAAAATCCTGGTAAAAAAACATGCCTGACTTCGCCTAAGGCAACCATTGCTCAAATTAAGCTTCGCCTTACAGCTGTGCACCCATCTCCCAATCACCCTGTATATTAGACACGGGTCTTACACGAGAAAACTTTTTCTACCTTTGCTTGACGTTTCAGCCAGGTTCCTCTGGCAGTGATGACGAGCTGAGGATACTTAACTAATACTGAGAAAACTTATTTCTGATAGATATAGAATCCCTTCTGACGAATAGTGAGACTCTGTGGAATAGTACCAGAAATGCAAATTACCTTTACGCGGTTGACCAGATGTGCATTTCGCAAATTACCAGATACGCAGATGACCAGATACGCGTATGACCAGATTTTGTTTCACAAATTACCAGATACGCATTATGACCAGATTTTATTTCGCAATTTACCAGATACGCATATGACCAGATTTTATTTCGCAAATTACCAGATACGCATATGACCAGATTTTATTTCGCAAATTACCAGATACGCATATGACCAGATTTTGTTTCGCAAACTACCAGATACCTACTATCGAAGAAGACTTTACGTTATTTGACTGTCACACCGATTATTTTCTAGCTATTGGCAGTGTGTTACACGACTTTTAAATTCATGTTACAGATCGGTGTGACACACATCCAACCAGTGTTACTTTCAAAGGAAAGGGGCATAAATTCTACTTTGAACGAAACATAAACGACACTCGTGCCCACAGTTAAATGCATGTTTGTATTGAAACTGTCAATATTATATTTGTGTATTTCTGTTTGTTGACAAAATATTTGCTCCGCTGCAACTTATTGACGAATGTTTTTGGACAAATATTGGCTGTGGCGTTGTATTTGTATTTTGGCGACCGGTGACTGGGTTCTGGTTAATATTTATTTTTTGGAAATTTTGACGTGAATTCGATGAACGTCTGCCAGCCAGCGGGCATTCCATGAAAGTTATGTAGGTAACGAAAAACATGTAGGTACTTTTGAAAGCTTCATACTTCTAAAGTTTATAAGTCACAAAAAGCAAACTTAGTAACTTAAATCGTAAATTTTCCGTGTAGATAACTAGTTACCTACGTTGACTGGAGAGTTCCTTATACGTAGATAACCAAGGAGTAAATCTTTTTACTTTCTCGACCGTAGTAATAGGTACTAGGGGTAAAAAAGGGAAAAACCAAGTAGCTCAATTCCGTCCATCCGTGCATCCGTCACGCTTGGCTCTGGTTTTCATAGCAGACCTAACAGGTAACTAGTTACCTACACGAAAAGTTGACTGCAGCTAGGTAACTGGTTATCTAAATAGTTATGTATCTGGAACGAAAACTTACATGTTCAAAACATGGAAAAAATGTCATGTAGATAACTGGGTTCCACAACTTGGTTATCTACGTGGAATAAACATCGCCGAGTCCAGGTAACTTACATTTCCCTCCGAATAATACCCAAAGACACATATATTCACTAAACCTTTCATATAATATGAAAGCGTCGGAAATGTCTTTCACTCGTTTTGAATGGCACCCTGCAAAAGGGATCGCGGTATAAGGACTAGTGTACATGGAGGGCGGTTTATTTTTTTAGTCTAAAATTCAAATCTATGTATGAGCATCTTTTATACATATTTTTTATGTTTTTGTATGTTTTGACGACCTGAAGGTGGGCGGGAGTAGTATAGAGAGTTTTGGTTTGGAACTAAACAATTAACATACATGTTTGGAAATTTGAACATTTATTTTAACAACTTTTCTTCGAGATAAATCGAAAATGTTGTACTGATCAAATATATGCGAGCAGCGGCCGGCAAAGTTGTATGAAAATCCATATCTGTCGTGTTTAGCGGCCAAATAATTTAAAATCTAACGATCTTTTTATTTCGAAACTATAGGCAACCAAGGAGGTAACTTCATCAAAAGGTTTATATATCTTAGTTAAGTGGACGCGTTAGGCAAATGGACAAATTTTGTGAACTGTGGCTTATATTTAATATTACGTCTGACAGTTTCTCTCTGAAGTATTACAAGTCGCACGTGTAACTTGGCCTTATAAGGTGGGTGTACGATACGGCATACTGCGCGGAGGCAATATCTGTGAGTGCCTCTCACACCGCCCTTATCATGAAATAGAACTCTGCTCTGTGACACTGCTTACGAAATTGAATTCCCGTTCTAAAGTATTTTGTCAAGAGTCAAAATATTTTTTGCGAGTACACTGTGTACCTTCCGACGCATATACCAGAAACGCAAGTTACCTTTTACGCTGTTGACCAGATGTGCATTTCGCAAATTAGCAGATACGCAGATGACCAGATACGAGTATGGCCAGATTTTGTTTCGCAAATTACCAGATACGCATACGACCAGATTTTGTTTCGCAAATTACCAGAAACCTACTACGTAGGTCATGAATACCGGTATCTCTAAATACCGGTATATCGGACCGATTATACCATATTTCAATATCGAAATTAACCACGTGCATTTTTATCTACCATCGCTTCCTAGGTGTTAGCGATGAGAAGAAGCGGCGCAACAAACTTCCGCAACACATCTTTTAACAGCCAACTTAATTAAACTAAATAAATTGGTCTTATTATTCTTATTTTAGTTTCACGTAAAACTTCCGCCGCTATACCGGGTGCAGCCTACCTCATTTTTCAAATTGTAATGCTTTGTTTAGACAGACTTCTCTAAGAGGAATTAAATGGATCTTTGAGTGAAAGAAAAATAAGGTTGTCTAGAAGAAATCGCTCTTAGCGATAAGACCGCCTAGATGTACATTATTGTATCTGTTTTTTCCTTTTGTCTGTAATTTTTAAATGTGCAATAAAGTTTAGGTGTTGAATTAAATTGAAAATAAATCAAATATACTTTATTGAGCACCAAATTATAACAAAAGTTTACACTACGATAATTTACTAAACTGTGTATAATCAAAAGGCGGCCTTATCGCTTTCAGCGATTTCTTCCAGGCAAGCTTAGGGTGGTGTTGAAATCTTCAAGGAGTGTAGGTGTTGGGTGAAGACATTTATAAAATAATAGTCAAAAGAAATGGAAAATTTAATATTTATCCCAGAAAGAAGCAAACATTCCATCTTTTATCAAGTAAAACCACGTCTTGCACATATAAGAGATATAGTCCAGGAGCACGAACACAATAATGCATACAAGTGCAGAGAGCGGGATGTGGGTAAGCAATAACCTAGAGTGCTTTACCCTTACACCGGGAGCTAACACGCGAATCCTTGTTTATGCAAGTACACTCAGAGGCAAAAAAGCCCGAATTACGGTGAATCCTAGGATTTACTAGTAACATCTAAAGATACCAACTGATGATCGTAAAAGGCAGAATTGTTCTTTAACATAAGGTTAGGTAAGATTGTTATTGTAAAATCCAGCGAGGCAATGCCGCCAGCCTCCTCGGGACTCTACCGAGCGGTGGCGGCGATTCGGCTCAATTTTTTTATCTTTGTTATTTTAGTTTTATTTCAGTCTATCATTATCTTTGTATATATTAATTTTATGATTTTTGATGTTATTATTTGATAGGTATGATAAATTAATATTATGTTTAGTTTAGTATTTACAGTTATGTAATATTAATTAAATCGTCTAATGAGAATAAAAAAAATTAAAGTATCTACCTATTAGCCAAAAATAATATAATTACTTATTACAGATGTATGTATAGATATTTTGTAAAATCAAAAAAATTGTTCAGATTTAGGATATGTTAGGTTTAAGTTTAGTTTGAGATAGGTTTGTCATGAGTCATGACTCTGCGCTCTGTAGTAAAACTTCAGATTTGCCGATAAAATTCCGAAATCAACTTCGAACTTTACCATCCTCACTTGGCGTATTAAAGTGTTCCTGTCCTTCCTGGAAAAATGTATGTATGATCTGGTGAAGGTCGCGGGACTCGGCTGGGTGAGGTTAGCGCGGGACCGGGCGTCGTGGAGATCCCTGGGGGAGGCCTTTGTCCAGCAGTGGACGTCTACAGGCTGATATGATGATGATTATGATGATCTTCCTGTAGATACTTTATTTAGTATCTATTGTCACGCTAATTTAAGGTTCTGAAATACGCATATTAATGTAGATTGTAACGAGGCGCTTTAAAATACCTCTCTCAATACAGGCATTTAGCCATAAAAAATTTAAGGTTTTATTTTATTTTATTTTATTTTATTTTATTTTATTTTATTTTATTTTATTTCATTTCATTTCATTTCATTTCATTTCATTTCATTTCATTTTATTTTATTTTATTTTATTTTATTTTATTTTATTTTATTTTATTTTATTTTATTTTATTTTATTTTATTTTATTTTATTTTATTTTATTTTATTTTATTTTATTTTATTTTTTATTTATTTAAAAATATTTTTTTAATTTAAAAAATTAAATTTAAAAAATTATTTATTTAACATGTTTTTGCCTCTGACTGTACAAGCCATCTTTACACTTTGAACAGGGTGTTAAAGTTCTACCATATATAATTGCAATACGGGTTTGCTCAATGATTTTGCCAGTGTGCAATAAAAATGTAGTTACTTAGGTCAAACTTGACTAGTTTTTCATACTGGTGTACTTGGATAGAAAAATCTGTCGGAGGCCGTGTTGTTTTAAGGTTTGTTATAGGCATATAAAATAACTAACTTACTAAAATAATGCCCTGCCTGACTACCTTTATTTTATGAGTGTTTTATATATTTATCTCGGATTTTTTTCTTTTCTAACTTTGAAATTAAGATACCTTCCATACAAACTGAGAAACAAAAAAGAAATCAAGCACTGTGCCCACGATTTGGTCGGCAATTTGCATGGCATTTTTCACCTTAAATATTCTATTAAAGAGCTAAATGCCATACAGAATATTATGGATTTAGCGGCTTTTGATTCTATACGCCTTATATAAGACCTCGATTATATCTTTATTACAAAAGAGTGAATAGAAAGTGTGTTCAACTTACGTTCTGAAAACTTCCATGTTCGGTGTTCGTTTTTCTTTGAGTTTTAATAAAGTTGTACCTGTGGACAAAGACAAAAATATTTTTATTATTAAATAATTACATTAATTTTGTTAAATAAACTAGCTGGACAATAATTGTTTCTTGAATTTCAAATAGTTGTAAAACAAAATTTAATAAATTATAATTTCCAAATGACAAAAAAAAAATGGAGTTATTAGGTAGTATTAGGGGTCGCCCTTAAATCAGCAGATTTATTTTATACCTGTAAGTATAACGGTAAAAAACACTGTATTTATGTCTGTCACTTCTTACTTCTCGGCTTCTGGTAATAATCTATGTAATACATGTCGTATTCTTTATTATTTTCACAACATTATTTCACTAACAACTAATATACCAAGCCTAGTTTTCCTTATCAAATGTTTACTATCAAAACACATTTCTGCCGCAAAAAATATATAATTAAAATATATGATGTAGCTATGTTTATTCCCCTCTGCTTTCTTCGGCCAAATATTGCAATATTTACGCCGGCCAAATAAGTTGTAATACAAATATTTGCCATAACAGTGACTGTAATATCGCGTAGTGTAATTCTGTTGATGCCGATGTATTAGCTGCCAATAATTAAGAAACCTTTTAGAGAAAGTATCCTAATTATTTCATGTTAGCAAATTGCTAATTTTACTAAAAGAAAACATTCCTTTGTTTTCAAGAATAAGAAGAATTGCAATCTCAGATTTTTGAAAAATCATATCAAATAACCTGGAATCGAATCCTGGCACCGATCGAAAAAGTCAATCCTAAGAATTGAAGAAGTTAAATTTTACAATAACAAAACAATTAAAGACTTGATTTTGAGGCTCCGACCGTGTTTGTAGCCAAGTTTTGTAACTGTAGCTGGTTACAAAAGTCGGTTACGACCACGACCGGAGCCGTTTAGGCGTGCTGTTGCGCGCCATCTACGAGGCAAGTAACTAGATATTGTTTTGTCATAGTGTTGAACTGTATCATTGACATTCCATTCATTCTCATTCTTTCGATCTATCAGTTCGTTCAATAAGTACATTTACTAACTGTCAATTCAGAGGAAAAAACGGTTGCTTTTTTATTTGTCTCCGCGTCCAACACGTGCCATAACTACGAACTAAGAAAAAATTTGGATCCGAAAACGAACACATTATAAATTCTTCAATCGAAACTATTTACAAGGAAAGAAAATCTTCGTTTGTGGTTGGATACAAAACTCGGTTACAAACACGGCCGGAGCCAATTTTGAATTTTGTGCCAAATGCCATTGAGATGCAGGTATCGCTTCCGCGAGGTTCTAAAGTGACATTTAGACCTTTAGTGCCAAATCCAGTATCACTAACACGAATACTCGGCATAAGTTAAACTTTTTATTTCTCCTCGCGGGAACGTCTTTGATCCTTGTTTATATGAGAGTATTTTTTACATAAAAACGAGGCATAATTTCCAAGCTGTAAACATACTTTACTTTCACTGAGATTTAGTACCTATACATTTTTTTTTACTTTCGAGCACAACACTTCAGGTTTAACTGGAATCCTAGGATCTTGTACGGTTGACCGCACATATATGGTAACAAAACCTGTACAACCGGTCTCTCGTGGTATTGTATACTTCTCAACTAGTTGAGAAGTATGTACATCTATGATGGTTGGTTACAGTAACATTATACAACGAGTACTCACAAAACAGTAGAAAATGTGGGAGAACCTACAGCCCGCGGCCGCCAGCGTGTCGCGCGCTCTCGGCTTTTCATATGTCACTCGGAAGCTTCACAGGATTTTAGCCTCTACTATTTCTGGGCAACATGTTACACTGGCCTCATTTGGAAGCCGGCTAGCGTGAGCATTGGCGTAGCTAGGGAGTTTTTCCTAAGGGGGTGAGGTGGCCGGTCAGCTAATCAGCCATCGCAAAGTTTCAATTTCGGTAATCAGATTAGAGATCGACCACCTAAGTTTTTAGTGGAACTGACAAATTTTAGAAATAACAAAGAATACAGTTATATGTTTCCTTATTACTGTCGATTTTTCTTGGGTTGGCAATGAGTTTTGTAAGGTGGGCGGTGGCCCACCCTTGCTACGTCCATAAGCGTAAGGAGTCAGGAAGATATAGCCCGACGAAGGCATAAATGTAGTTGTCGTGCACCAGAAAGGGGAGAAAGGATGGTCAATGTACCAGGGAAAGAATATAGAACTAGTCAGCTCAAGATGATGGACTGTGAAGAAGGCTATGCTCGGGGTTTCATCAAAGGTTGTGATCCGTAATGAGGGGATCCGGCAAAGAATGTCTGAATGAATATCAGCGGCATAGCTGAAAGGGTTAGCAGGCTGAAGTTGAGCAGTAAATAGGTGGCATACTATCGCAGAACCGACGGCCGTTGGTGCAGACGAGTTCTGGAGTGGAGACCGCGGACCCACGCCCCTCCGCCAAGTATACCGATGACCTAATCAATGTGGCCGGATGCGGAGCTGATGGATACTGTCGTTCATTAGGAAAGGCTTATATTCAGCAGTGGACTTCGAAGCGCTGATGTGATGATGATGACTCAGGAAAGAGTCAAAGTCTCTCGACAATGTCAAAATGACATTGACGTCGACTAGCCATGGGTGGTGGAATGGGATAACTCGTTTGCTATTTTGTCTATGGAGAGGCAAAATCCACTTAGGCCAGGCAATGGTCAATGTAATTTATTGTGAGCCTTGTCAGCCGCAGTTAATGACAAACATTTTATTTTTCCTTCCGAGTTTCAACCCGGTTATCGTCAACAGCCTATTAACATGTCCCCACTACTGGGACTCAGGCCTACCCTCACAACGAGGGCGTTCGGGCTATAGTTCACCACGCTTACCCAGTGCGGGTCGGTGGACTTCACATGCGCCTAAGAATTTCTTTTTCGACGTGTGCAGGTTTCCTCACGATGTTTTCCTTCCTCCTCCCCAGGATTGTTTTCCACCGATTGAGAGCAGTCATCAGTAAATGTACTTAAGTTTCGAGAAAAAACCCATTGGTACATGGCCCAGACGGGGATCGAACTTCGGACCTTCCGATATGATAGGCCGCGTCTGATCCCCGACGCCACTGACGCTTTCCCAGAACCCGGTTAGACCCCGTCAAATTAACACTGACAAGGCCCCTCTACCCCGACGAGAACCTTTGGAGGTATAGTTTCCAAAAGACTTATTCCAATCCCCAACGGACTTTCACCTTTCCTCTCTCGCACTCACATCTCTGCTTATTTATTCAGCATTCTCTTTTGTATCGACAAATGTACAAATAAATAAAAGAGCCAATATTTCCGTCTGTCGCTCCGGTAATCCCGCCTCGTGGTTGTCGTGACGTGCTCGCCGTGACGAGGGTCTTCTGCCAGTTTGTTTGTCATTATGGAGGAAATTATATCGTATACGTAATATCCGCTATGGTTAATGGAATTCAATACTCGCCGTGACAGTTTGTCAATTGTTTGACGGCAAATAAGACTCGGCTGAATAGGCTGGATACGGGCTGAATAGGTTGTTTTATTTATCGCTCAGCATTTATCAAGGGCACATCGCACGTAGAACTGACGGCCGTTGGGGCAGAAAGGTTCTCGAGTGGCGACCACGTATCGGAAGACGCAGTGTAGGCCTCCCACAAGGTGGACCGACGATCTGGTGAAGGTCGCGGGACCCAGCTGGATGAGGTTAGCGCGGGACCGGTCGTCGTGGAGATCCTTGGGGGAGGCCTTTGTCCAGCAGTGGACGGCTGCAGGCTGATATGATGATGATGATTTATTGAGGGCTGTGAAGTTCTAAAAAACAAATAAACCTTATTAACTTACACATGAGAATCTCAAAAAATAATAACTTTTGAGTCCCGACTCAAACTAATTGAATTAAGCTTGTAAATGGCGTAACATGCACGGGAACATGTAACATATTTTAAAAAGATGATACGAATATTCCAGGACGTACGTACCATTAATTAATGTAAAATTAATTATGTAATGGAATTTATGAAACTTTCGCAAATGAAACATGAAACATACATTTTGGTATTGCATTACATTAATTAGTACATGACGGATGTAATTTAATAGTGCTATATTCCACCACGCTAGCCCAGTGCAGGTAGACTTCACTGAGCCCAAGAATTCCTTCTTCGGCGTATGCAGGTTTCTTCACGATGTTTCACTTCAACCTTTTTCAGCAGTCAGTAAATGTCGTACTTAAGTTTCGAGCAAAAAAACTCAACTTCCAAAAAAACACAGGAACCAAATTACCTTTTTGAACCCATCTCGAAAAATAGTCAAGGTTGACTTTTCCCTAATAATATTTCTAAGAAATGTCAGTATATAGTACACAGGAACCAAATTACCTTTTTGAATCCATCTCGAGAAATAGTCAAGGCTGACTTTTCCCTAATAATATTTCTAAGAAATGTCAGTATAGTACACAGGAACCAAATTACCTTTTTCTACTCACCTCAAAAAATAGTCAAGGTTGACTTTTCCCTAATAATGTTTCTAAGAAATGTCAGTATAGTACACAGGAACCAAATTACCTTTTTGAATCCATCTCGAGAAATAGTCAAGGTTGACTTTTCCCTAATAATATTTCTAAGAAATGTCAGTATTTTAATCAACATTCGCTGACAATATCAGGCGTTTTATAAAGCATCGGGAGTGGCCATCAAAAATCCAATCTGGGCGCGTAGCACTTTGTAGACTCAGCGTAGCGTTTTCGTAGACTTGACGTAGCACTTCGTAGCTCGTATATCACACAGATACGAAACCAAAGCTTGCGAAAATGTGGGTGAATAATAATTATAGTCTAGTCTAATAAAATTTAAGATTGGGCAAGCGTAGTGTGGGACGCCCCCCGGCGTATGGAGCGACAGCCTGCGTAAGGCGGCTGGCAGTGACTGGATGCGGAGAACCGAGGATCGGGTTCAGTGACGCGCCTTGGGGGAGGCCTATGTCCAGCAGTGGACTAGTGCAGGCAGATAATGATGAAAATTTAAAATGTTTCTCAAAGAAATTGCCCTAAATACCTGTCAAAATTATGAACAAAATATAATTTCTTAGAAGTGCTTACCACAATAATTCTACAACACAATAAAGGAATTTCTAGTTGATTTATTATGAAATTAGTTTGTTACGTCACCTCTATTACGTAACTGCCAAAGTTTGTGTTGGTAATTTTGTATTCCTTGTATTTTACTAACAACATGGGGATTTTAATGTGATTAAACAAATTTTAATTAAATTATAGAGAGCGTCAGTGGCGTCGGGGATAAGACACGGCCTATCATATCAAAAGCTCCGAAGTTCGATCCCCGGCCAGGCCATGTACCAATGGGTTTTTTCTCGAAACTTAAGTACTTCTCTGACTGCTCTCAAACGGTGAAGGAAAACATCGTGACGAAACCTGCATACGCCGAAGAAGAAATTTTTAGGCGCATGTGAAGTCCACCGACCGCACTGGGCTAGCGTGGTGGGCTATAGCCCGAACGCCCTCGTCGAGAGGGTCGGCCTGAGCCCCAGCAGTGGGGACATGTTAATAGGCTGTTGATGATGATGATTGTACTGCTTCTGGTACCAATAATAAGCAGAGGTCGGCGCGCGGTGTGCTGTTTTCAGTTTTTGTATAACATGGACATACCATATCATTCAATGATAAATGCCCCATGTGCAATTATAATAAACTAAAGAAATGATTTTATTTAGGCTGCCTTTCTGCTAGTTTTACGTCGCCATCAAAACAAATGAATTTTATTAGAACCTATGGAATGTGATTAATGGATATTAAACTCAAGGCGAAACTCATAAAAAATTGAAAATATAGAAGAAAAAAAGTTAATTATTACAATAGCACAGAAAATTTACAATAAAATTTTTTTTCAGTTATGTCTTCTTTTAATATTTCTATAAGGATCTTATCCATATTAATATCTACAAGACACAACTACATGACATTAATGACTTAAAAACAGCACACCCCCGCCGATAATAATGAGATAATAAGAGACATAACGGACACTTAACGCTGATTTAATTACGCTTCCAGTATCCGCGGTAGTTTGCCCGATTAGTCTGCGTCCCGCGCGCCGCAATTATTCTTGAAAACCTAAAGTTCATTAGCAGATTGGGAGGCGCCCGCATAAATATATGGGGGCCGTTCTAATACATTACGCGGCAGACGCTACACGTGAATTATGGATTAACCGGTGGTGCAAGTCAGAAGAGAGAGGAGTTTTGAATGGTTAGTCCATCTAGTTCTACGATACGACTACATTTATAGTACATTACGGCCGCGGCCCGCAACAGAGGCATTGATGGATGAACGTGTGCATGTGGGCCGAGGCGGTAGCCGAGGCACACATACGTGAGTCTATCAATGCCTGTTGTGGCCATGACTTGTATAGTAGTTTTCTCAAAAAAATGCGCGGAAATTTTAACTATTACCTATGTACACCATTTTATTTCATACATATACATTCCAAAATCAATGACGAACAACAATAAATTTCCACGCGCCAAAATGTTCATTTGTTTTTTTACACTAAACTGCTTGCAATTTGCAAGGCAATTTAAATTAAAAAAAAATACTGTTGTTAATTTACCTCCGTGGTTGCCATGGTCACATGACATGTAAAAATTAATATGGTCATTATTTGACCACTAGGCACTACATATATGGATTTTCATTCAAATTATTTGCGCGTCTGCGCTTTTTTTGTTGTTGACATTTTCTGACTTGAACCGTTTCCAAGTAGCTGATTTGTACGAGAACTGACTTTTACATGCAATACGGCTGGATTTACTGTGAATAAAACAACTGGAAGCGTTCTGCTTTATCGATAGTGAGCGCGGAGAGAGCTAATAAATAATTATTTGGTGGTTATTCCAGACTTCCAGTTCCCTAAGTGATATTGAACATTGACGGCATAGTAAAGTTGACGAGAGAAACCAAGAAGATAAGAATCACTTTTGTCGCGCGCGCGCTCACTATGGAGAAAGCATCTTGCATATTTAGTATGGGAAACGAGCAAAAAGCGTGTGTCAATTACAGGGGGGGTGCGGACAAACGAAGCGGAGTAGCGGGAGGAGGTTGCTAATACAAATTTATACGGAGTTTGAAAATGAGATTGTGTGAGTGAGTTACAATATTGTAAACAATTTCACACGATTTTGACACCCCTAAAATGCTTTTGTTACTGATCCAAAACGAACTCTATCTAGACTTCACGTAAGTCTAGTATTTGATCTTGTTTTTTGGGTCGCAAGACCCGTTTTAACAGTCTGAGGGCTATGGGAGTGGCGAAATTTTTTGATTCAAGAGAGAAACTAACAGGAGGGAACCTTTTCTTGTTAGTTTTGCTTGTCAGTGTAGCATAACTTAACTATCTATATCTCTATATAGGTATTTTTGAAAGTGAAGTTAGTAAATAAATAGCGCTTAAATGGAGGCATCACAGACATACGCGCAAAGAAGGACCAGATGGTTCGACATTCGTATCCGGCTACCAATCGGGATTCTTAATACCCGCATGGAAGCTGGCTCCGAAACTGTCAAACGAAGTTTTATTTCGTATCCGGCTACTAAACGAGATTTTTACTTCCCGTTTGGAAGCATGACCCGAATTTTGGCTACGAAGCGGTCCGAACGGGAAAAATAATTCGTGGCGAGGGTTTGTGGAGCCTTATGTCGCGGACTTAGGCCTACACCAAACGTATGAGCTGCGGACATAGGCTTTCACCAAATAAAGACCAACTATGACAATAAAAATAACTCTCCTGCTTTCTCCTACCAAGGAATTTGCTAATCATAGTCAAAGTCGAAGTATTTTATTGCTTAAATATGAGTAGAACATCGTGAGGTAACCTGCATACGCCGTAGAAGAAATTCTTAGGCGCATGTGAAGTTCACCAACCCGCACTGGGCTAGCGTGGTGGACTATAGCCCGAACGCCCTCGTTGAGAGGGTAGGCCTGAGCCCCAGCAGTGGGGACATGTTAATAGGCTGTTGATGATGATGATGATGAGTACACTGGGTACATTATACACGTCAATTATCTATCAGTTTCCTAGGTGTTAGTTTGCGCTCAGAAGAAGCAATTGAATTGCTTTGCAGAAATTGACACTTTCATGCTTTAAAGTTATTTATTTTCCTTTCCCTTTCTATTCTTTTAAGTAACCTATTTAGCTCGAATCGTCAAAGTATAAACTTGTTATTGTATTGTATACAAGAAATGACATCTAATGCAGATAGACACCATCAATAGAGAATGCCAAAATAATTTCGCCGCGAACAAAACCCTCTCGACTCAAAATTACCAAGAACACAACTTTCTTTACAAACACAACAAACTGGAAACAGGCGAAATTCAACTCAAAGATTTATTGTTTAGCAAGTTGATAATGGCCAAATTCGGGTAAACAAGCCCAGTGATAAACAGATTGGGAACAAAAGCCAAGTTTTGGTGGAGTTGCCGCCTTGACAGATGAATGTGGGACGAGAAGAGGGATGCATGGTTGAAATGATAAACAAAGTTAAATAAATAGACAATACAAAAAAAACAGACAAGTGGGACTAGTGGGAGTAGGACTCGCGCCCTGAGGGTTTTGGCACTTAATTTTTTAAGTTTTCGAAAATCGTTAACAGTAGTACATTTTAGACTTTCGCGCTTTGTATTCATAATTATATAATTATTTACGGGTCTTACACACGAAATAGTTTTATTTTCCTTGCCCGACGTTTCGACCAGGCCGTACACTGGCCGTACACTGGCCGTACACTGGCCGTGGTCACGAGCTGACTGGAGAGGCCAGCTGTCATTGTTGATCGCTGTGAGTAGTTTCTGAAACTACCCTCTGCTGATCTTGTATTATTGGAAAGTCCCGGCACACAACACTCACGGTATCCGCGGGTGTATTCGACGATAAGTCACGAGATTTAAGTTTATCGATCACTGGATTCCACGACGGTGACAATTTAAAACCATCTTCCCTATTAAAATTTTTGAATTTCTTGATTTCAATAGCTTCTCGTTAACAGTAGTAGTAATAAATGAGTTCTGGAGTGGAGACCGCGGACGGGTACGCGCAGCGAGGACGCCCCTCCGCCGGGTGGACCGACGACCTAAAGCAGAACACAGACAGGGCGGCGGCGGTGCGAAAGCATCGCGGTATTTTTTTGTAATGTTAGAAATAGTATGAAGCCTTTTACATCAAAGCGGCGCGGCGGTGGTGCGACGGCGAAAGCGACAAAACCGCGCGCACAGATTTGACGTTTCGATTTGACAGATTAGCGCAGACAGGCGTTGCGGAGCGGCGGCGGCGCGTTGTATTCCTTTGTAGTGTATGAGAACCCCTACACAGAGCAGCGGCGGCGCGGCGCGGTGCGGAGCGTTCTTCATACAAACCGCCGCCGCTAGCGGTATTCCTGTCTGAAGGGCTCCGCTTTTTATTCGCTTTCCGCAGATTCGCCGCCGCAATGCTTTCGCAACGCCGCCGCGCTGCCTGTGTTACGCTTAAAGAAGGTGGCCGGAAGCGGCTGGATGCGGAGAGCGGATGACCGGGTGTGGTGGCGTTCGTTGGGGAAGGCCTATGTCCAGCATTGGACGATAAAGGCTGACATGATGATGATGAATCGTGTTATGAAGTGAAATGTACGGTACTTTCAAACAATCAAACTGTTTATCTTTACCCTAAAAGAATCTCCTTAACCATTAAGAAACATTGTTTAAGATTTCCCCTTGCGTCCCGGCAACAAATCTTTTGTTCCACAAGTTTTTTTCCCTGGGGAAAGTTGACTTCCAACAAACATTTTTTCATGATTTCCTGAGCGTGAAAGAATGTAATAAATTTCATGTTTATAAGGAAAAGTTTTGTGCTTTGTCAATGAATAAAGTTTGCTTTTACCTGTTTTTGTTGTTTAGCGTTTTGGCAGATGGGATGCTGCCATTTTATAGCTGCCGATTGATGTAATGCATACGTGTTTTCAACGGTTTCGTTCAGTTGAGAAAAAACTAGTGTAGATTTTTTGTGATACAAAAAATTCAATCTAGTTACAATATCATTAGTAGCATAGAAACAGAGAGCAAACAGATGATACAGAAAATCTTACAAAAAACAAAATATAAATATATTAACGACCAGAGGGCTGGGTATTACCTCGCTCAGAGGATCAGCCTCACAATCCAGCGGGGTAATGCCGCCAGCCTTCTGGGCACGCTCCCAGCGGTGGGGAGCCTCGAGGGTTTTTTTTATTTATAATTTATTTTTAAGTTTAGTTTTAGTTTTATATAATAAGTTTTTATTGTTATCCCATAAATAAATAAAAAACAAAATTATTCTAGATTCGCAAAATCGTTTACAGAACAAATGAATATGAATAAAAAGGAAATGGAAATGGAAAAGGAAGGAAATAAAGGTTTCTTTTAGAAGAAATTTGGCATCTTTAATATTATAATTATTTCGTGTTCTTTTATTTATTAAGTAAAGAAAAACCGCATTCAAAGATTTTTTAAAAATCATCTGCCTGCCAGGAATCGAAGCGGATTTTGTAAAAATCACAGCCTGTATTTCGGAGAAACCACTAGTGGTGCAAAATTTCCTTTTTAGACAACTTGCTACTAGATATTTAGTTTTTTGCACGTTGGAATCTGATTTTTTGGCGTAGGCACTGATAAACTCCTCTACCAAAACTTTGTCTGGAAGAAATCGCTTTTAACGATAAGACCGCCTAGCTGTATTCCTATTCATATTCATTTATTCGTACTAAACATACTCGTCAATACTTCATATACAAACATTCGTAATAAAATTAAATTAAAATATATTCTTACAATGTCAAAATAATAGAAAATAGAGATGTCAGAAAATGATAATTTTACATCAATGTCAAATAAAATTATAATTTAAAAATACTGATATTAATAATATTGCGAAATTAAAATACTTAATTGCTGTACATTAATTGTACCTGTTTTTATATTTTTATCTGTAATTTTTAAATGTGCAATAAAGTGTATTGAATTCAATTGAATTGAATAAACATTTATTTTTAAGGCAGTTCGACATGGAGAAATTCCAAGGCCAACTACAACCTAAGGCCCATCGCTAACTACAACCTCATTAACTACAAAGCTAATTCACATACGGGACTGCATTTATTATACATGAATGCTTACACGGTCTCATTTCGTATGCCGTCAGTGCCAGAGCGGCGTTGGAGAGCGAACGTAACGTTGCATATTTATGAAGACCGCTGTCCAATCTTGTAATGTACCTAGGTACTAAATATGAGGAGTCAGAATAGAGTGCGAGGTCTTAGGGAGAGTTCATGAGGTCATAGGTCCCCGTTACAATACCACCGTGTATGTATTTATCAGGTATGTTTATCAGGTGTGCGGCGTTACCTTGGCCGACCGGATACGCAACGAAGAGATACGCAGTATGGCTGGTCGAATGAAAGTGTCATCATTAAGATGAAAAAAGGTATGCTCCGTTGGTTCGGACACGTTGAGCGAATGAGTGATGAACGAATGACGACGCAAATACATCGAGCGAATGTGATTGGTAATAGGAGCCGGGGACGACCTAGACTGACATACGAGGATCAGATAGAGCGGGTGCTCACAGACGGACACGTAATGAGCACTCGCGTCCCACGGCGAGCGTGTAGGAAGAGAATGACGAGAATGAGCGAAGCGAAAGAGGTGTGTCAGGATCGCGATACTTGGTGAAACAGCGCCATCTATGTATCATCATCAACAGCCTATTAATCTCCCCACTGCTGGGGCTCAGGCCTACCCTCTCAACGAGGGCGTGCGGGCTATAGTCCACCACGCTAGCCCAGTGCGGGTTGGTGGACTTCACATGCGCCTAAAAATTTCTTCTTCGGCGTATGCAGGTTTCCTCACGATGTTTACCTTCACCGTTTGAGAGCAGTCAGTAAATGTACTTAAGTTTCGAGAAAAAACCCATTGGTACATGGCCCAGCTGGGGATCGAACTCCGGACCTTTCGATATGATAGGCCGCGTCTTATCCCCTACGCCACAGACGTCATCTATGTATGCGTTTTATTAAATTGTGAAATTTTTTAAAAAATGCGTATATGTTATTCCAGGATATAAGCTATCACTGTATGTACCAAGTTTCATTAAAATCTGTTCGGTAGCTTTTGCGTGAAAGAGTAACAAACATACATCCTCACACAAACGTTCGCCTTTATAATGTTAGTATGATTGTATAGGAAAGTCCTACCTACCTACGTAGTCAAATTGTGGAAGATTTTGTAAAATTATGTTCAAAACACACTCACCAAAACAAACCGTGCACAAATTTATACACTAAACCTTCTGGCAAGTTACGTAACAACTCCATGGCGGCAGCTGGAATTAGGCAAATGCAATCGGATTTAGCTGGCCAAATCTCTGGGCTGCAGCTGCACAGGTGCAGATATACAGGTTGTCCAAAGATTAACGCCAACCCATCAGGAGTTAATAGATTTAGATATATTTATTTCACAATACAAATATGTATGTATTTATGTATTTATTTAAAAGTATTTATGTATGTTTATCAGTTGTAGAGTTCCCATTTACAAGCTTCGGCTTAGTTTGGGACTAAACAGCCGTGTGTGAATTTGTCCAAACATTATTATTATTATTATACATAGTTTTATGTAGTAGGGACTTACATAAAAGGTGAATGTTTATGTGATCGTCAAAAAATAAAAACATTGTTACGAAATGTCACACAATGTCAATTTTACACAACTTCTGCAAGAAAGTTCATAACAATGTATATAAAAATGAGAAATAAATGTCAGATCGATCATGTTACACTTGAAACTCAGAACTTTACGTTCATATTCATTGACGGAGCTTATGAATGTCATGGTTAATTAAAACATCTGAACATGACATCAGTAAAAATTCGTCAGTTTTCAAGATATTATCCGCACTTTTAAGAAGTTCTACAAAGACACGACTTAAGGTACATTAGACCAGTTTTTCAACTGCCACTTATTTATACCAATTTCAATCTTTCATGATTCTAATTTCAGTCACGTATCATAATTTGTATCTATTTATCTATTTGTAGTGTATGTAGTTAATTATCATATATTACTCTTTTATATTATCATATTGTTTTAAATAAACTATACTATCTTTTTGCGCCTACCACTAATTTATCTGCATGGCCCAAAGGTCAGCTGGTAGAGAATGCCATTGGCATTAAGTTCGCCTTTTGTACAAATTAGTGCAATAAAGTTTTAAATAAATAAATAAATAAATTTTTTAAAGACATAAATTAAAAGAAAATTACCTCGTGCGAATGTCTTAAAAACTAACAACTTTTTACTGTCATCATCATCATCAGCCTGCACAAGTCCACTGCTGGACATAGGCCTGGTCTTTTTACGGAATCATAGATAGGTATTTAGATAGGTATTATAATTAGAAACGAGTTGTCCTTTTAAATTGGCGGGTTGGCGTTGAATTTTGGTACACCCTGTATACAACTACTATATTTCATGGTGTATACTTTGTGTAGGTATATGGCTTGGTGGTTGATTGCAGATTCTGATGTACATACGTACAGCTATCGTGAAATAGAATTAAATAATTATGATGCCCGGAACTTTTTATGGGTAGAGAGTACCTATAAATAATTATTTACTATAATATATATTTTTGTTCTTTTTAGAGTTTATGATCCAGCGGGAAGATTTTTTCCCGAGATAAGAAATAGTCTCTGTTCATTTTTATGACAAATTCGCGCGAAAGTCTAAAATGTACTGAAGGCTACATGTATGCAGGATTTCATGGAGATCGGTTGAATAGTCGAGGTGTGAAACAAAATTAAAGTTTTTCCCAAATTGTTCCATGCGGGCAAGTCTGCTCTCAAGAAGCGGCTATTTCATGATTAGTGTTGTTATGGTGGTATATTTTATGAATTAAACCTTTAATTACTGAAAACTGTTTTATTTTACTTTAATACAAAAAGTGCAAAACCGACATGAGAGCGAGAGTGAGAGAGCTACAATATGACATGAATGAAATAATAAAGAAAGAATGACAAACGATGAGTTTATGGTTTGCGTTCCAATTCATCAATTAGGTCAATTAAAGAAGTGGTTATTTTACTTTGTAATTGTGATTATAACCTACCGAAAGGGTTTAATGTTAGTTCTATCGAAGAAAAAAACCATTTTTTCTACAGTCTAGTACTCCTCTGGTACTTCCAAAGGTTCGCACCCACGACCTCACGAACGTGAGGCGAGTGCACAACCAACTAAGCTACCACGGCTCCTCTTACATAAATCGTCTGCACAAATTTTAGGTTCAAAATATTTTCATTAACAAGCTAGCTGTGTAGAGATTATGTAAAACTGAATAAATCCGGATTTATCCGGTGCAGGGCGGATTTCGACGGGCGGCCAATCAGCGGGCAGCTTAGTCTAGTTACCGGGGGAATAAGCTTTTAAATTTGCGTGTTTTCATAACAGTATTCTGTTTTTTTAAAACACCAACTTTATTATGAAGTTTTTTTAACTCGCTTCGTAAACTTTTCTTTCTTTGGTGTCGCTAAAAAGCTAACAATTCCGCAGTAGGTATTGTGGAAGGTAGTATCTATTGTGGAGAGCGTCAGTGGTGTCGGGGATAAGACGCGGCCTATCATATCGAAAGGTCCGAAGCTCGATCCCCGGCTGGGCAACGTACCGGTGGGTTTTTCTTGAAATTTATGTACATTTAGCGACTGCTCTCAAACGGTGAAAGGAAAAATCGTGAGGAAACCTGCATACGCCGAAGAAGAAATTCTTAGGCGCATGTGAAGTCCACCAACCCGCACTGGGCTAGCGTGGTGGACTATAGCCCAAACGCCCTCGTTGAGAGGGTGGGCCTGAGCCCCAGCAGTGGTGACATATTAAAAGGCTGATGATTTGACTTTGATCTATTGTGGAAGGTTATTTCACAGTCTACATTAACCATGGATATCATTTTTCGATTCAGGGATCCGTTTGCGAAATTTTAAGCTTTAGAGTGCTAAGTTATTGAATGGTTCATATTTCATGGTCGCGAGGTCTACTGTCCTCACAGAACCACTAATAATATACGGTTTCACAGGCCGCCAATTTCTATTTTAAAGGTCTGCTTCTCAACGCAATATATTTGTTTAAAATGAAAGTTTCCCAACTCTATTTTCCACTTGATCTCTCCTTGAGAGCGCTCCTAAATTTGCATTTTCCACGTCTCAAGCACTGAACTCATGGGGAACTGAATAAATCCAGTTTCATCCGGTTAGGGGCGGTCGTAGCCAACTTTCAAGCGACAGAAATACGGTCTATTTAGGTACGTACTCGAATACTGTCACTATAATTATTAGCGATGATCTTTATCGTGTTAGGCGAAGGTATCTCAACTGTACAGCCTTGTTATACATTTTACTTTCAATAAATGCTTCGCGGCAATAGATGCGACCTAGATATGAGTCTATAAAGCGGTCCCTAAACGATCATGCGGCATGACATGCGTTACGTTTACGTGAATTATCATGCTGCATGATGAACCGTCATGCTTGCTATCAATCACTTAGTCAATGAAGAATACGCGTGATTGTCAATCGACGGCCAGCACGTAGTTTGCATGTCATTCGCGTCAATCACTACAATTAAATTCAATTCAATTCATTTATTATAACAGCTTAATATTAACAGTAAACACACCAAACATACCAAGCTATAGTCAGATTACAAGCAATAATTTTACAATATTAAATGAATTACACATACAAAATTATTACACAGATTATAAAATTTACATAATTAAAAATAAATGTCATAATTAAAAATAAATGTCATGATAATAATTAAATGTCATTAGCGGACAACACACTACCTAGCGTCGGGTACCGTGCTCGGAAGCGCGACGGACTCGAGGTAGCGCCCAGCACATGCTAGGAGTTTAGGAGTTTAAACGTTCATGCATGAGCGACAGCACGTAACTGTCATGCCGCATGATCGTGTAGTGTAGTGACCGCTGAAGTTTTTATGTCTAATTATGTATTGATTCACTAGCTTTCCTGTTTGTTTATCTGTCTGTTTGGGAGGAATCTTACGATCGATATGTCGACCTTTGCACTTCCAGATTTCCGATCATGCTCTAATTTTTCAACCCGTTTTACTTTATATTAAATCTTTTTACCGAGAATCTTCGTAAGCTTTCTTACAATGTGATTCTTAAAATATCCGTACTTATGATTCAAGATATCCTCTGGTAGTTTGTTGTAGAAGCGTACCTTTACTTGTATAGTCGACCGCACGTCAGTGGAAACAGTTTGACCCTGAGCTGGCCTAGCCTATGGAGTTTCAATACTATGCGAGACCAGTTTATACTGGCTTTGTTTCCACTGACGTGCGGTCGACCGTACTTTGGCCCGTGAACGATTTATTGAATGAGAATTACATTAACACTTACCTTTTGGTATTAAATTTCTATGACTGTGTGACCTGAAACAAGAATAACGAAATATTTATTTCCTAAAAAAAAATATTACCATATTATTATCTATTAGCAACTGAAACGTACCTACAGAAAAATCACTCATTGATACTTGCAAAAAATGAAACATTATGCAAAAATAGTTATTTGTTATGCAAGGCTGCAAAGTTGGTTATTTTGTGCGAGTACTAGTATTGAAAACTGAGCAAAGCGAAGGGGCCTAGGACTCGCTTCGCTCGTGGTTCAAAGATAGAATTCTGAGCGTAGCGAGGGTTTCAAGGTACGAGACGCAAAATAACTTTGCTGCCGAGCGCAACACACAATTTTTCACCTCACTACAGCGAGGAAAATACTAAGTGAATTGATTCCTTTCGGCGGTTTAGAACCACAAATAAAAATAACCACAATTAGAATTGATAACTTCTTTAAATGTCCACCTTCTAGAAATTAGAAGAAAAGTTTTAACAAGTTTTTTCAAGGTGCAGTTTTCCACTTAGATTTCGAATGAGAAAGTATACCCTTCCGAGCTTGTGAGGTGAAAAATCATTTTCACGTCTGAGCGGTATATAGGTACCTACTATTTTATTTTTCGCTCAATTAAACATTTTTTTCACTCGCTTTTACAGGCATGTTGATTTTACAAAATGTATTTTGCATTATATTCTGCATGTATTATTTCAGAGAGAAATCATTTTAGGGTTCCATTTACCTACATGGAGACCATGTGGAATATATCATTTGTTGAAATGGTTTTGTCCTGCAGCTTTGTCCGCAGCTGTCTTATGTTCGAGCAGAGAGTCATCATCGCCTGCACTAGTCCACTGCTGGACATAGGCCTCCCCCAAGGCGCGCCACTGAATCATCGGTTCTCCGCATCCAGTCATTGTCGCGTCATTTAGCCGGGGGCGTCCCACACTACGCTTGAACCCGCATCACGCTAAAACTACTGGACCTATTTGAAATGGTTTTTTTGTTTAAAAGCATGTTGTCTGAATTAAAATCTGGTGTACTTGGATTTTTTAAATTCCAACCCTAAAGGGGTGAAAAAAGATGTTAAGGTTTGTATGGTAACAAAAATTTACAGATCTTTACATGCCGCAGACAACAGTTAGTCACATACCTATACGATACTTTAATGCGGACGAAGTCGCGGGGCATAAATAAAAAATAAAAATAGCCTTTATTATTTACAGTATACATTTTTGCATGCAATATATATTAATTTATATTTATTATTATTTTATTTTAGGTAAGTAGGTTATATATAGCATAGTATGTTACTTCCATGTAACTTGTTAACATAGGTAGGTATAATTTGCATTCATTATAAATATTTTATTTATTTATATTATTCTATTGTATTTCTATCTCCCTTATTCGGGCAAAGGCCTCCCGCAATTTCGCGGGGCATAAGCTAGTTTAAAATAAAACAAATAAAACCTTATCTAATGCTATTTTAAAATACTGTCCGTATATCTAAAGTCTTAGCAACTAGTGAGATGGAACTAAGACGGCATATGGATCACAGGAACGTAAGCCGATTGGGAAAAGTTGCAAACTCGACTCTGCAGCGTAATAGGATTTAGTTGTGTACCCAGACGATTCTTTTGTTGTTTCTTTCTTTAAAGAATAGAGGGTCATTCAGTCATAAAACTTATAAATGTTTAGTTTGTTGTGCACAATGGTCTTTAGGATAAATTGTGTTCGAGAACTGTGAGGTTGATTTTTGTGCAATTGAAATTATTATATAGAGGGCATAGAAACGCCACTTAATAAAGTTGGCTAGGCTGTATGCCTTAAAACTCATTGCCTCATCAAAATAATAAAAGTTATCTACCCATTTTTACTCTCTAACAAATTCGCCATCACGGCAAGCATACCGCTTCGAGATATTTCTCACTTTAGTACATTTTAGACTTTCGCGCTTTGTATTCATAATTATATAATTATTTACGGGTCTTACACACGAATAAAAACAAGGTAAATAAAACTTATTCGTGTGTAAAACCCTTAAATAATTATATAATTATTTCTCACTTTATTTATTCTTAATAGCTTTACTACACGTAAAACCACATACATTTACTCACCTTTCACACATACACTTTATATGTCAATTAAATCATCCAAAGTGATCTGTGATACGATTCCCGCCGGATTGAGGTAAGTACCTACTCACCGCCCCTTTTACAACTTACATCAATTTCAAAATTTAAGATATTCTTCCGCACTAAATTGGCTAAACGGCCATGGAGTGAGGTCCATGTCCGGGCCGGGTTTAGGGCATCTTTAAAAATATATTAATTATAAAAAAAAATATATATATATTAATGTAAGGTATGAAAAAAATGTAAGGTATAAACTATGAAGTTAAAGTAGGTATTACGCATTATATTTTATTTTGATATAGCTTTATAAAATACTGTTTCCCCTGGCTTCACCCGCGTAGAAAAGTTTTTCCCGCGGGAACAGGTTTTCCCCAGGTATCTCTATTATAATAGCCTTTAAGTATTTTCTCGTGGGAACTGTTTACCGCAATAAAAGGTAGCCTAAACCCTTCCCCAGGGTTCGATGTATCTCCACACCAAATTTCATCAAAATCCGTTCGCCGGTTAGGACAAACCATAGAAATAGGATCTCTTTGGTGTGGAGCTGGGCCCCCTAATAGCAAATTTTTTTGATTAATGGGACAAACAGAGTAATTTAACTTAACTTAGATTAACAAACAGACATAGTTACCCCCCATTTATAATATTAGTATGTACTTAAGTATGAACTATAAAAGATACTTCCTGAGCTGTTCCTGAGTTGCTAAATTCACGTACATTATAAAAGCTATTGCAAAGAGCAGCTTCGAAAATCATCGTTTGCACAAAACATACAATAGCTTTCATTTTCTGACGTCTCGATTTACATTTCTCATTAGAATTTTGAAGCCAACATTTTACCACGCAAACAAAATTGTTCCTTATGCTTTGAACATAGTGTTTAAAATCACCAAGAACGATAAACACAAATCAGACTGAGTTCCTCAGAATTTCAATACAAAATTCAATATACGAAATTGTATGGAATTACCTAAATCTTATGATACAGTCGATAGATTATGCATCACTAATCACTAGTAAGCACATACAAAAATCAGACTTAACTGCTAAGCAGCTGAGTTCATTTTGCAATGTTCCGACAGTAAAGATAGAAATATTTTTGGAATGCAGCAAAAAGGACTTTATAGGTAAGACAGTACAGTATAAATTGCAACTTACGTGTAAGAGCTGGGTTGGTCGGCGCTCAGGTCATCAAGAGATGAATGTCGTGTGTTGTAGACGAGTAAAGCATCTGTAAGCAAATTCACATTTATTAATAAAGTTTTGCATAAGTTTGGTTTAAGTTTGGGTTTGTTATTTAGTTAAAGGGGTCACTGTCATGTCGATAAGTCTGAGTTCGATCCCCGGCCATGCCATGGTTTTTTTGTAAATCTTAAGTACAATTTTACTGACTGCTCTCAAACACATCGTGAGGAAACCTGTATACGCCGAAGAAGGGTTTCTTAGGCGCATGTGAAGTCCACCAACCCGGACTGGGTCAGCCTGGTGGACTAATGAACGTCCTCGTCGAGAGGGTAATCCTGAGCCCCAGCAGTGGGACATATAAATAAGCCGTTGATTGAATTTTTTTGATACATTAAAATTATTATATCTAGAAAACGGTGTGGTAGATAAAAATTGACGTGCATAAAATACGTACCCAGCCAGTGTGCTCGCTGCAATAATATATTTTGACTTTGACAATTAAGTTTTTATAACAAATGCAAGCTAAAAGCTGCATTGCCCCAGCGTAGCCCTTATTAAAATAATTAAGCTTTTATACGGCAAAAACCTCGTCCGGAGTAAATAGGTGCAAAAAGTGTCTCAAAGCGCTCGGATTAGATAAAGTTTGCTTGTTAAAAAGTTGCCGGTCAGTTGACATCTCACTATGGGACCGACCGAAACTAACGGCTAGACCGCATTTGCGTTTAAAAATCGCCACCGACAATGTTTTAGACCAACGTTCTTGGACCGTTCTAAATGCCTGATGTAAATTTAGCAATAACGACAGAAGGGAGGCAAATCTGAATTTCGTTCACGGAAAAAAAATCCCGTGTACATTGTGAAACAGCGCCCTCTATCTAGGCGTTTTGTTACTTAGGGGGTATTAGCGGACGCCCCACGACTTTGTCCGCGTTAAAAAGTAGCCTACATGTTATTCCAGGATATGAGCTATCACTGTACCAAATCTCATCAAAATCTGTTCGGTAGTTTTTGCGTGAAAGAGTAACAAACATCCATCCTCACATCTTCACATCCTTACAAACTTTCGACTAATACTAGTGGGATGGGATAGGATAGGATAGGATTTTATGTTCATTAGTGAGTAGGTAACAGAGTATAGAGAGATGAGAGTACAGAAAGTGAAAGAGTTGTCAGGATCGCGGTACTTGGCTTGGCGCTCCGTTCTTTGTACCTACCCCTTAGGGACATAGCGTAAAGATATTTCAGATTGGACTTATATCAAATTGAACATTTTTACATGGGACATTATATACAGTAAATCATGTAGACATACTAATTACCAAAGCATATTTTTGCATATGGTGTTGAGGACCCGGCGTGACAGCTAGAATGCTGTCTCAATAGGCGGCGGCGGCGCCCACTATAGCAAGCAGTCCATCGTTGCCTGGCGGTTGCAAGTGCGCACTAGGCCTTATGAGCCGTAGTGACACAGTGGAGGGTTTTATACAGCCCTTTATATAGTGAACTTATAAGAGTACATGTGGTGTCCGGAAAAGGAAAGTAAATCATCCTGTTTGTAGCATGAGGCGACTGCAGGTTATTTTTGAACAGATTTTCAAATGGAAATGAAACGCATAAATAAAATGTTAAAAAAATGTCCTAGGTGTGACAAAACATCTATTTAACAATCATCATCATCATCAACAGCCTATTAATGTCCCCACTGCTGGGGCTCAGGCCTACCCTCTTAACAAGGGCGTTCGGGCTATAGTCCACCACGCTAGCCCAGTGCGGGTTGGTGGACTTCACATGCGCCTAAGAATTTCTTCTTCGGCGTATGCAGGTTTCCTCACGATGTTTTCCTTCACCGTTTGAGAGCAGTCAGTAAATGTACTTAAGTTTCGAGAAAAAACCCATTGGCACATGCCCCAGCTGGGGATCGAACTCCGGACCTTTCGATATGATAGGCCGCGTCTTATCCCCTACGCCACTGACGCTCTCAATTTAACAATCGACTTCTATATATTCTTTCTCTTCTCTATTCTGTCCCTTTCAACCCAACAACTGATAGCTATCTTAAAGAACGTTTTCAATTCCTTTCTTCTACTCACGACCGTCCTCTTCGTTCCGCAGAAAACCTTCGCCTTCATGTCCCTCCTCACTCCTCTATATTCCATGATCACTCCTTCACACTTCACGCTATCCGTCTTTGGAACTCCTCACCTGTCCCGATCAGACACGCGAAATGCCTAAATGCGTTCAAGAGACAAGTTAAGCAATTGTTTCTCGCTACCTGATCATTCCACTCCCTTTTTCCTTTACATAATATTTAGAACCTTTGTTCAGTTGTCATCGTTATTGTTATTAAGTATGTATGTATTTATGTATATATTATAGTGTATAGAGTTTTTAAAATACATAATTATATATATATATATTATGTAACTGCACAACCTACCTTTCTCTTCTGTAATATCCTGTAACCAAAAGTTTTCTGGAAGAAATCGCTTTTAGCGATAAGACCGCCTAGATGTACCTTCTTAGTCTACTGTATTATTTTGTTTTGTTTTTTTTATTATTATGTGCAATAACGAGTATTGAATTGAATTGACTTCAAAAAGTGTGTGTGTGTATGTGTGTTACGTGATATCTTCGCCAATTGTAAACTGATTTGAATTTTTTTTCATTGAATAGGCTTCGCAGGGTAGTCTCATTTCAATTGGAACAAAGTATACATACAAAAGTCGGCTTTTTTGTATTCGTGTTTTCAATTTCATTAGGTAAGCAGAGCAGCCTATTAATAGACATAGTATAGATTACATCAACATATCCCCAAGCTCCCCAATTCTTTGTCCCCAAATGTACGAATAGTTTTTCCGGGGCAAAAGCACTCTGAATAAAAAAGACATGGAACGCGAGGCCGGCGCGGCGTATGCTTCATGTTTGCATACGAGGATGCGCTGGCACTCATTAAAATGCATGAATTGACATACGTAACGTGAGAGTAGTTGGTGAAATGCAGGCATAAATTATGCCTAGTGTTGACGCTGCTCTGAGAGGGTTTTTGACGGAATAATGTTATGGTTTTTGACGGCTGAAAAGTAGCATTTGAATTTTTGCGGTGTCGCCTTAGGGGCTCGACTTGTGATGTGTTGTGAATGAGGAAAATCTGGATAATGAGACCAGAAACTAATGAATGGAACTGGATTTTATTTGCACATTTGTTCTTAATAAATAGTTATGCCTTTACTTGACAATTCAAAAGAACAAAATAGACAATTTGAATTTGTTATAAGGCTCCCTTAGTTTAATATTTTAATTTATTCAGCAAAAGAAAAGAAATAACATAGGTTGCTACACTAAAATTGTACACAGTTGACTGTCTTCGTTTAGAAGTAGATATGACAATACAATCAAAACAATAAGAGATCCAAGAACTTAATTAGAGTTCTAAAGGATATTTTTAAATGCCAATAAAACCAGATAAGGTCGATCAAACAAGAAGTAACCAGCGCAAGTAATATTAGTCAAATATTAAGCTTAAAGCTAAAATATTGAATTTTAGCTTTAAGCTTAAATTTTACCTTTAAGTTCAAAGTGGGTTGTTGAACAAAAAGGCATTTTCATGAGTAAAGACTTAGAAATAATAGTCTAGACGATGCCCCGCGACTTCATCCGCGTTATAAAGTATACTATTTATATTAAAAAAAAATTAACATGTTCTAATCATGCCAGTTTCTTAGTTTTAAAGTTTGTCAATAGATGGCGTTAGGTGTATTTTATACCCCACTATCATTTGGTTCCTCGCAACATATTATATCAGTTAAGCGTGCAAATTATCCACCAGTTTTTACCTCTTTATTATTAGTATAGATAGAGATTTCTTCTTTTGTTTTTACTCTTTGTCTGCACTTGGTGTTGGCATAAGCTTCGCCAGAATCTCTCCCGCTTTGCAATAAAAAAATAATACCGTCTCTAGAACCGTTTCACCCATTTCAATAGCGAACGGGTTCTGTATACGAAATGGCGAAAGTAATTTCTCTTTGACTCGTTTCATGGAAATGGAATTCGTAGTTTCTGCTCGTGAAATATTTTGTCTTGTTTAACGAAATATGGAATCCTGTTTCATAATGTCATCATTTTGCTGATAATATGGAGTTCGAAGTCAATCATATACTTTTTATTGCATTATGAGTACACTGGGTACATACACGTAATTTTTTTATCTACCACCGCTTCGTGTTTTAATTGTACCAATGGGTTTTTCTCGAAACTTAGTACCTACCTAAATTTACTAATTGCTCTCAACGGTGAAGGAAAACAACGTGAGGAAACCTGCGTACGCCGACGAAGAAATTCTTAGGCGCATGTGAAGTCCACCAACGAGCACTGGGCTAGCGTGGTGGACCATTAGCCTACGCCTTCGTTGAGAGTGTAGGCCTGAGCCCCAGCAACGGGGCATATTAATTGCACTTGATGAATACAGTTGATACTATGTTTTTTATTTCTGTGTTTAATAATAGTCCAGGATAAAAAGCTATCACTTTACCAAGTTTCATCAAACCGGTTTAGCCGTTACGTTGCTGTGACTGAAATTACCTTTATCATTTTGCGAAGTCATTAATCATGTGAACCCTGGGTGTATTAAATTTTAAACAAGCCACGCTCTGGTGGTTTTGCTGAGTAATAATGAGTTTATGAAGTGAAGTTAATAAAAATCTATAAAAATAAAAGTTAGGTGCGAGCGTAGCGATCGTAAATAATTTTTAGAAATTCCTTTTAAAATGTTTATTTTTAACCTTTCAGATATCACCTAACAGTTAAGATTACTAACAGGTAAAGCTACCCAGTGTCCGTCTACGATTTGATTCATTTTAATATGTCGAAGAGTATCGAAAAATGGAAATGTCGTGATATGCCTAGGCATTTCGTGATACGCCGCCATTTCATGCTTTGCCTGGCCATATCACGATGTGCCTTAGAAAGTCGGGCTGATCGACGAAAGCAGTCAACTTACGATATTCCCAGCTGATCACGCGGGCGAAGCCGGGGGCAAAAGCTAGTACAAAATAAGCATGATACTGCCACGAACTACCTTCATGTGTAAAAACAAGAAGATTCGAACCTCTTTGGTCGCGCGCGCGCGAGAGATGTGGAGATCGCATCTTGCAAATTTAGTATGGGAAATGAAGAAAAATTTGGTGTCAAAATCAGGGGGGGGGCGGACAAAGGAAGCGGATTAGCGGGAGGAAATTGCTAATACAAATTTATATGGAGCTTGAAAATGAGAATGTGTGAGTAAGTCAAAATTTTGTGATATACCTACATTTGACACTATTTTGGCACCCCCTAAAATGCTTTTGTTACTCATCTATAATATGGGAGTAGCTTTTTTTTAAAATTCATGTGCAAAAAGGTTAAATGTGCACCTAACACCGAATGTAGCGCGACAGACCGTAACCCTTGAAGGTACACGTAAATTAATTAATTTAATTATTAACGAGATTCACACGAAAGGTCGGGCCGAACTCTGAAAGGGTCCATTGGGAGGCAGTTGGTATCGGCTCACGTGTTCATAATGACTTTTATGCTTGTGATACATAATAGATAATATACTAGCTTATGCCCCGTGACTTCGTGCGCATTAAAAAGTATCGTATGTTACCACAGATTTAATAAAACCATCTGGGAGCGTAGCGAGCTTTTTCCGGTGTTCTGTGTATGTTACTAACCAGGAAGGTTCGAATCTCTTTGGCGCGCGCTCGACTATGGAGACTGCATCTTGCATATTTAGTATGGGAACCAAGGTGCCACTTACAGGGGGGGTGCGGACAAAGGAAGCGGAGTGGCGGGAGGAGGTTGTTAATACAAATTTATTTGGAGTTTGAAAATGAGAATGTGTGAGTGAGTAACAGTATTGTCAGCATGAATCAAAAAATTTAGCCACACCCATATGGATGAGTAATAAAAGCATTCTATGGGTGTCAAAATCGTGTCAAACCATGGAACTAATATGTACCACGTACAACATTAGTTCCATGTGTCAAACTAATCACAAACTTATGACTCACTCACACATTCTCATTTTCAAACTCCATATAAATTTGTATTAGCAACCTCCTCCCGCTACTCCGCTTCCTTTGTCCGCACCCCCCCGGTAAATGGCATCATAGGTTCCGATACTAAATATGCAAGATGCGATCTCCACAGGGGGGAGCGCGCGCTCGACCAAAGAGATTTGAAACTTCTTGATTGTCATACATTTGACACGATTTTGACACCCATAGAATACTTCTTTTACGCCTCCTAAGGGGCCGCGAGCACGCACCAAAGAGATCTTAACGCTATGTTACTAACTGTTGCCCACCGCATGTAAATTCGGTAAATTTTTGTTCCCCATACAAATTTAATTTCACTTACTAGCTTAACTCTCTCTCTCTGACAGATAGGATCCGAAACGAGGTGATCCGCCAGAGAACCAATGCCTTCGACATAGCTCAAAGGGTTAGCGCGCTGGAGTGGCAGTGATCACATCTGCCGGAGAACCGATAACCGCTGGGGTAGACGAGTTCTCGAGTGGAGACCACGGCTAGGCAAGCGTAGTGTGGGACGCCCCCCGGCTAGATGGAGTGACGACCTGCGTAAGGCGGCTGGCAGTGACTGGATGCGGAGAACCGAGGATCGGATTCAGTGGCGCGCCTTGGGGGAGACCTGTGTCCAGCAGTGGACAGGCTGATGATGATGATGACAAACTTTAATATCCCTTTTCACCTCTATAGGGATCTAGACACGCGGGAGCCAAATTCCAACAAAGAAAAAGAAAGGAACTGTGTTATATTATAGAATTTAAATAAACAAATTACACCAGATTTTAAGGTCACATGCTTTCAAACAAAGAAAACCCAAAAACAAGTTGTAAACCCAAAACACGTAAAACTCCATTCAAACAAAGATTGAGTACAATTTCACTTCTAATTACAAACGCTAATGCATTTTGTAACATTAAGGGCGCTCAAAATCAATCCTTAGCAATTCCCCGAAATATAAATTGAAGCTGCGAACTTAATCCGGAATTAATTCCGGACAGTAATTAAAACTTCAGAACGAGCCCGGGCTGTCATTGTGCTGGACGGCGCTATGTAAATTTAATAATTTTAGAATTAAAGTTTCCATGCTTACCTTTTGTTTAATGCCGACCTAAATATACGTACGTCTATACACCTGACTGGTTTTCGTATTTGTCCGTATCTATTTAATTTAATACTTTGTACCAGGAAGGTTCGAATCTCCCTGTGGAGACTGCATCTTGCATATTTAGTATGGGAACCAATGGTGCCACTTACAGGGGGGGTGCGGACAAAGAAAGGAGGGGAAAGTATCTTCTCACTCTTTCTTGCAAATACAAATTTATTGGAGTTTGAAAAAGAGGAGTTACAGTATTGTAATACATTTGACACCCATAGAATGTTCTTTTTACGCCTCTATAGGGGGCCGCGAGCACCCACCAAAGAGATCATATCTCTATGCTTTGTACACTGTACACACAGACAAAACATAACATTATGCAACGCCTGCTGCTATGCTGTTTATTATTTACGCATTGTTTCGGGTTTTGTAATAAGCATTTTATAGTACGGGTAGTAGAAAAAGGGCGCGTGTTGCCCGGGCGGTGGTACCACCGGCGGTACCACACGGGTACATTTTACCACTATTCAGTGGTAACACCAAAAATATCGTTTTTTATTAAGCTGGTAATTGGAAACCAAAACGAAGTAATTACGGTATAAGTAATGAAAACTAGTTTATCATGGTTTAAAATAATAATTGTGGTGTTAACAGCGAATAGTGGTACTATGAGAGTACCCGTGGTACCACGGGCCACATGCAGAAAAAGGTATAGATTTTTACCATCGATTCCAATACAATATTTAATACAGGTGGAGGTATAAAAAACCAATGTGTTAATATGATGAATGCTCCACATATTTCATATCAACAAATACCTCGGCATATTTCTTACGTCTCAGCGCTTCGACGACGTTGACATATTAGGCGATATATATTTTGGTAACACCCTATATTTCATACGCTAATCGAATCCAAAGCCTTGTCATTGATAGGAGCTTTTTATTTTTTATGTTTTTTACGGCTTCAGCGGTTTATTATAATGGCATTATTTATTCCGAAGTGTTTTTTCAGGTTTTGTGATATAGGGTTTTAATGTGCATATTGTTTATAGATTTTGTTGATAATATAATAATATATTGCTTCGTAAAATGTACTTAAGAGGAAACGCGGGCGGCGGTTACCCAAACAAACGTACCCCTGTTTTTTCCCTAAACAATGACAATAGAGCAAAAAAAAACCATACAATCTATATCGACCACTACTATGTCCCTATGATTAATTTTTTTTAAACTATTATAAGAACTAGGAACCTTCTTAATCTGAAAAAAAAAGGGACATGGCATCTGAGGACATGGCATTGGTTTTTATGGATTGTATGGTAATTTTTTTTTGCTCTAGTGTCATTATTCAGGGAGAAAATACGTTTGTATGGGAAAGCGCCACCCGCGTTTCCTCTCATGTTTCGAGAAAAACATGTTGTACATGGCATCGAACTCGGAACTCTCGACATGACAGACCGCTTCTACCTCACTAAGACACCGACGACGCTCTCAATCACTACTCATTATACTTACACATTATTAATGACCGTCGTTAAAAATTAATGAGTTTATCTAAGTTCCATTGAGTTGGTTTTCGAACTGTTTTCTCAGATACCGCAAACGATAATCAAATGAACCAATTCCTCTGTTTGCAACTGCACTTGTAAATGAGCTGGTCTGTATACATTTTAATGAGTCCAGTCCTACAGTGCCGCTATCTGTTTTTTTATGTCTCCTTTTTTTCCTATCCACAATTATTCCGTCGTGGAAAACAGGATGCGAGGAAACGCTGCAATGTTTTGGTTGTACGCGTTTTTCCTTTGATCTTTTTTTGTGGAAAAAAATACTTATATTTCGCATCGTACGTTTTGGTTAAAAAAAGTTGCTATCCTAATACTTTTGTGGTGTATATCCGAATATAGAGCATCAGTGGCGTATGGAAGCCTGTAGACGTCCACTGCTGGACTAAGGCCTGCCCAGGTATCTCCACGACGACCGGTCCTGACAGACGCGTATTTTGTTTTAGCTGCCCATATTCAATCTATGCGTCTACGGCTGTCTACGCTACGTCTGCCCATATTCAATCTATCTATAGAAAGAGAGCGTCAGTGGCGTCGGGGATAAGACGCGGCCTGTCATATCGAAAGGTCCGGAGTTCGATCCCCGGCTGGGCCATGTACCAATGGGTTTTTTCTCGAAACTTAAGTACCTACATTTACTGACTGCTCTCAAACGGCTAAGGAAAACATCGTGAGAAAACCTGCATACGCCGAAGAAGAAATTCTTAGGCGCATGTGAAGTCCACCAACCCGCACTGGGCTAGCGTGGTGGACTATAGCCCGAACGCCCTCTTTGAGACCAGCATTGGGGACATGTTAATAGGCTGTTGATGTATATCGGAAGGAAAGAAGAAAAAGTCCGAAAAATGTACGCCGTACGTACAGTCGACCGCACGTCAGTCGAAACACTTTGGCCTTGAGCTGGCCTAGCCTATTATGGAGTTTCAATACTAGGAGAGACCAGTTTATACTGGTTTTGTTTCCACTGACGTGCGGTCGGCCGTACTAATGTTAGGTTTCTGAGTTTTTTGTTCAAGTTAGTACGTTGCAGTGCTACTGGTCACATCTGTAGCAGAGCCTAATAACCGCTGGAGTAGACGAGATCTCGAGTGGAGACCACGCGTGGGCAGGCGTATTGTGGGACGCCCCCCGGCTAGATGGAGCGACGATCTGCGTGAGGCGGCTGGCAGTGGAGTGCGGAATGCGGAGAACCGAAGTTCGGGTTCGAAAGTTTCGGTCGAAGAGCGTCAGTGGCCTCGGGGATAAGACGCGACCTATCATATCGAAAGGTCCGAGGTTCGATCCCCGGCTGGGCCATGTACCAATGGGTTTTTTCTCGAAACTTAAGTACATGTACTGACTGCTCTCAAACGGTGAAGGAAAACATCGTGAGGAAACCTGCATACGCCGAAGAAGAAATTCTTAGGCGCATGTGAAGTCTGCCAACCCGCACTGGGCTAGCGTGGTGGACTATAGCCCGCACGCCCTCGTTGAGAGGGTAGGCCTGAGCCCCAGCAGTGGGGAGATATTAGGCTGTTGACGAAGTTCGGGTTCAGTGGCGCGCATTGGGGGAGGCCTATGTCCAGCAGTGGACTAATGCAGGCTGATGATGGTCAGACAGCAATGCTAGTAGTAGGAGAGGCAGTGACCGCTTAGGTACCATCTGGCGGTCTGTTCTTTGTCACTTCAACAACAAAACAAAATTGTAACTTACCTAATGCAGATATTGATGCCAGGAACACAATCGCTTTGCCTGCCATATTGCTAGGCGGTTCTGAAACAATGAGATAGTAATTTAATATTTCTTTCATTTTGTTAAACTCGACCGAAATTTGTATTCAATAAGTTTTAAAAATTCTAATGAATGAAGGTCATCTTTAGGGTTCGCGCCTCAAAAGGAAAAAGGCACCCATAGAGGATCACTTCGTTGTCCGTCTTTCTGTCTCTCAAGACTCTTTCTCGACTGGCCTGTTGGCGTAGTGGTGAAGTGACCCTGCCTACTGCGCCAAAGGTCGTGGTTTCGATTCCCACCCGGGACCAACATTGTGTAATGAGCATGTCTGTTGGTTTTCGGATTCTGGGTGTTTGTATGTATTTAAGTAGTACATTTTAGACTTTCGCGCTTTGTATTCATAATTATATAATTTCGTGTGTAAGACCCGTAAATAATTATATAATTATGTATTTAAGTATTTATTTAAAAGTATTTATGTATGTTTATCAGTTGTTGAGTACCCATTTATAAGCTTCGGCTTAGTTTGGGACTAAACAACCGCGTGTAAATTTTTCCAAAACCTTATTATTTATTTCTCAGGAACATGTGGCGGATCAAGTTGAATTTAATATCAGATAATTACTCATGTCTGCAATCCCTTGGAGCTGTAAAAAAATTAAATTTTAAGTCCATGAAGTCAAAGGATATGTCCGTTTATGCCGTATTTTTTAGTACCTATTTTGGTATTCAAAACTTATAGGATTAGCGAATTAAACAAGAATACAATTCACAAATATAACATCCTTACGAGGTAAACTAACAACAAAGTTGTCTGTTACTATTGGGAACCAAACCCACGACCTTTGACGACAATGAAGCGATATGATAAGGACAAAGTAAAAATTGAACCTTTTGTTAACATTCATCGATTCATCGAGAATAGAAGGCTTAGTAAGACGATACATCTTAGGCATTTATGAGGTATCAACCCGTCTAGGGTGTGGGGTTACAATGGGGTTACAGTTAGGATAGGTTACAAAGGTTATTCCCATCAGAACTTACCTAATAATGTCTGGTTACAAACTATCAGTTACGTTTCGGAAAATGATCATCATTATTTACTATCATGCATCGGTTGATTTGACAACAATCAGTATTAAGGCTAGAGTTAAGTTTAATTTCATTTTTCAAAATTTGTTATTTATCTCTTTTTGTTGAAGAAATAACCTCCCAACAACAAAGTTGGTTGAAAATATTCTCCGTAAACAAACATCTCGGCTTAAACTTAAAAAGTTAAAAGTCTGACGTTAAGTTAAGCTGCACTTAACGCACACTTAAGCAGCCGCTTTGAGGCGGAGACATCGCGAGGCGACTTGGTTTTACACTTGATGAAACTTGCCTTAATATCTGTGGACTTTTTAAGCAAGCTCGTCAAGAAAATGTAGAGACTTTTACGTTTTTAAGTTAAGAAGTTTTAATTAAGTATAAAATAAGTATATGAGATATTTTCAGGACGTTGCATTCTCTTTGATATCAGAATGTGATGGATGACATAAACATATATTAATCGGATGTTTTATTATCTTAAGTTTACTGTACTGGGTTGCCAGTTTTCGTTAAAATAAAAACAGTGTTGGCAAAGTAGGATTGACTTAACTCATTGATCACTCAATTGCCCCATGCCCATAGCCCCAGTGTGTATAGTAGCTCCGTTACATCTGCGTATGCTTTAGGGTCAAACTATTAAAAAGCCAATATTTATACTTCCAATGTATTACTGGTTTACTGTAATAATGTCCAATCAAAAAAAAACAGAAAAATGTTTATTTGATTCTGTGTGACTAACCTGATTCACAACTGAATAGAACTGAGAGCATTACTATTGCAATAAATAAACTTTGTCATTATTTTACGAACTCACTTTAAAAAGGCACGTTCCCAAAGCCGTAAAAGCTTTTAAAAAACTGACATTATCACCTGTCAGTTTGCTCGAGATAATTAAAAATCCAATACATCAGACAATTTAGAAACTAAAACTTCTTACGTATTCTTTCCACGTTAACATTGGCTAAATTATTGTTCCATAAAACCATAATAACAAAGGCGAGAAAAAAGTGTCCGGTTTTTGACGGGGAACCCTTTAAAAAGTAAACAAACGTGAAAATCCACTTATTCCTCCCAAAGCAGCCCTGAATCCTATCAAGCAACAAAAATAAAAATAATGGTTCGCCATAACGCAACACCATTTCACACTAGGTACTAGATTTATAGTGATATTTTGACTCGACGCAATTCAACCCACTTTTATACCCCTACCCGCTGTTTCATCAAAATAAAACGTACACGTAACAACGAGTTATAAGTTCCCTGACCACTCTACACTGGTCTCTGTCTCTAGTAGCATTTCAGTCTTAGATGCCGTGGAAATAAAAGTGCTGGGTGTCAGCATAGAATAGACGCTTGTTGATAATAACAAGAACGTCAATGGAAACTGGAGCCCAATTTTGATTATGGCGTGGCGTTCTTAGTTTCGGCAGAAATAATTAAAGATCCTTCGACATAAGTAATCAAGGTCAAAGAGAGAAACACATTTAGACAGCATCAATAAAAGCCTAAAATTCCTAACGAAAAATGCAGTGACTCTGGGGGGTTAGTCCCAGATTTTGTAACATTAAAGCAGTAATTGTAATTTAGGGGTCACAAAGAGACAACTAATAAAGGAAATGGGTATGTCGAGGTATTATAAGGACCTTTAGGGGTCACACCTATGACTCCAACTGAAAGAGGCAACAAAAGAGATTGATAAAACTTTTAATACGAACAAATATTTTATTTTATTTTATAAAGGAAATATATCGAGTGTACTACATGGACATAAATAAGTCCACTTGTTCCCCTGAGCGTACTTTTAGAGGGGTACAAAATTGGTCCTGGATCTCTGGCTGGAAAAAATGGTATGTCGGGGTACTCTATGGACCTTTAGGGGTCACACCTATGAATGACCCCAACTGAAAGAGGCAACAAAAGAGATTGATAAAACTTTCAATACGAACAAATATATTTTATTTTATAAAGGAAATGTACTACATGGACATTAATGTGTACTACATGGACATAAATAAGTCCACTTGTTCCCCTGAGCGTACTTTTAGAGGGGTACAAAATTGGTCCTGGATCTCTGGCGATTGTAAATACAGAATTTCTGATGGAGAAGTTCCAATAGGTAAGAACACTCACGACTCAAATACGTGGCACAGTAGGATGCACATAAAACTACGTCGTAATAATATAAAGCATAAAACAGAACGACGGTCGGTCGGTGTGTGCCGAGGTCAGCTGGAGTCCTGGTGATTTTACGACAACCGCTTACAATTTCATGTGCGTTATGAATTTTCGCTTTATTAGGGACGTATATATGATGGCCGCTTAATATATGAGTAGGTATATCTACAGATACAATCTAGAATTGATCCGTATCTATGTAATGTTAGGTCATGGTAGTAAATTCCGGGTTTAGATAACTTTAGTGTGTCAAAGTCTCAAAGTGTTATTTGCTCCGATTCTCATTTGGTCCAAGTCTCTTTTGGTCGAAGTCCCATTTGGTCCAAGTCTCATTTCATCCAAGTCCCATTTGGTCCAAGTCTCATTTAGTCCAAGTTTCATTAGGTCCAAGTCACATTTGGTCCAAGTCTTATTTGGTCTCATTTTCTCCTAAGATTAAACGGGAGTTTCATCACATTATCAACTATACAAAACATCGTGACGTGAGGAAACCTGCATACCTATGCAGAGGAAGGAATTCTTAGGCGCATCAAAGTCCACCAACCCGCAGTGGGCTTGACCCCCCCCCCCCCCGTAACCCGTATCCACGTTGGAGAGGGGGGTGGCCAGTGTCCCCACTGTGGGTACATGCATATTAATAGGGTGTCGATATGATTTTGTTTTTTTTGGCGCTGAGGATAAACCCAGATGTCTTTCCCATCACTGCGCCGCAGCCAATACTCTTAGCGTTACAGAACATTACGTCCTGATACTTAATAGTGGCCTAAACCAAACCATAGGCAAATCCACAGCGGCCATGTTCAGCAAACAGTTTAGGCACACGGCGGCGCAGTGAAGTGCTATCGTATATCGCTAATCGACGCACGAATGCCACGGGTTATTGATGGCCGACAATTAATCTTGCTCAGCGGTCGGCGGCCGGAGGGCCAGGCTTTCACTTAACCCCCGTTTGTTTTTTACGATTGCCCTCTGTGCCGCTGACCGCTTGCTGGTTGACTTTTTCAGGATATAATCACCTTTCTGACACTCAAAATTGAGTGAAATACTGAGTAACGAAATATGCAATAAAGACAGTCTTCATTTGCATCAAACGCGAGCTTGACGATATGCAACAAATATTATGACAGATAAATTTATGTAGGTATTTAAAAAAGTCATTGAAAAAAGACTGTTTGAAAAATCCTAGTACAAAATCGCAGTGTGCTCTTAAATACCTACCTAAGTCTAATGATCTATTTCATTATTTTTAATACCTCTCCTCTCCCGAAATCCTTTACTTTGCTTAGCGTACTGTTTCATCAAAAATAACATCATCTAAAATGCATTTAATTCACTTGGGAAGCTCCTCTCCGATTTTATAGTCTGTTAGTGCGCTGAATAACATATTGCCGACTTTTTCCACTGGACTGAAAACACAAAAAGCTGTCATTCGCTCAAAAACATGTTTCAGATTAATATCAGATGAACTTTCTGGGTGGGCGAGCATCTCCCGTATGAAAACTATGCGCGCATGGATGGGTTATTAATTTTTTTGAGTGCATATATGTTTTCAGAGAGAAACGTGGGAATTTATTTTGTTTTTACGCTGGGGTGCGTGATTTTTTATTCCCGGGACATTTTTCAGTATTATGAGATACAAAGTCGTGATGGCCGAGTTGAAAGTGCATTTACTTTCTATTTTTGGCTAAAAGAATTAAAAAAGGTCGATTCACACGAAGAAATCCACAATGTCGAGAAAAATTGAAGTTTCAGAAAAAATAAGTCAGGATGTTTTAGCCATCTGTCTTGGGTGTTTAGGTATGACCTTGTTGTTGAATGGTTATACCACAGATTAGATAATAGTTCTGGTTATGTCGCCATTGTTTAGTCGTATAGTTAAGTGTGTCTCTCACATCCCTACTTTAATGACCTCTTAACTCTTGAGCAAAGACCGTTTAAAAAGTTGTCTCAACTAAGATAATAATAATAATAATAATGTTTGGACAATTTTACACACGGCTGTTAAGTCCCAAACTAAGCCGAATCTTGTAAATGGGTACTCAACAACTGTTAAACATACTTTATATACTTTAAAATAAATACTTAAATACATACAAACACCCAGAATCCGAAAACCAACAGATATGCTCATCACACATATGTTGGTCCCGGGTGGGAATCGAACCCACGACCTCTGGCGCAGTAGGCAGGGTCACTACCAACTACGCCAACAGGCCAGAAAAGATGATGTTAAGAATTTGATAGCCAATAATTATGTTGTTGTTGTGTGAGCAACGAATTTTTAACATTGTGAACGCTAACAAACCGTTATGACGACTAAGGGCTTCTTTCACCACTTCCTGATATTGTTACAGATAGTAATCTTAGTGATAAACAAATCTATCAGATAAATATGTGTGATAGGCTATATAAAATATAGGCAATCAGATACCTGTGAAATCAAAAAAACAGGCTATCTATCAGCAGATAAAGTATCTGGGACTTTATCAGCAAGCGGTGTAAGAGGCCCTAAAAGTCACAGCTGCTTTTGTTCCCAACTGTGTACAGTGCACCACAGCTCAAGTTATATAAAGCCATTGCATTGTAGCTATTATCGCCGTTGCACAAGGTGGCGGTGTGGTCGACTGTACTACCATTAACTCCTATTTCTCCACTCCTTTCTCAGTGGCGTTAACCGCGAACCTTCAACAGAGTATAGAAGTTCAAACCTTTTCAGCGTATCCATTAATCTACCCGAAGCTAAAGGCTACAAATATTCCAGGCGTCCGTATAAAATGGCCGTCCAAGCACAGGGGAGTATTTAGGACATATCGCCTCGTACGTTTTGTAAATTTTGCGCTCGTCTTTTTAATTTTTACCCGACCTGCACAGAAGGATTTCCTCTGCTTCCTGGCGGAGTGTGCACACTTTAGTGTCCCGGAGCTTGAGGTTGAACATGTGTTTGTTCAGGCCGCAGTGCTCTCACCAGTGTGCGTGTGTGTGCTGCGATTGTCAAAGCAGCGAATGGAAAAACAGTGACATTATCATCAGCTTCTCTAGATATTCTAACAATATAATCCATGGCGAGCTAGAGGAAGCTTTTTAGGATTGTCATAAATATCAAAAGGTGTTTTTAAAACTATGTAAAATCGAACAAAACCAAAGATATTTTATTTAAATTTCGTTCTCTGTCAATATTCATTATGAACGAAGTTTAAATAAAATATCTTTGGTTTTGTTCGATTTTACATAGTTTTAAAACACCTTCTGATATTTAAGAGAACGCTAAAAAATCTCCTGAATAAGTTACGGATTTGAAGTCGGAAGTTCAGCGCCCCTTGTAATCCTTCCTTAATGCGGCCCTGTCCCTTCACCCTGGCCGCAATATTCGGATTAAACTTTGCTAATTAGTAAAGTTTGTGTGTCCACGCGACAGCTAATAGTTTGAGTTTTACGAACTCTACTGTCTAGGAGCCGGTAGTTTGTGGGATGTCTGCGGTTTGTAGGAAAATAAATAGTTGCACAACTTGTTGGATTCAGTTGGTTGCATCAGTAAATCTTATCTTGTTAGGCAGCCAGAAATACCTGGCGACACTTCGACCCTAAAAGAGAAGAGCGTCAGTGGCGTCGGGATAAGACGCGGCCTATCATATCGAAAGGTCCGGAATTCGATCCCCGGCTACCAATAGGTTTTTTCTCGAAACATAAGTACATTTACTGATTGCTCTCAAACGGTGAAGGAAAACGTCGTGAGGAAACCTGCATACGCCGAAGAATAAATTCTTAGGCGCATGTGAAGTCCACCAACCCGCACTGGGCTAGCGTGGTGGACTATAGCCCGAACGCCCTTGTTGAGAGGGTAGGCCCCAGTAGTTGTTGATGATGAATCGCTCTCGACTAATAATGTTTGTATGTATCATTGAAGTGTTCTAGTCGTATTGTTCTTTCTTACAACGCGGTAACAAAAGTTTTTCTGTATTCGATACTGAATCCCGCAACGGGTTTTTGTAGAGTAATTTTATTACACTTTTTCTAGCGAATGAACAATTTAGAGCTTGTTTGAAGTCGTCCGGGGCGTTTCATTAAGGAAAGGTTTCTACACATTCCTGCTTCTCTGTCTGCGTACAGAAATTGTCATATCAAAAGCCTAACATAAAAACAGATTAATAATCCATAATACTGTTATACTAATTATAAAACTGTAATGTATAAATATAATAATATTTAATAAATGTTTTTTTTTTCATTCTTAAATCTACAGCTAGTTACAGTATGCGGTTTTGAATATTTTAATCTATGAATAAGTAATTAAATTGTGCATTAGCCAATAACAGATTTCCTTTTGTAAACTAAGTTGTTTGTTTGTGTTTGTTTGTTTGTTTGTTTGTTTGTTTGTTTGTTTGTTTGTTTGTTTGTTTGTTTGTTTGTTTGTTTGTTTGTTTGTTTGTTTGTTTGTTTGCTTGTTTGTTTGTCTGTTCGTAATGAAACCAATAACAATGGCCTTACACGGCACCCCTTTCAGCTGTAGCGGAGATCTGGGGTGGGGGGGGGGTCTTTGTCCAGCAGTGGACGACTTTCAGTTGATATGATGATGATGATTGATGTCCTTCACAATACAACGCTAACCTCTAAACATTAGATTTTTACACCTGTTAACCTATAAACGAAAATTAAAGAAATTAAAGCGCTATTATTTCCCAGCGAACGAAGTCACGAGTATAAGTTAGTACTTACGTACATAAAAGCTACCGCATACCTACCTACATATTCTACGGGATATTACTAGCAATATTCGTGTAAGCAATATCGTCACACGACGCGGTCGCCTCGCTTCCTCGCGGCTTATTACGATGAAACAAGTTGTTTAATGAGTTCAGAATAGGGCTGTCAATCTCATAAGAAATAATCCAAAAAAATGCTAAATTGAAAAATCCATTCGGGAGCAGGATTTGAACCTGCGATCTGGCCTTTTTTGGGCATGCTCTTGCGACAAGACAGTGTCGAGCTAATTTGTGTATTACCTACCGTCTGATGCGTAGGAGTCATCGTCTGATTAGGTACCTATTCGTCATCGATTCCTTTCAGTCATTTAATTTTCACGATCAATATATTAGGCGAGTAGGGCTCTTTTATGTATAGTAATTAGTATTTTTTGTTATTGGTCTTATTCTAAGTTTACAATATAATTTTGTCAATGTCAATAAAAAAATGGAACTATGATTAAAATCAAGACTCGGATTTTTCATCGCACGATAAGACGAAAGAAAACCATGGAGTCGATAATGATTGACACATGACGCACACGATTAACCCGCGGAACAAAATTATCAGAATTAGTGGGTTTAGTGGCCTTTCGACAGTTGAAACATAGCCTGTGAATATTCGCAGCTATAAAAAAACGTGCCCCTAATTTTTTGATGCTCTACAAGATATCCCAAACCGAATCAAATCAGAGGTAGTTTCCTCGTAAGAAAAACCGTAAAAAATTCGTACGGGTTTCTACGATTTTCTAACTAGGCTCGGTACAGCCCTAACTAGGTTGGGTGTCACTTTGCAAAGCGTGTAGTATAAAGTGGGGTAATGAGTTGCGAAACTTCACGTTATGCCCGCAGTCTCCTTACCAAGTATTCGTATGCTTTTTTCTATCTTTTTGTGTTATTTTGTTAAACTGACTCATTCTTTATCTCCTTCGTTTGGTGCTCTTCGCTTTTTAAGTTTGTTTTCTTGTTTATTGTACATCTAAAATAAACAAAAAATTTGATTCAAAACTGTAGTATTGTTTAGGGGTGGAAAACTGATAGTAAGTATGGTCAACGTCATAATTTATACGTACCTCGTCTCTTTTACTTTAATTTTAATTATCTACTTTGCTCAAAAATATATAGGTAATGCGTATTTTTGTGCATATAATTTTGATAATATTGTACCTATACAATTCTGTGAATATATTGTGTCATACTGTGCTATTCTTAATTTTAATTATCTACTTTGCTCAAAAATATATAGGTAATGCGTATTTTTGTGCATATAATTTTGATAATATTGTACCTATACAATTCTGTGAATATATTGTGTCATACTGTGCTATTCTTAATTTTAATTATCTACTTTGCTCAAAAATATATAGGTAATGCGTATTTTTGTGCATATAATTTTGATAATATTGTACCTATACAATTCTGTGAATATATTGTGTCATACTGTGCTATTCTTAATTTTAATTATCTACTTTGCTCAAAAATATATAGGTAATGCGTATTTTTGTGCATATAATTTTGATAATATTGTACCTATACAATTCTGTGAATATATTGTGTCATGCTGTGCTATTCTTAATTTTAATTATCTACTTTGCTCAAAAATATATAGGTAATGCGTATTTTTGTGCGTATAATTTTGATAATATTGTACCTATACAATTCTGTGAATATATTGTGTCATGCTGTGCTATTCTTAATTTTAAATATCTACTTTGCTCAAAAATATATAGGTAATGCGTATTTTTGTGCGTATAATTTTGATAATATTGTACCTATACAATTCTGTGAATATATTGTGTCATACTGTGCTATTCTTCCAATTCGCACCAAAATTGTGCGTTTAAATAGCAATTAATAAAGTTACTATCGCTTTAGTGATCTTCTATTACTATCTTTAATATCCAACTCTTTATTTATCTTTTCTTCTATTATTACCTCTTCTCAAGAAGATACGTAAGTAGGTTTAGTTTTAACAATTTTGTTTGTTTTATTAAAATAAAATTCAACATTGCTTTCGTCTTCAACCGCTAATTCTTAGGAGTAATACGCTTATTCTAAATATTTATTACCTGTACTATGCAGCTTTCTAAAAGATCCAGGATATCTAAGTCATCAACAGCCTATTAATGTCCCCACTGCTGGGGCTCAGGCCTACCCTCTCAACGAGGGCGTGCGGGCTATAGTCCACCACGCTAGCCCAGTGCGGGTTGGTGGACTTCACATACGCCTAAGAATTTCTTCTTCGGCGTATGCAGGTTTCCTCGCGATGTTTTCCTTCACCGTTTGAGAGCAGTCAGTAAATGTACTAAGTTTCGAGAAAAACCCCATTGGTACATGGCCCAGCTGGGGATCGAACTCCGGACCTTTCGATATGATAGGCCGCGTCTTATCCCCTACGCCACTGACGCTATTTTAGAAAAAGGATATCTAAGTACACGTCTATAAATAAAGTTAAGCTCAACTTGGCTGCTATAAACATAACTTTCCCCGCTTAAACGCTGTTTCAGTAATATTTTTCGACTTCGCTCAAGTCCCAGAAGTTAGCAGCGACTGTAAAGTCTCTACGAAGTATTAATTGCTGAAGTTGCAAGTTGTGGCTTTAGACGTTGGATTGGGATTTTATTATCTTTAAATACGACAGTTTTTACGGATATGGTAGCTGTTGTTTCTCTATAATAACTCTATCACCAGATTTTCACTATATTCAGGGTTTCATACCAGAAGACATCTGTCGCAGAACCGACGGCCGTTGGGGCAGACAAGTTCTGGAGTGGAGACCGCAGACCGGTACGCTCTCCGCCAGGTGGACCGACGACCTGAAGAAGGCGGCCGAAAGCGGCTGGATGCGGAGAGCGGAGGACCGAGTGTGGTAGCGGTCGTTGAGGAAGGCCTATGTCCAGCAGTAGACGCTAAAAGGCTGAAATGATGATGATACTAGAAGACAGTAAAAGGAACCCAAACTGCTGAGAAAGATGTTTTTCTACTACCTAGAGTTAAAAGTTCATTTTCAATACTCGAAATCAGTTTCGAAAATAGAACTTTCTGCACCCGATGCGAAATGACTCACAGGTCGTGACGATAAAATGTATGAAATTTCATTTTGTACCCTGTAAGGTTCCCCGTAAAACTCCCGCACTCCCCCAAAAGTGTATTGAAAAAAAAAATGCCATCGTTGATCAAAGCCTCTGCTTTCATTTATCGGCATGGTTGAGTAAAAATGCTGAAAGTCATCGGTCAAAGGCAAAAATTAACTAACGACATCAAAGAGTTGACCCATCCAGGTCATCGGGTTTAGTGTTGTAGGCATACGATACCTTATTGCGAGGCCTATCAATAATGTTGATAGCATCAATACTGTAGCACAGGACAGACTGAAGTTAGGTACACATGCGCGATCCCTGCTGTGATTGGTCGGCAGGTATTGTGATGCTGCGCCGATACAACGCTAGTTGCGAACTTGCATTATTAACGTAGCTAGGGATCTTTATAAATAAATTATCTTCATTTCAACTAAGTCAACTTCAGTTTTTAGGGTGGCGTACCTTAAAAAAGGAAAAAAGAACCCTTATAGGATCACTTCGTTGTCTGTCTGTCTGTTTTCACAATAAGTGATAAGAAAGTTAATTTTTATTTTTATTTTGATGCACAATTTCATTGTTCAAATAATGTTGATAGTCAAGACAGTGTTTTAATAGTGTCGATAGAATTTATACAAAAAATAAAATAAACGGTACCTACATGAAAGAAATCAAATTATCGATAGTAATGTTGTGTGGGACATCATTAATAGGGTTTGAAAAGTCAAAGGACAGTCAACTTCATGTAACCTCAATTTAAATAATTATTAAGGTCACTCGGTCCATTCCATTTTAAGGATAGTTAAGTTACGACTTGATTACTGGTAGTTCAGTCACGTGCTCAAGGGTTAGGTCTAAGAAGATTTTGGAATCAGGAAATGACCTAAACATCTTCATAACTTTACTTCATAAGCATAGTGTGGGACGCCCCCCGGCTAGTGTCTTATGCATTTTTTGGCACACGACAGATACCGTAGGTACCTACCTACTTTAAAGTTGTTTCTAAGTACTAAACGGGTAATGGAGAGGGCAATGGAGAGAGCTATGCTCGGAGTTTCCCTGCGAGATCGAATCAGAAATGAGGAGATCCGCAAGAGAACCAAGGTCACCGACATAGCTCAAAGAATTGCGAAGCTGAAGTGGCAGGGGGCTGGGCACATCGCTCGTAGAACTGACGGCCGTTGGGGCAGAAAGGTTCTCGAGTGGCGACCGCGTATCGGAAGACGCAGTGTAGGCAGGCCTCCCACAAGGTGGACCGACGATCTGGTGAAGGTCGCGGGACCCAGCTGGATGAGGTTAGCGCAGGACCGGTCGTCGTGGAGATCCTTGGGGGAGGCCTTTGTCCAGCAGTGGACGTCTACAGGCTGATATGATGATGATGAAACGGGTATCAAAACCGGACGATACCGGGAGTTTAAAAAAACATTGATCTAATTTAAAACGTAAGAAGGAAGTACCTATTCAAACTGAACCCTTTTATTCAAATGAAAGAAGAATAAAACAACAGTCATTCAAAAAACTTTCTCCGAACAAAAAGAAACTAAACAAAGTTTTTTTATCGACGGTGCTTTTTTACGGCCTAAAAGTAACAAAATGGAATGAAAAGAACAAAATACTGAAGGGAACATGATACCTACCTGCCTATAAAATAAAAGCCAGCAAGCGTGCGTCGACACAGTACGTCAGTTATTTTATTTAAATTTTCTTGAAAAAACTTGAATTTTTTTCCTCAACTGGTTTTGTAATTGGATATATTTTTTCGTATATCTCTATTTACTAGTAATGTAATCGAGAAACAAGGGAATTTTGCTGAGCAATTCTACAATGTATTTTCATTTTTTTTTAATTTTGATAATATTATGTTTTTGATTACATTATAATTTAAGTTGTAATAATATTGTTATTTTAAGAAGTATTGAGTCTTATTCGCATACAATAAATTTATTGTTTTTAAAATGAAAGAAATGAAAATGAATCCAATTCCTTTGAAAAATGAATATCTCAATCCACCCAATTCTACCAGTGGAATTTCAAGTGTTCGTTACTCAATTAAGTCGCATCAGTAGAACTTTTGATAAAACTTGTGAAACTAAACTAACTGAATTATATAAACAGGAAGACTACTGAACAATTCACTGCGCAGAATTTCAAAAACGGCCCAGAGCTTAATTTTTGAACCTGTTTAAATTTATTCAAAGCATAATCCAGAGAACAACTGAAAGATTTTTTAATACTATGCTAATTAGGTCGAGCGGGGTTTTTGTCCCCGTCTCTCTATGACACTTTATCCGGGAAGGGACTGGGATGGAATACTAATCCCTGCAGCAGCCAACCGGGGCTTAATAAAGGGATGAAACTCTGAATGAAACAGAAAAACACTGTATAAATACACTGTGAGTTAACTAACTCTGTTTGGGCACGCCATATATTCTTCATCTATTGCTTCAAACGCTTTGTCTGATTCAAGAGATATAAAGGTTAGAGCGTCAGTGGTGTCGGGGATAAGACGCGGCTTATCATATCGAAAGGTCCGGAGTTCGATCCCCGGCTGGGCCATGTACCAATGGGTCTTTTCTCGAAACTTAAGTACATATACTGACTGCTCTCAAACGGTGAAGGAAAACATCGTGAGGAAACCTGCATACGCCGAAGAAGAAATTCTTAGACGCATGTGAAGACCACCAACCCGCACTGGGCTAGCGTGGTGGACTGTAGCCCGAACACCCTCGTTGAGAGGGTAGGCCTGAGCCCCAGCAGTGGGTATACGTTAATAGGTTGATGATGATGAAATACACAGGGCGTCAATTCTGCTTGGACCTTGGGCATACCATCATCACCATCTATTCTACATCTATTGCTTCAAACGCTTTGCCTGATTCAAGAGATATAAAGGTTGGAAAAAACCAACGGGAGGAAATGTACCCTAAATAAAAAGAAAAACAAAATCAACAGCCTAATAATATGTCCCTACTGTTGGGGCTCAGGGCTACCCCCTCAACGAGTGTGTACGGGCTATAGTCCACCACGCTGGCCCAGTGCGGGTTGGTGGACTTCACATGCGCCTAAGAATTTCTTCTTCGGCGTATGCAGGTTTCCTCACGATGTTTTCCTTCACCGTTTGAGAGCAGTCAGTAAAGAAAAACCCATTGGTTACTAGGTACATGGTCCAGCCGAGGATGGACGTGTCGCGTCTTTCCCACTACGCCACTGACGCTCTTAGCATTGAAGATAGTAACTTTTACTCAAAGGAGACATTGCTTTGTTTTTAAAAATGTAATCCATCATAACAAAATAAAATGTCATCAATTCGTAATAATTGGACGCAAGTCTATCTCCAGCAGTGCTATTCTGTAAGCGTATTTATACAACTCGATCCTGAATCCGCAGTGAGATTACGAATTGGCATTCTATAAAATTCAACAATAATCGAGTTCTACGTCAGCGCTACAGTTGCGTGCGTGGCGGCGAGTTGAACTACAGCCAGGTGAGATTTTGACGTTTGTTAGTATGGTATGACGTTTAAAGTGGCATTCTGTAAGGGAATCCCGCGTTCACTTCGACCAACACTACGCACTTCATATTCGAATTAATCTGTCAAAAGTGCTATTCTGTAAGCGTACTTGTACATCGATTTCGACCTCGACCTCGATTTCTACAACAGCGCCGCCGTTGCGCGCGTGGCGGCGAGTTGAACTACAGCAGGTGAGATTTTGACGTTTGTTAGTATGGTATGACGTTTATAGTGGCATTCTGTAGTGGAATTCCGCGCTCACTTTGACCAACACTACGCACTTCTATCTCGAATGTATCTGCAGTCTAGACTGCGGCGATCGGGAATGCTAGACTGTCCAGAAAACGGTAGCCGGAAGCGTTGAAATGGAAGACTGTCCAACACACGGAGTACCAACATAACGTACAGAATTGAAGAACAAATGCTTAGAATTAAGAACAAGTTCAAACAAAATTTGAATTCCGAACTTCATTTGATTCAACCAATCAACACCACTGGAGTGTCTTTGCGGGCGGCGGGCGGCCAGACGTAACGAGTGGGGAATGCAAAAACTGAAATAAATCTTACAGCAAGACGGTCTCGCAGAGTCTCATTTAAAATTCTACCGCGCAACGTTATTCGGGTGAATCTGAGGACCCTACTACTTGTTCCGGCACGAGAGATTAAACTAAGTTAAAAGACATATAGTCTTTTAACTTAGTTTAATCTCTCGTTCCGGAAACGTTAAACGGTTAAACGGAAATGATATTGGGTTTATTACATAAGAGAAGTGTAATTAATTATATAATTATTTACGGGTCTTACACACGAATAAGTTTTATTTACCTTGCCTGACGTTTCCACCAGAAGCTCTATTTTTAAATCGCTCTCCGCGCTTCGAGCGGTCGATTCTACTGATTTTTGTATCGGATGTCGAAGGAAAATCAGTAGAATCTATCGCTCAAAGCGAGTAGAGCGATTCAAAAATAGAGCTCCAGGTTACACTGGCCGTGGTCACGAGCTGACTACAAAGCGCGAAAGTCTAAAATGTACTATAACAGAAGTGTGACCACGAGTGTGCGATGTACTATAGTGCGACGTGTCATTTGTGCGAAGTATCGTTAGTGCGAAATACGAGTGTGCGATGTACTATAGTGCGACGTGTCATTTGTGCGAAGTATCGTTAGTGCGAAATACGAGTGTGCGATGTACTATAGTGCGACGTGTCATTTGTGCGAAGTATCGTTAGTGCGAAATACGAGTGTGCGATGTACTATAGTGCGACGTGTCATTTGTGCGAAGTATCGTTAGTGCGAAATACGAGTGTGCGATGTACTATAGTGCGACGTGTCATTTGTGCGAAGTATCGTTAGTGCGAAATACGAGTGTGCGATGTACTATAGTGCGACGTGTCATTTGTGCGAAGTATCGTTAGTGCGAATACGAGTGAACGACGAGACGTTTTTCCGTCATTGATTATCTAATAAATTTTACCAAAACAGCTTATAGACATAAATAAATATTTATTTATCATAGTCGGCGACTTATATGGCATATGTATTTCGGAGTATAAAAATGTCAATAATCTTATTCCGAATAATACCTAATTTTAAATAATTTAAATAATTTTTCCTGTTTTATGGAAATTATTACGATTATATAATATTGGTGTTTTTGAATAGGAGCATCATCAAATTGTGTCATCAAATCCTGTCAATATCGGATCATTTGGGATTCTAGGAGCGTATCGTAAGAATTTTTAATTTATACTATCATCTTCATTACAACCAACTCTACCTGCATCAAACCCCAAAAAGCTAAATTCAAATTTTTCAAATTCTAATTCAAAAGTATTTTATTGCATGTAAGTACACTGGGTACACTTATACAACGTCAATTTTTTATCTACCACCGCCTCCAAGGTGTTATATAGAGCTGGGAAGAAGAAGCGGCGCAACAAACTTCCGCAACACATCTTTTAAAATCAAGTTTGTACATAACATTATTTTGTAAAGATTGTGCGAGGCTGAAGTAACATTAACACCAGGCATCTTTGTCATTTAGATAATCGACTGTCCTATAATAAGCTTTCTTACAAAGTTGTTGTTTAATGTAGGCCTTAAATTTTCTGTCATTCATATTTAAGATTTCTTCTGGTAGTTTGTTGTAGAAGCGTATACATTGCCCCGTGAATGATGTACTAACCTTACTAAGCCTTAACTGTGGTGGTACAAGTTTGTTTTTGGTTCTTGTAACATAAGCTAAAAGCTAAAGCTAAACACCTGGAGCAATGCTGACGCTCGAAGTAAAGCCTGTCCGACATACTACCCTACTTTAAATGTTGAAAATAATTTATGACGGCAGCCAAGATACAAATTTAGTTGTGAAACCTTCTAGAAGCAAAGCAAAAGGCATTACATTCAAATATGTTGTGTGATTGATGCGTTGGATTTAAAACTGGGAACTCTGCCAAATACTCGACAGCATTCGCCAAGGATCCATGGTAGGGGAATTGCTTCATTTGAATTCTGTCTCGCTATTTGAATTGGAGATTTTACAGCCTTTAATCTAAAACCGACGTCGGATGACTATGGAACGTATGCCGTTATCCTGCTAATTAAGGTCCATACCATTCCAGATGCTACCTAACTGCCAGATTATCTCAAAATTATATCTATTATCTATTTCATCATTGTCATCATCATCATAATATCAGCCTGTAGACGTCCACTGCCGTACGCAGGCCTCCCACAGGGATCTCCACGACGACCGGTCCCCTGCGCTAACCTCATCCAGCCGGGTCCCGCGCCCTTCACCAGGTCATCGGTCCACCTTGTGGGAGGCCTACACTGCGTCTTCCGATACGTGGTCGCCACTTGAGAACCTTTCTGTCCCAACGGCCGTCAGTTCTAAGAGCGATTGCCCAGCCCACTGCCACTTCAGCTTCGCAATTCTTTGAGCTATGTCGGTGACCTTGGTTCTCCTACGGATCTCCTCATTTCTGATTCGATCTCGCAGGGAAACTCCGATTATCCATATTTTGTTGTTTATAAAATGTAATTTGTCTGTTTTTTTCAGATATATTGTTTCAATCTCAATTTATTTTTTCGTGGTCTATGAGATAATGTATAAAAGTCATAGAAATAGAGCGTAGCGAGCTTTTTCCGTGTTCTGTGATAAAAATGTATAAAAGAGGAAGGTATAAAAAATGCTTCATTAAGAGTTCTTTTTCGACTGTTTTTCTCTCTACATTATCAGCTGATAGACCACCGTAGAACAATTTGAGATTGAAAAAATAATTTTGGAAAAACTAACGAGGTTTTTTTCCTCTCCCCTTTTTTAAAAGCAATTAATTCTAATACTACATCATCTATGAAACTAAAATCTCTACAGCGCCGGTAACTTAAAGGAATACTTTTAGGGATCAAAGGAAGCGCTGATTTTATAGGACGGGATGCGGCTTGATCAAAGCACAATTTGGCTTATTGAGGTCTTGAAAATTAAGCCTTTACCAGAGAGCTTCTCTTCATTCATTTCTGTCGATATTCCGTCGCTCTAATAATAGTACAGGAGCCTGTGTAGTTAAAAAAAATCTTTTAATTACATAATTATTTACGGGTCTTACACACGAAATAAAAATACACAAAGCGCGAAAGTCTAAAATGTACTAAAAAAAATCTTACTTCGTAAAACTCGAAGTATAATACAGGGTGTAAATTTGCATGCTTGCCATATTTTCAGAGACAATTGCGATTTCGGTGAGTACAAGTTTTACGATAAACCCAAAATTTAATTTACAGACGAAAAAATTTTTTGCTCAAAAAAAAAACAAATTAAAACTAGTCTAATTTTGGGACATTTATTTTATTTATGTATTAGCAGTTTATTTACCTGCGTGATTATGGCAAGCATGCAGATATACACATGTATATTATGTTTCTCTGTCATGCCTTTTAAACTACATGAATCAGCATGTTTTTGTAAACAGGTTTATAAGATAGAAATTAAGCTACTTTTATCCTTGATGATATCCAGGGGGCAGAAAGTATGTTGTACATTTTTATTAACTTAACCCACTGGAAGATGGGCATCCACACAAAATTTTATCAACGGTGATCGATCAAAGCGAAAACTTGTATTGTTGATAATATAGGAAGGGTATCTAGTATCTATAACCAAGGTGCTGTAATATTCAAAGAAGTTCACTGATGGTCACTGGGGCAGACGAGATCTGGATTGGAGAATCTTCCAGGTGGACCAGCTATAAGTAATCTGAAGACTAGAAAATGGTATTGACTGATCACACAGTTTAAATATTTCACTCCTATCTTCAGTTCCATAAATGGATCGTTAAATAAACCCCCTTGGTTTGTACTTTGTCTCCAGCTCCAAAGGCTGTGGGTACGATTCTGTCCGGGGACAGATTTGTACAGTAGGATCTATTCTATTACATTTGTATAACATTAATAAGTTTAGTTTAGTCTTTAGTTAGTTTACCTTTATATATATTATAGTATTATGATCTATTCCATTTGTGAATTGTCATATTTTCGCCTAAATCCCTTTGAAAATACAATGTAGCCGGCTTCAGCAGTTCAGTATATCAGAAACTAGCCGTTTCTTCTCATCTATTTCGAACTTTGTTTTCTTTTTGCGCGGCTCGTAAGTATCGTAGCGCGATGTTAAATAACTTCCACAATAATTGGGCTATGAAACGCAAAAATAATTTTTTATATCCAACTGGTAGTTCCAGAGATTAGCGCGTTCAAACAAACAAACTACCAAAAAGTAACTCTCAGCTTTATTATTTTTAGTACAGATGGGAGTAAAATTGATGAAGTAATGTAGCACAGTCTCAAAGACTATAAGCGCACCCGATCCCAATCCAATCTCTATAGAGTTCGAGTGCGGACATAAAGGGAATTGGAGGAAGGTCTGTCATATTACAGACTATGATAATCAAAGGGCTAGTAACGAAAGAGGTTGCTTCGGTTTCAGAGATGTAACAATATCCTTTGCCTCCAATGTGGGATCTAATTAATGTCGAACTTTGACTATGGTTTTAGAAGGCCGGGATACTACTTACAGAACTACAATGGATGTGAATTTGATGACCGAAGACCAAATTTGCGGTAGTGCAGTAGCGTAAATAGTCGGTATTGTGGGTCTATCCACCACACGTCACTTTTTTCGGTTGTTATTGTGGGTCTATCCACCACACGTCACTTTTTTGGTCGTTATTGTAGGTCTATCCACCACACGTTACTTTTTTGGTCGTTATTGTGGGTCTATCTACCACACGTTACTTTTTTCGGTCGCTATTGTGGGCCTATAACCACACGTTACTTTTTTTGGTCGAAATTGTGGGTCTATCCACCACACGTTACTTTTTTTTTCTCGTAAATATACGACGATAGGTAAAAAAACATTGTTTTTGCCTTTTTTGTAGTTGGGTTAAGGGTTAAGTATAGTTTTTTACTCATTTTTATTAAAACTTGTTGAAAAAAAACCTTGCGTATGTGTTTAAAGAAAAAAACTGACAGAAACGCGCCATTTTCATAAAATTTTGTTCGTTTATATTTTGCTGTGAAAATATTTAAGAATTTGAGTGAAGTTGAGTTAAATATTATAAACATGACAACTTATATGGAACGCCACAATTAATATGTAGGTATGTTTGTGAGCTGTATCACATAAAATCATGTTACCGTCGTAGCGAACGAACCTAAACAATTATAATTAATATTTGATGAGTTCCCGAAGCCCCTCCAATAAATTTTACGGCTAATGGGTAATTGTTTTTAGTACAAAGTGGCGAGAAATTATTAAACTTTGCTAAGCTAGCGACACTTGAACAAAGTTTTGATTGAAAATAAATAACTGTTTGGCTTGTTCGCAAAAATATCTATACCGTAATACTACAGACTGGAAAAAACGTACCCCTACTTTCAAAAAACAATCTTAAAATACATTTCATTTAGTCTTTAACACTGAAAATACTGGGATTATTAAATCCATGTCTGGGCCGGTAATCGAACCAATACCAATCAATCAATAGCCTATTAATATATCCTCACTGTGAGGGTTAGGCCTCTTAGCTTGGAAGAATATCGCCCCGTTGGCGCAGTGGTTCAGGTCCAGGCATGTGCCTACAACGCCCAACGCCAGAGACCGTGAGTTCGATTAAAGCTTTTATGGGCTAGGAATAGGTCAGAACCCAATACCTCGGCGGCGACCAAAGGAGAGATCTACCACAGTCATTGCAATGAAATATAACGTGTAAAAATATGCTTTCGAGTTCAAAATCGAAACCACTGGTTAAAGCACAATAAAGAGACTTGAATCATCATATCAGCCTGTAGACGTCCACTGCTGGACGCTGGCCTCCCCGGAATCTCCACGACGACCGGTCCCAGCCGGGTCCCGCGACCTTCACCAGATCGCGGTCCACCTTGTGGGAGGCCTACGCTGCGTTTTCCGGTACGCGGTCGCCACTCGAGAATCTTTCTGCCCCGACGGCCTAGTTCTACGAGCGTCTTTAATTTGACTTTAATAAATCATTTTATTCGTGAAAAAGACGTAATCTTATATCCTCAAATTATAACTTGCCCATTTAAAATGGTAATGGGAAAGTCAGACAGTTGAATTTGAGCTCTAATTTATTTTAATTAGAGTAATAAATTGAATGTTTCAGAACAATGATTTTGACATATTGAGTTTTTTTGTATTGTTGTAGCATTATTAATACAATAACCTAATAATTTTATATATAAGTAGTACATTTTAGACTTTCGCGCTTTGTATTCATAATTATATATTATAATTAAATTATGAATATAAGTAAATAATTATGAATTTTATATTATAGAGCGTCAGTGGCCTCGGGGATAAGACGCGACCTATCATATCGAAAGGTCCGAGGTTCGATCCCCGGCTGGGCCATGTAATGGTTTTTTTTCTCGAAACTTAAGTACATGTACTGACTGCTCTCAAACGGTGAAGGAAAACATCGTGAGGAAACCTGCATACGCCGAAGAAGAAATTCTTAGGCGCATGTGAAGTCCACCAACCCGCACTGGGCTAGCGTGGTGGACTATAGCCCGCACGCCCTCGTTGAGAGGGTAGGCCTGAGCCCCAGCAGTGGGGAGATTAATGGGCTGTTGATGAATTTTATATATATAACTTTATAACAAAACGTACTAAGGTACCATTTAAAGGACCTATCTCTGACTTAGGACAAATGACTTAGTTTGGTCTCAGAAAAAGGTACCTATTATAAAACTGTTAATATAGTTTACTAAGTTAATCGGTTAAAGCCGCTGGTTACAGCTAGTACCTAATTATGTAGGTATTATGAAGAACCAGCGGACTAGAAAATAAAAGGTTACAAGAAACGAACGATGTTTTTTTTTTTTTTAAAATAGTAGGTAATATAATATTAATCTAAATAAATATAGGATAACAATAAAAAACTTATTATATAAAACTAAAACTAAACTTAAATATAAATTATAAATAAAAAACCCCCTCGAGGCTCCATGTACTAAATAGAGGCTACGATGTATTAAATACCTACATACCTATGATTAAATGTGATAATACAGAGAGTACACATTTTATTTTCCGATTGTTAAAAATGTTTACTGAAACAGAATTAATTTCATTCACTCACTGAAAGGAACCAATGAGTAAGCAGAAATTGTGAATACGAAATTATTCGATATCATTTCTTACCTTTTCCTCACAGATCCAGACTCATTCACATTTTGTATTTGTTACACGCAAAAATTCATTAAAAAACATGACTAAAAGATGAATTCCAGGGCCAGATAAAAATCACAAACTAAAACCACAAAAATCCAAAAGTCATTGTTCGAGAAACTTTTCGAAATCCGAACTGGAGATCGCGTTCGAAAACTTAAGCCGTGATTGTCGCGTCTACCGCTCGCAACGTTCGGAAACGCACTGAGAGAAAACAGGAGCATCCCTCAGACAGTAAACTGCGGGACTTTGCGCTTGTCACACTGAAATTAAGCCTTCAGCGAACCTTATTGAAAGGGAATAAAGCTTAAAATTCGATGAAGTGTCAGTTCCCCGCGATAAACGTAGGTTTGTCGTTTATATTTGCCGGGGTGCGTTCAGATATCTCATATGGACGTATAATAATTTGTGTGCGTGACGTTGAAATAAGCTTGTGGGGAAAGAGCGGGAAAAGCCATTTTAAAGCGGTCCCTACACGATCATGCTGCATGACATGCATTACGTTTACGTGAATTATCATGCTGCATGATGGACCCTCATGCTTGCTACCAATCGCTTAGTACAGTGAAGGAACGGCCAGCACGTCATGCACGTAGTTTGCATGTCATTCGCGACAATCACTACAACTAGACGGTCATGCATGAGTGACCTAATGCATGTCATGCAGCATGATCGTGTAGGGACCACTTTAGGATGGCACTAGTTTATAAGGGGTCATTTAAACGATCTGACACGAAATGTTTTTTTTATAAATCAGCACACTTTGAAGGCAGGTTTCTTTAGTACAGTCTGTTTTTAGGGTTCCGTACCTCAAAAGAGGAAAACAGGAACCCTTATAGGATCACTCCATTGTACGTCTGCCTGTCTGTCTGTCCGTCTGTCAATACCTTTTTTATTTAAATGCGAATGACTGTCAAATTTAACACAATGAGTGGAAAAGAGAAAAAAGTGACATTCCCTTTACAATGGCATGTTTGTCTCTTTCATATCCTATTGTATTACTCTGACATATACTGAATTTATAAAGTACTAGCTTTTTCCCGCGGCTTCGCCCGCGTAGAAACGTATTTCCCGTGTACATTGTGAAACAGCGCCCTCTATGTAGGCGTTTTATTACTTAGGGGGTATTTGCGGACGCCCGGCGACTTTGTCCGGGTTAAAAAGTAACCTATATGTTATTCTAGGATATAAGCTATCACTGTACCAAGTTTTATCAAAATCTGTTCGGTAGTTCTTGCGTGAAAGAGTAACAAACATCCTCAGAAACTTTCACCTTTATTATATTAAGTAGGACAATTTATTGATGGAATATTTAATGTACCTATTTCTGAGAATTACCGCTTTATTCTTATTTAATTTTCACATCCTTGTTGTTCGCTTTGACGTTTATTTTGTACTTGCATTTACCGTGTCAGGGCATGTAAATCACCCTTAATTCACACGTTAAAAATAAGTTTACACGGAAAACCCTTTACAATTTCAACAATTGTTCGCGTCTAATACATTGTGACGTGTATAACTGGCTTGAGATACATTTCAAGCATACGTTTCCTTTAGAATGTTTGTTTTGTTTCTTTGGGTGTTTGCTTGTTTGTTGTGAGATGTTAAGTTGAATTTAATTATCTGTGTTCCCAATGAGCCATGTGGTATTGTATTTGTCGTTATTTGAGGTAATATAGGGTAGCTACTTCAAACAAAAGTTAAGGTATATAATTATACACAGACCTATGTTATGGTTTAACTAGATGACGGCGGGCGGGGCACGCGGGGGTGTCTCCGCTCTCATAGATAACATTCAATGCGCACAGATGCGACTATGTCTGAATATGAATGAATTTCACCGAAATAATGGCCACCTCGCCAACTGAGTTGGTGCCAATGATCATCAACTCGTGTTGCAAACAGTCGAGTGGGGTGTCTGCTCTCGTCCGTGGTACATATTACCTGTATGTTCCTCACCGTCTTTGTTGATTGGTGATTTTGAAATTTTGAACCTTGCCAAAGCTAATGAATTGAAATAAGTTATATTTATTTACTGACTGCTCTTAAACGGTGAAGGAAAACATCGCGAGTAAACCTGCATACGCCGAAGAAGAAATTCTTAGGCGCATGTGGAGTCCACCAACCCGCACTGGGCTAGCGTGGTGGACTATAGCCCGAACGCCCTCGTTGAGAGGGTAGGCCTGAGCCCCAGCAGTGGGGACATCTTAATAGGCTGTTGATGATGATATTTATTTTAGATAAATTTTTTTGTAGATAATTTAGATAATATAGGATTTTTAATGTAGATAAAATAGGTAGATAAAATGTTTTTTTTTCTCGTTAAGTTGTAAAACTGGAAATAAAAGGCTTTATTTATTTATTATTTATATATATTTATTTTGAATTTTCGTGCTGGTTACATAAAACTTTGAACAATAGAACCAGCGGTTAAATTTTTATCGGCCTGCACTAGTCCACTACTGGACATAGGCCTCCCCCAAGGCGCGTCATTGAGCCCGATCTTCGGTTCTCCTCATTCAGTCACTGCCAGCCGCCTCACGCAGGTCGTCGCTCCATCTAGCCGGGGGGCGTCCCACTCTACGCTTTCCCACGCGTGGTCTCCACTCGAGAACCCATTACCACAACACAATATCACAACTTCATACCGTTCAGTTAATTATTATCTAGTTTTTTATATTTAGAAATGTATTTTAGAAGGTTTTATTTGGTCTTGATTATCAAATTACCTACCTAAATTGAAATTTATAATTATTGGTATGATCTGATTTGTATTATTATCATGAATTGAATTGCTATTGGTATACTGAACTATAATTCCCTTTTATTAAGAGTTAGTTAATGAAAGGGAATTCTCGTTAAAACTTTATGGAGTGGATTGTAATCAAACTATCACAATAATCTATTCAAATATAATTATCTAAAACTTTGAACTACCTACTTGCTAGCTTGTCCAAGCCGAACAAATTTCCTGAACTTCTCCATAGTTATATAATCTTCAGAAGTTCGGAGACACAGTATATCAGAACAGTAACTCAACTTCGCAAATCCTTGTTGATTATTGTTCCGTATTTCAATGTTTTGTGTTAATGCTAGCACAAGGTTTTTCTTTGCTTAATTAAATATTTTATTTTCTCTTAATTCATTATGGAAGGTATGGTCACGGCTTCCTATATTTCGAACGCACACCTAACACGGTGCTGCCATCTACAAAAAATGAGATCCTCTGTGCAACGCTCGCCGCGCGCGCACGATTTTGAGCAACTCACCGAAAATAATTAATAACCGCATCAAAATTACTCCAATTCCATATAATTTGTGCTACCAAGTGCTTAAGAGACAGTACCAGTGTTCGTGAAGACGTAGCAGCTGGGGTACCTCAAGTCCGACGAGGATCAGGAGAAAAGACAGGATAGTCGCTGGGTGTTACCTTCCAATTTAAATCTATTTCCCCTACAATTATAATATGGCTAAATTCTCGTCCTACTCTTTGTCCAGTTACAGCCAATGATAATGGACCATCAGCCAAGTCATGGGAGGTATCTTAATTTTATTAATGTTTAAAAAATAATGTTGTTGCACGAATGTATAAACGTCGTGAATTGGAATTGGAACGCAGTCACCAATTATTTGATGCCAATTTATTATGTGATAACATGTTCCTACTACTGGGGCCCAGGCCTACCCTCTCAACCAAGGCGTTCCGGCGTCTCGGGCTGTAGTCCACGACTCTAGCCCAGTGCGGGTTGGTGGACTTCACATGCGCCTAAGAATTTCTTCTTCGACGTTTGCAGATTTCCTCACGATGTTTTCCTTCACCGTCAGTGGCGTCATTAGTAGACATGACTCATGATAGTCTACGAACGACGCCACTCGTTATATACGTACGTACTCGTTACATAGTAGACGATGACGCTATATGATAATAGATTTAGTACACTGTTTGTTTTCTTTAGTGTACTGTGTTGCGACCGGTACCAATCTCGGACCGCCGTGGAACAATGCGATCGACTAGAGTGCGGTTTGGTATTTGGTTTACTCCCACTTACACTTTGAAAGAAAAAATATTTAGGAATTATATTATTAAGGACTTTTCAGACGGAGAAGTATAAGGTAAGCGTGTCGAAGCAGCTGCATGCGGAGGGCGGAGGACATGGCGTGGTGGTGTTCACTGGGGAAGGTCTATGTCCAGCAGTGGGCGTCTCACCCACCCGCCGGGTCCACTCGGACGGTCGTCTGTGGCTTTACGGTTGGACAGCACGGAATCGCACTTTTTCATAACTCTATCCTTTTCTGTCGTTCAGGAACCTCATTTGCTAGAGCGAGAAACATAGCGGGTGCAGCACGGCCACAAGTCGATCGCCAGCGGGGGGCGATCGATGGAGTGCTGACACGTGCTATCGCGCGCTAATAGCACATCACCCGCTATATTTCTCGCTCTGGCAAAATATGACGTTCTGTCTGCACGAAACACGACAGCATGCGATCGCACGCGACAGTATGCTGTAACACGCCCCAGCACTGACGGCAAAAGTGCGATTCCGTGCTGACAGATAATTTTGGTCCAACCCTTAGAGAGGACTCCTTACTCTGTAAGTGGCTTGTAAAGCCACAGACGTTATTCATTCTAAAAAAGTAATAGTAACAAGTCATTTTCAGTCAACTACATTTGACCCGAGCTACAATATTATAGTTTTGTTTCCTGAAAAATTCAGGGTAGTAATGGGAGTGCACCAGATAATTTCAGGCAAGATGGGTATTTCACCGAACAAATACCGAGGGCGGATTCGCCAAATGTTTGGTCAAATTGTTGTCAAAGAATCCGCCAAGTTGGGAAAACATTTTAGCGCAATCATTTGGTTCGAATTCCCGAAAGACCAAAAGTTTTGAAATGATCTTGTTTATGTACTAAGGTATAATAAATATATAATTTACCCTAATCTGTTTTCTTTAGCGATTTAGAAGCCATTTAAAGTAAGCAATCATTGAAATCATACATATCTGTTTTTTTTCCATTACCCCTCAATGTATGTACCATTAGCTAGGTGGACCGACGACCTAAGGAAGGTGGACGGAGGCAGTTAGATGTGGTGGAGTTCGATCTCTGGGATGCCATGCATCAGGGTTTTTCTCGAAACTTAAGTACATTTACTGATTGCTCTCAAACGGTGAAGGAAAACATCGTGAGGAAACCTGCATACGCCGAAGAAGAAATTCTTAAGTCTTCCAACCCGCACTGGACTAGCGTGGTGGACTTTAGCCCGTAGGCCTTCGTTGAGGTTGTAGCTCTGTGCCCAAACAGTGGGGACATATCAATAGGCTGTTGATTTGAAGTAGGTATGTTCCATTTGGGCGAAGCCGCGGGCTGCAGCTAGTCCGGTATAAATCGCGGCGACAATCGGTAATCACAATTCCGACGTCAGTAATCACATCGGCATCTTGTCCAAACTTATTCAATTTGCGTTCCGAAACTCTCGTGAACGATTCGATTTGTAACAGCCGGCGGCTTGAGGTGATAATTTTGCTTCTTGTCACTTTTAGAGAGAGAACAATCATATGGTTCATAACTATGGATATCGAGTCTTTTAAAACGTCAAGGCATATTCTTACTAATGCTGAAATTGTAAAGTGGTTAGCGAAAAATGTCTCTAGAAATTGGCTGGTTGTGCCACGCGCGCCGAAGAGCATTCCGGTCATTTGCCAGTTTTGTACATTATATGTATAGCTGCCGGAGCTGCCTACAATGGACTTAGGAATTAAACATGTTCAGCAGATGATTATGATTTTAAGAGTTTTTATTTCAAGTTATTCACGTCAGCTCTAACAAATACATAAACTATACTCCTTTGCATACTATATGCCTACGTATGTACAATATGCTCTATAAATACATAGGTAGTGTTTGTGCCCAAATATTGAATATTGTCTTGAATAATGCTGAATTGCGAATCAATTAAATTCTTAACCATAAAAAATGTAGATAAACAATCAAAACTTACGTTATTGTCATTGAAAAATTTTTTATAAAATTTTGACAAAATATAATAGCTTTAAAAGTGTCATGTGTTATAAATACTCCAGCAGCGGCTGGACTATTTTTTTGATAAGCGATTAATTCAGATCCGATTCGAGTACTCTTCATCGTCGAATCGAAACGTTACTGACGCAATTTGTATTATTTAATGATATTTTTAAATTAAATTATGTAAGTACAAGTACACTTTATTAGGTACTTAATTATATAATTATATACGGGTCTTACACACGAACAAGTTTTATTTACACTGACAGCTCACCTCTCCAGTCAGCTCGTGACCACGGCCAGTGTAACCTGGTCGAAACGTCGGGCAAAGGTAAATAAAACTTGTTCGTGTGTAAGACCCGTATATAATTATATAATTATGAATACAAAGCGCGAAAGTCTAAAATGTACTTTATTGCATATTAAAAACCTACAACCTACGTAACTTAAAATTAAGTTGGAGTATGCTTGAAGATAAGGTCCCCTACTCACCATAGTACTGTACACAGAAAAGCCTTTGAGGAGAGGTATATTCATAAAATACTAAGTTATCTAGTACTGAAAACTATATTTCAATTCGTTCAGTGACTTTGTATAAGAAAAGCAACTCTCTTTCATAAGTAAGTGTGAGGTTGAGTGAAGTTTTTTGCGCCGCTTCTTCTTCCCAGCTCTATATAACACCTTGGAAGCGGTGGTAGAAAAAAAATTGACGTAGTATAAAATGTACCTACTGTACTTACATGCAATAAAATATTTTTGACTTTGATGGTAACCCTTGAAATACCAGCCGCGGTAGTCTAGTTGGTGTGTTACTCGTTAAGAGTTCGTGGGTTTGAACCAATGAGTTTTTCGCAACTACGGTATTATAATACCACAGGCTTTTCGGACAAGGAAAACATCGCGAGGAAACCTGCATACGCCAAAGATTTGTATTCTAAGGCGTATGTGAAGCCCAGCAAAAACGGATTGGCGCACCGTTAGTGGACAGGGGTTAGGTACTATAACAGATCCTGTAGGGTCGAAGTAAAAGGTAATCCTAGCGGTAATCGATTTCAAGATTTCGCTCTTGGTTCTTAAGAAGAAATGTGATGAATTTGAATTTGATGGATGAGTTCATACACGAAACTTGCATTTAGTTTTCTGTATTATATTCTGTTTCCATTGAGTGGACAATGTGGACCATAAACATTTATTACGCTACGCGTTCAAAGCTCGGTAGCACAATCATGTGATGATTTAACTTGAAGATTAAAGTTTTTGGTACTGATGGAATAAATTGTAGATTAGAGGCGAAACATTATTAATATTGTCCCCTACTTGTTCTCCTGTCCTTTTCATTTAAACGCTTTTGGGTAACTTTTCTGGTCGTCGGTCCATTAGATAAAACAATATCTGTCCTCTATCCAGTTTCAAATGCACGCGGTGCTGCCGCTACTTGACAGATGGAACTCTGTCATCTGAACAATTGCGGTAAAACTATTCAAAACCATACAAAAATACTTACGTATTTCATAAAAATCGTAGGGGAATCAGGGCATGTCTGTTACAAAACCGAACCTCTGCCCTATGATTGCGTTCCTGAGTTGCAATAAAGACATATTTACATCCGTGGACCAACAACCTGAAAAATATTTTAGGGTTGTTGGTCCACGATTTACTAGATGCATTAGGAAATACAGTGGACGCCGACAGTGCAGCTTACCAGACGTTCAGTATCTTCTATCTTTTAACTCTAATAATTTTGTCTCTTCGTCGTACAAAATTTCTTTGTTTTGTTTGTGTTACCAGCTTTCAGAAGGGCTTATTACCGATCGTCCCATTTTAGGATTAGCTTGGAAAGCACTTAAGGTTTTATGTCCTTCTCTCCCAATACTTATAACGTTAAAATTGTACGTGGTATACCGTTAATGGTTTTTCCTTTCTCTCTATTATGTAAAGAGTGGACTATGGTACGAAATTTGACAAAATTTGACTGGAAGGCATTCAAAGGTAGGATTAGGCCTACTTAGCATACGTTTTTTTTATAATTTTGGTTATTATAGTCACAGACAATTATTTTTGTTAACTATGGAATTAGAGAATTCCTTCTTCGACGTATGCGAGTTTCCTCACGATGTTTTCCTTCACAGTTCGAGAGCAGTCAAGAAAAACCAACTGATATATGGCAATGGGTTTTCGTCGAAGCATAACTACTTTTAAAAACCAATAAGTGTGATGACATATTAGTACGGGGGGGGGGCAAGGAATCTCTTCGAATTCCCCTGTGTTCGGTGATGCATAAAAACGAGTTTTTCCTTACGTGAGCCATTCGATTCAATTGTATGCGTATATCAAAGTATATCTATTTCATACTGTATTTTATGACACGATATGGGTAAGGTATTGCTGGAATACTGATGAATCGGAATTATACGCTTGGAACGGGATACAAATGTTATATCTATACATATAATAAAATCGTAAAGTCCAAAAAGTCTGTACATTGAATATATTCGGAAAAAAACCAGCCAGGGCGACTTAAAATGAGTAACTGAACATGTTAGAACAGTTTTTAAAATTATTGTCTGTCTGTCTGTCTGTCTTTCTGTCTGTCTGTCTGTCTGAACGCGCATCACGCCTAAACCGCTGGACGGATTTTGACGAAACTTTGTATACTGACAGTGTATATCCCGGGATAACATAAAAAATCACAAAAATCTCAAAAAATGGTAGAGAAATATCAACCATCAATAAAAACCTCTCATTTCCTAACATTTGTATGAACTTACAGGTCAGAGTAGCCTGGTTAATTTGAAAATGTCTGCTCTGCAATCTACCATAGGTATTCTATACTAATAATAAATAGGTAAAATTTGTTTGGATGGATGTTTGGATGTGTGACGGAGCTATTCTTTGTAACTACAGAACCGATCTCAATAATTCTTTCGCTGTAGGATAGGTAATACTCTTAGAGAATGAACATAAAATATTTGGTATTGGGTTTTGTAAAAAGGAGCAGCCACAAAATGTAATAAAGTGTAGTAAGTCGGCGAATATTTCAGAAATTCATCAGGACGTTAGGCTTTAGTAAGTTGACATTTGAAATCGTATCTTTGAATGTTCTGTATACCAAATTGTTCAGTAAAAAAATATACAAATATTGAATCGAGAACTAATATGCGCAAAATTTGAAATCACACGTATTTCTTAATAAACAAATAAATTAATTATTTACTAGGCAAAATAACATGAAATATCTCCATGGCAACCAAAATGCACGCAAATCGGCAATATTTCCATATGAAGAAAAAAGATTTCATGTAAAAAGTAGAAGACTTTATTTATTACTTAGCAAGGAGTACTAACACAAGAAGATTCGATACCATTTGATCTGGTGGCTATCACGGGCAACGCACCGATGCGATGCTTTTACCATTTTCTAGGTTGTCGGGGGTGCTGAATCTCAGTTTACTTTTTGTTTGTTTGTTTAATTGTTTGTTTTTTTTCTGTTGGTTGGTTGCGGGTTTGTTTTTCGCGTTTGTTCGCGCGTTTGTACGCGCGTTTGTTCGCGGGTTGTTTGGTTGGTTGGAAGCATTGCATGTACAGCTTAATAGTGTGTCATGTATATAGCCTTCTTTTAAAACGCGAATGAGGTCGCGGGGGTCTGCCAGTTTTATTATAAACCCTGACTGACTGACATACAGGTGTAACAAAGTCCCTATAGTGACCGGTTCCAGGGGCTCTCGGTATCGAATACCTACTGATTTGTTTTCTACACTGGCCGTTGGCTTTGTTGGTGGTGAGTGGTGACTATGGGTGGTGACCCTGCCTACTGAGCTAAAGGTCGTGGGTTCGATTCCCAGATTCCCACCCGGGGCCAACATTTGTGCGACGAGCATATCTGTTGGTTTTCGGATTCTGGGTGATTGTATGTAGGTATTTGAGTATTCATTTTAAGTAAGTAAGGTTGGAAATTATGGACCGTAGTTGGAGGGAAAGTATTCTAAATACTGAAGATAGCACATTTTACTCAAAGGATTCTTTTATTTCCAAATTAAATAAAACTGCATTCAAATATTTATGAAACGTCACTTGCCTCAGCCGGAAATCGAACCGAATTTTTTTTAAAAAAAGCATCCCGTATTTTTATGACATCACTGGAAAGGGTCAATCATCAGAATCAATTCCTTCTAAGTAACATAGCATCTTAAATTAAAGTAAGACCACGAAAATTTACATTTAAATAAATAATCGTTATTTTCAGATAAATCATATAACGTAACTAGACGATATTCATAGAAATAGGAGATATTTAAGAAAAAAATGATATAAGAGGTTTTTCAAGAGCAATAGAAGCCAAAACAAATGTTTATTCCGGCATCAAGCAAAAACTACTTAACCAAATTGGATACGGTTTTCAAAGTTGCGTTCCTGAAGGTATAACTTAAAATCTGGTGATTTTACCAACGGAAAATTATAACTAGGCGATGTTTATACATAGCACAGATAGGTACCTACTTCCAAAATCCACGCGTACGAAGTAGCGGGCAACAGCTAGTTATAAATATTATGCAGTCGTGATTTGGTTGGCGAATTCCTCAAAAGGTACTACCATAATAATTAACACTGCCGCTAAAATGTTTGGATTAACATTTTCATTCAAATGTGGTAATTTTAACCTTGGTTCCCTTGGTTGGATTAATCGGGTTATGATCTATGATGGCCATCCAGAGAGTCAGATGAGTCGTTTCGACTGATCATCATCATCAACAGCCTATTAATGTCCCCACTGCTGGGGCTCAGGCCTACCCTCTCAGCGAGGGCGTTCGGGCTGTAGTCCACCACTTTGTCACAGTTTCGACTGATCAGATAAGTCGTTATAAGCTACTATTCTAGTAGGTATAGCATTTTTCATCATATCAGCTGGAAGACCTCCACTGTTGGACAAAGGGCTACCCTTTATATTTATTTTACTTCTCCCCTTATATTTTGAAAACTGAAGTACGTTTTCATTCGGCAAGCGTATACAAAAGCGGACTTTACCTATGACTAGAAAGGCGGCTGTCTTTTCATAAAAATATGGGGTTAAAATTCCAATTTAAAAAAGGTAGGTGTTACCAGGAGTAATATAAAGTTAATTAAACCGGTGCTTCCTTAACGTGGTCTTCCGTTATCAAATTAACGAAAATTAAATTTGCTCAAAATTTATCGTTTCCCAGAAATCTTAATTTAAATGTCGTCGGTGACGTGAGAATTTTTCAAATTACGGGTTAAAACAAATTTATTTTATTCTTTACTAGCTGTTGCCCGCTTTTTCCCGCGGGAACAGTTTACCACGGTAAAAAGTAGCCTATATGTTATTCCAAGATATAAGCTATCACTGTGCCAAGTTTCATCAAAATCCGTTCAGTCGTGCTATAATCGTAAATAATGTCCAGTCTCAAAAGGTCCAGTGACTCAAAATGTCCAGTCTCAAAATTACTGACTAGGTAGTCTCGTAATGACTAGTCTCAAAATTACTATTAAACGAAAGGGGTCGACTGTAGGTATATAAAGTAACACAAAATTAAATACCACATTCATCACAAGTCGTTTCTATACAGGCTGCTCCAGAAATAGCGGAATAATGCTGAGACGTGACGTCACTGCGCTCCGACGGATAAATAATGGCCATCGTTACGGGGTATTGCTTCCAAATTGTGCTTTAAGAATTTCAGGAACGCCCTGTATAATTTACCTGAAGAACCAAATTATCATTGAGACAATGAGAGCAATTTTAGAGAAATATTGTTATTGTCTTTGTTGTTTTTGAGTGATGGATGGAACAGGGATGTATACAGGGTGAAATAAGGTGAACTATATTTTTTCTGGTAATGTAAGTATCACCGTAGAAATCGATCGTGAAAAAAAGTTTTTTTTGCACTAACGAGAAATTGTCATCATCATCATCAACAGCCTATTAACATGTCCCTACTGCTGGGGCTCAGGCCTGCCCTCTTAACGAGGGCGTTCGGGCTATAGTCCACCACGCTAGCCCAGTGCGGGTTGGTGGACTTCACATGCGCCTAGGAATTTCTTCTTCAGCGTATGCAGGTTTCCTCACGATGTTTTCCTTCACCGTTTGAGAGCAGTCAGTAAATGTACTTAAGTTTCGAGAAAAACCCATTGGTACGTGGCCCAGCTGGGGATCGGACTCCGGACCTTTCGATATGATAGGCCGCGTCTTATCCCCGACGCCACTGACATTCTTGAGAGATTGTTGTGTTTTAAACTACCTATGGAAAGTAAGCAAGTGGCTGGCAGAAAATTATTTTATGACTTTCGATGAGTTCACTGAACCCTCTCCGCATCCAGTCATCACGCTTGCCCACGCGTGGTCTCCACTCGAGAACTCGCCAGCGATTATCGGTTCTCCGACAGATGTGACTCGCCCACTCCCACTTCAACGACGTACTGAATTTTTAAGCTACGTCAAAGGCTTCGTTTCTCTGGCGGACCACCAGTTTTTATTTTTTAAACATCGTTTTATATCGTATAAATAAATATATAGGTATATAAATATTGTAATGAACAAGCTATATGTATGAAAGCAGGGCCCTGTGCTGTTGGGTCTGTTGCTGTTTCTTCCCTTCGGCGACGTACACGTGGAAACAGACGTAGTTTTAGACAGAATGGACTTCAAAAAGAGAATATTGTATTCCAATCTTGAAAAAACAAATTTTGAATTTGAATCAATGATTTTATATCCCTTGCCTTGTTGCCGAACTAACTCATCATCATCATACCAGCCTGTAGATGTCCACTGCTGGACAAAGGCCGCCGAACTAACTACATTTCACTAACTATAAATTATATTAAAATATTCGGATTGTTCATAATTTCACGGCGTAATCAAGAGTATTCATGGACTCGTTAGAATATCATTATTACTTTGTACGAATAAGTTTATGTTAAGTTTGTCTCGTTCCTTCTTCTTAATGATGTCCTATTCATTGAGCGTCGGTGGCGTAGTGGGAACATGAATTTTTAAAATAGCTACTCCCATATGGATGAGTAACAAAAGCATTTTAGGGGGTGCCGAAATCGTGCCAAATGCATATCAAAATTGATACTCACTCACACATTCTCATTTTCAAACTCCATATAAATTTGTATTATCAATCTCCTCCCGCTAATCTGCTTCCTTTGCCGCCCCCCCCCCCCCCCCCCCCGATTTGGACATAAAATTTTTCATCGTTTCCCATACTAAATATGCAAGATGCGATCTCCACAGGGAGCGCGCGCGCGACCAAAGAGGTTTGAAACTTCTTGAGTGGTAAAGACGTTGCCTGTCATGTTCGAGATGTCCGAGTTCCATCCCCGGCTGGGCCATGTACCAATAGGTTTTCTCGAAATTTAAGTACATTTACTGACTGCTTGAAAACAAACATCGTTCTTAGGCGCATGTGAAGTCCACCAACCCGCTCTCGGCTATAACATGGTGGACTTAGCCCCCTCGTTAAGAGGATAGGCCTCTGCCCCAACAGTGAGGACATTAATAGTCTGTTGATTTGAAGTACGGTATAGAGAGCTTTTTCGTGAAGGAAAACATCGCGAGGAAACCTGCATACGCCATGAGAAGATAAAAGGTTGTCTGGAAGAAATCGCTCTTAGAGATAAGACCGCCTAGATGTACATTACTGTATCTGTTTCTCTCTTTTTTTATCTGTAATTTTTAAATATGCAATAAAGTGTATTGAATTGAATTGAAGATATGAATTTCATTCGAAATTTCCATCCTCACTAGTATACGTAATGAAATACTCCAATAATGGGTGTAGGCACCACATGTGGTCGTCGCAGCTGCCTGCTATTCGCAATTTGCACCATAAATGCACCATATTCGCAGCGTATCTAGTATCGTTATGTAGCTACTGTACGGAGAATTACGTAATGCAATGCAATGCACGCTGAAAGTGGCAATTTCCATGACTACAGAGACATTGAGATGAAAAGTATTAGCGCTCTACTGTGAACAAAATAAAAGATACTAGCAATGAAAATACAGCGATGAAAATAAACATACTCTTTTATTTCTTTCGAAACTTTCATTATAATAAAAGTTTTTCATGTAATTTTGTTTAACAGGCTTCTAATATGATCTTTAGAACCAAATGTGGTAAAGCGTGATCGGATATTTATCAGGAAGTGGTCGATAATCTAGCTAGATTCGGTCCAAGACAAAAGTAAATCAAGATGAATAAAAGCTTGTAAAATAATACAAGTTTGATTTAAAAAAGTACTTTGTTGTAAAATACGTAAGTGCTTAAATACTTGTTTTATACATAAGTAGGTACCTAATTAAAGTAAAGCTTAATAAGTTGCTTCGTCCATCACTGATATCATCATTATCAGCCTGTAGACGTCCAACTGCTGTACAAAGGCCTCCCCAGGGATCTCCACGACGACCGGTCCTGCGCTAACCTCATCCAGCCGGGTCCCGCGACCTTCACCAGATCGTCGGTCCACCTTGTGGGAGGCCTACGCTGCGTCTTCCGATACGTGGTTGCCACTCGAGAACCTTTCTGCTCCAACGGCCGTCAGTTCTACGGGCGATGTGCTCAGCCCATTGCCACTTCAGCTTCGCAATTCTTTGAGCTATGTCGGTGACCTTGGTTCATCATCATCATATTATTATCAGCCTGTAGACGTCCGCTGCTGCACAAAGGCCTCCTTCAAGGATCTCCACGACGTCCGGTCCTGCCCTAACCTCATCCAGCCGGGTCCCGCGACATTCACCAGATCGTCGGTTCACCTTGTGGGAGGCCTGCCTACGCTGCGTCTTCCGATACGTGGTCGCCACTCGAGAACCTTTCTGCCCCAACGGCCGTCAGTTCTACCAGCGATGTGCCCCGTCCATTGCCAGTCAGCTTCGCTATTCTTTGACCTATGTCGGCGACCTTTGTTCATCACAGATTAATCTCCAAAACTTCATACTAAGGTTGGAATTTTGGTTGAAACCTAAGCGACTGCAAGTACGTACGTAAATACATAGGTTGACGGATAATTAGAAACAGGGCAAGATTTTCATACAATCGAAGTCACTTTGAAGCCGTAGCTCTCCGTGAGGGATTGATCGGGGCATGATCTGATGACGGTCATCGAGAGAGTAGCTGGAGGACTTTTAGATTGCTATAGTTAACCAGCTGATCAGATGAGCCGCCTGGAAGCAGCATCGTCATGATTCCTTAACTATAAGATTTTCATACATTTTGATGCCATTTTGCGGGTTTTTTCCTTCATGACGATGCTGCTTCCAAACGGCTCATCAGATCAGTTAGATATCTATAGCGGTCTAAAAGTCCTCCATCTGCTCTCTCGATGACCGTCATCAGATCGTGCCCCAATCAATCCTTCACGGAGAGCCATGGCTTCAAAGTGACCTCGATTGTATGAAAATCTTGCCCTGTTTCTAATTATCCGTCCACCTATGTATACCCATACGTGATAGCACACATCAATTTTATTCGTACTACGCGTAACAAAATTGTACCCATTTGCAATTCCGCAAACCGAACCGCGCCTATCGGTCGAGTCCGCATGCGGGCGAGCTGATGTTACGAGCGATACGCCTACAAACTGGTGTGCCGCGTTTACATCGGACTAGTTAGTGGCCTATTGGCATGTTGCAGCTGGCCTGTATGCCTACTGGCTTCCAGTGAAGTTGCTTGTGTGTATGCTATAACGTCTTAGGATAATCAACAAATCGGAATTTTTGCAAAAAGCCGGATAATTGGAATGTAAGAATGAGTTTCGTTATCATCCGAGCTATTTTCAGGATCGTTGCAAAAATCAGAGTTTGTTTAGGACGATTGGAAATGCTGATTGGCTAAACAATGAGTCGATTAATATTATCGCGCATCTGTCAAATCGTTCAAAGCAGCAGGTAAGAATTAGTTTTTAACTGCAAAGAATGCGTTAAAACTATTTATTTAAATAGAATGTGAAACTGAATAAATAAAAATGCAAAGTTTTTAAACTCATCCCAACACATATAATATTTTATCACAATATCCCTAAGGAGTTGTTTTACATTAAGCGCTAATGCTACGTGATATAATTTCGTACGTGAAGGAAGTCTTAACTTGTTACTATAATATGATTCCAAACCGCAAGTGGATTTCAGAATTAAGTAAAAAAAGAAATGTCGTAGCTTATTTTTATGAAATTTTATTGACTTAAGGGCAAACTTACAAGGACCCCAGTGTCGGGCTCGGAATTGCTTTTGATTACCTTTGCCCGACGTTTTGGCCTGGTTAGGTCGAAACATCGGGCAAAGGCTAACAAAAGTTTTCTTGTGGAAGTCCTGTGCTTAATCCTACTATTCCTATTTCATACTATCCTATCCTTCCTTCCAATATTGTAAATGCAAAAGTTTGTAAGCTTGTTTTGACGTTTGTTACTATTCCACGCGAAAACTACGGAACGGGTTTTGATGAAACTTTACAGTCGTATAGATTACATATCAGAATAACACAGGCATAGGAAATAGGTACCTCCGGGTAAGCTGTTCCCGCGGGAAAAAAAACATTTCTACGCGCGCGAAGCCGCGGGAAACAGCTAGTGTTTTATAGTAAATATCTTTTTCCCGCGTTTTCGCCCGCGTAGAAAAGTTTTTCCCGTGTACTTTGTGAAACAGCGCCCTCTATGTAGGCGTTTTGTTACTTAGGGGGTATTAGCGGACGCCCCGCGATTTTATCCGCGTTAAAAAGTAGCCTATATGTTATTTCGTGTCACTGTACCAAGTTTCATCAAAATCTGTTCGGTAGGTACAAACTTTCGCCTCTATAATATTAGTAGGATTGATTTGACCAATATGTTCTGGGAATTATAACTGTCTATATTTGTTATAGTTGGTTGTCTAAACGAGGCACAATACAGTAACATGCTATCTGTTGGTACGGTCAAGCATTGGATGCCGGTTGCATTTCCAACATCACGTAACATATCAGCAGGACGAATATTTAGAGACTTTGCATCGTTTTAGGGGTTTAGAGGAAACAACAATCAATTTGAACCATAGGGACTTCTGCTTAGCTCAAACATAACGACATCAGTTTGGCGTACATTTTCTGACATTTTAGTACTGGTTGTCCAAGCTAGTTTTTCCAAGATATTCCAGGACTTTTAAACGGTACCCACCTAATTTCCCTTTGTGTAAAACATTGCAGTTTGTTGGCTCTTTTATTAAGTGTGACGAAATACAACAGCTATCTCTGGCAGGACCTAGTTTGCTGAATTTGTACCAGGGTGACAATATACAGGTCGCAAGGCAGGGACACTAATTGGAAGCGCGTGTAGCGGCACCAAACGGGCGGTCAACAGACGGTAAACTTGGGGACATTATAAATATACAAGATCACAAAGTTTACATCGCGTCAGTTTACACGGAATGGCAGTTCAGGTCGCATCTGTCGCAGAACCGACACGGCCCGTTTACAGACGAGTTTTGGAGCGTCCGAGATTGGTATGCGCAGCGTGGGACGCCCTGCCGCCAGGTGGACCGACGACCTAAGAGGTGGCCGGAAGCGAAGGGTGGAGGACCGGGTGTGGTGGCTGGCGCTCATTGGGAATACCCATGTCCAGCCAGTGAACGTCGAAGGGCTATGGTGATGGATGATACTGAAATCGACAGAGAAAGTGAATGCTTGTCTTGATAAGATTTTATGGGTTTTCTTTATACTTACGAAAGAATTTCGCTGTTTACATTTTTTTTTTCATCTATTTTTTTTTATGAGGCTTATGACTCAAGGAAGTCTTACATTTTTTGCATGTTTACTTTTTATGCATGGTCGTTGGACATTTTTTAGATTGGACATTATTACCGTAAATCGTACTAACATACATACGAGCACGTTGGAAAAATACAAATGAAGAAACAGACATACTTACAAATTGTCAGGCACACGACGTATGAAGATCCGGTCCGGTCGTTACCGGTTACAATGATGTAACCAAACAAGCCGAAACCGGTACCAAAAAGGGTTCTTAATTTGTTATTTATTTAAAATTAACCACCTTCATGATATTACACAGGTTTTCTCTCTCGGTCAATTTGATTTATATTATGTTCGATCATGTTTGATCCTTAATTTTTGCTCGACAGTGCATCATAGAACCAGGATGACCCACTTTTTTGGTGCACAAAAGACCTTTTCATACGAGACTGAATCTAGATTCTATCCACGTTCTGACTGCGAAACAAGATTTTGTTAATTTTTTTCTAAAACTCGCATCCCGGGGATCTGGGAATGTATTGCTAAATTTTTAATGAATTTTGGGGGTAACATCAAAAAATTTCAGCAACGCCGCAGTAACAATTTTGTTGGTAGAATATTTTGTTGTAAAAACATTTTTGATATAGGAAATTATTACTATATTGCCTAATTATTACTATGTAAACCTATCAAAAAAAATTTTTCAACAAAATATTCTACCAACAAAAATGTTACTGCGGCGTTGCCGACTACATGGTAGTAGATTGACTAGTTATAATAATAATAATAATTGCGTCATACCTAATAACCTTACATTGTCATACAATATTGTCCTTGACCTAGAAAAATGACAGTTTTTTTATTGACAATGTCAGGGGTCTGACTGACGCGAAATACACAGACCTATCACGGTGGACCGACGATCTGGTGAAGGTCGCGGGACCCGTCTGGATGAGTCCTTCGTCGTTACGTCCCACCCACTACCGGATAAGCAGCGCGGGATCGGTCGTCGTGGAGATCCCTGGTGGAGGCCTTTGTCCAGCAGTGGACGTCTACAGGCTTGATGATGACGAAAACTGAATGCCTGTGTCCTGCTTTTACAGCACAGAGGCATTCCGGAAACAAAAAATTATAATTTACCTTTCAAGAGGTATGTAAAAGAAAATCGATAAATCTTGATTGTCTTGACATTTTATTAATTTCATTGTACATTTCTATACCGCGTTTTAGAATGCAGCTAGCGCAATCTAGCGGAAGGCTGTTAAATTATTAAAGTATTTCTTTGTAAACAAGATTTAAAGCACTCCCCGGTATCTGACTGATCTGAAATCGGTGACATTAGGGTACCATGAAGCTGGTCTGATGATGCAGTCGGAAGGTGGCCATAGGAACTCCGCAACCTCCGAACTCTGGCCATTTTCTTAACCAGAGTTTCGAAACCAGTTGCGAAAACAGAATTACTTTTTTCTGATCATAAAGAAAAATCAATAGATAGGTGCCTACAATACTTTATTTTTTGTCAGATTGATAAAAAATAAAAATATAAAACCTCTTGGAACTTATTTCAGTATTAATATTATTTTCCAACTCCAAAGTCATTGTGCCACACGTAACCCTGAAACGGAAAAAAAACCCATTTGAGCCGAGTTATTCCGAAACGATCCAACACACACTTGCCCAAAGTCAAAGTCAAGTCAAAACTATTTTATTGCATGTAAGTACACTGGGTACATTTATACAACGTCAATTTTTTATCTACCACCGCCTCCAAGGTGTTATATAGAGCTGGGAAGAAGAAGCGGCGCAACAAACTTCCGCAACACATCTTTTAAAATCGAGTTTATACATAACATTATTTTTGTAAAGGTTGTGCGAGGCTGAAGTAACATTAACACCAGGCATCTTTGTCATTTAAATAATCGACTGTTTTATAATAAGCTTTCTTACAAAGTTGTTGTTTAATGTGGGTCTTAAATTTTCTGTCATTTTCAAGATATCAAGCAAATGTAATCTCGATTATTGATTACTTTCACACTTTCCCTAATTCTCTGTGGATGTTTCATTAAATTGAGATTTAGAGAAAAAAACTAGGAAACAAAAAAAAAACTAGGAAACTAACTGCGAGATCGAATCAGAAATGAGGAGATCCGCAGGAGAACCAAAGTCACCGACATAGCTCAAAGAATTGCGAAGCTAAAGTGGCAGTGGGCGGGGCACATCGCTCGTAGAACTGACGGCCGTTGGGGCAGAAAGGTTTTCGAGTGGCGACCACGTATCGGAAGACGCAGCGTAGGCCTCCCACAAGGTGGACCGACGATCTGGTGAAGGTCGCGGGACCCGGCTGGATGAGGTTTGCACAGGACCAGGAAAGTAGATTTTTTTGGCGGTTGAGTGAATATAGCATCATCCGTGTTATCCTTCGTGTAAACTAGATTTTGGTATTTTTCCAATATAAGGTTACTTTTTAATTTGACATTTTACCAGCAATGAACTAAACTAAGTAGCCTTATTAGAAAGAAATATATGAATGTATTTTTGCTTACCGCTGATCTCTGACCTTCCGTTTTTCCGGGAGCCTATAAATAAATAAATGTTTTTGCACAAATTCATACACCGCTGTTTCCCAAATTAAGCCAAAGCTTGTCCTATCAACTCAACAATCAACAACTGATAAGCATACGTTGTATAATATACTTTTATAAAATACTTAAATACATACAAACACCCAGAATCCGAAAACCAAGAGATATGCTCATCACACAAATGTTGGTTCCGGGTGCAAATCTAACCCACGACGTTTGGCGCAGTAGGCAGGGTCACTACCCACCACGCCAACGGGCCAGAATGAAATAAATGAATGTATTTTTGCTTACCGTTGACCTCCGCCCGTCCAATTTTTCGGGATTCTAGGTAAGTAATAAGATTATCAATTAATGTCTCGACATGCTACCCATAAATATAAGGCCGAAGTAAAAGAAGTACCTACTTTACTCAAGTATGACGTCAAAATGATAAGAGTTAGGAATCAGGATGCCGATCCACGAATAGCACCTGCCAAATTGATCGGTCCCTACGTGGACTAGGCAAGGTGCTATTCGCGCAAGTGCTCTAGCTGGTCTACGTCGCCAATCGCGCTAATTCTGAACAATATTGTTAATATCCAAACCATAACCAAAAACGTTATGCTTAACACTACAAACGTGTGGAGCAAGGGTTTGGCTTGCGTTTGTAAAGATTTGCCAATCTTGTGGGTGCAAGAACTTTCGAATCTCTTTGGTGGCGCGCGCGCTCCCCTATGGAGACTGCATCTTGCATATTTAGTATGGGAACCAATGGTGCCACTTCCAGGGGTGGGTGCGGACAAAGGAAGCGGTGGAGCGGGAGGAGGTTGCTAATACAAATTTATATGGAGTTTGAAAATGAGAATGTGTGAGTGAGTTACAATATTGTGATACATTTGACACGATTTTGACACCCATAGAATGCTTCTTTTACGCCTTTATAAGGGGCCACGGTCGCCAACCAAAGAGATCCTAACTCTATGTGTGGGTGGATTGGATGCAGCATAACGTTTTTGGTTATGGTTTGGATTTGGCAATATTGTTCAGAATTAGCGCGATTGGCCACCAGTGCTGGATTGAACAAAATACTTGCGGTATTAGGGAACCTAGGTTCAATTGGTACGTCAGGTGACAAGGCCTTTAACAAGAAAAATTTTAATGCATTTTAGGATCCAGGAGTTTCCATACTCAAGGTTGTATCTGTTTTGATGGAATTATTTTTGCAACTTGAAATATAACATACGAAACCTCCGCCCGTACCCCGCCGCCGCACAACATTTTAGCTAGGGTTGCAATTTAATAAAATAAACTTCAAAATTAAGTTTTTTTATTATTGTTATTGTAATGTGGTCGAAACATTCCATGTTAACTATTACACCTTCTGGAGTTAAACAAAATATGAATTAGTACAGCATATCCGCTGTTCCGTACATCTATGCATACTAATAATAAACAGGTAAAAACCGCACGCTTTTTACGAAAAACCAAATGATAGTGCGGTGTAAAATACACCTAGCGCCATCTATTGACATTTCAAATTATAAGGGGAGGGAACGGGGGTGAAAGTTTGTATGGAAGTATCGGTTTTTATCTATAGGATAATACTTATTTATAGGATACTTTATAATAATACTATAAAAATTGTTTGGACAAAACACACGGCTATTTAGTCCCAAACTAAGCCAAAGCTTGTAAATGGGTACTCAACAACTGATAAACATACATAAATACTTTTTAAATAAATACTTAAACACATACAAACACCCAGAATCCGAAAACCGACAGGTATGCTCATCACACAAATATTGGTTCCGGGTCGGAGTCGAACCCACTACCTTTGGCGCAGTAGGCACAGGGTCACTACCACTACGCCAACAGGCCAGTCACTTTATACAACTAATTATAACGCGGATGAAATCGTGGGGCATCGGATAGTATTTTATATTAATATGGATGTTTTACTTACACTTCTGGACGAGGAAAGACCCACAGGCGAAGGTAGCACCATTTGCCCCAACGCCGAAGAGGCGAAGATGCAGACAAAGAATAGCAGAATGAAACGCATGGCAATTGTAATTCTTTGAACTGCCAAGAATATTCTGGTACCTATTAGACGTGTAATCTAGCTATTTATAAGTATACCGCATAACATCATGAGATTGATTTGTATTTCAGTATGATATGTAGTTTTTATGATTTTACGCTTCAACAACCTAACGTTTTATTGTTTGTATATTTGTTTGATTTAGACAATCAAATCACGCCCGCTTTTATTATTGACACGTTTATCTTGGAATCAGGAATAAATGTATGACGGATGCCACGTCAAAAACTAAAGAGATATGCCGACGATATGGTGCTGTTGAGTCCCACCCAGTGTGAATTTAGAAAGTTAATGAATCTGTGTAAAACATAATGCTGAAAAGCATAATCCCTTAATTACAATTTTAAGAAAACGCATAGGTAATTAGGTACAAATTATTCTAAGAAGGAGTTCTTACGCGCATTTCAAATCCACCAACCCGCACGGGCTAGTGTGGTCATAAATCACTTAATCACGAACAAAGCTGCGGGATTAAGATGGTGAACGTTTTAAATTGCTACAGAGTTTTGTAATATTAAGAATTCGATTCATATTTTTATCGTATTATTCATTGGTGGGGTTATACAATTGATTTTGTATGATTGATTTCACAGTAAATTCGCATTTTATTGTAGTAATTTTATTACCCATGTACTAACTACGACCTCGCTCGGGTTAAATTCAGTTTGTGGTACGTAGGTAGGTAATGGCTTGTTTCTTTCCTCCTTAACTTCCTCTCTTCGAGCTACCCTTCCTTCCTCTCTGAGGGTCTCATTATCTTCCTCGTACGAGGATGACATATTGTTTAAAACCCTCTATAATAAGACATAAAGATAAAAAAGACGTTATTCAAGATAACCTTTACTTCTTGTCAATAATTATAGCTTGGTAGTACTATAATACTGAATACTGTCACCTCGCCTTTACTTCTCGGGTGGGTGATCACTAGTGTGCCATATGACATTACGTCTCTAGAACAAACAAAACAAACCCACTGAACTTTTTAGCGAGATCTTCACTCACAATAATAATATGTTTGTCTCTTTTATTTAGTATAAAATTTTAAAAATTAAAAAATTATAGTGTGTGTTTTGTAGTACATTATGTACACTATGTAAATTTGCATCGCTGCCATATTCACGGAGGTAAATATACTGCTAAAACTGAACACAAAAAAATAAACACAATATCTAAAAAAAATTGACTAATTTTAATTTGTTTTACTTTGCATAAAGAAATCATACTTTCTCAAGTTTTTCGCGTCTCCCCCTCTTTGGTCTATTCGTATTGCGCAATAGATAACATTGGTTATTTGTATCTGCACTCCAACACAAAGTTACCTTAAAATTGTTGTATACATGCATACCTATGGGAGTTTCTAATCTATCTAGATTAATTTGTAACGTTCCTTACTTTGTTCCTGAAAATATGGCAAGCGTGCAGATTTACACCATGTTTATCTGTAAGAGTATTATACTATTATACATAGGTGGACGGATAATTAGAAACAGGGCAAGATTTTCATACAATCGAGGTCACTTCGAAGCCATGGTTCTCCATGAAGGATTGATCGGGGCGTGATCTGATGACGGTCATCGAGAGAGTAGATGGAGGAGTTTCAGATCGCTGTAGATATCCAACTGATCAGATGATCCGTTTGGAAGCAGCATCGTCATGAAGAAAAAAACCGGCAAAATGGCATCAAAATGTATGAAAATATTAAAGTTAAGGAATCATGACGGTACTGCTACCAAACGGCTCATCTGATCAGTTGGATATCGACAGAGATCTAAAAGTCCTTCATCTACTCTCTCGATGACCGTCATCAGATCATGCCCCGATTAATCCTACACGGAGAACCATGGCTTCAAAGTGACCTCGATTGTATGAAAATCTTACCCTGTTTCTAATTATCCGTCCACCTATGTATATAGTATTAATTATGCGGCGGGTAACTTAAGTAGTCATCGTCTAAAACTATCCTTCCCCAACACCCATCTTGACTTGTTTATAAAAGATGATAAGTAGCTGATAATTTTAAGCTCAATATTTACAAACGCAGGTTTCTAGCTTGTATTTCAAGGTTGTATAGTCTCTTCTCATATATCAAAGCTATGTTTTGTTATGTTGCAAAATCTTCGCTAGTAAAACACACTGCTCCAGTCGTATTTTTTAGGGTTTTGATAGTATTTTAATACCATTGGTTGGATGTATTTTCTTAGAGCGCATCCAATTGCATTGGCATCCCGACTTGCGCGGTGTCGTTTGCTACCGCCATAGAGTTAGTATACTAGCTATAGAGCGCGCGCATCGCTCATTGCCCATTGTGCCAAGTGTAAGCAGGTGTTCTATGGACGCTTCCAGATTTTTTCTAGATCGTTCTTTTCCGTGAATCGTGTTTACAGCTTGGCACTGCACATTTCACCATGATTACTCCAAATCTAAATAAATACCGGCGAGAGCAACAATCAGCGCTACCGACTAGTAGCGTCGCCCCGAACATTTCGAGACTGTTCAGACCTGTGCTTACAGTTCAGACTTGCTAACGCGCGCTCTATGTATACTAACAACTCTCTGGCTACCGCCGACAAAATCTAAATTCAATTCAATATCTACAAAATATTTGGTGGTTCATCATCATCTAATCAGACTTCCAATGTGCAGGACATGACCTTCCCTTTCTTCACATTGATCTTTCTGTCACCTACTTCATACTTCACAGGTCGTATCCTTCGACCGGTCGTAGATGCCTGGGGGAGGTCTTTGTCCAGCAATTGATGATGATGATGATGATCCTTCGAATTGAACCCTATCCATGATACACGTACTTACCACTCTTACGGCTTCTGTTTCCATAGGATGACTATGGAACTGTATATTATATTTCTCTATGCGCTGGAACAAAACAAAGACAAATTCTGTGTTAGCATTTTAGCAATCTGTTTGCGAAAAAAAATGATTCAAACCAAAAATCAAAACAACAGTATATTAAGATGTCTGCGCTGCTGGGGTCAGGCCTACCCTCTCAACGAGGGCGTTCGAGCTATGTCCACCACGCTAGCCCAGGCAGGTTGGTGGACTTCACATGCAGGTTTCAACGCTGTGTTTTCCTTCACCGTTTGAGACCAAGTTTCGAGAAAAACCCATTGGTACATGACCCAGCCGGATCTTACCCCCGACGCCACTGACGCTCCTTACATAGTAACACGGAATAAATAACAAACATTAATAATTAACTTACTGTCCAGCTGGTAAAAATAAAAATAATAAAATAAATAATGTGGAATATTTACTTCTTTTAAAAATTAAAAAAATACCTCTCTCATCTGACTACACTTTTCAAGTGTTGATGGGTCTTTAGCGTCCCTCTTACGTCAATTTTATTATTTTTTTGATATGAGTGATTTTTCAAAAACTGACAGTGACACATAACGGAGTTTTTCGACTTTTGACAGCCACGCGAGATTGGTTAAATGCCTGTCATGATATAAATGGGAAAGTAACTGTGTATGTATGTCTGGCTGTTACCTATTCATCATAGTTTTAAAGGTTTTATGTATTATGGACAATGTCTGAAATAAAATATATTTGAATTTTCATACATCAAACCCCGGACATAGGCTACCGCGATAAGATGCTCCCGCGCGAAAAAAATTCATTCAAGCCGCGGGGAACAACCGGGAGAAAAATACTTAAATAAGTAACTGGTTCTGTTTACTTACTTAATTTCACTGAAATAAATAACAGGTATTCATAATAATTAATTTTATTCAGGACATTCAAATATACCTATGCTGCTTCCAAACGGCTCATCTGATCAGTTGAATATCTATAGCGATCTAAAAGTCCTCCATCTACTCTCTCGAAGACCGTCATCAGATCACGCCCCGATCAATCCTTCACAGAGAACCATGGCTTTAAACAGACCTCGATTGTTTGAAAATCTTGCCCTGTTTCTAATTATCCGTCCACCTATGTATATACCTCAGATAATATGTAGAAGATATGAAACAAACAACACACTTGTTTCATGATATAAGTACCTAGATATATCTTTTGTACTTCGAATGGGAAGAGTCGACTGTGCATTATTAATGTACGCTTTGAGCTTCAAAGAGAGCTTTCGAAGCAGTAACTTTGACATAGAGCTTCAGCTTTCATATGCTTAGTTATAAAGGTCTTATGTTAAAAGGTAGCTTTGTCTAGTGAAACTAAATTTTCATATTATAATGATAATAATCAAAAAATTACGAATTGACTATCGGTACATCGAAGTAATGAAGTGCTTAAACGAAAACGCCGAAAAGGTTCTCGAGCGGCGACCACGTTGTGCCACGCAGTGTAGGCAGGCCTCCCACAAGGTGGACCGACGATCTGAGGTGAGGGTCGCGGGACCCGGCTGGATGAGGTTAGCGCGGGACCGGTCGTCGTGGAGATCCTTGGGGGAGGCCTTTATCCAGCAGTGGACGGCTACAGGCTGATATGATGATGATGATGAATAATCAAAACTTTATTTTCAAAAATTATAAATTCACTTAGAAAAAATTACACATTCAGATTAGCGCAGGTGCTAATCTCTCTCGCTAACTCGCTTCGCTCGTGGTTCAAAGCACAAATCCTAGCACCCTTCGCTTGCTCAGTTTTCGGCGAACTATAACGTCAGCACAGCGATATTGACAAAATGTCCCAACTTTGGGGTCACGTATATCTGAACCTATGAAAGATAAAATTTCAAAAAATATATATTTGGGTAGTCCATCTAAGCGCATAGGTGCTTTTTTCTCATTTTTTCGATATTCCAAATAGATTCGTTAAAAAAAAATCTTATCAAAATTTAGTCCCAAAAAATCCCCAGATTTTTCCAAACTTTATCGATTTAAAAAAAAAACTGCCAACCGATTTTCAAACTTTCAACGTTATATATAATGTGTCTAGATAAATTCTGCGCCTTTTGAGCCCTTGTCTGACCCCGTAGCCCTAAATTTGTTTATTTAAATTTTTGTTTATTTCGTGAAATCGATCCAATAAACATTCTCAATGTTAAAACTTTTTTTTCTAGATTACAATACTTCTTTTACCCTTGGTACCTATGGTACATTTCTTATACTACATACGGTTTGTACGTTTTATGCCAGATTAGCAAAATGTCAAATTAGCAAAATGCCAGATTCGCAAAATGCCAGATTAGCAAAATGCCAGATTAGCATAATACCAGATTAGCAAATGTCAGATTGGCATAATGTCAGATTAGCAAAGTATAAATGGTTGTACCCACTGTACTTACATGCAATAAAATAGTTTTGACTTGACTTGACTACAGTCGACCGCACGTCAATGGAAACACTTTGACCTGAGCTGGCCTGGCCTGTTAGAGAATTTCAATACTATGAACGACCAGTTTATACTCACGTGCGGTCGACTGTACCATAGGTAGTAAGGGTAGAGAAAGTATTGTAATTTTGAAAAAAAAAATGTTTTTTTTTTCATGTGGCGACTATATAGCGACACTGACGAGTATACCAGCGTCTACCTTCTACGTTTTTTTCTGGTGATTTAAATACTTGGAACAATTATTAAGATAGCAACACTATGTGGACTAAGTTATTTATAATATTATGTTTTTTATATCATGTGATCATGATCATTTCGTCTAAAAAGCAATTTGCCAGAAAAAAAACCAAAAGATGGTGGCGGATGTGGCATTACTCGGAGGGCGGACGACTGGGAAAGACCAATGTCCAGCAGTGGACGTTGAAAGGCTGATATACTCACTTTTTGTCATATTGCCCTAAAACAGCAGAAAAGCTGACCACAGCAACCAGAAACAACAGTATTGCAGTTCGCATGATGATTTTAAGAACAAGCTAGTTTACCGTTAGAGCATTTATAATTATACTGTAGTAAATCGGTGAGGTTATAAAAATAACCTTTCAATAATTGGTACAACATACATTAAAAAAATAGATTGGATACGATAGAAGTGTTATTTAAAATAACATTTTTATTGCACAAAAAAATATATATACTGGGGTCGAATTGAGAAACTTTTTTTTTCGTCGGATGAAAAGTTATTTTTTTGTTTGGTTGATTTTATTTGTTTGTTTGTTTGTTTGTTTGTTTGTTTGTTTGTTTGTTTGTTTGTTTGTTTGTTTGTTTGTTTGTTTGTTTGTTTGTTTGTTTGTTTGTTTGTTTGTTTGTTTGTTTGTTTGTTTACCAGTCCGATTTGAAAATTCTTGTTCCATTTGATAGCCCATAGTTACTTTAATTTCACGCAACGACCCATGGGAGCCGAGAAAAAAGAAAAAAAAGTCAGAAATAACTTATAAAACGCGAGTGAAGCCGCGGGTAACAGCTAATAATAAGGGCAATCGTTTTTAATGGTTATAATTTATTAAAATTGAACTTTGTTGAATTCAATGCAATTCAATTTTCCATACTTTTTCCAGCTGCTTCTTTAGGTATTACTGACCACTAAAGGAATGACCGATTATAGTCTATTCTATAGTCTATTCCATATATATAATTTAAATCTGACATTGTATTTATATATTCTTATTCTTGTAACTTTATAAATTATGAAATTCTAATGTTGAAATAAATAATTTGAATTTCAATAGCCTATTTTTAAGCCTATTTTTCCGACCTAAACGTAGGCTATAATGATGATTTATTATGAGCTGTAAGGTCAGATAAGGCTGCCAGTAAAGTTGTATACATATTCTGTTTTGTCCTATCTTTTATATGCGAATCTGCCAGAGCCACAGCATCTGATTTAAAATCTGACTACGGAGAAGAAACGTACCAAATATGTACTCGAAAGTTATTATTAGCTCTCCAACCGTTTAAAAGTGGGTCTATTGGTGGCTCTACCAAGATGACGCCATCTTGGTAGAGCCACTTGGTAGAAATCTCAAAAGCTACAAGAGATATAAAAATTCAGTAAAAGTACTAGAAATGTTTGACTGGCCTGTTGGCGTAGTAACCCGGCCTACTGCGCCAAAGGTCGTGGGTTTGATTCCCACCCGGGACCAACATTTGTGTGATGAGCATAACTGTTGGTTTTCGGATTCTGGGTGTTCATATGTATTTAAAAGTATTTAAGTATGTTTATCAGTTGTCGAGTACCCATGTACAAGCTTCGGCTTAGTTGGGACTAAACAGACGAGTGTAAATTTGTCCAAACATTGTACTTCCAAGAGCGTCAGTGGCCTCGGGGATAAGACGCGACCTATCATATCGAAAGGTCCGAGGTTCGATCCCCGGCTGGGCCATGTACCAATGGGTTTTTTCTCGAAACTTAAGTACATGTACTGACTGCTCTCAAACGGTGAAGGAAAACATCGTGAGGAAACCTGCATACGCCGAAGAAGAAATTCTTAGGTGCATGTGAAGTCCACCAACCCGCACTGGGCTAGCGTGGTGGACTATAGCCCGAACGCCCTCGTTAAGAGGGTAGGCCTGAGCCCGAGCAGTGGGGAGATTAATAGGCTGTTGATGATGATGATGATTGTACTTCCACATAAGTATCCAAAATTCAGAAAGTGCACCTTTACCGTTTTCATTTCTAATTATCTAACTCTTTAGTACGACTCATGAACTGAACAGTACCCTGTACATAGAGTAGCTTTGTAATTCTGAGAGCGTAATCACATCAGTCCCACCGGGCCCAACATGGCGGCTCCAATGAATTCTAGATGCGAAACAACCAATTAACTGAGAATACCTACAGTATTGAAGTACAGTGTTTGTAGCAGCTAATGTTATATTTATTGGAATAGTTTGAAAAACTAAACCACAAAGCGCGACTTAGAACGTGCGTATAACGTACAGGGAACCCTGTTTAATAGTTGCATAACTACATTATTGTTATTTTGAGTACGCAAGCTTCTTTCGCGATATTACAGACAATGACTAGCTGTTGTCCGCGGTTTCTTCCGCATTAAATTTTGATTGACAAATTTATATTACTTTTATGAATTATGTAAAAGCCTTGTGTTTTCTGATGTTACTCTAGAGATTTATAAAAATCTGCGGAAAGAGTAACAAACATCCAAAATCCTTACAAATCCATCCTTACATAAAAATCCTTGATAAATATTAGGTCATCATCATCATACCAGCCTGTAGACGTCCAGTGCTGGACAAAGGCCTCCCCCAAGGATCTCCACGACGACCGGTCGTGCGCTAACCTCATCCAGCCGCGGGCCTTACGCTGCGTCTTCCGATACGTGGTCGCCACTCGAGAACCTTTCTGCCCCAACGGCCGTCAGTTCTACGAGCGATGTGCCCTGCCCACTGCCATTATTTATTATTGCCATTGAATATTAAATTAAATTAAATAAAACTTTATTTCAGACTATTTGTCCATATCGTAGGATAGTAGGAATATCTATAAGTTTATAATTATATAATTATTTGCGGGTCTTACACACGAATAAGTTTTATTTACCTTGCCTGACGACCAGGTACACTGGCCGGCACGGTAAATAAAACTTATTCGTGTGTAAGACACGTAAATAATTATATAATTATGAATCATCATCAACAGCCTATTAATGTCCCCACTGCTGGGGCTCAGGCCTACCCTCTCCACGAGGGCGTTCGGGCTATAGTCCACCACGCTAGCCCAGTGCGGGTTGGTGGACTTCACATACTCCTAAGAATTTCTTCTTCGGCGTATGCAGGTTTCCTCACGATGTTTTCCTTCACCGTTTGAGAGCAGTCAGTAAATGTACTTAAGTTTCGAGAAAAAACCCATTGGTACATGGCCCAGCTGGGGATCGAACTCCGGACCTTTCGATATGATAGGCCGCGTCTATAATTATGAATACAAAGCGCGAAAGTCTAAAATGTACTATCTATCAGTTTATCCCATTCAAAACGTTCAATCAATGGCGCCTGAAACCCGTAAACCGGCTAAACATTTCCCGGTGAAACTACAGAAACCGTTAGTTTCAGCGCAAACCGGATGAAATATTAAAACCCTCATCAATCCTCTTCGCGCTTCAAACGAGTTAAAAATTTAAAACCAATGCCATTTGGCTCTCAGCCAGCACACAGGAGGTGCAGTGTTGCGAATTTCACAACGATTTTGTGGTAAGTGTGCAATTTTTGTGTGTTAATGATTACATCGAGTTCACCGAACGGTTAACGGTTCCATTAGAGAACTACACGTCCAAGAACTCGTGAACATTCATGACGGTTTATTCGTTACCAGCTGGTTCTTTGATTTTTTTCTTTTTGTTCGGCTCCTAAGGGTCGTAGCGTGATGTTAAATAGCATATATTTTCCAAGAATTGGGCTATCAAAAGAAAAATAATTTTTGAAATCCAACACGCGGTTCCAGAGATTATCGCTTACAAACAAACAAACAAACGAACGAACCAGATGACGATAAACCAACTTGTCAGCCTTATTATATTAGTATAGGTAGATGATTTACTGTAATAATGTCCAATCGGAAAAATTACATTCATAGGTACCTATTTATAGTTTGTCTCCTTGTAGGTGGATGATCCGTTTAACAGTTCTTAGCTTCGAGTAATAAACCTCAAATATCTCCATTACAGTACTATGTAGACGTTTACAACGACGGTTATTAATTTATCTCTTAGTGTTCTTCATTTGAAAACTAGACGTCCTCAAAGGTTCAGTTCCTAGTGGTCTCCATTAGAGAACTATACGTTCGCAAAATACCCACGGGGATTTGTTAGGGATCTTGCGAATAATCCATTTATCAGTTCTTAGTGGTCTTCACTCAAGAACTAGATGTCTCCAACGACGGTTGTCAATAAAAGTTTTTTAATAATCTGTGGAATTGTCAAAACAACATATTGCGTTCTATCTACTACAGTGGCATAGATTAAAAAGTCTCCACTCGAGAACCAGATGTCCAAGTCCCAAACGGTTGTCAGTTCTTACACCCCACTTGAGAACTAAACGGTGTCAGTTCTTAAACTCCAGTTGAGAACTAAACGGTTGTCAGTTCTTATACAGATGTGACCAGGGTACTGATAGGAGTAGTATTTCCCTTTACCTAAGCTGATACTTCCAAAATGTCCATTTTGTATTTTCTACTTCGCTCCGCCTGACGTCATCAAAATATTATTTGTAATAATATCTACGTTTCACCAGCAATACGTCTACATTGCTTTCTCATTTGCAAAACCTCATTTACACATCCCTACACATTTAAATGCTACCGCATAGAGTTCATAATCGCTTACGCAAACCGAAAGTCGCAAAACGGAAGCCAGCATGAAGCGGTTTGTACGACAAATTTACATTTGCAGTCATTAAAGTTGGTATTGGTAGGGGAGTAACGTGTAATTTTGTTAGTGTAACAGCAAAATGGATTGCAAAGCGGTGGGGTGTAACGCGAAACGCTTGGTGTGAGTGTAAGCCGCAATCTGCCTACGTTCAGGTGTTTAGGCTAAGTTTGCGTGGAAATGGCGTTTCATTTGTAACTTGTTTTTAGTTTTTTTTCTAATTCGGAACCCCCACTAACTCAAGGTCACCCAGAGGGCAATGGAGAGAGCTATGCTCGGAGTTTCCTTGCGAGATCGAATCAGACATGAGGAGATCCGCAGGAGAACCGAGGTCACCGACATAGCTCAAAGAATTGCAAAGCTGAAGTGGCAGTGGACGAGCGGCGACCACGTAACGGAAAACGCAGCGTAGGCCTCCCACAAGGTGAGGTGGTTTGTCTTTGGTGGGTTGACTTTTTTAACATTTTGTTCACTTTAATTTTGTATTTGAATTGAACTGTTACTCTTATAGTATGTAAGTAAGCTGGAGTTATTATGTAAAAAAAATTTAATTAAATTGAAATGAAGTCCACTTCCACACTTTCTGAGCACTTTATCTGAATTCAAGCAGATCTCACCGTGAAATATCGGCAGCGCGCGCCGAATGTAAAAGAGGTGGTCCTTGCATTACCATATCGTTTGACGTTTCAAAGCCAATTTTATTGCCTTTGTTATCGGACCGAGCAATGGAATTCAAACAGCCTATTAAGGGCTTAACATTGTACGTAGTACAAAGGAGACCGAGATGGAATTTATTATTAAAACTCTGATGGACTTGTATATTTTATTTGGAGGAGATATCTTAATGGAATTTGATATTCAAATCGAAACGGTTATTGTGGTAGATTGGAAAAAGTTACGCGCGACTTCGTTTATATCACGATATTCTACCGACCGATGGCTCTCTTTATTAAACAGCTACCTACATTTAAATCTCTTATCTGACATTTTGTTAAATGTGTAGACCGGAGCCAGCGAAGCGAGTCTTGAAATTTCACGACTCTGACAAATAGATGTAGGTTGAAAGCCATACATAACGTGCTATGGCTGTAGGAGCGGATGTCTTTATACCACAACTAAACAATAGGTCTTCTTTCAGGCTGTTTTGTAAACACAGACACACCTCTCACTCTTCAGGCACTAGCGCGATCTAAAGCGGTCCCTAAACGAACATGCGGCATGACATGCATTACTACGTTTACGTGAATTATCATGCTGCATGATGGTCCATCATGCTTGCTATCAATCACATAGTACAGTGAAGCAACGGCCAGCACGTAGTTTGCATGTCATGCACGTCAATCACCACAACTAGACGGTCATGCATGAGTGACAGCACGTAATGCATGTGATGCAGCATGATAATGTAGGCACCACTTAACAAGTTTTTTTCCTTAGATATTTGTTAACAAATGAAATCGTTACAGATACTTGACGAGATAAGGAGACGCATCTGTGAAATCCATTTCAATCCATTGTACCCAACGTCTGTCTGGTTATTGGAAAATCAGTTATTCACATTGCTAGAAGCCATTGTTGGGGGCCGTCCGTTAATAATGTGAGTTTGTTTTTAATTTGGAACCACACCGACCCTCTGCTGATATTTCATAAGATGTGAAAATTTGAATTTTGGGCTGGAATGTTGGGCTTGGCAGCATTTAGGATGTTACGTCGTCGCGTATACCAGAGACAAAAATTTTCAATCAGTGCGTCTTATAGACTTACCAAGTTATCTGTGAACTGAAGGGTCCTGACTGCTCTCAAACGGTGAAGGAAAAAATCGTGAGGAAACCCGCATACGCCGAAGAAGAAATTCTTAGGCGTATGTGAAGTCCACCAACCCGCACTGGGCTAGCGTGGACTATAGCCAGAACGCCCTCGTCGAGAGGGTAGGCCTGAGCCCCAGCAGTGGGGACATATTAATAGGCTGTTGATTTGATTTGAAGGGTGGCTCTGCAATCGCTCCATGCCCGTCGTTATATATATTTTGTGCTGACGGCCGAATGACATTGCGTAGTTCCAGATTCTGCCACTTCACAAATAACTTGGTATATCTTTACCCATAATGACGTACAGTGCCGAAACGTGGACTCTGAACAGTGGGACTACTCTCAAAACTAAAGTCGCTCTTGGGCTATGGAAAGAGTCGCGTTGGGAGTTAGGAACACGAGAGACAGGAACCGAAACCAGGTTATCGACCAGAGACATAACTCTAAAAGTAGCTAAGTAGGTTGAGCGACGATCGGGATCGAAAACCGAAGATGTAATGACGCGCCTTGGGGGACGCCTATGTCCTGCAGTGGAATAGTACAGGCTGATGATGAACATAACCGTATAACTCTATCCCTCAAAAGGTACTTGCCACCGTACAAGACTAGCTAGGACTGAAATTTAATAAAAATAACTTCAAAACTAAGGTATTATCCATTGATTGCTGCCAGTGAACTTTAATAAATATAGAAGCATTACTTCATACAAATTTAATTGTAATTGTGAGATTCGAATAATAACAAACGCAATTATGATATGCTAGTCTGAAGTAACAAAGCGTGTACTTAATAAAGTTTGCTGATTGCTGCATTGGGCAGGTTTGTTAGCTTCGGTGAAGTATAAAATCAACTCTAGGTACAGTTAAATGCTTCATCTAAAAGTTGGTAATGTCAGGGATAAACCGAATTTGTCGGTTTATCAAGCACTGCTTAATAATGTATGCAGCTCGCCGCAATACAAACGCCTTTGATTCGGCTCCTTCTGTTGGGAAAGGAACATAAAAATAATGGAGAGGGCGTCCAACTCTATCAATTATCGATAATTGAAATAGTACAGTCGACCGCACGCCAGTGGAAACACTTTGACCTTGAGCTGACCTAGGCTATCGGGGAGTTTCAATACTATGAGAGACCAGTTTATACTGGTTTTGTTTCCACTGACGTGCGGTCGACCGTACCTACTGTTGTGGCGTCCAGCCTCCTTTGACCGAAGACATGGCTGGCAGAATAGAACTTTGACTTGACAGGACTGAGGAACAGACGAAAAAAAGAGACAGACGACGATCTTGACAAGACCAAAGATAATTGGCTAATATATTTTCGACCAAGATTTTCGCCTTTAATTCTCCGACCGTTCAAGTACATTAAGATACAAGTGTCCTAAGTTGGTCATTTTATTACACTCGAGGCTGTTGCAGCCCGAGCCGAAGGCGAGTTCGTAGTGGATCCGAGTACTTATGTAATGACTAATGTTCACGCCGTTTTTCAACACACTTGCGAGGTTTTTTTTTGTGAATAATAGCGTGCGGAATTCTTTTTTCGAGACACTTAACAAGCAAATTTCTTGAACACTTTTTTATCTAAGTACTGTTGTATTTAAATTCCTTTCTAGCGGCCAAATTCAAGGCACAATAAAGGCCAGAACGCACCAAATGCTTGGATACGTGACACGGGCAACTGCGTCGCGTGACAGCTCCGTTCCGTTGTAATGTATAGAACTGTATGGGAGACGTCGCACATGTCTATCTGTCATATAACCTGTCTGAAGTATCCCATACAGTTTCATACAAATTCAACGGATCTGCCACTCGACGCGCCCCCTTCGGCCGCCTACGAAACCCGCTCTGCGTAACCAGTTTCCGACAAATACTTTTTTTTCTTCACACGTAACCGGTTTTGTAGAAAACTTTTTTCTTTGTTATTATTGAATAAAAAGTTTTAAAAAGAAATAGGTAGTTGAACTTTTTAAATTTTATATTTATATAATTTTTTTTTTAAATCATATCCTAATATGAACAACTTAACCTAAAAACAACAAAAATTTATTACCATATTGGCGAAAACTTAAATCAATTACTTACTTAGTAACTGACAGTTTCGTGATAATATATTGAATTCTATAAACGAAACCGGTTACGTGTGAAGGAAAAAAGTATTTATAGGAAACTGGTTACGTAGAGCGGGTTTCGTAGGCGGCCGAAGGGGACGCAGCTCGCATTTGGTGCGTTCCGACCTTAAATCAAAAAAAAATCCGCGAGAACCCACCAAAGAGATCTTAACTCTATGGTTCCGACCTTATCTCCTTTTAAATTTTTCTACAACCTCTCAAAATTTGAGCCCCCGTTTCGACTCCACAGCCGGCAGCTGTTCTCATTACGTGAATTATGGATGAGTCGAGACACGGTTCGTAACGACATGCAGATTAAGCCCGCAATGTAGGGCGGCCGAGAGGACGGATGGAGCCCCGAAGATCTGGATGCGGTAATTTAGGGGTCGTATTGACGTAAAAATTTGGTAATCCAGAGTCAGCGAAATTAAGGAGTACCTAACAAGTGTGACGAAGGGAAAACTAACAAGGAAAGCTTACCAGAACTCTAGTTATAGTTTCATACAAAGAAAAAAAGTATTTCTACCAAACCGGTTACGTGTAAAGAAAAAAAAGTATTTGTAGGAAACTGGTTACGTAGAGCGGGTTTCGTAGGCGGCCGAAGGGGACGGATCTGTAGGAATGCACAGTGGGTAATTCTGACATTATTATAAACGCGAAAGTTTATATGGATGTTTGGATGTTTGTTACTCTTACACGCAAAAACTACTGAACAGAATTTTTCTGAAACTTCCTAGTCCTAGTATAGATTTTATAGCATAATAATATAGATACCTCCAACTTGTAAATAAAATAAGCATGGAGCCTTTATAACCGTAAGATGTGCTAGGTATGTACGGTCGACCGCGCGTCAGTGGAAACAAAACCAGTATAAACTGGTCTCTCGTATTATTGCAACTCCCTAATAGGCCAGGCCAGCTCAAGGTTTCCGCTGACGTGCGGTCGACTGTACATACCCAGCACATCTTATGGTTATAAAAGCGCCATGCTTATTTTATTTACAAGTTGGAGGTATCTATATTATTATGCTATAAAATCTATACTAGGACTAGGAAGTTTCAGAAAAATTCTGTTCAGTAGTTTTTGCGTGTAAGAGTAACAAACATCCAAACATCCAGGAAACTAATAAGCCGAAGTTACAAGTGGACTTGTTATTGTTGTTATAGACAGACCTTTGCCGTTTGATCTGACCTAAGAGAAACCAGGTACCGCATCCGAGTAATATTAATATAATGAAATGAAGGTGCGGAACGTGTTTTCAAGGTGTCTAAACTCAACCCGGCATTAATTTATTCCTCATGCGAACCGCAAAGCTAGTACCTACATACAATTTGAGTTTTGACTTTGAACTAATTCAATATTTTACGTGGTTTCCAATGAGAATTCATCATCATCATCATCATATCGGCCTGTGGACGTCCACTGCTGGACAAAGGCCTCCCCCAAGGATCTCCACGACGACCGGTCCTGCGCTAACCTCATCCAGCTGGGTCCCGCGACCTTCACCAGATCGTCGGTCCACCTTGTGGGAGGCCTGCCTACACTGCGTCTTCCGATACGTGGTAGCCACTCGAGAACCTTTCTGCCCCAACGGCCGTCAGTTCTACGAGCGATGTGCCCAGCCCACTGCCACTTCAGCTTCGCAATTCTTTGAGCTATGTCGGTGACCTTGGTTCTCCTGCGGATCTCCTCATTTCTGATTCGATCTCGCAGGGAAACTCCGAGCATAGCTCTCTCCATTGCCCTCTGGGTGACCTTGAGCCTTCTTACGAGGCCCATAGTGAGGGACCACGTCTCGGTACCGTATGTCATCACTGGCAACACACACTGGCAATGAGAATTATGATTTAGTAAAAATAGTACCTTCTCAAGTTCATAAAAAATTCGTACCTGGGATTTTATAAGGAATCTAAACTTATAAAACCGCGAAGCTAGTGCTTATAGGGTGTAAATGCATGCTTGCCATATTTTCAGTGACAAAGTAAGGAACGTTACAAATTAATCTATATAATTTAGAAACTCCCATGTTTAAAATCTACAACAATTTTAAGGTACATGGTCTTGGAGTGTCGATCAGAATAATAGTTATTTGTTATGCAAGGCTGCAAAGTTGGTTATTTTGTGCGAGTACTAGTATTTGAAAACTGAGCAAGCGAAGGGTGCTAGGATTCAAAGATAGAATCCTGAGCGTAGCGAGGGTTTCAAGGTACGAGACACAAAATAACTTTGCTGGAAAATAATGCCTTAAGTGCTGGTGTGCTATATGTAGCCCAGTGACGTCACGCGCATGTTCTTTATTTATTTTTTTGTTAAGAGTGATTTTTCAAAAACCACAACTGACAGCCACACTTTAGGTACCTTTTTTTTTGACAGCAGCAAACAAGTAGTTAAAGACAAAACGAAGCGACACGGCGATTTCTGTGAGTTCACAGACGCAAAAAATTTCGCAAAAAAAACAAATTATAATTAGTCAAATTTTCGGACATGTGTTTTAATTATTTATTTGTGTTCAGTATTAGCAGTATATTTACCTCCGTGAATACAGGGTATTCACACCTACCGTGAATACTGGGTATGGCATGCTTGCCATATTCAGCAGACTCAGTAGTTGTTATTGTTAAAATACCATCAAATTTAATGTAAGAAACAATTTGCGACTCTATGTAGATTGCATCAGCTACAAGTGGAATATATAATTCTTACTCGCCTTCATCGAGTATTCCCTTTGCACTGAACCCAACAAAGGACTGCCGCATTAGAAATTAACTGAGGTTTAGTCTTGAGAGTTTAGTTAACTTCTTTAGCGATTAACAAAGTGACTGGGAGATGTATCTTCGTATTTATATAAACATCTAACCTAACCTGGATTTGCGGTAGCAGGAATTTAAAAAATTAGGATTTCTTGTATTTAAATAAACATCTAACCTATCCTACCTTATGATACAATACTGATTTGCACAGAAATGCGCACTCTGTTTGCGAATCAATATATTTCTTTTACAATAAGTTTTCATTCGTCCAAAACATTGATGTCATCATCATCATCTTATCAGCCTGTAGACGTCCACTGCTGGACAAAGGCCTCCCCCAAGGATCTCCACGACGACAGGTCCTGCGCTAAACTCATCCAGCTGGGTCCTGCGACCTTCACCAGATCGTCGGTCCACCTTGTGGGAGGCCTACGCTGCGTCTTCCGATACGTGGTCGCCACTCGAGAACGTTTCATCATTGAGAACATTGATGTGCTTTGATTTATATTTCAATACGGACAAAAGTATCAAAACTCTTCAACAAAATGGTCTGACATCAATGACGCTTATTATTAAACGTCTATAGTGATTTTAAGATTTAATGAGATACCTAAGCTATCTAATTAAATACAATGTACAGCCAAGGGTTCCTAATTATAATGACAACAGTTACACTTACATGTCTGGGAATAATCCATAAGCATGTAGGTACTATCTAAGGAAAACGTTTGTCTAAGAAGAAGTATTTATATGGATTAAATTGAGCGCAGAATTCCGGAAAACGTAAGCGTACTAATAAGAACGCCTCTAGTCTCAATATTTCGGTTGCTTTGACCGGTACCGAATTACTGAGCCTTCTTTAGTCTCAATTTTAGTTCCTTTGTACGGTCGACCGCTCGTCAGTGGAAACAAAAGCAGTATAAACTGGTCTCTATTAGTATTAAAACTCCCTATTAGGCTAGGCCAGCTCAAAGACGTGCGGTTGACTGTACATTCGAACTGTTGAGAACAAGAAAGACGCAGTAGTTCGGTTACAGATCAAATTATTTGTGCCTTATTTATGGAGGAATGATAATCTTAATTATTATTAGTAGATTGCGTATGTACAGTCGACCGCACGTCAGTGGAAACATGTTGTACCTTGAGCTGGCCTAGCCTGTTAGGGACTTTCAATACTATGAGAGTCCAGTTTATACTGGTTTTGCTTTCACTGACGGCCGACGATTACAACGTTTTTAGGATCAGCAATATTCAGCAATCTACCTCATCGAGGTGTACAATTGGAGAGTCATTTTATATTAGGTAGTTATAGTACATTACTGCCGCGGCCCGCAACAGAGGCATTGGTGGATGAACGTGTGCATGTGGGCCGAGGCGGTAGCCGAGGCACACATACGTGAGTCCATCAATGCCTGGTTGTGGCCATGACTTGTATAGTAGTTTTCTCAAACAAATGCGCGGAAATTCAAACTATTACCTATGTACATCATTTTATTTCATACATATACATTCCAAAATCAATGACGAACAACAATAAATTTCCACGCGCCAAAATGTTCATTTGATTTTTTACACTAAATTGCTTGCAATTAGCAAGGCAATTCGAAATTTAAAAAAACTGTTGTTATTTTATCTCCGTGGTTGCCATGGTCACATGACATGTTAAGAATTAATATGGTCATTATTTGACACCTAGGCATTACACATATGGATTTTCATTCAAATTATTTGCCCGTCTGCTCTCATTTATTTGACCGCAATGACGATTTAACTCGAAGAAGGTTGTCAAAATAATGTTCACATTTCCAAGCATGTTTGAGAAAAAAATATTATACAATGTCACATTTAACGTTTGTTGTCATATTTGTGCGCTCAGACTTTCCCTGCGAGATCGAATCAGAAATAAGGAGATCCACTGCTGGACCTTTGTCCAGCAGTGGACGTCTACAGGCTGATTTATGATGATGATGGTTCATATTTGTTGTCATTTAAACTTTTAATGAGAAAGATTAAGAATTCTAGCAGTCTCTTCTAGAATATTTGTAGCTGTTTAGATCATTTCAAGCAAAAGCCGAGTGCGCAGGTGTTACAAACGGCTTGTGTCTAATAGCAGGAAGTTACGTAAATAGCAAAATAAACAAAGCAAATATCATTTTTCTTGCATTTCTTTGCATTTTCATGTATGTTTGTTACTCTTTCACGCGAAAACTACCGAACAGATTTCGATGAAACTTGGTACAGTGATAGCTTGTATCCTGAAATAACATACAGGCCAATTTTTAACGCGGACAAAGTCGCGGGGCGTCCGAAAATACCCCTGTAACAAAACGCCTACATAGAGGGCGCTGTTTCACAATGTACACGGGAAAAACTTTTCTACGCCGGCGAAGCCGCGAGAAAAAGCTAGTTTTATTTAAGGGTGCGACGACATTAGAGTGTGTTGGTACTTAACACTTAAATATAATGACTTCATTAACACAAACTTGAATCTGCAACATGGCTAGATTGACGCAATGGAGACGCGCCTGTATAATTAAATTATGTTTAACTACCTGTTCCCCGCGGCTTCGCCTGCGTAGCAAAGTTTTTCTTGCGGGAACATCTTTTCTCGAGGTATGTTTTATAGTGGGAATATTTTTGGGCAAGTTTTAAAAAAATATTTTATTATAATTTATTTAAGTATATATATTTTTAATGTGTGTGCTAAATAAATAGATTCCTTTTTTTAATTTTATTTATATTTTTATATTAATATTATTAATATTTTATTATACTTATTGAGTAAATTGGACTTTTACATTTTTGAGAAAAATTGAGAAAGATGTACCTAAGTTGTTGTAATAATAATAATAATAAATACAACTTAGGTAATACTGTGTAATATAGGTACCTTTAACTAATACAAATGTAATGAAAAATTTGCATTGAAATTAATAAACTTTAAGTATTTTATAAACTTATCTAGAAGTTTAAGTTTTATTAAATTTCATATTTTTATCTAATCTAAATAAACTTAAAAAAAACTGCAAAACCATAAAGATAAAAATTAACTAAGAACCACAGTCGCTACTAAATTAACTTTAGAAGTCAATTTATTTACGAACCAAGCTGTCTGGTATTTTAATCTTAACAGAGTAACCAGTCTAGGTTTAATTTAAACCAGAGAGGAACCAACTCATTGCGGTAAGCACTTAATTAATGTAGGTACGAATTACAATGAGGTAAGACTACTAAGGTATCTTAGACTAGCTATTCTAGAAAAGTTTATTTATTTTTAAAGTTATACAATAATATAATTTTTAAGTTTATTTTTATTTTATTAGCAAGTATAAGAACTTGCATTATATTATAAAACTTAGGCGTAGACCTAGTAAGGCCCAGGTTTTGTGCATCTTTAAAAATTAAAAAATATGTAAGAATCTTAATATAGGAAACATTAGTCAGCAATTCAGCATATAAATTAAATTAAATTAATCACTGTTTATCGCACATAAAAACACAGATACAATAAATACAAAATAGCGTAGTACGTCTAGCGGCCTTATTGCTAAAAGCTATTTCTTCCAAACAACCTTTGGGTACAGGAAAAAGAAAACACAGAAAGGCAGGTAATTATATTTTTTTTATATGAAGTTTTATTTAAAAAAATACTTTTAAAGCGCATTTTCAATGTTCAGTTTTTCAATTTCAATTTATTCATTTTAAAATTGGGATTTTATTTGATAATAATGGCAATGGGCCTTCTTAGACACCCGTGTTTCAAATGAGGCCCATAGCCTAAGGGCACCACTTGGGTACGCCCATGTGAGCTTAAATCAAAGCAAATGCTATAAGCTTTTGTTTGAAATGTGACTTTACCATAAAAATACTCAGTTTTCACCACAAGTAAGCAGCTGTTGACTAAATGGACTAAAGGCTTTAGTAACTCTCCTCATGCGAGCTTCACGAGCCTTTTGTGTTTCCAGCACAATGCCTATCAGATGCAAACTTTTTGTATGACTTAAGCTTCCATCGCGATGAGGCGACAGCGACGCGCGGGAACTGCCACTGTGCAGTGGCAACTGTAACAATAATAATATGGCTTTTATTATAAGTGTTTTGATTTTTTTGGCGTTTTTTTACCTGCTTCTGACATTTTGAACTGGTAACCCGTCCCTATCCAGTGGCAACAAAATGATGCGTAGGTTTAGTTAGTTGTCTACTTGGACATATTCAGATTGGACGTTTTTCACATTGAACGTTTTTCAGATTGGACATTTTCAGACTGGACATTTTCAGACTGGACGTTTTTCAGATTGGACATTTTTCAGATTGGACATTTTTCGGATTAGACGTTTTTCAGATTGGATATTTTTCAGATTGGACGTTTTTCTGATCGAGCATGGTCGTTGGGCATTTTTCATATTGGACATTATTACAGTAAATCCTGTAACTGTATGCTTTGTCGTATGGTGTCTTGTTATTTGGACGTTTTATTACTTACTTCTGACATTTTAAACTGTAATCTGTCAATATCCAGTGCCAGCTGTAACGTGCTCATAATAAGTGTTTTGATAATGAACTTTTTGTTACCTACTTCGGACATTTTGAACCGGTAATTTTGTATACCTAATTAGACTTCACACAAATGCATGCACACAAATACAATTTAACCTAACCTAACTTGGTTAAAAATAGTGCGTTTGTAGACACTACAGTGCCGCATTCCTCAGCATCAGTACCAGTGAACCTTTATGTGAAATGTTTATACGCCGTTGTGTCAAACCAGGAACACAGTACCCGTTATGCGTATTTTTATGTCGGCGCTGACGTAAAATTTTATTTTTTATTTTATTTATCTTTCTTAGGGGCAGGAATACCTGGCGAAACTTCGATCCTTTTGTGCCAAACCTCTATCCACCAACAACGGTGAAACAATCCGTTTTTTTGTGGACCTCACACACGCCTTAGAATAGAAATTCTAATCTGTGGAGTGTGCAGGTTTCCTCACGATATTTTCCTTCACCGAAAAACCAGAGGTATTATAATAAACCGTATACCTACTTGAGTTCCGAAAAACTCATTGGTACGAGCCAAGATTCGAATCCACGACCCCATGAACTTGAAGCGAGTGCACAACCGCTAGGCTACCACGGTTACAATAGATACACTAAGTTAGGAAAGTTGTTTATTTGTCCTTAACCCAATATACACAGGTGCTTATATAAAATAATTTATGCATAAGCTAGTTAAATGTTAGGATACATATTATCGATCAGTCCCATAATGTCCAAATTCCAAAAATGACCAATTCCCAAAATGTCCAATTCCCAAATTAACCAATTCCCAAAATGTTCAATTCCCAGATTGACCAATTCCCAAAATATTAATTAGGAGATTATAGCAGTTGGAATACCAAAGAGATAATAATAAGCAGATTATAGTAGGTTAGACATTTTGAGACTTGGACAATTTTCCGACAAATTTGGACATTCTGGGACTGATCCCATATTAATAATATGGTCGTGAAGACTGACGCTCGTACTAAAAGAATGATCCCTGAACCAATGTACGAGTATTCGAAGATCATTAAGCAACATGCCTACATATAAGAGCTATACGAAAAGTAACATTAGCAGAGAGAATGTTTTCCTGAGTAATTACACTGGGGAAGCAAACAGACCAACTAATCTAAGTTGGATAGCTCCACTCTGACATAACTTCTCTTTGGGTCGCATTCACACAAAGTAAACAGAGACAGGATTTCGAAATGTGGCGCTGGCTCGAATAGTGTGAAAACTAAACACTCAGACTTCATCATGTATGACTGTAACCGGTTTTATGACTACCGGTAGAAATAATGTATTACCGAATTTACTTTTCTACCGGTTCAACTAACACAGGTATGCAATTACCCAAGTGTCACGATTTTGACATTTAATACCGGTAAAATACGATTAGAGGTACTTCCTAAAACGATAAATACTTTAATATTGGTATAATCTTGTATAAAACACTTCAGGGATGTTATGTAGCTAGTTTTATCTTTAACCCTTTTTAGGGCAGAGACGATTTGGATACCACTTAGTTAATAAACATTTACGGAGAAGAACATCTTCTTTTTTATTTAACTATAATCGTATTATATAGCAAATATATCAGGTTTTCTTTCCTCATTCATTCAATGTCAATGAATAGGTGTATTGGAAACAGATCATCTGAAAACTCAAGTGCACTAACAGGCTGACTGCATATATTTACCACATGTTTTTTTCTTAATGTTTTTTTTGCCGTAGATGTGTTCCCCAGTGCATTACAAACCGTAGCATATCTGTATAACTGGGGCCTTATAAAGGGTTAAATTGAACACAAAAAAATTGAACAGTAAAATTTTTATTAGGACTTAAAGTCAGATCCTTATATTGTTCGCTGATTTCATTAGAAAATCATTTCATAAAAATATTACTATATCTTAATGGCGTCATTAACGATCCAGTGAGGCCACACCCTCGTTTCTTCTCCCGGTGTCTATATAGATACTCACGTAGACAAAGTTTTGATATCTCTACTCCTAATCATCGCAGAGAAAACGAGAAAACTATTGATGCGTACCTACAAATGCGAAATAACATCTTTACGCAATTAGCCTTAGGGGGTACAGTGGTCCAAACGTCTTATAAATACACTTGTACCTTGCGCTGCTGCAATAGTGGCTACATTGCAATGGTTTCGTCTCATTAGCTACTAACTAGGGGAAAGCGACCACAATATTTATAGATGCTGTGCTGACTGGTTTAAGTCTTATTAAAATACCTAAAAATTATGATCGCAATTGGATCTGTTGTTCTGTATTAGTTAATGGTACCAGCTAAAAGAATTATTTCCTTTTCTTCTTAAGTGTAACTCGAGTTTAGTATTCCCACTTGTCAACGGCATATCAAAGCTAGGAAGTGTACGATATCTTTGCGGCATAGAGTATTGAAAACCTTGACAGTCATACAAGTAAACCTTTCAGAAAAAAGTTAAAAATTGTCGCAATCAACGCCTTGCACTGGAGAACTTCCATTTCAATCAGCAACTGCAGACCTCTTCTTGTCTCCAGCCTGGTTCTGATCGCAGCTTTATGTTGTCTTGTATGGTACCAGCTAAAAGTGTTCCAAGTATTTCTTTTCCTGTTTACTGAGTATATAGCGAAGTACAACACCTTTGCGGCATAGTGTATCAGAACCTTGAAAGTCATATCTGGTAACAAGTTCAGAGATTATAATAAAAATGGCCACATTGAAATCTAGCAGAGTTTATCTTGACCACCACGTGTGCGAAGCCGGTACTCCGCGAAGGTTTTCTGTGGGTCTAGCATCAGACGCTTCATTCGAGCCAACTGCGTCTCCCCATTTGTCGATGATGTCGTCTAAAAGCTTGATTGTGTATCCCAAGAGAGCTTTAGCTAACTCACTCGATAAGGTATCGCATTCTGCGCCTTCAACTGGAAAGCTTCCGAAGTTTTCTATCAGGAATTGCAGAGCAGACCTCTTTCTGAGGATGCAAGTGTCCAGTCTGGTCCGGCTTATGCTCGCAGCCCGTTCAATGTTAACTTGTATTGGCTGTATGACTCCAGCTAGAAGGGTTCCTAGTATTTCCTTCTCTTCTTTGGTGTACGTTGGATTTTGTTTTCCTATTTGGAATATTAGGTTGAGGAGTCTCTCAGCTTTCGCGTTGCTTTCGCGGGTCTCTGCCGGGGTGGTGTATTTGATATTCTTGAGATTCAGCAAACATTTGACTAGTTCCTCTGTCCTCGACATTCCAGCGTGGTTGGAAGCTGGAATAAAACAGAAATATTGTTTTACGTAATGCGTGTATTTTTCTGTGTTAGTGTAACTTTTAGTGGCACTTCTTGGTAGACTTTTTGTGTCATCCATCACTCATCAGTTCTGTGTATGTACATTTTGATTCCTTCATTGTCTTAGATTATCTCTCGATAAATTTGATTAGTTAGGAAAAACAGTCAAAGTTGCTAGGTTAGGTTTAGGTATAATGTGTGTTTGTTTTTTTGGGACAAAAAGTATCACTAATTCCGTGTGCAGAACAATTACGGCCCCGCTTATTTTACGAATACGATGTAAAAAGCATTTTTTTTGTTTTATCCTGTACATTGGGTTCAGTCCAAGAAGTTTCAAATCTCTTTGGACGCGCGCGCGCTCCCTGTGGAAATCGCATCTTGCATATTTAGTATCGGACACTATGGTGCCAAATACCGGGGGAGTGCGGACAAAGGAAGCGGAGTAGCGGGAGGAGGTTGCTAATACAAATTTATATGGAGTTTGAAAATGAGAATGTGTGAGTGAGTTACAATATTGTAATCCATTTGACACGATTTTGACACCCATGCTTCTTTTACGCCTCTATAAGTGGCCGCGGCCGCCAACCAAGAGATCCTAACTCTATGGTTCGGTCAGTTAAAATTAAAACCACTTACCTTTAAATTTTAAACATTACTGATATAAATTTCCCAAATTAGAAAATGTCCAGTTCAATTTAATTTAGATTTAAAATTAAAACTCTTTCACTGACTGTTCAAATTAACGGAAAACAGCATGGAACGCTCAGCTGCTCGAGATTCAAACCAACTCTGTTCGACGGACACTAGAGATGTTCCCTTACCATCGACATTAGGTAAGTACCTTATCGATAACTGAAATACTTTTGGAGATATGAGAATATGTACAAAATGTTTTTTAATGAGGTAAACAATCAGATGAGTTTCTTGCCATTGTTTTTAAATTGCGTTTAGGCTTTGAACACATTACTCAGTGAAAAAATAGTAAAATGGTCAATCTATGTTTCTGCCATAAACTAGCATTACGACTTGAGAGTACATAACTAGTGTAATGTATGTAAAATAATATATTTTTTTAGAAATATCGTTAATAATATTCAGCACTATTGCGATGAAGCATGTATGAGTCACGCCCAGACACAGATGGGTTAGACATTTGAAGTATATTTTACCAAAGAACGAGGGCGTTCGGTAAACAGTAGCTCCCAAAATAACGTGCAGAAAGTACATTTAGGTACAGATTTTAATGCTCTAGAGTAGTAACATGAAAAACCGGCCAAGTGCGAGTCGGTCTATTGCATGAAGGGTTCCGTATCATGCCAATCAATTAAGCAGGACCTATGTTCTATTTTATTTATTGTTTAATATAGACTACTAAGTAACTTTAATTATGACTGTTAACAGCCGTACATAAACAATTTTGTTTAAAAATCGCTACTTTGACAGATGTCAATTTCAGCATAAACAAATAAACACAGTGTATTATTTTATACCATGGTACCTCAATCAGCTGGTTAGAGTTAAAATCTTACATTAAATACTTTTAAACTTTGACCAGCGGTACAAAAAGTATACAAAGGCATACAAAAGTAAACAGGACATCTGACATTAAGGAAAACTGGTCATTGTATACCACCCTGTAAAAATAAAATTCCAAAGCTAGAAGTCTCTGACAGACCGAGTTCGCTTAGTAATTTCGGGGACCTTTTGTTTCGGGTACAGAACCCTAAAAATTGTTACTCTGTTATCGATCTTTCAACGCCGCCGCGTTTGCTGGAAGCTAAGACATAGATTATTATCGAAACAACTAACAGAAGTGATCTCAAACACTTAACTCTTCAATTATTTTTGGAGCAATATTGCAATTGCACTGATATTTTTTATACCTATGCAATAAAGTATCTTTGAACGAGCAATTTTCAAGGAGCTCTTAAAAAAATAAATGTTAACGAGTGTTTCGACAGAAGAGTTCGTGTAATAAGATCATGAAATTTGTGAACACTAGGCAGGCATTTTTTCGTACACTCTAAATGAGGATATATAAATTTTAATGGGGATTCTCCGTATCATAGTGTTCAGTTGTTCAGCTATCGATAGGCAGACAGCGATAAAGATAATCGATTTTTGTCGATAATCGACTATTATTATCTAATCTGTAATACTTACTGGCATGATAATTCTGATAAATTATCATCATTGATGGATAATGTACTATTAACTATTTGCAAATGCGATTGTTTTGACACTTTGCAAGTTTTTTTTTATAAAAATAATTTTTTCATTAAATTCTATAAAATCTATGAAGTAATGTTTAATAATGTAATAATATGCATTATGGTGTATGTAAAACTGTAATTGTTGAAAGGTAAGCAATTTATATTGTTAATAACGAGTATATTTTGTTAGTAAAAGATCCCAAAGTAATTTTTTGTTATAATATTTTTTTATTATTTTTATGAATATGATATATGAAAAATGTATTGAATTGACATTCAATACGCTTATTTAGTTTTGTCTTCTACATTCATTTTGTAAATTATTGTACCTGCTGATTTTAATAGCATTACGTATATTTTAAAAATTCGTTTTTATTTTCAGAATAACCTCCCGTTCTGTTCTTTCGTTTTTGAAGTACCTACTTATTAAATAACTCTAATAAATCCCAAGTACAAATGTAATGGGAAACGATAACTCTGTCCACCAAGTATTATAATTTTATAATTATAGCATTCGTTAAGTGACGTCGACTCCACGACTGATGAAAATCTCTCTCACGACTGATGAAGAAGTCAGACTCAATTTCAGAGATGATTAAAGCACAAGATTGATCCAATCAAAAACTTTCAAAATATTTAAAGCAAGAAACAGTTTCCTAAGGGATGATATCGTTTAGTAGTTTATTTAATATGGTCCCCGTTGTAGGGCATATAAAATCTGTCATTCACTACGCTATGGGAGATGCTTATGGTGGAAAATTTACGTTAGCTGAAGCAACCAGGTCTTGGGTTGTCCTTAGCGTAACGGCCACCTACGAAGGCCCAGGGGGACCAGTCGTAGGGGCGTTGGGCGCTGGCTTACTCATGGATATCCACCTATCTGCCTTAATGGGGAAACCTCACGGTATAATCAAAGCTATAAACTTAATTTTCGAAGAAATTTCCGAATGTAAACTCCCGGTCAAATCACTGATTGCAGCTGGCTTAACTATCAGCACCGACATAGCTTATGGACATGCAGTAAATATAAGGAATTTCAATTTAAATCTGCATCAGAAACAATCTTTCTTTTTTACAACGAGAATAGAAGAGAAATCAAGTACTTGGGCTTGGGTTTGGTATTTTATGAGAAGCCAATTTGTGAAACCTGACAGCGAACCAGCGGAAGATGAAGAACTACACATATATGAAGACTTCAGAAGAGTTCATTATCCCTTTGATTACTACGACGACCCATATAACTGATTTGCTTTTCGCGTTGTTACTTTTCTCCAAACACGAATAAATGATTTCGAATTAAGTTTTTGTTGTTGGTTTGTTTGCTGCGCGGGAAGTTGATACACGTGGGCAAAGCTGCGGGTAACAGCTAGTTTATGTATAGAATATTTAATGAGGACACATATTCGTATGTAATATAGCTTCGATAAAAAAATCAAATTGTTTAATAATTTTAGAAATAGATAGATATAAAAGTGTCTTGTAAGATGACAGCTACAATACATACAAATTAAAATTTTGACCACATTAAAATCAAAATTACTATAATAGTTAGGTAAGTAATTAATGTCACAATTTTACAGAATGTACGAAAGATTTAATGGGGCACTGATAATCAGCTATCAAAAACTTTGAACATTTTGTCTTTTTTAATGTAAGGTTATATCATTAATTTATTCTAAGGCTGTAAAGTAATTTTTAAAAGATAAGCACGTAGCAGAAGTTTGCGATGCGCCGCTTTTTTTTAACGGAAGTGGTGGAAGATAACCAAATTGACGTGTGTTCCAAGGAACTGTCTCAGAATAATAATTAACACCACAAAAGCATGAGCAAAGGCAAAAAATATTATTTAATAATTCAAGTAAAATAGGCATCAACGGTGAATCTGCAGACGTTGTTCCCTTCGCAGCTGCAGGCGTGGATCGGGATGGTGCATTTAGGCCGAGGACTAGTGGGAGAGGGGCTGATGGAAGACTTAAATGTGGTGGAAACAGGAGCTGATCTAGTCGATTGGCTGCAGTCCGGGCATTGACACCTCTGAAAGAAAGGAAAGACAGAAGTGATGAGGGAGAGCTTCAGTTTAACTTTAATATTTCAATGTTATATTACTAGTCTTTATTCTTCCGAGAATTAATAACGTGAGCTACCCATCCTTTGGCTAATTGGAGCGACCCCTCCTAGGCTAGATGGAGCGTCCCCCCGACTAGATGGAGTGACGTTCTGCGTGAGGCCGCTGGCAGTGACTGGATGCGGAGAACTGAGGATCTTGAGGGAGGCCTGGCATCTAACAGCTGACTGGTGTAGACTGATGATGTTGAATGGCTGGTTCGTCGAAACATGTCGGACATAACCCTTAAACAATACTCCGGAAGTAATTATAAAATTTAGCTCTGGATATCAAAAGGCTGACATGATCATAATGACATCATAATCCTGCACTAGTCCATTGATGAACATAAGCCACCCCCAAGGCGCACAAATGATCCCGATCTTCTGATCTCCGCAGCCACTGCCAGCCGCCTCATGCAGATCGTGGCTCCATCTAGCTGGGGTCTCCACTCGAGAACTCGTCTACCCCAGCGGTTATCGTTTCTCCGACAGATGTGACCGCCCACTAACGGATAATGACACAACTTACTGATATCTTTCGTCGTATCCTTAAGCACTTAGGTCTCCAGGTGGTGCATGGACAACCTCTTTTTCTGTCCCTGCGTCGTTGAGCTGAGTTCCTCAGCTGGCATTTCAGGTTTGCCCACTTGCGGTTTCTGTGGTTCGCTCTCAAAGTGTTTTGTTGGCCGCAACGACATAGGCCACCTGCGAACCATCATCAACCTGTCATTAGTCCACTGATTGGCTGGAAGTTTCCCAAAATAAACGAAGTTTTAAGTATGACAGGGCCGGAAAGGTTCTCAAGTGGCGACCACGTACCGAAAGACGCAGCGTAGACAGGCCTCCCACTAGGTAGACCGACGATCTGGTGAAGGTCGCGGGACCCGGCTGGATGAGGTTAGCGCAGGACCGGTCGTCGTGGAGATCCTTGGGGGAGGCCTTTGTATAGCAGTGGACGTCTACAGGCTGATATATGATGATGATGACGATAGGTATGACATATAGCTATGTCAGAGCCTAGTTAAAAACGAAAAGTATGCACGAGACATAATCCTAAGGAAATAACCGTAGCAGGAGATTTTTGATTATGAGAATCGACGACCGTTGGGCAGACGAGTCCTGGAGTGGAGACCCCGGCTGGTCCCCGGACTCAGCAAGCTATGCTCGGAGTTATTTTTATTAAATAGATCCTCAATGAGGAGATTCCACGAAGAACTAAGGTTACCAACAAAGCTGAAAGAATTAGCAAGGAGTGGACAGTCACATCAGTCGCAGAAACGACGGCCGTTGGGGCAGACAAGCTCTGGAGTGGATACTGCTGGTGCGTACGCGCAGCAGTGTTTATATGTGTGTGGCGGCGTTCATTGGGGAAGTCCTATGTCCAGCAGTGGTCGTTGAAGGGATAACAATAATGTTAGTGCTGGCAAATATGAACTGTGTATCGGATCAACATAAATTCATAACAATCATGTTTTGAGTCGGCCATATTAAAATATGCAGAAGGATTCGATACAATATACGTTCTTACCTATGACGCAGCCCATGAAGACAAAAAATTGTTTGGTAATTCTAAAAACTGAACGTATACCAAAATTATCTGAGTTGAAAATTGCTTTTGCTTAATTTGTTAAATCATTAACCTATTCATAGCCAACCTGATTATTCTATTCGGCTCAAACAACCAAACTAATAATATAAAAGCGACAGTGTATGTAGTTTATATTTGTATGTTGGTCTATTTATACCCTGGAATATAACTTAAGATAGGTAGTTTTTATATGTCTTAAACCGGTGACGAGCAGTACCTAGTAAATACTAACTAAGCGATGGCCAACATTTACCATATGGCCGTAACTTCTATATACCTAAGGACTGTGTTTAAATTAAAAAAAAATTAAAATAATGAGCGGCGACGCCGCTGCTCTGCTGTGTGATTCTGTAAAGTACGAATTAAAACTCGACCATCACATCGCAAGTCACTTACTTTACTTCGCATCCGATCATGAAAGACCTTGATGTCGCATTGTGTAAACAAATACAAGCTACACAATAAACACTTCACTTGCGAAGTAAAGTGAGTATTGAACTGTGAATCATTGAGTTAGAGACCGATCTCACTGCGGATTCAGGATCGAGTTGCACAAATACGCTTACAGAATAGCAGGGCTGTGAGCTTCGACAAGCGGCGCCGCCGCTGCCTAAATAATTCGTCCCATGCAAACTCATTTGTAATTTCGTTCAGAGCGGCTCATTTTATTAGGGCTCAAAATAAATATCCATCAGATGGAAGTTACGAAACAGGATAAGCACACAATTGGTATACTATTACTTGTGTAGGGTGGTTATTCCTGAAATAGAAACAGACTGGAATTCCACAGCACACAGTTGGAACTGCGAGACAAACTTAAACAAGCAATTAAACTGTTCCCTCCACAGATTAATTATTTGTTTGTCCAACAAACTGCACGAGGATTTCTGAACACTACCACTGGTTTTCATTTCATTTCAACATGACTAAAGCAGATTATGACTAAAGCCGAACATGACTCCCACCTAACAACCCTTTAATAGTGCTAGTAAATTTGCATTGCTGCCATATTCACGGCAGGCAAAAATGCTATGCTAATTAATACTGAACACAAAATAAAATAAAAATTAATTCACAAGTTTTCGCGATTCCCGAGGAACAGAAGTAAGAAGAAAACTGGCCGGTTGCCGTCATAGAAATATAAGTCCATTGGGAGCGTAGCGAGCGGGAGCGTAGCGAGCTTTTTCCGTGTTCTGTGGCGCCGAAGGTCGTGCGTTCAATTCCCACCCGGGACCAACATTTGTGTGATGAGCATAACTGTTGGTTTTCGGATTCTGGGTGTTTGTATATAATTTCAGTATTTATTATTATTTTGTATGTACCTAGGTATTTATTTATATTCTTATTTAAATATTAGATAATAAAATAGGTTAAACAGTTAAGACTACTTAGAACCCTATCCGCAAAGCAACAACGACTCCAATTTCAAACGTCACTTATTACGACAAAGTTCCGTTCTCTGAGCTTCTGATTATGATCGGATAATACTGTGAAATGAGGGGATCCGCAGGAGAACCAAGGTCACCGACATAGCTCAAAGAATTGCGAAGCTGAAGTGGCAGTGGGCTGGGCACATCGCTCGTAGAACTGACGGCCGTTGGGGCAGAAAGGTTCTCGAGTGGCGACCACGTATCGGAAGACGCAGTGTAGGCAGGCCTCCCACAAGGTGGACCGACGATCTGGTGAAGGTCGCGGGACCCAGCTGGATGAGGTTAGCGCAGGACCGGTCGTCGTGGGGATCCTTGGGGGAGGCCTTTGTCCAGCAGTGGACGTCTACAGGCTGATATGATGATGAATACTGTGAGATTACACTCTGACTTCGAGTAAAGATCGAGTTCCAATAGTAGCTAGGCTAAACCGAGCCAATGTGCAATTCCGTGGGCAACTTTATATTATTGGAGTTCACAAGTTGTCGCGGCCGCGGCTCGGCAGAAAGTGTTCTCGAGTTATGGCCCAATCGGTTTGCAGCTTACTACAAATTGGCACCACATTGCTAACAAGCAAGCAACAATAGAAAAAAACATCGTGAGGAAACCTGTATACGCCGATGAAGGAAGTCCACGAACCAGCACTCGGCTTGCGTGGTGGACTATTACAGTCCACCGTAGCCGGAAGTCCACGAACCAGCCGAGTGCTGGTTCGTGGACTTCCTTCATCGGCGTATACAGGTTTCCTCACGATGTTTTTTTCTTTAAAAAAAAACTTTAAGAGTTTTAACTTTAAAACTATTTTTTTTCTATTTAAATCCGAGAAAAACGAGACATAATATACACGTTTAAGACGCACGAGAATCCGAAGCACTGGACCGGCAAATTGGATCCTCCAGTCTGTTAAAATCGATGGCCTAATTTAGAAAAGGTTTGCAGACATGTATTTTCCCCATATAGTAGTCATTTGGGACAATTTGGGGGAGACTGATCCCTTTTTAAAAAGGGTTTAATCTTAGAACGAAGGGATCTTGTTTTCTTTTTTCATTGAGAGAGCAACACTGGTTAGGAACCGACATATGACGGATTTACCTTCTGTCAAAGGTCACCATCACGAACTAAATAATATTTAAAGTAAAAATGAATTTATAAGTATTGTGCTTTGATTTTCTTTAAAGTAAGTAATCCGTTTATTACAGGCAACAACATAGAAGAAGAAAAATGGAAGTAAATAATACACAAGTGAAATATTTGACATATTTAAATCGATATGTCGATATCGATTCATTCATCCACTCCATTACTTATTGTGATATGAAGGAAAGTTCATTCCTCTACTTAGAATACACTATTGGAAGTTTTCTATCAATTTTCCGGTTGAGTATTTCCTGCTACGAAATGGCAGTTTCCACCGAGTTTATATGGAAAGTTTCCCTGTTTCAAAGAAGGGGTTAATAAAGTTTGGATGGAGACAGTACGCATTTAGGGTTGGACCACATCTGCCAGCATGGAATCGCACTCCATATCTCTATCCTTTTCTGTAGTTCAGAAACGTCATTTGCTAGAGCAAGAAACACAGCGAGTGTGCTATTTAGCTAGCTAGCATACCCGTTATGTTTCTCGCTCTAGCAAATGAAGATCTGTCAGCAAGTAAACGATGGCGTCGTTACGTTTCTCGCTCTAGCAAATGACATTCTGTCAGCAAGTAAACGATAGCGTCGTTATAATTCTCGCTCTAGCAAATGACGTTCTGTCAGCCAGTAAACGATAGCGTCGTTATGTTTCTCGCTCTAGCAAATGACGTTCTGTCAGCAAGTAAACGATAGCGTGCAATATATAGCATGCTACATAGAGATATGATCTCTTTGGTGGGTGCTCGCGGCCCCCTACATTTCTGGTATGCTAACACACCGCTGCCGCCGCAGCCGGCACTGACGGGAAAAGTGACAGATATGGTCCAACCCTTAGCAGAGGACCCTGAGACTATGGGATCTTGTATCAAATGGCGTCATACTGCGTCACAGGTACATTACCTGATTTAAAGGTAGCCTTTTCAACCTACTTCAAAAAAGGACTTCTCAATTTGACTGTATTTCGTTTTGTGTAAAATTTATGCGATGTATCTTCGCCGATTGTGAACTTATTTCGATACTTTTTTTAATTAAATAATTTTGTAGTCCCATTTCAATTTGAAAAAAAAATTCACCTGGGTGGGAATTTAAAAAAAAATTAGGTGGATCAATAAGTTGTCGGTGTATATAAATCTTAATTTTTAAAAAGAAATCGTTTTATATTTTGTAAAAATTTAGATTACATAATTTAGCCTTTTATTGTAATGAAATATTTCCGGATTTCGAATTATATCGAATACAAGGATATTTTGATTTGTCATTTTATTATCACTATGCTACTTGGCGGCTGATAATAATAGAGTGGTATATTATCATCAGTCGCCCCGTAGCATAGTGTATGAGTCATCATTGTTTATGAATCCATCTGCCCTCTGCTAGACCATCATTGCTGATGACAGAATAATGATGACACTAGACGATTAATGAAACACAGGAATGTATTCTAACATTTATTATTATTCTTTAGAAATTTAATTTCTAGTAAATCGAGGATTTACATAATTTGAATTAAAAAATTAACATTAAACAATCAGTCTTTTGAAGATAAACATTATTTTCGACTAGGTATTTAATTTATATTACTAACTGACTACAAAACAAGACATTCTGTATTCATTTATATGAATACTCAACCCATATTGCGAAACTTATTGGTCTTAAATAATGATTTTAATTGGGTATGAATTGAGAACTTGCAAGAACTTAAGTGTAAAATTAATAGTAGGTACGTCCTTGTTAACGGCAATACTGAGCTTCGAGGCTTTGACTGGTTAAACCTTAGAATGTGGCTGTCAGATTTTGGTTTTTGAAGTAAGAACTCTATCTAGACTTCACATAAGTCTAGTATTTGATCTTGTTTTTTGGGTTGCAAAACCCGTTTTAACACTCTAAGAGTTAAGACAATACATTAAAACGAATGCAGTTGGGCAATTGACGAACCAAAGGCTTGATTGTGGATAGCATTATAAGCATTCCAACTATCCGACACTGGGATATACTAAATTAATACTTAAGTCAAATTATACGCATTATGCTCTAATTGTATCGAAAAAAAAACAATATTCAGTTATGCTACTGTTATTGTTATTAAAGCCTACCCTTCAACCGGAGCTCAAATACGCTGACGCGGCAATAGCGTCTTGTGACCACAGCGGCGGAAATACGCGGCTGTCGCGTCATTGCAGAGTATTGGCGCTTGGAAACTAAGTAAAAAGCACGGAATTAAAATTTTAAAAATTCCTGGTTAAAACAGTAATACATCAAATATAATTCTGTGTACCTATGGAACTTGTACAAATCAAACATGATTAAAAGAAACTTCAATATTTTTCATATTTTAAGATATTGTCTTTTGATGCTTCAAAAACGCGACGTAACAGGCAGCGTCACGACTAGAGTCGTAAATGTCCGCACTTTCTAAAATGTCCGTCCAAAGTAACCGAGCATAATTTGACATAATTGATAGTTCGAATATTTTACTTAAGTTAATGAAATTATTATTAAATGAATACTTTTAGGGCTTCTTTCACCACTTCCTGATATTGTTACAGATAGTAATCTTAGTGATAAACTAATCTATCAGATAAATCTGTGTGATAGACTATATAAAATATATAAGATATAGGCAATCAGATACCTGTGAAATCAAAAAAATTGGCTATCTGTCAGATAACCTGCAGATAGGGTATCTGGGACTTTATCAGTAAGCGGTGTAAGAAGGCCCTTAAAGTTATAAAATAACAGTTTTATATTTCATCTTTAAGAAATTACATTTTAACATTATGTTTAGGCTATTTAACTCAATGAAAAATATATGTATTAAGTGAAAATGACGTATTTGTCCATAGATGACGAAATTGTCCGAACATGTCGAAAATGACCGTCACTTCAGGAAAATGTCAGCATTTAGTCACGAGACGCTACCGCTGCGTCAGCGTATTTTGAGCTCCGGTGAGGTAGAGGCTTAAACTGATGTGAATGTATCATCAAAAGTATGCCTGCAATTAACTTATATTGGTATTTACTAATAAACTTGTATATTCTGATACCTTCTTTGATTGCTGAGTACTATTAATTAATACATTTAACTTAACATTTTAATTATTGGCTATTACAGTGATATTGGAAAATGAACACAACCATTCAAAATGTTACAACTATTTATGAGCTAAATTTATTTTGTCCTCCTCAGCTACCTGTGATGTGGAATTCTGCAGCCTTCTGTGAATAGATATTATTCAGTTTAGTAAATGATCTGAGGAAATTCTATAAATACCTACTTAGGTCAAAAAGGTAAAAAAAAAGGCAAAGGAGCTATGATATTTTAGATTTAATTTTGACTTGCAAATCTATATAGGTTAGTTTGTTTCAAGTGTTCAACGCGCTAATGTCTGGAACTACCAATCGAAAATTCGTTTTGCATTTGATAATTCAATTTTGGAGGAACATTATAATATGCTATATTTTAATATCACGCTAAGGGTTGTATTATAATGAGCGGCACCCACCGCCACTGCGGCGGGCGGCGACGCCGCTGCTCCGTGAGTTTTGACAAGCGGCGCCGCCGGTGCCTAAATAATTCGTCCCATACAAACTCCTGTAATCTCGTACAGAGCGGCGGCGCCGCGTGCGCGTCTGTTGGCATTTTACTTAATGACCTGATATTAAAATTAAGAATAATGATAATAAGATGATTTAAGAAAATATAATTATGAAGTATCTTACTTCTTGGTGCGCTTTTTAATGTGGTAGTCCGCGACACGCAGTCGCTTTCCTCAGACTCCGATCTCATTTGAAAACTTGTTTCTAGAACAGATATTTTTAATTTAAGACAACTTAGCAACTAAGAATGTGCTGGTGAATGTGGGAGAGGCCATCCTCTCAGAGACAATTTAAGCTCCAAATGTCTGTAAGATTTTCTAGACAATCCTATTTCTATCCAATCGCATTGCCATTAATCATCCTAATTACCATCTTTTTTAGGACTTAAAATTAAAAAATATCATCGTGCTATTTTGCCTCCTTTCTCATCTGCAAAATTATTCTTTGTACCTTTTATAAATGGGTTTTTTCTCGAAACTTAAGTACATTTACTGACTGCTCTCAAACGGTGAAGGAAAACATCGTGAGGAAACCTGCATACGCCGAAGAAGAAATTCTTAGGCGCATGTGAAGTCCACCAACCCGCACTGGGCTAGCGTGGTGGACTATAGCCCGAACACCCTCGCTGAGAGGGTAGGCCTGAGCCCCAGCAGTGGGGACATTAGTAGGCTGTTGATGATGTGTGTGAAGTGAAAGATGAGAAATGGTGTGTCAGGAACGCGATATAATTCTACTTACCACTGTCATATCTAGATTTGCTGTTACTCGGGAGATGGACCCGACTTGGTACCTCCTGGTTGTCAACATGCCCGAATGTTCGGAAGCCAATGGCAAATTGTGCGTAAGGGCTGATTTCGTATAACTCTGTAGGTACTGTAACAGAAAAATATTACAATGTAAGTATACACCTGCCTTATTTATAATTATGCAAAATTACTGCAAACACCAATCAAATGCCATAGATTATTATTCTAATATTAATCTTTGAATCTGCTAACATTCAACAAGTGTGACAGGAAAGTGAACGAGAATCTGCTAACATTCAACAAATTTGGAAATTGAACATGACAGGAAAGTGAACGAGATAAGAAGTGAACGAGTTAGGAAGTGGACGAGTTAGGAAGTGGACGAGTTAGGAAGTGAACGAGTTAGGAAGTGGACGAGTTAGGAAGTGAACGAGTTAGGAAGTCGTCTGGAAGGAATGAAATACGAGAAGGAAAGATTTTTAAATCTGATATATTTCCTGCATTTTTTTTGGAAACGTCCTCTGAGAAACTGACATAATATAGAGAAGGGATTACCATGTTTATTATCAGCAGGTATGTGTATAGGGGTACTATACACTCTGTTATTGGCATCATTTGGAACACTTTGTGGTGTGTTAGCTGTAACATTGCTGCGTTCAGACTTGCATTCTGCTGTTAGCGAATTGCGATACTCTGTTAGTCGTTGGTGACTGAAATGAGGACAACAAATGAATGCGATGCAAGGCAAAAGTCTAAAAAAGCAATATCCGATTTTATTTCTATTCAAAAACTTAACTAAATAGACTAAAAAATACATAAATATTTGATAGGTACCAACTTTTTTATTTACTTAATTGTATTTTTGTTTATCTGAGTCTGTATATTTTATTTGTAAATAACTGTTATTAAAATTATAATATTTTAAACTGACAAGTTCTGAGGAACTTACCACAAACAAGAATATAAGACAAAGACCAGCAAAATAATTAATTCTATATTAAAAGAGGCATTTATTTAATACAGAAAGTATATAATATGTATATTTAAGTTGTAAGAGTAAAATATGAAAAGTTGATGACAACAATCACCACTTACTTGTGTCTCTTTACGAGAATGTAGACGCAAGTCAAACAACAGATCATCAGCAGAATAGAACTGCAGATGATGACAAGCATGTTTATGTCGATCAATTCCGAGGGGGGACCTATTGAATCTGAAATATAAACGTTTATAATAAGTTTATGTTTATATGAGATTTTCCGTCATATTAATATCTAATAGTCATTCATTATAGTTCAAGCATCTGCAGTTAATTTACAATGGGAAGATTGACAAAGTGCCGAAAATATACAATAAGATAGACAAGAGGATAAATAATAAAAATTATTAAATTATTTCAGACTAAACAGGATCACTTTTCGTCTTTCTGTGCGTCCGTCAATGTCAAAACTTTTTATCGGGAAGGGGTAGAGGTATCAAGTTGAAATTAATATCAAATACTAAGGTTTACGGTCCTACAAAGGTGTAAATATTTCAAGTTTCTAAATCAACGCTATAAAAAGATACGGCTATTTGCGTTAGGTACATAATTATTTTGATACTAGTAAATAACTAAGCCTTTATGTACTTCCCATTGACCTAGGATCATGGAATTTGGCAAGAAGTCAAAAAGTCTGTCACTGGTAGGCTGGCAGAAATCTCATAAAGAGATAAGCCTCACCATTTGTACATGTTCTTTCTGTTTTGTTTTGTATCTTGTTAATGTTTTGTGTGTACAATAAATTGTTAAATAAATAAATAAGAAGCATGATCTTACAGCTCAAGTATAGAAATATTATCCAAAAAGTAGATAAATCATTAAAAATATGAACATAATATTTTTGCGATTACAAATTTTGGATGATGTGATGAACTATCTACATTCATAAATTAGTTTGCTAATTAGGTTTCCGCATTTGAAAAATATATAAACTACTGACCTCCTTGCACAGTAGTTGTGGCGTAGCTATAAAGGGACGTAGATATACCCGCTGAGTTCTCAGCAGTCACTCTAATTTGGTACCATTGAGCAGGCGGTAAGTCTGCTACTATGAAGGAATTCGGCTGGTTTAAAATTGACGATGAGTAGTGACTCCATTGTTGATCTAATTGGGGCTGAAACAAACAATTTCATTGAATGATATGGTCGACTGTACTTCATCAGAAACAAAACCAGTATAAACTGGTCCCTTAGTCTCTCGTAGTATTGAAACTCCCTAAAAGGCTTGTCCAGCTTAAGGTCAAAATGTTTCCTCTAACCGGTCGACTGTAAAATTTCTTATAGTTTTTAATATATTTTTTAAATCCTACCGACTGCGCCAAGTAATGATGGGAGGTTCTAAACAAATATAAAACTGGATTAGGGGAACCACTACCACTGTTACCTAATAATTAATATTACGAAGAGATAAGTGGATATACACATGTTATTATAGGTAATAATTTACACCGGGTGTTGCATTGTAAGTAATTTGACATGAGGTGAATACTTACAACTCGATTCTCCGCTTTCTTCCAGCTTTTACTGCCGTATTTTCTATAATCTACTTCCCATCTTGTAATCTCGCAGCCGTTGTCGTCCCAACCGCTTAGCTGGATATAGACGTGACTGGCGTTGCTCCAGAACCATTCAGTGCTCGTCGGTGATATTGGCACTAAAATTTATTAAGTAATTAAATCTTCATGTTTTCCGGAAGTCTCACTAGCTCACTTAACTACAAATTCGACAACGATATTATCATCATTCATCCTTGTTGAGATATGAAAATTCATTCATTCATATTTCTTGTCTTTCTTGATTTCCCATATTATTTGTTAATATTTCTTCTATTTTAAAATTAAAAGCCCGATTCTAAAGGCCACACATTTATAATTCGAGAGCACTAAAATTACTGTCTTCATTATCTTCTTATTAATGTGGCACAGGAAATGAAACAATTTTACCGTAGCTTATATAATTATTTTGTCTGTTCGTCTGTCTAGCCATACAGTTTAAGTATTTTTGATGTACTGTCGTGTTCTTAGGTTTCTATGGTGTTAATTTAAAGTATTTATGATTAAAACTGTAATCACCTCCTCCCAAAGTTGTTGCATCAAAATATGCTGGCTGTGAAGCTCCTACACTGTTAGCTGCTGTTATCCTCAAAGAGTACTTTGAGCCACATTTCAGCCCTTGAAGAGTATACTCATGAGAGCCCTGTATCGAGGTGCCCTTGTTGGTCCACGCGTCTTGCCATGATACGCTAGCTTCTTTCCATGTAAGGTTATAATCTGAAAACAGATGATAACCCTTATATTTCCAAGTCTAAAAGAACTCTGAACTGAGAAGAAGAGATTTGTTAGAACTTCTTTTTACTAGCATTTTTTAATAATTATATAATTATTTACGGGTCTTACACACGAATAAGTTTTATTTACCTTGCCCGACGTTAAGTTACGTTAGTTACGTTACGTCGGGCAAGGTAAATAAAACTTATTCGTGTGTAAGACCCGTAAATAATTATATAATTATGAATACAAAGCGCGAAAGTCTAAAATGTACTAGCATTTTTTACTGTGGCACCAAAGCATTTAATTTTCATCCTTGGTTTTAATGTCGAAGATATGTCTGTCTTTTCATACAATTTCTATGATAACTTTGTTATGGTGATATAAATTGAATCAAATTATTTAATACTTACTAATCTTCTGCGACCTTCCACCAACTTTTCTCGGCTCATCCCACTGCAGATGCAAGGCATTCTTATGTGATGTCACCCTCAAGACAGGTGGATCTGGCGTTGGCAACACTGACACCTCATAGGAGACAGAGTCGGAACCGTACAAGTTCTTGGCTAGGCACGTGTAGTTACCGCTCAGAGATTGGTCTATATCTGAAAAAAACAACCAAAACGGAAGGGTAATCGGGATTTGCAGATGATGAATGACGAATTATCAGATGCCGGTCATGACGTAACTGAAAAGAATAAGACAACCGACTGGAAAAAGTAATTATTACTGTAAACAGGGTGGGACAGAATGAACCACTTTCCGGAAAGAGTCATCTATAGGTATTAATATTAGAATGAGCAATCTTGCTTTTAATTGTTAGAACTTTTTAAAATTTAACTACATATTTCAATTTTAATCATTAAATTTTGGTAGGTTTTTCATCATTGCTGTATTTTACAGTGTCATTGACCCCGATCAGATGGTTAGGTTGGGTTTTAAATTTACATTCAAAATCTTAAACTTTGATGAGCTGTTACTTGTAAACTGTTAAAAACATTATCATCCACTAGGAGAAAATTTGTACAAAGGTAACACAATCTCACATTTTCAGGGAAGGGGATCGTTGTGTTCCACTCTATATGGCTTTTTATGCCTTTTAATAAAAGCATTTATGGTCGGAACGGAAGGTCTGGTGGCGGAAATAATTTCGTGAGTGTTTACATAAAATACCAAAAAAAATTGATATTACTTACTGTTTATAAGCAAGCTGTCATCATGGTTTCTCGTGAATCTGGGATGATGGGTGATGATGTTATGTTTGTGGTACCACACCGTTCTCGGTGGAGGTACTCCTACACACTGACAAACTAATAGTAGAGAACTTCCTACACCCACTGATATTGGACCCCCTAACGACGAAACGCCGGCTACAACTGAAAAAAAGGAAAACAACACGTATGAAAAACTATTCAATAAGTGCAAAAGTAAAGCAAGTAAAAGTGACGGATTAAATGATTTTGATAGATTCGATGAATGTTACTAAACCAACAGTAGGTATTTCTAAAGAAATTTTAGAACCTAAACGTTCACATTATAATAATGCCAAGGTTTTCGGCGAAGGAAAATATTAAACATATGGAAGCATCATGAAGACGACAAGTCATGAAGAAGTCCACCAAGCCGCACTGAGCCCGCACCATGGATTAGGCCATAGGTCAGACTTCTGTTCAAAAGTGGGATGGTACTACTGATTTTATTAAATAGCAGGACAAGAATAAAAACGCTCACCTTTAGAAGATAAATCTACATGAACGCGATTGCTCGGGGTCCCCTCACCGGCTGCAGTGTGAGCCCTAACAAATACTTCATACTGTCTCCCTGTCAATAAGCCTGTGACAGAAAAGGACAGCTGTCTTGACAGATTTGGTTCTTGCGATTGATCAACTCTATAGTTTTGTGGAGAGCTCGTACTGGAAGCAGTAAGATGAAGACAGCTCATGTTAAATATCAGTAGGTATCTTAGACACTTTGACCCTCCAGGATCTATTGTGCCCCCGAGGTATAATAAATACTAATCTATGGTTGCGTGGTATGGTCCGTCCACCAGCGGTGCCCCAATCCGTTTCTTGGTGACCTTCACCTAGCTTAGAATAGATTTTTTTATCTTTGGCGTATGCAGGTTTCCTCACGATGTTTTCCTTAACCGTAAAGCCAAATTGAAATTATTTTTATCAAAGTTTTCATTTTGAATTTTACGCAATGTTACCTTGTAATGTTCTTATTTGATCACAATTAAAATATGTTCTTACCTGGAAACAGGCTTGACATAAACAGTATAGTGTGTGATTTCTCCATTAGGTTGATCCGGTTTCTTCCAACTTACAATGAGAGAAGTTGACGATGCCATCAGAACTTTTATCGCTGAAGGGGGACCAGGCACTGAAAACATAAAATACTTAATGAAAAAAAAAGGTTTAGTTAAAATAACTTAATCTATAAAGAAATTAAAAACATCTATCCTAAGATCATAGGAGGAGGAGATTAATTGAGCTTCTCGACGACGAAGTAAATGTTGTGTGACGTCACGCCCAGAAGGGCGAAACGTGAAAACAATTTTCGTCATGACAACACTGCAAGTAGCGGAATCGGCCCGTATAACCGCAAGGTTGGAAGGGCCAAAGGAGTTTCTTCTCCCACTCCTATCCTAAGATCAATTCATGGAAGTATTATATCAAACTCGGTACTACTATTCTTCCATGGATCAATCTGACCTATGAAAGCGGCAAGAAATAATTTAAAATTAATTATCACTCAACTCAAATGACTTCTGTTAATTTGTGAATCAAATTACTTACCATCTTGTAAAGTAGTACAAATAACAGGGTAAGAGAATGGTCCGAGTCCGTAGTTTGAGAATCCTGCAGCTTTAACCGTATAGTTCGTGTATTTAAGTAGAGCCTGAAGATATATCTCCGTATGTGGTGAACTAATATTTTGCCAAGGACCATCTGGAAATAAAAAAAATATACTAGTTATGTTTAGTTTAAAAGTTCATCAATAATTATATAAACAGGTCCAAATAGTTCTCCCTGTGTAATATATTTATTGAATTTTCAGACTATGTTCTCCTTCTAAGTGTAATAATATAAGAGAGCCATCAGCATTTAGCACAAATTTCCTTAAATTCAAATGTAATTTTGTGGTAGTTAATTTCAATGTTTTGCAACTTTTAACTTTGTTTGAGGGAGTCAAAAGCTTAACTATGTGCGAACCTTCAGTGCTATAGTATATTGAGTATCCGAGCAGTGAAGTGCCGTGAGTTGTGATAGGTTGCCACGCAATCCGAAGAGAGGAAGACGACACTCCGCGGCATTCCACTCCTGATGGTGGATGTTCAGGTGCTGAAAGAGAAATTAATTTCCTTATGTCTGCTTCTATTACAGATCATAAACAAGGGCGGCGAAAAGGATTGAGATTGATGAATGAAATCTGTGATTAAAGGTCAAAACTAGGGATGAAACAATACGACGTGTAATTGCAATGCGAATGCAATTCAAAGGCCCCCGATTTCATTCTAATTTATACTCTAGATAGAATAGCGTATTTCAGTCCAACACGATGGCAAAAATTCCACTGTAAGTACATTTAATAAGCGGTTTGTATGCGGTGTGATTCACGATTATTGTTTCGTTATCTTTTCATCCCTAATCAAAACCCATCAAAATTTGACGTTAGCTGCTGAAAGTAGTCTGTTTCTATAGGTGTTCATAATAACATTTGGCTTTAAGCTGATGGGTTTTTCTATGTCTTTGGTTCTATACTCTTCAGATGTTTTGATGATCTTGATGATGTGGACGTGGAAATAAGTACCTCCTTCTCTCGTAGTCTGGTAAACAGGTAGTGAAAACGGCCCATTCCCAGCTGAGTTGAAGGCGCTTACGGATATAGCGTACCTGTTGGAAATTTAGCTATGTAATTTCAATTATCTTCTTTTGTTTTATAATTTAATTTGGTTAAATGAAAAATTTTTAAATATTTACCTCGTGTTTTTCAGAAGTCCGCTCAGAGTAGTCTCTTGTTTTCCCTGCCTTGACATTAATTTTATTACTTTTGTCTGCGTATCGTTGGGCCCTGGAAATTTTTAAGAAATAGAATGTAATATGACATACACAACTTTACCTAGGTATGATTTTTGACTTACAGAGTAGGCCATTGTCAGTTTTTGAATGTGAACACATGCATTTGTTTCATTCTTTATAATTTCCGACACAACGAATTGGGCGTCTGTGAGTTTGAGGTGTAAGTTTGTTTGTGTTTGTTTGTTCTCGTGGCTCGATAGCTCAACGAGCGGTTCGACTTTGATGAGGGTTTTTAGTGCAAAGGCCAATACTTTAGGGACCTTTCCTGCCTTCTTATACACACATTTTAGGTTTCATAATCAAAAATGCATGCCTTATCGAAACAATTGTCTATACCTGATTCTCCGCTGATCCTAGGAACAGCTTTGACATGGTAGCCTTGAAGAGGTCCGTTATGGCTCTCCCTTGGTGGCGGGAGCCACGCCACGATCAGCTCTCCAGGGTTGTCCGTCTGCTGGACTTGCACTCCCAGTGGAGTTGATGAAGGCGCTGGAACGCACAAACATTTGATTTTTACGGGCAAAATTTTTTTAAGGGCGATCCTAGTAGGTATGATATTTAACATTTTTTTTAACGTCCCATAGGACTCATGGCATATCTGAAAATGAATATTATAAGCTTGTCCCTTTCTACAATGACGTTTCATTGTAAGAAAGTACTAGTGTCCATAGATGAAAACTTGAATAACACTTCAGTTCCAAGGCGAGTATGAAGAAAGTGGTAAGACTAAAGGAAGCGAAAGATAGAGAGAAGCGCTTCGTTCTTTTTTTCTACATCGTAAGGCAGATTATAACATCTACATATATCCCTTCGCACTCATAGCCTAATCAAATGTGAATCCCGGTGCAGGTAATTATTTATTCCTTATTGTTTTCACTTTATCTATTGCTTCTTCTACTTTACTACTTTTTCTTTCTCTTTTATCTTTATTACTGTTAGAAACGTTACCTTCTTGTTGCGTGGTGAAATGTACAGGCTGCGTGTATGGACTTAAGTCGACTTGGTTGCCAGAAGCCAGTCGTACTCTATAATCGACTGCAGGCTGCAGGTCTCTTAGCTCTATGCTTTGTCGAACGTCAGCATCTTGTCTGGAAATTAACATTAAATACCAATTTTACTATTCTTATTCGTAGATGGTTTTTAATTTATATTATCAAGTCGTAAATGAGATAAACGGCTATTCAACATCAGGCTTACAATGTTTAGAATCTCCCAAATAATTATTGCAAGTGATTAAGTCTACACCTTAATTGATTAAGTATAATTAGTCATAATCATAATTTGTAACTATTATTAAGGTAAAATGTTAAAAAATATCAATAGTCAAAAATTAAATATATCCCTAAGTACTCAAAAAAAAATACAAATATCAACACACGAAATAGGTATCTACTTACATCGTGGATAAAAAAAATGCAATTGCAATAATAATTCAACACATATTCATACTTAAAAATAAATAATACTGCTAATATTGACTTATCAGATAACAGACCTAGTAATGTTGATATACTTCGCTGTATCCCACAATGTGAAGTCGTTGGTAGCGTATTGCATGGTGTAGTACTGCACGTGGGCACTGATGGTGTCTCTCCAGGACAACTTGGCTGAGGTACTGGTCACCGAGTCCACTTGCAAGTCCAAGGGAGGCGTAGGCGGCTCTGGAATTGAAATTAAAGATTAAAAGACCTAAATAAGACTGCTTACTTATCATGAAAATTTGGACCAAAAATTTCCAGGTGCAATTGGAACTTACCTAACTACATAATAATGTAGTTAGGTAAGTTCCAATTGTAGATAGGAATTAACTACTTCATCGGCCATCTTGGTTTTATAGCGGCCATTTTGAAATATAAGCAATAATCAATTTATCATGATCACTTAAGATCACAAACTTGCTTTTCATATTTTTTATTTTATTTATTTAGGACTGCCAACAAGGTTTACACTCTTACTTGCTAATACATATACTGTGTGATAGAAAAATCTTAGTGCTACCTTAATTAGAGGCTGCCACGACATGCATTTTCTAAAGAAGTGACTGGATAATTAATGATTTTTTTCTTTTTCTCTAGGTTAGGTGAAGGCAACTAGTACTATCTCCATTTTTTTTATTTGTGCAATAAACTAACATTGTATCCAATTTGAAATGAAATTTCTCACCAAGTATATTTAGATGTATGGTGTAGGCGGCGACTCCGTAAGGATTGCTGGCTCTGCATTCGTAACTGCCACCGTCTCGACTCTCCACATAATCTATGTTAATAATGCTCTTCAATCCGTTATGGGTATTCGATTCTGATAAAGTGATCCTATAAGAAACAGAACATCTTAGATTAACAAAAAAAAAAATTTAGGAAATTAGAATGATTGAGAAACAACTTGGCGCCCAACCAGGGATTCAAGAAAAATGGCGCCCAACATGGGGCGATGAATGTTTAACCTATCTATTTTGAAAAATCTTGTATCTGAAAGTGTGCCTAAGTGTGATAAGCAGTGATTGGATGACAGATGCAATGTCCCGGGATTTAAGTACGTTATCATAACATGGATATAACTTATAATCCCGCGAGATGCCCGCGAGTCTTACCTAATTCAATCCAATATTGACTGTCAATATTCATAATTTGTCAGACTGACATATATTGTTTTTTCTGTTATACCAATTGATACTAACCCTGTTTTATTGCTTTTTAATATTACATTTGTATTAAATTTAAAATGTCTCCGCGCAAAAAAAGCTACATTAGAGTTCATGCAATCTTTGATAAAAGGACACTCAGAATTAATAATACGTGGAGAGCTTATAATAGAAACAGAAAATCAACGTTAAATTACTACCCCTATTTTAAATATGCACCGGCAACTAGCGTAGCTATAAATGTGAATAATTAAAGCATTATTTTTGTTTTACATTAGTAATGTAAATGTAAAATAAACATAATGCTTTTATTACCCGACGTATGTAAAGTATATTTTAAAAGTATAATTATGTAAAATAAATGTCCTATTATAGATAGTGAACATTTTAATTTTGTTTCATTAATTATTATAAATATCCCATTTCGCAGAACCCCGGGAAAGCCCGAGTCACATCCATGTTATGCATAACGTTTGAGGTCATTCACCCCAAATTGTATCCGAAATCCGATCACTGGTGATAAGTACCTTAATAGGTACGTGTTCGCACAAGAGAGAAATGAGATACAAACTTTTTTCAAAGTAGCCATACGGAAATTGTATGGAGGACGGGAGGACCCCAAAGCGCGATGGAGTTCAATATAAATTGTGAGGATAAATAGAGGAACGGGTTTGCGTGATACGGTATTAAAACAACGCCATCTATGAATCTTATATAGAATTAGTATGAGTACGCCATCTGTTTCTTGTGTTTTGAACTAACTCGACTGAAATAAACCAAAATGTTTTTTGTTTCACTGCTAGAGGGAGTTTTTGAAAACTTCAAACGATACCGTATAGATGGCGCCACCATATTGTAAATAAAACAGCTTTTTGTCTAATATCTCATCTTTAATCTATAGTACATTACTGCAGCGGCCCGCAACAGAGGTATTGATGGATGAACGTACGTGAGTGTATCAATGTCTGGTTGGGGCCAAGGCTTGTATGTACTTTTCTCAAATAATGCGCGGAAATAAAAAAATATAAAAAGTTTTATTAAAATTTCGAACTGTCTGAACTGAACGTGCACGACTTAGGGTTGTCACAAATAATTCTCGTTTGCTTTAGTACCTCGAAGGTGTAAAATCCACTGGCAAGCCATTCAACATCCACTTGGCTCTTATTGGACCGTCTCCCATCGGGCGGCAGGTCAGCGTCACCGGCAGTCCCATCTTAGTAGTCAGGTTCGTTCCAACAGATTCAAAGTGCACCGGCTCTAGAAGTAATTTTTAAGTTACAACTTAAGTTTAACAAGAAATTTGAGAGTTTTAGAAAATAAGGATGGATGGAAGGAAGAATATTATAAGAAATAATTTGTGACGCCGAAAGTGGGACTAGTCTGAAAATGTAAACTTAAATAAGTTTAACAATGTTTAAACACAGGTAAAAAAAGGCTTTTTGGCGGGATTTTGTCGGAGACGGTTGTCTTTTTATTTAATTTTCCTAAAAAATGTACTCGTATAATGTAGGTTTTGGTGTTTAACTGTGGAATTTTTTTTAGCAACTAGTGCCTATTAAAGTGTATATTGTGCAGGATATTTAAATAAAAGCTCTACCAGATCGTTCCAAAATGTCCCTTGTCTTCATTAAATCTACTATCAGTTTAATGAGGACGTGAACTGCAGTGTGGATCACCGAATTGCACTAGTTGTGCTTTCGTGGAGGCCGTGCTGCGGTTTTATTGAAAATCGCCGACTATTTATAGTCATGCCCTGTTTTTGTGGATGCCGTGCTCTAACCGCCGGTTTTTGAAGGAAAACAAACAAAATATGACATGGCTGTATGGTCTATGACTATTGCCTGTCCATTATTGGACGAATTAAACAAAAAAAAGATGTAAAAAATATTTAATAATCAGACAAATTCTGCTGCTAGCGCCTTGTTTTTTTCTTCGCTGTTCTTTTATTTTTTCTCTGGCCTTTCTTTTTTTCACATTTCTATCATTCTCTTTTGCCTTTCTTTATTTCTTTCTTCCATCTTTCCTTCTTTGATTGTAAAATGATTACAAACTTACTGTTAACACTTATCCACAGATTCTTGTTCAGGGCGTCACCGACGCCATTTTCCACGTTGCATGCGTACATGCCCTCGTCAGATAGAGATACCACCTCGATGATGAGGGTGCCGTTGGGGTAGCTCATGACACCTCCACCCGCGAGGTCGAGGACAGGCCGCCAGATGCCAAGCGTAGCTGGAATTGTGAAAACAAGACTTAGGTATTGTCTCATGAAAGACTAAGAGGGAAGGACTAAACTAAGAAGCGGTGGTAAACAAAAATTTACATGTACACAGTGTACAGTAGTCATGCAAAAAGTATTTTGACTTTGTTTGTTTCAACAGTAAGTACCTAATGTTTTTTAATTTGAAGGAATTATTTAGCTTACTGTCTCTCTTCATCCAATGAATTTGAGGTACAGGATAACCATTAGCATTGCAGTACACGAGGCCACGCTGCCCCAAGAGTAGTGATGTATTTGCTGGTTCTTCCATCCATTTCGGCGCGACTGTCGAGAATTAAAATTCTAACTTAGTTTCCAAGGCTCCGTATTAAGATTTATTTCTATTCAATTATTAAATGTTAGTTTTAATTGAGGTGAGATATGTAGAAACAATCAAACCGACCATAACCGTTTTCGAGATTTTTGCGTAACTTTACGTTATCCGCCAAGCATGTTTCTTCTAGAAGATTTTTGCATTTTTAAAAGAAGCAGTGGGTACTAAACTAAATTTTTGACGTCTTGTGGGTTGGTTCTTCTTGTTCTTGTTGGTGGTTTTTTTTATCTCGAAACTTAAGTACATTTACTGGCTGCTCTCAAACGGTGAAGGAAAACATCGTTAAGAAACCTGCATACGCCGAAGAAGAAATTCTTAGGTGCATGTGAAGTCCACCACCCCGCACTGGGCTAGCGTGGTGGACTACAGCCCGAACGCGCTCGTTGAGAGGGTAGGGCTGAACCCCAGCAGTGGGGACATGTTAAGGCTGTTGATGTGTGTTGGTTCATTTCGGCATAACTCGGTCCAATTCAGTCCACAAGATTTGGACCAAAAAGAGCAGGGTGATAATAACAACCCTTTAAAATTTTGGTTCATTTTTCATTATTACTATTTCTGGTTATTACCTTACGTCAGGTATGGACTTACCGTTTATATAAAGGTCTGCTGTTTGATTCACTTTGCCAACATGGTTAGTAGCAATGCATGTATATTTTCCACAATGTTCCAATGATACACGTTTAATTATTAACACGCTAAACAGTTCTGAGCTCCTTTCAGTAATCTGTAATGAATTGTAAAATGTAGTACTGGTGCGAATTTTTACATACATATCTTCACATAAGTCCCTGACGGGGAAGGTAGAAAGAACATCAACCACTTAACAACTTAAGTGTCAACAAATTTAAAATTGAAACTACGAGGAAACCACCTTCAAATTAGCAGGAATCTTCTTCCAGTCTTTAAGCCAAGAAAAGTAAATAGGGGGATCCCCACTTATAATGTTGCATGTTATTTGAACTATTTGGCCCTCTTTTAAACCAGAACCCACGCGGAGTTCGTCTAGTTCTGGCGCTTCTACAACTTGAATCTCAAATGACCTGAAATTCATAAACTTTACGTCTTAACTCATAAAGGTTAAACATGCATAATTTAAAGTCAAAAATTTTGAGGTTGAAGTAGCAATAATTTAATCAAGCGTCTATAGATGAATCAGCAAAGGAAATTCTTGCATTTGTAGTAGATTGTGTTATTTTATACATATTTATTACGGGATTGTCTTTTGTTTTTATAACACTACTACCAATGCAAGGATTTTCTTGTTCTGATACATAACCATCCTTGGTTTAGTTGAATGTTTTGGAAAATATCATGTATCAAGAAATATTATTATGTATTCCGATACTGAAAATAAATAAATATATCATTGCTTCTATTTTTTTTAACGATGACGTACCTTCTGGCCATTTCACCTGAAGGACTATAAACTATACATGTATATGTATCTCCATTCTCCTCTTTTAACACTCTTGGTATATTCAACACTCCATCTCCACCAGGTTCAAACAGTTGTCTTTTTCTGCGTTTTCTCCTTGTGTTCTTGTGGTTGTTGCTGGAGGTTGTTCTGAATGTGCGCTTGAATCGTGCGTGTTGGGGTAACATTGAGCTCAGAATCTTCTTTCCTTTATGTTCCCATTCTAACTTGCTGAAATTGAAAAGGACAAGTTCAGAGCAGTGTATTCCTTCTACTTTACTACAAACAGCTTCTTATCTTAGATGATTTTCTTCATCGTTTGTTTTTACATGCAGTAAAGAGACCAAAAGATTTTTACTTGTAAATAGTGGGCTTTGTTATAGATTATGTATAGATAGATACATACCTTATAGGATATCCGTAGTATGGACATCTTAGTTTTAGGGGTTCCCCACTTTGTACTTTAATTGGTGGTAGAGTTCTAATGTATGGTGGACCTGAAATACAATTGAAGTAGTTTCTTACTTTCGCTTATCAACTCGTTGCCTGTAACCTAAGCACTGTTATTAGCTTCGGGAAGTCGACTATCAGCTCTTTTAAAAATTTCTTAAGTTGGTCCCGGTCTGGATATTTCTTTCCTTTAGAATTTATTCTGTATTCTGCGTTCTTTCACTAAGTTCTAGGTAAAAAGCAAAAGTTTCCTGAATGCTTTACTTTTGTCACGATTTATCTATACATATAATAAAATCGTAAAGTCCAAAAAGTCTGTACATTGAACATATTCGGAAAAAAACCAACCAGGGCGACTTAAAATGAGTAACTGAACATGTTAGAACAGTTTTTAAAATTATTGTCTGTCTGTCTGTCTGTCTTTCTGTCTGTCTGTCTGTCTGAACGCGCATCACGCCTAAACCGCTGGACGGATTTTGACGAAAGTTTGTATACAGACAGTGTATATCCCGGGATAACATAAAAAATCACAAAAATCTCAAAAAATGGTAGAGAAATATCAACCATCAATAAAAACCTCTCATTTCCTAACATTTGTATGAACTTACAGGTCAGAGTAGCCTGGTTAATTTGAAAATGTCTGCTCTGCAATCTACCATAGGTATTCTATACTAATAATAAAAGGGGTAAAATTTGTTTGGATGGATGTTTGGATGAGTGACGGAGCTAATCTTTGTAATTACAGAACCGATCTCAATAATTCTTTCGCTGTAGGATAGGTAATAAATACTTTTAGAGAATGAACATAGGATATTTGGTATTGGGTTTTGTAAAAAGGCGAAGCCACAAAATGTAATAAAGTGTAGTAAGTCGGCGAATATTTCAGAAATTCATCAGGACGTTAGGCTTTAGTAAGTTGACATTTGAAATCGTAACTTTGAATGTTCTGTATACCAAATTGTTCAGTAAAAAAATATACAAATATTGAATCGAGAACTAATATGCGCAAAATTTGAAATCACACGTATTTCATAATAAACAAATAAATTAATTATTTACTAGGCAAAATAACAAGAAATATCTCCATGGCAACCAAAATGCACGCAAATCGGCAACTGGCTTTCCAAATGAAGAAAAAAGATTTCATGTAAAAAGTAGAAGACTTTATTTATTACTTAGCAAGGAGTACTAACACAAGAAGATTCGATACCATTTGATCTGGTGGCTATCACGGGCAACGCACCGATGCGATGCTTTTACCATTTTCTAGGTTGTCGGGGGTGCTGAATCTCAGTTTATTTTTTGTTTGTTTGTTTGTTTGTTTGTTTAATTGTTTGTTTTTTTTCGGTTGGTTGGTTGCGGGTTTGTTTTTCGCGTTTGTTCGCGCGTTTGTACGCGCGTTTGTTCGCGGGTTGTTTGGTTGGTTGGAAGTATTGCATGTACAGCTCAATAGTGTGTCATGTATATAGCCTTCTTTTAAAACGCGAATGAGGTCGCGGGGGTCTGCCAGTTTTATTATAAACCCTGACTGACTGACATACAGGTGTAACAAAATCCCTATAGTGACCGGTTCCAGGGGCTCTCGGTATCGAATACCTACTGATTTGTTTTCTACACTGGCCGTTGGCTTTGTTGGTGGTGAGTGGTGACTATGGGTGGTGACCCTGCCTACTGAGCTAAAGGTCGTGGGTTCGATTCCCAGATTCCCACCCGGGGCCAACATTTGTGCGACGAGCATATCTGTTGGTTTTCGGATTCTGGGTGATTGTATGTAGGTATTTGAGTATTCATTATAAGTAAGTAAGGTTGGAAATTATGGACCGTAGTTGGAGGGAAAGTATTCTAAATACTGAAGATAGCACATTTTACTCAAAGGATTCTTTTATTTCCAAATTAAATAAAACTGCATTCAAAGATTTATGAAACGTCACTTGCCTCAGCCGGAAATCGAACCGAATTTTTTTTTTAAAAAAGCATCCTGTATTTTATGACATCACTGGAAAGGGTCAATCATCAGAATCAATTCCTTCTAAGTAACATAGCATCTTAAATTAAAGTAAGACCACGAAAATTTACATTTAAATAAATAATCGTTATTTTCAGATAAATCATATAACGTAACTAGACGATATTCATAGAAATAGGAGATATTTAAGAAAAATTGATGAGGTTTTTTAAGAGCAATAGAAGCCAAAACAATAATTTTTAGAGTTTCTGTCTATCTATATTATGTTTATTCCGGCATCACGCAAAAACTACTTAACCAAATTGGATACGGTTTTCAAAGTTGCGTTCCTGAAGGTATAACTTAAAATCTGGTGATTTTACCAACGGAAAATTATACCTAGGCGATGTTTATACATAGCACAGATAGGTACCTACTTCCAAAATCCACGCGTACGAAGTAGCGGGCAACAGCTAGTGCTATAATAATATTACTGATGCAGTCTTAGGACACTGTTTCCCAATTACTATTCATCGCCAATCTTTATAATTTCACCGTAACTATTATTTCTTCTGTGATTTCACTTCAGGATATAGGTATCTTCTCTAGCTTGACCTACTTCACATTTTCCTTCTGATCACCATCCAGTTGTAGCTTTACTTCACCTACCAACATTATGTCTGGTCCTTGTCCAGTCTTTGTAACTTACCATAAATATCTATTCTAGCTACATGGCTAGTACTGTACTCTCCTTCTAGAGCCACACATGAGTACAATCCTCCATCTTCCACTCTTGTTCTTGATATGTTTAAATGTGAGACCACTCCCAATCCTGAGGATGCCATCATCTGTCCTAGTATATACCTGGGGTAAAATTAAAATTACAGTTATAATACTTTTAGAAGTATCTTGTTAAATATTTCGATACCAACGGATTTAATTAAGGATTGTAACAATTTCGTTCGTGAGCATTGACAGTTATAATAAATTACATTTTTATTTTAAAGAACCATACTTGACTGGAATCTCATTTATTTGTTCCACATCTTTTTTGTTTCTTTTTCTGATCTTTTTTTTGCTTTTCTTACGTACCTCTGGTCTGTATTAGGCGATATGACTACACCATCTCTTTCCCAAATAAATCTTGGCGGTCTGTCTGCCGTTGCTGTGCACTGCAGACTCACCTAAAAATAAAATTTATTATCGTATTTTCCGTAAACTAAGAGCGGATTGTTTTGGACATGTCAATGTTGTACCTGTCTGTACTAAAAATATTACTAATGTGACTAATTGAAAATTTATTATTCATAGGTATTATATAGCACAGATTGAGTAATTATTGTAGTTTTATCAGACAGTATGATGCATCCAACGGTATCTAATGTTGCATCATTCATTATCTATTTGACATGTTATCTGAAAACCTTGAATATGGCCCTAAAATGTCCAGAATCCAGTCTTTCTTCACACACAACCTTTATAAATCTAGCCATTTCTATGAAATTTTGATTAGTTACTATATTATAATGTATTGAAAAATACTCACATCTTCACCAGGAGTGATGATTTTCTCGTTAAAATGTTGTGTTATCATGATACTTCCAGATCCTATATCTCTTTTGTGCCTCACGAACTTTATAACATCAAATCCTGCAATCACAATGAACCAATTCTTTTACATTTATTTACTGTTACCTGATAATTACGAATCACGATGAATCTTTATAGACAGAGCCTCAGCACTTTTTATTTTAATTTAAAAAATACAATAACTATTCCGTCATTGAAATCTGTATGGCTTCTGCTTTCGCCCGCGGTATAATTTATTTACTTTGATAAAAAAACTAACTATCCAGTGTTTCTCAAAATTTCTCTCATATGTTCAATTTTGGTGAAATTGTTCATTGTTCACATCACAATTTTAATGTTTTTTTTTTTTTTTAAAGTGCAAACATAAAAATGAACTAGAAGATTTATTGGAAACAAACTATTATCATTTCCAGCTTAAAAGAACTACTTGTGCACAATAAGAATTCAAATCCGTTAAGTTGTATTACATAGTTTAAGATAAAACGAAACAAATAGATTTTCACTGTTAATAATAACATATTTTTTTTTTATCAATATTTTTTAAAGGAACAAAAAGTTGTACTTACCTGAACTAGAAATATTAAAGGCGCTATCTCTCCGTCTAATTTTTCTGCGAGGAATTGACCTGGAAGCAAATATTTTTGTTAACACTTTTGACACTTTTTATTACTTAAGTTAGCTGACGAAAAATTAAGTTGACTGTTAAAGTCAATTATTTATGGTATGCGTGGTGATCTATGGACCTCGTGGTGCGTAAATACCAGCAGCAACAGATATTTATCTTGCAATGGACAATCCAACCCACGGAATCACTAATAGCATCACCCAAAACTGTTAAAGCTATTCCAGTGCAATACGTCTTGTAAACCAGTTTTTCTCAAACTTTACATCCACCATACCTTCACTTAAGGGAAAAATGTAATGGATGAATCACAAATATTAATCCAAATATGATAATATTAATCCGAACACTTAACTGTACAAAACGCATAATGTATAAAAATATTTAATTTTGTAGTAAAATATTTAATATTCGAACAGAAGAGGCTTGTCTATGTGTTGAGATAAATTCCTTGATTTCATTTTTTAAGTTTTGTCCAATTATCATTGGTTCATGTCGTGACTCCTAGTCTACGCACACTTTTTAAAGCCTTGCTGAAGCCTTCATTGTGTCATTAATAGTAAGACTTAAATAACTTGCTTTCTCATTCCTTGGTTACAATGAAGTTAAGGTCCTGGTTTGGTAATTCGCATTAAGTCCAGCCTAGAATTTGAATTTGTTTAGGATTTTGAATTTTTGAACGTTGACTTTAATGAATAAAAAGCAAATTTCTGAATTTTTATCTATAGGTACAATCATAGTTTTAAAAGTATTACTAGGTATCTATACATATAATAAAATCGTAAAGGCCAAAAAGTCTGTACATTGAATATATTCGAAAAAAAACCAACCAGGGCGACTTAAAATGAGTAACTGAACATGTTAGAACAGTTTTTAAAATTTTTGTCTGTCTGTTTGTTTGTTTGAACGCGCATCACGCCTAAACCGCTGAACGGATTTTGACGAAACTTTGTATAGTGACAGTGTATATCCCGGAATAACATAATAAATCACAAAAATCTCGAAAATTTGCCGAGGAATAACAACTAGCAATAAAAAACTCTCATTTGCTAAAATTTGTATGAACTTACAGGTCAGAGTAGCCTGGTTATTATAGAAAGTGTTACAAGTGAGCCCAGTTCAAAGGATAGGGCTACTCTGCAAACTACCATAGGTTTTTCATTATAAACCCTGACTGACTGACATACAGGATGTAACAAAATCCCTATATTGACCGGTTACAGGGGCTCTCGGTATCGAATACCTACTAATTTGTTTTCTACAGTGACTGGCCGTTGGCTTAGTTGATGGTGAGTGGTAGCCACGGGTGGTGACCCTGCCTACTGAGCTAAAGGTTTTGGGTTCATTCCCACCCGGGGCCAACATTTGTGTTCGCGCGTTTGTTCGTGCGTTTGTACGCGCGTTTGGTTGGTTGGTTCGCGCGTTTTGCGCGTTTGTTGGTTGCGGGTTGTTCGCGCGTTTGGTTGGTTGGTTATTTGGTTGGTTTGTTCGCGCGTTTCGCGCGTTTGTTCGCGCATTTGTTTGCGCGTTTGGTTGCGCGTTTGGTTGGTTTTGGTTATTTGGTTGGTTTGTTCGCGGGTTTCGCGTTTGTTCGCGCGTTTCGCGCGTTTGTTCGCGCGTTTTGTTGGTTGGTTGGTTATTTGGTTGGTTCGCGCGTTTGTTCGCGCGTTTCGTGCGTTTATTGGTTGCGGGTTTGTTTGCGTGTGTGGTTGGTTATTTGGTTGCTTTGTTCGCGCGTTTCGCGCGTTTGTACGCGAGTTTCGCGCGAATGTTCGCGCGTTTGTATGCGCCTTTGGTTTGTTGGTTGGTTATTTGGTTGGTTTGTTCGCGCGTTTCGCGTTTGTTCGCGCGTTTCGCGCGTTTGTTCGCGCTTTTTGCGCGTTTGATCGCTTGGTAGGTTAGTTGATTTGTTCACGCGTATCGCGCGTTTGTTCGCGCGTTTGTGTGCGCCTTTGGTTTGTTGGTTGGTTATTTGGTTAGTTTGTTCGCGCGGATCGCGTTTGTTCGCGCGTTTCGCGCGTTTGATCGCTTGGTAGGTTAGTTGGTTTGTTCGCGCGTTTCGCGCGTTTGTTTGCGACTTTGGTTTGTTGGTTGGTTATTTTGTTGGTTTGTCGCGCGTTTCGCGTTTGTTCGCGCGTTTCACGCGTTTGTTCGCGCGTTTCGCGCGTTTGTTTACGCGTTTCGCGCGTTTGATCGCTTGGTAGGTTAGTTGGTTTGTTCGCGCGTTTCGCGCGGTTGTTCGGGTTTGTTGGTTGCGGGGTTGTTCGCGCGTTTGTTCGCATAATTTTATTGTAACTAGACGCTGTCTGAGTATAGGAGAGATAGCTATACCTACTTCCAAAATCCACGCATACGAAGTTGCGGGCAACAGCTAGTATAAAATAAAATCGCTCTGAAATAAAATACTTTGAAAAAATAATTTCCATATTTCGAATTACCCCCCTGCGGGGAGGTGCATCGCGTAGTTTGAGGACCGCTGCTCTAAACCAACACGCCCATGCGTTATCCTCCGAGCCATAAATTCAAATTGAGCACACATTATGCGCCGCCATGGCCGCTCTGTTTCGTGGTAATTTCATTAATCTCAGTTTAATATATGCGTAGTTAACCGCTGTTAAACTAACGGTCTGTTTGCTTGCGAGATGGGAATGGTGAATTTAATGAGTTTGCATGCTGGCCCGGCCGTTAATTTAGTTTGATGGATAATAAGCTTTTTTAAAGAATTTGGGGTTTTTAAAGGGAATTTCACCGTTGTCTCTAAGGGTTGTCTAAATTAGAAAGAGCGAAATAAAAAACAACGATTGCGTAGGTTTACATAACAATAAACCAATACCTACCAAATTATATATTAGTATTTTAAATCACTTCATTTGCTTCAGAATACAAACTTCGTTTTCATTCAATTACCTAGTCATTTGACTTTTATTGATTCAAGTAAATATTCCCAGCGTATTTTATTACCTAAAAATAAAAATAGGAAAATATTGAAGTAAATTCGCATCGGAAATTTTTGTTACCTGTTGTCAAGGGAAAAATAATTATAACCAAGAATGTCTTAGTTGGTGCCGATTTCTTGGTAAAAAGATTATCGATTTTAGTTTATTTTTCACTCTGTGGGTCGCTGTGCGAGTCTTTTTATGACCTACCAATGATCACCAATCACCCACGTATGGGGCCGTCCATTAATCACGTGAGGCTTGAAAGGTGGGGGGGAGGGGTTTGACAAAAATCACAAATGTCACAAGGGGGGAGGGGGGGGGTGTAGTAAGATATCACGTGTATTTATTTTTTTATTATTTTTTCAAACGCGCGATTTTTTAATCGAAAAGCGGCGTGTAGTGTGACCTTGACTCGCCGTTGCTAATACAATATATGTTTTTCGTATGATTACACCATTCGTTTATTATTATTTTTATGCCAATCAAAAACAACCTGCAACCTTTCTGTCTAGACATTTTAATCATGGTCCTTAATTTCAGAATAAAATAAGATTATACTTTATACCTGTATTAAAATAATATTCTATAAAATTTTAGATTTATTGTAGATATTAAAAATACACGTGATGTTGGGTGGGGGTTGGGGGGGTAGTCTTAAACCTCACCATGTATCACCAAGGGGGGGGGGGGGTTAAAAATGCTTAAAAAAAGATCACGTGATTAATGGACGGCCCCTATGGGGCTATTCCCAGATCCTATTATTCGGTGACATTCACTCGGACGAAGTCGCAGGCAAAAGTGTTTATTAATATTGTAATTTTACCTGAAGTATGTAATAAAATAATAAGTTATACAAACTGTTCCACTTACATAGATGCGAGTCTTCTTGTCGTTAGATTTTGAACCGGTTGTCCTGAAAAAAAAAATCTTTGGATATTTGGGTGCGTTGCCCGTGGTACCACCAGTTTCTATCACCGGTGGTACCACGGGCAATTTTGTCTTCCCATGGTACCACTGTGCGGTGGTATTTAGTACCAAAATTATTATTTTAAACCATGATAAACTAGTTTTTATTATAGCCTTCGTTTTGGTTTCCAATTAACAGATTTTTTTATTATTAAATAAAATTTGAAATAAAAATAATAATTTTGGTGTTACCACCACATAGTTGTACCATGGGAAGAAAAAAAAACCCGTGGTACCACCGGTGGTAAAAACTGGTGGTACCACAGGTATAATAATGCACGGATATTTGTGGTAAAAGTCAACGCCAAGTTAGTCCCTTTGTTCATTATAGTTTAAAAAACATCACAAGCAACTTAACGAAGCGAAAAAACACGCTTCACTAATGAAAAATGCGAAAAAATAAAAACGTCTTTCCACAAAACTATATTAAAACTAAATCGCTCAGCGATTTACCCGGTTTAGTTTAAGAGTTAAGAGAGCGAGCGAAATGAAACTACTCCGGACTGGATGCACTAGAAACTTTCGCAGCGCTGCGGTTCCCGGGCAAAGTTACCCGCTTTCGAACTGCTAATCTATATCGTAGTTAAGAGTGGTGGTCGCTACACACGACCTGATTTGAAAAGCCAACAGAATTATGGCTAATGGCCTGTTGGCGGAGTGGTATAACCCTGCTACTGCGCCAAAGGTCGATTCCCACACGGGACCAACACATGAGCATAACTGTTAGTTTTCTGATTCTGGGTGTTTGTATGTATTTAATTATTTATTCAAAAAGTATTTATGTATGTGTTTATCAGTTGTTGGGTACTCCATTTACAAGCTTCGGCTTAGTTTGGGACTAAACTGCCGTGTGTTAATTTGTCAAAAAATTATTATTAATGTTACCTACCTATAATTTGTCGTGTCTAAAATAGGTACATATTATTAGCAACAAATAATTGATAATGAAGATATAGTTTAAATAGATACAAATTGGGTCCGAATCTGAAGGTATGAAGTTAAAAATTTACAGCACTAAAATTGATTCCACCTTCCATACATTATTTTTTACGAAGCTATTATATACAATATAGATATTAAATGACGAAGCTATTTTTAGTGCTGTCAAATTTCTTCAGAATCAGGCCAAGACAGTTCGAAGCAGTTGAAATTTTTTTTTTAAATTACTCATAATGCAATAAAATATTTTGACATTGACTCGATTCCCGTGAACGACGAACTAATTTACATAGGTACAGTCGACCGCACGTCAGTGGTAACTAGGGAGTGCAATCTTGCAGCCAATTCTTCGATCTCGGTATTTGCAAGATTGAGAGGTCCAATCTTGCAAGATCTCGGTATTGCGAGATCTTCCAGTTCAGCAATATATTTTTAGAAATTAAAGGTAATCATTCAATTTTTACACCATGTGATGCGTCGGGGTCAATTATTTCCATAATTGTAATTATTAAAGTAATTACGAAATATTTATTCATTATTTTGAAAGTACCTAATTCCTCGCAATACAACACGTCTAGCGTTTCATTCACTTAATTGACTTCGGATACTGTGTGCCAGATATCCAGCTGAAGAAAAAGCCCATTCTGCCTTAACCCTGGTCAGCATATAGATGACAGGTGTTGGTGAGCAAAATTGTCCTTTCATTCCGCTTGATTCAAATAAATTTAATTATTTTTAAGAAGAATTTCAATTCACGAATAAGTTGCACTCGAAAAACGTTGTTGCGGACGAGCTTTCAGTCATCTCACCGACCGTTCTGCTCGCTTAGTTATTCATCCGTTCTCAGTTGGCTCTGGCGCGCTCCTACGCATTGTACGCATGTATAGATGGTCATGAAATGTGACGCTGCGGAATCTTGCAAATCTTGCAAGATCTCGCGCGATTTTTAGGGCAAGATCAATCTTGCAAAATGAGCGCGGGATCCCGGAATTTCGCGATCTCGGTATACCGAGATTGCACTCCCTAGTGGTTGACATTGACTAGCTCCACATTGACATTGAGCTGGCCTAGCCTATTGGGGAGTTTCAATACTAAGAGAGACCAGTTTATACTGGTTTTGTTTCCACTGACGTGCGGTCGACCGTACCTACAAGTTTGTACAGAACCCTCGGTGCGCGAGTCAGACTCGCACTTGTCCGGTTTTTATTATTATTTTCTATTCCTCCCTTTTTCCCAATATTTGTCCTCTCCCTCGCTCCGCTTGTGTTTCTAATCTTAATAATACCTTCATTTTAACAATACCGACACTGCTTTTGTAAAGATCTTCTCTACCCATATATTGACAAATCCCATCTCCACGATTTCGGTAACGACCTCGCTCAACTTTCTTGATTGCTCAAAATGAAGAAAAGATCAGGTAGTAATGACTAGACTACGTATTGGGCATACTAACTTAACACATATCCATATTATTACAAAATCAGAACGTAATAAATGTAAATGCGGATTAGACATAACAGTAAAACATTTGTTAGTAGACTGTCCAGATTATAATAATGAAATTAACTCGTGTAGTTGGCTAATAGTCTAAATGAATGTTTGAATCAAAAAGGTTACCGCGAAACGATTAAATTCCTGAAATTAACCAATCTATACAGTTCCATTTAATGTTAACGTGGTCGCTAATGACCTCAGTTGTTGAAGCGACCATAAATAAATTATTTTAAAAAAATACATCCGACCGCCCGATATGTCAGACGCGTTCGATAGACCCGTATGTAGCGTCCAACTTCCCTAATAAACCAATCCAATTTGAACTTTAAAACGTAGGCAATAAAGTTCCGAGCAACTAACTTGTAACTGCAACCGCGGAGATTTTAAAAAGTTTTCGAGCTCCCGCTCAAATGGGTCGAATCTTAAATGACGGTGGATTAAAAATGTTTTAGGATCTTTTTATTTATTTTGTACGTCGAACGTGTTTTCTCGTCCAAGTTTCTCGAGTTTCTGATGAGATTCTGAAGTTTTGAAGTATTGCTGGTTCGAGTTTTATTTTTACTGGAGGCAGTTGTTCGGAAATGTTTTTAAAAGTACGAAATATAAAAATTGACTAAACATTCTTACGTAGCGAAAATTTAAATAAAGCTAGGAGAGATAAATCGAGAAACACGTGCTTTATACCGGTAACAAAAAATACCGTTATCGGTATAGTCATCATCAACAGCCTATTAACATGTCCCCACTGCTGGGGCTCAGGCCTACCCTCTCAACGAGGCCGTCGGGCTATAGTCCACCACGCTAGCCCAGTGCGGGTTGGTGGAATACACATGCGCCTAAGAATTTCTTCTTCGGCGTATGCAGGTTTCCTCACGATGTTTTTCCTTCACCGCTTGAGAGCAGTCGCAGAGCAGCAGCAGAGAAATAGTGCTGGTCATTATCTCATCATATCAGCTCTTCAACGTCCGCTGCTGGACATAGGCCTTCCCCAATGAACACCACCACACACGGTCCTCCGTATCTTTTAGAATCAGATTTTTTCAATTATCCTACGTAATCTTTAAGACCAGGTTGAAAAGAAACAGGCAAACCCACGAGGCGAGAAGCGAGTAGATAATCAAATTCTGTACACTCCATCTCCCGCGAGAAACTTTTCCATCTACATCATGTGCCATAAACTTTCATAAAGTTCCGTATATAGGGTGTGCGGGATAGTTCCCCAACTTTCTGTACGTGACAATTCAATAAGCCATTTATGTAAAGTTTTCCAGATTTATCTCTGTTTTTGTGACGTTTAGTTTTTGTGTTTACGTATATTTTGACTGTATGGACTTTTCCTTAATAAAAAATAAGCCTTTTCACTCTCCAGTTTTTATCATTCTGGAATACATATTTTTTCTTTTTTGTTTTGAAGCTTGTGATTCAAATTGTTTCTTTTTAAAGCGTGACAGAGAAACAAACAAACAAACATTTATATATTGTAGTTATTAAGTATATAATATAGTCATTATATTTTTAAATTATACTATTAATCACTATTTCATAGTTTAAGTATTAAGTAAGTTTATCGTGTAGTATAAGTAATTAATTATAGGTAATTACATACATTCAAATATACCAACACTCCAGAACTACTTAGAACAACAGGCAAACTTAATACAGAATGAATTCTCTACCGGTTATCTTTGGGTAATGTTGATAGTGCCAGGAGATATAATAACAGCATAAATAACAATTTATCACTTTTAAAAATCCTTCAGAAAGAAAGAAGAAAGGAAAATCATTTATTCAACAACCGTAAGACTGTAGCTCTGAACTGAAAAATCAATGTCTAGATTCCTCCCGGAAAGACAAACAGGGAACCAAGTTAAATAAAAGCGTGTAATGGTAAAATTTTATTATTCTGCCTCCAATGGCAAAAAATTCGGTCAGTATCATGCCAACGTGTCAAAATTTTGATAAATTGAAACTCGATAAACTCACAATCATTTATCCACATTTTTACAGTTAAGTTTTTAACAGAGAAAGTTACGCTGTTGAAACTCCAATGCGTCAATTAACTCCCCAACAAAAAGCTGAGGCTTCCAGGCTATTAATTAATTTAAAAATAAAAAGAACGAATGAAATACGCGATTCGAAACGGGAACTCGAACGTGAATTTCCGTACAATCTACTCTGCAATTTCTCGGCGCGAGTTTGAAGCGAACAACTTTTTGTAGTTGCGGACAAATTGAGATGTACACATTTATACAAAAAATCTATGAGAAGTAACATCTGCTAACAGTCCTTCATCAAAGCCTTTTAAACAAAAAGTTATAGTTTCAACGGGCCAAATTCTTTGTGTCACTCATTCAATCACTCACTTACTCACTCACTTCCTTACTTGGTTTTAGTGTGTGTAATGGTATGTGTATTATTATAAATAATTTATTCACTAACATTCTATGGATGGAATTAAATAAAAATAATTAAATCTCATCAATAATCTTATTTATAATTAAATCACATTTAGGTACTTTAAGCTCACTCGTAGCACTTCACTCGTGTTTCGTAGAAATTTATTATATAGTAAAAATACTAACTATATTTTTTCACTTTTTTGGGTAATTTTAGAAAATAAAACTTTTTCGAAATAAATTTGAATTGGACACTTTTTTCTGCTACTATGTGTAATAAAATATGTTCTCCACCACAAAACACGGTATGGGAGGAACTAAAGTGAAACTTTACCAACGAAAAGTACAGTTCTACATTCAAGTTTTAAAGTGAACATTATTTTCTAACTCCGTAGTACCTAGCGCTGTTGTAACTCATGCAAGGAACAAGTCTTTAATCTTTAATCCTTTGAGTAAAGTTGTATTTCAGTTCATGAGAGCACTAGTCTACGCCGCGGTGTTGATTGTGTTTTTGTGTGTGTGTTTTTTCCGCAATAAATTTCGTGTTAACAAATGACAGCTTAGTATGTGCCAAAAGTAATGCAATGTTCAAGATATAACGTCTAATGGGCTCTCTAAACGATCATGCGGCATGATAATATGCATTACGTGCTTTCACTCATGCATGACCGTCTAGTTGTAGTGATTGACGTGCATGACATGCAAACTACGTGCTCGCCGTTGCTTCACTGTACTGATTGATAGCAAGCATGATGGTCCATCCAGAGAGCGTCAGTGGCGTAGGGGATAAGACGCGGCCTATCATATCAAAAGGTCTGGAGTTCGATCCCCAGCTGGGCCATGTATCAATAAGTTTTTTCTCGAAACTTACGTACATTTACTGACTGCTCTCAAACGGTGAAGGAAAACATCGTGAGGAAACCTGCATACGCCGAAGAAGAAATTCTTAGGCGCATGTGAAGTCCACCAACCCGCACTGGGCTAGCGTGGTGGACTATAGCCCGAACGCCCTCGTTAAGAGGGTAGGCCTCAGCCCCAGCAGTGGGGACATTAATAGGCTGTTGATGATAATGGTCCATCATGCAGCATGATAATTCACGTAAACGTTGCATGTCATGCAAGCATGATCGTTTAGGGACCATTTAATTTTCTGACACCTGAAATTTTCTAAAGCACATGATTACAAAATTAACTTATTTTAAAATATTAAAGAAGGAATGCCTTTTATCGGATATTTTTGAAATATCGATTGAGTTGTACTGACAGTGCGTCGATATTGACATAAACTAACGACATCATTTGAATTGTCAAACATGTACAACCCTATTTATTTTGCTATGAATGGAAAATGTAGGTTTTTATCCTGTTAGACTATTTTGCGGAATTTTTTTTACATTAAATATTAAAATAAGACAAGCTGTAACCACAGCTGTAACTTAAAAACGGTTAAAAATATTAAAATTTCCTTTGGAAAAAAAATTGGAAACAAAGGCAAGACAATCTGAAGTTTTCAGGAAAGTGGCTCGTAATGTGCCACCCTGTATACTATTCTTAAAAGTCAGTACTATATAATGTATAGAACGATAGAGAATATGTTTCACATTCTCACTCTCACTCAATCCCATACATTTCAGTAACAAATTGCAACATTATATACAGCATGAATATTTATGAGTAGAATATATTACTCACCATAATTCCCGGCGTTCCCGGGGACGTCGCTACTAATCCCGCGGGACTGGGAAGGTGTCTTGCTCCCTTTATCGCTGAAAACAAACACCGGGATATTTCATTTATTTATCTACTGGGTGTTAGATTTTAAACGTGATCCGTTCAGAGGATGCTTATGTTTACAATGAATAGGCTTTATTTATACAAATGCGTTGATAATAAATAGTCTATATTCAATTCTTTCATATATTAACTCTATCTTAAATATCATTTTATCATAAACGATTTTATCATAAAAGGGGAGTTTTTGATTATCTTTAAAAAACAAAACATAAAATACAAATTAAACTAAACTAAAATTAAACTAAACTGCTTCTTTTTTTTTTTAATTATTTATTTTAAAATTTATAAAAAATTTACTTACTTTTTGACTTAAAATTTTACTTGATTATTTAAAAAAAATATATTTTGACAATGTGTTGTTTTTGTAAAACACATCCTTTATATACAACATTTTACATACGACTGGATAGTTTCATTTCAATTGATTACCATAAAATACCTAGGCACAGCAACTAGGTATCTTGTAACGTAAAAAATAAGAAAAAAAATGTAAAATATTAAATAACCTTTGATTATATATTATACTTACTTACTATAAAATTGTATACCTTACTACGTATATTGCTGTATTGCCTTCAGACCCATCGATTCTCCAATAAAAACAATACCTACGTTCTCGTCTCCTCATGTATGACTGATTTTCAATTATTTGAGTAAAGATAATTTAAGTGGTCCGATCTCTATCACGCGAACGTGTGACTTCACAAGCAACTTTATCGAAAAAATACCGAGAAAAAAGTTAATTCCCTCTCAAATAAGCCGCTACGACCTAAATCGACTACAGATATCAGTATGTATAAAGTAAACTCCATTTTACGCCTTCAATCTCGATGTAACATTTTAACACCTTCCTACGTTGTAACATTGTCACTGTCTGTCTCATAAAGATATTAGGTTTGGAATACACCAAGAGATATTGTGTGCTCTAGGCCGTCTAGGCTGTGTACTACGGCCGCAAGTTTTTCTAAATCTGCGATGGAAAATGATGGAAAATTAAAAATGATCGACTGGAAAAAAACGCTTGACTAGAAGATAATCCTTAGCGGGATAAGTCCGCCTTTGTACGTAGTCTTACTCCTAATTGTTATTGTTTTGTAAAATTTTGTACAAACAGAATCTCTTACATACATACATGGATCCGAAATGCACAGAATTTGGTGGTACTAGTGGGAACGAACGGAATACATCACTATGACTTTGACAAGTTGTAGTAAACTCTCACAAGGCTCATCAAGTAAATTACGCCAATAAATCCGAGATATTAGCTCACGTTATGTAATCACACCTTCGTGCGTTGCAGTTCTGTTATTACGACACGTTATTCACGTTAAAATCTTTCATAACTACCTCTTTTATCGTTTCGCTTAGTAAAACAGAGCAAAGTTTTATTTTATACTTCACTAACTTCAGTCCTCTCGCTGTGCCCGCGACTTTATTCGGTACAGTTAGCGACATAAAACTTTAAAGGCAATAAAAGTGAGACCATCCTGAAATAGCTGATAAGCGCTTTTTTATTCGAATGTCCAACGTTTTCCAGTTATCTACACGCTTTCCCGTTTTCGTTCTCGTGGGAACGGTGAGTGTATTTCACATTTTATTTGTGAAGTTTTTCATAAAAGTTAGTATAACTCGCTTCACGTTCACGAGGTGTACGGTTCTGGCCCGTACCAATGAGTTTTAGCTCGTACCAATCAGTTTTGGCCCGTACTAATGAGATTTAGCCCGTACCAATGAGTTTTGGCCAGTAATAATGAGTTTTGGCCGGTACAAATGAGTTTTGGCCGTCGTACCAATGAGTTTTGGCCCGAACTAATGAGATTTAGCCCGTACCAATGAGTTTTGGTCGGTACAAATGAGTTTTGGCCATACCAATGAGTGTTGGCCCGTGCCAATGAGTTTTGGCCAGTAATAATGAGTTTTGGCCGGTACAAATGAGTTTTGGCCGTACCAATGAGTTTTGGCCGGTACAAATGAGTTTTGGCCGTACCAATGAGTGTTGGCCCGTGCCAATGAGTTTTGGCCAGTAATAATGAGTTTTGGCCGGTACAAATGAGTTTTGGCCGTACCAATGAGTTTTGGCCGGTACAAATGAGTTTTGGCCGTACCAATGAGTGTTGGCCCGTGCCAATGAGTTTTGGCCAGTAATAATGAGTTTTGGCCGGTACAAATGAGTTTTGGCCGTACCAATGAGTTTTGGCCAGCAATAATCATTTTTGGCCCGTATACCAATGAGTTTTAGCCCGTACCAATGAGTTTTGCTCAGATCAAAATGCTTTGCTTTGCCATGTCTTGGATGTTTCTGATAGTTTATATGTGTCGATGCCACCCCCGACACAGGGAGGAGGGAATCCAACCTAATGCGGGGGTGTCAGTGTGTTGCGTTTATTATGGCACGTCAGAGCTATAAAGAGGAACCTCTGTGTAACATTTCAAGTCTCTATTGACTCTGTATGCTTATCAGTCGGTCAGTTTCTTTTTTAATATATTAAATTAAAAGATAGCTATAGTAGTGTCCATCCAGTAGAATCATCACCAATTCATTGATCACTTCCTCACCTTTGAAACTGTTTAAAGATGATGTGATCATCGCGCCTGTGCACGAATGTGACTGTGATGGCAGCAACTGCAACAAAGAGATATATCGTTGAGTGAATACACCTAGATTAAAAGAGGCGTGAAAGTTCACGATAACATGAATTTGACTGGACTGTTAGCTTAGTTGGTAATGACCCTGTCTGCTAAGCCAGAGGCCGCGGGTTCGATCCCCACCCGGGGCCAACATTTGTGTGACAAGCATATCTGTTGGTTTTCGGATTGCTAAACTCGGATTGATAAACTTGCCATTTTAAGCGTAAACCAATTTTTTTAAATCTCATCTCATTTATAATAATAATAATAATATAATAATAATGTTTGGACAATTTTACACTCGGCTGTTTAGTCTCAACTAAGCCGATGCTTGTACATGGGTACTCGACAACTGATAAACATACTTAAATACTTTTTTAAAATAAATACATAAATACATACAAACACCCAGAATCCGAAAACCAACAGTTATGCTCATCACACAAATGTTGGTCCCGGGTGGGAATCGAACCCACGACCTTTGGCGCAGTAGGCAGTGTTACTACCACTACGCCAACAGGCCAGTCAATTTACATTTAATACATTTAATTTACAATTTATAGTTTAATTTTACACAATGGATTTATTTCTTGGAAAACTCGAAGGTTTATAATAATATAGAAGATTCATTAGTTCGCTTTTACTTCCATAGACTATAATACAAGTAAACATGAAAATCTTACTACGAAAATGCCAAAAGGGCGAAAAGAAAGAAAATACTTCGCAGAAATGACACGTTGCCCTATCGTAAATCGCACACTCGTATTTCGCACTAACGATACTTCGCACAAATGACATGTCGCACTATCGTACATCACACATTCGTATTTCGCACTAACGATACTTCGCACAAATGACATGTCGCACTATCGTACATCGCACAATCGTATTTCGCACTAACGATACTTCGTCGCACAAATGACATGTCGCACTATCGTACATCGCACAATCGTATTTCGCACTAACGATACTTCGCACAAATCACACGTCGCACTATCGTACATCGCACGCTCGTATTTCGCACTAACGATACTTCGCACAAATGACACGTCGCACTATCGTACATCGCACACTCGTATTTCGCACTAACGATACTTCGCACAAATGACATGTCGCACTATCGTACATCGCACACTCGTATTTCGCACTAACGATACTTCGCACAAATGACACGTCGCACTATCGTACATCGCACACTCGTATTTCGCACTAACGATACTTCGCACAAATGACACGTCGCACTATCGTACATCGCACACTCGTATTTCGCACTAACGATACTTCGCACAAATGACATGTCGCACTGTCGTACATCGCACACTCGTATTTCGCCCTAACGATACTTCGCACAAATGACATGTCGCACTATCGTACATCGCACACTCGTATTTCGCACTAACGATACTTCGCACAAATGACACGTCGCACTATCGTACATCGCACACTCGTATTTCGCACTAACGATACTTCGCACAAATGACACGTCGCACTATCGTACATCGCACACTCGTATTTCGCACTAACGATACTCCGCACAAGCGTGTGTCGCACTCCAGTAGTAATCACGAAAATAAATCATGAGAATTTTTTTAATAAAAATTAATTTGTATTTACTGACTGCTTCCCCCAAGATTAAAACGTTACAAATTTGGCCTTCGCTAGCATGATCAAACTGAAAGCAGGCAAAATTGAACTCCGAAAATAGACTAACAAACCTAAACATGCCTAAACTAAGTACAGATCTCAATGTCAACTAAGGAATTTAGTTCCTATTTAATGTTTACCCTTAGTTAATTAAGTTGGATCCCCTTTAACGGTTTAGGGCTTATCTCACAATAACGAAACCTTCTCAAATCAAAAACCGTTTCAATTTCAAGGGTCCCTATTTTACGGGTTGTCGTAAAAGTTCGAATTTGTTTTACGCGTTGTAAACTTTAATTACTGACAGATATGTAACCAGGAGAGCGTCAGTGGCGTAGGGAGAGCGTCAGTGGCGTAGGGGATAAGACGCGGCCTATCATATCGAAAGGTCCGGAGTTCGATCCCCAGCTGGGCCATGTACCAATGGGTTTTTTCTCGAAACTTAAGTACATTTACTGACTGCTCTCAAACGGTGAAGGAAAACATCGTGAGGAAACCTGCATACGCCGAAGAAGAAATTCTTAGGCGCATGTGAAGTCCACCAACCCGCACTGGGCTAGCGTGGCGGACTATAGCCCGAACGCCCTCGTTAAGAGGGTAGGCCTGAGCCCCAGCAGTGGGGACATTAATAGGCTGTTGATGATGATGATGATGTAACCAGGGCATGGGAATAAATAAGGGGGAACACATACACTAGGCGTACACATACACTGGACAGGCAATACGTGAAGTTTAACGAACCAATCAAAAAACTTTTAGGGTTCGGACCATATGACATGCAATACGTGCTGTCACTCATGCATGATCGTCTAGTTGTGGTGATTGACGTGCATGACATGCAAACTACGTGCTGGCCGTTGCTTCACTGTATTGATTGGTGGCAAGCATGATGGTCCATCATGCAGCATGATATTCACGTAAACGTTGCATGTCATGCAAGCATGATCGTTTAGGGACACTTTATCGTTATTGTCTCAGCAACTACGAATGCTATGGAATTGAAATTTGGAACAGTTTTGAAGAATACTTGCCCATTCAAATTGTAAATGAAATAATTTAAAAAATATTTAGCAAATTGAAGTAATTAAATAATTATTTACGGGTCTTACACACGAACAAGTTTTAAGTACCTTTACCTTTTAAATAAATCTTTTTTCGTGTGTAAGACCCGTAAAAAATTATATAATTATGAATACAAAGCGCGAAAGTCTAAAATGTACTATAGCAACTCGAAGGTTGCAGTGTTGTCAGAATTATAACTGAACTTCTGAATACGTCACTGATTACATTAGAAGTAATATCGCAAAATTGTGACTAGGCACCAATAAACATGAGGCTTCATTTTACGTCGTTTCAGTAACTTTGAAGATTTTAATTGGAGTTTAAAATGTAATTTAAAGTAAGCAAGTTGGTGCGGTGTGTAACGGAAGTAATTTCATGAACAATAATAAAAGGCGCGGGCACGTCGCCCTGACTTTCAGAGCCTTTGTTTAGAAGTAACAACCCATTTGTGTTAAGAAAATGAGCTAAATATTTCAGTAGGTATCTATCATCCTCATCATATCAGCCTGTAGACGTCCACTGCTGGACAAAGGCCTCCCCCAAAGATCTCCACGACGACCGGTCCTGCGCTGACCTCATCCATCTGGGTGACGCGACCTTCACCAGATCGTCGGTCCACCTTGTGGGAGGCCTGCCTACACTGCGTCTTCCGATACGTGGTATTATTTCAGTAGGTATATTGAAGAAATAATCTATTCTCAGACGACACATTTCTTTCTATTTGTAGTGGGTCTCTTTCAAGGCATAACCAGCATTGTATCACTGCGACCATTGCTGATCTGTTGTGATCGACGCCTTACAGTTCTAAGCTTTGCATCCGTGAGGAACTTTAGTATGCTTTTGGCACTGAATTGTTTTACTTCATCAGGTTGAAGTGAGCAGTAGCCCTCGTGGGTGTTTCTTTTACGCATCAGCGGGCCACACTCGCACAGAAGGTGCCATGGTGTTTCCTCTGCTTCCTGGCGGAGTGTGCACACTTTAGTGTCCCGGAGCTTGAGGCTGAACATGTGACTGTTCAGGCCGCAATGTCCAGTGTGCGTAAATTCTTCCTACTTAGGCCTCGTTCGCAGTTTTGCGGTTGAAGGCTTTGATTAGCGCTTTGGACTCCACACATAGTTACGAGATTAAAACAGCTCAAAGTGAAAATGTATGACAGAGTGAGCGAATGGAAAAAGCCTCAAAGTGCGCCTACAACGCTCCGTTTCTAGTCCATTACGCTAATGATGCGTTACCATTAGCTCGGTCGAGCTAACGTGCTGTACAGAGAGGTAGGGGATGTGCCATCGGATATGCAAGCGAATATTTTGGCGTGCGTAGTGAGCGTGTGTGAAGAGAATGATGAGACTGAGCGAAGCGAAAGAGGTGTGTCAGGATCGCGATACTTGGCGCTCCGTTCTTTCTGCCTACCCCGTCAGTGCAATAGCGTGAAGATATTGTATGTATGCGCATGTAATTATGTTGTCCTGCAATTTACAATTACATTTAACACCCAGACCAGGACCAAATTGTACAAAGTTGTTTGATCAAGCCACTAAGACAACGAGGCGGTCCAAATTTATGACATGAATTACAAATAAGTGTTGTTGTTAAATGTGGTGGTCGTTATAGATTGTAATATAATTTTAGTTTTAAATGTATCCTAATGATATCGGATATTCTGCAGTATCGGTTCCAGATTCTGAGATGCGTTACATCCCTATAGACATGCGTACAGTAGGCTTTGGAAGTAGTCTGTGTGGAACTTAAATGTATCCGAATGATATCGGATATTCGCAGTATCGGTTCCAGAATCTGAGTTGCGTTACATCCCTATTTTATAGACATGCGTACAGTAGGCTTCAGAAGTAAGTAGGCTGTGTGGGATGGCGTTAATGTTTTTTACTTAATTGTGCATTTATTAGGCAAGGAGTACAAATTGTCTAGTTAATTATAAGTTTAATGGCTAAATAAACGAAGCGACACTTCAGTCGAAAATAAATATCAGTATTTCCATATGCTTGTATGCGTTAGTTAATGGGCATGCACACTTCTACAAACATTGGCGGCCATTTGAAATCGCGAAGCGGGAAATTTTACAAATAGGCCTTATTAGGACATAGGTTTTATTTGGGTCGTCCGCCTTAGTTAATTTTTTTTTTCTGTGATTTTCAGTAACCCATCTTGCTTGATTACTTACAAGTTTGGACTAGAAATTGTAAGCTTAGAAAATACTGTTACTACAAAAGGATAGTAAAAGAAATAAATACCTAGAGGAAAATTAATGTAAACAAAGTCCATTCCAATAAACTTAATTTTAATTTCTTCATATTTCCACAGATTTCCAGTTTATCTAGGGACCTAAGTACCTATTCTTTTTTATCGTGGTGGTTTCTGCTTAATTTTAAACCTATTATTTCTGCAATTTTGGTTACCTACTTGTTTCCAGTGTCAATTTTCCGTAAGGTAGAATTCCAATTTCAATATGGATTCCCTTCCGTCTCCTGTCATATCATCTTCACTCTCGATATTACTGTGCCAAGTAAAATATAGGCCTACCTGACTTGCCGTGCACGAAAGTCATCCCCTGAATACTTAAAACGAAAAACCGTAGGTAGACGTACCTATTACTTTAGTAAACAATACCTACCTACTAGATATTTGAAGGTAACATTTACTTCTGATCACGAGGACTGTATCTAAGGTTTAAAGAACTTTATTATCACAAAGACAATTGTCACTTACGTGATAACACAATTTTACCTAAAATTAAATAGTTTTTAAATGTTCGTCATCCATCTCATTCGCAAAAGTTCATTTATGAAAAAGGCACAAAATTTACACATCACCAAATTGTATAGTAGGTAACTAGGTACATAACCTTGAAACGAACCAAGCGCACAAAATCACTAATTTCACAGTTCACATCTTTACTTATTATTTATTATATTTAATTTCTATTTGATTCTATTCGAGTTTTAACTTATTCCATTTTGCTAATGTACTGAGCTAATTGTTTTTTAAATAAGAGATAATAAACCTATAACACTGTTCAATTGTAAAGCACAATGTTCAATGGACATTTGTTGGAAATTGTTCCATGGCCTGTCTCATCATCATCATCATATCAGCCTGTAGACGTTCACTGCTGGACAAAGGCCTCCCCCAGGGATCTCCACGTAGACCGGTCCCGCGCTAACCTCATCCAGCTGGGTCCCGCGACCTTCACCAAATCATAGGTCCACCTTGTGGGAGGCCTGCCTACACTGCGTCTTCCGATACCTATGGCCTGTCTAAATGACCTTAAGTCTAATAAATAAGTCACATTTGTTTAAAAAGCGGCTGAAACGTACTAATGAAATGTTGGACATATATTATTAATTTTTAGTGGTCATTTGTATATTGGAACTTGAAATTTGACATTGTGTTTAACCAGTTAACCTACGTTTTTTTTTTTTTTTCGGTCGTCATTAAGTATATTATTTTCCCACACAATGTATTTTGTTATGGATTATATGAATTAAATTGTTCAAAACCGTTTGAGTGGTTAAAAAATATGTTTAGTTTTCACTCAGACGAAACCGCGGGCAAAAGATAGTAGCGACGCAAATAAACATCATCTCCCAACAAAGCTAAACAGAAAGACGAACATAGATTAATGCGGTACACTGCTGGCTGCAGCTCAAATTATACTTTTAGTTTCAAACAGAACGTCCCTGTTTATGCTTACTAGAGTCCGACCAAACCCGAAACTTCGAATTGTAGAATCTTTCGGTCGAAACTGAAACTTAAGGTATCTTATTTATTGTAAACAATAATTCCTTCCCTTTTCTTTGCTGGAACTTGGCTTGACACGCTGCCGCGTGTCTAGATCTATAGTACATTAATGGGCTCCCTAAACGGTCATGCTGCATGACATGCATTACGTGCTGTCACTCAAGCATGACCGTCTAGTTGTAGTGATTGACGTGCATAACATGCAAACTACGTGCTGGTCGTTGCTTCACTGTATTGATAGCAAGCATGATGGTCCATCATGCAGCATGATAATTCACGTAAATGTTGCATGTCATGCAAGCATGATCGTTTAGGGACCACTTAAGAAACAAGTGGGCTAATTTGGTCATTAGTCATTTTACACTCGAAGCTGGTGTGCACAGCGCGAGACAAAGTCGAGTGCATTGTGAAATCGAAATGTGCAATGACCATTGCTCACACGCGTCATACGACGATTTTCAACACACTTAGCGAGGAAAAACATAAACAAATTGTCCTTTGATTTGATTTCTTTTAGGTACACTTTTGCTATCACTTACATTTTATGCCTCAGTATAAGTATTTCTGGAGGCATAGGGCCTCTTACACCGGTTGCTGATATTGTAGATAACGGCCAGATAACCTAATCTATCAGATAAATCTGTTAACTTAAAAGGCGGTATATCTGACAGATAAGGCAATCAGATACCTGTGAAAAAGAAAAAAACGGATATCTGGTAGATAACCTTCATATAGGGTATCTGGGACTTTATCAGCAACCGGTTTAAGAGGCCCATAGAATCGTATATCGTCAAAGCAAAATGACTCTTCCTCATTTGTTCGTAAATTGTTCAAATGGTCTGGATAAGCAGACGTAAGACAAATAGCTTTATGAATTAATGTAAATAATATCTTACCTTGTCATGTGACAAATGACGTAATAAAGACATAAACATGACGTAAAATGACGTTAAATAAATTAGGTCAAGTGACAGCGACAAATCAGTTTCCCTAAGAGGCTGACATTGACTCTATACACACTCACCTTTCGCCTTTCGATCTTTCGCCCGAAATTGGAAACCGAAACCGTCCGACCCTAGAGTATCCAAGTCAGCTGAATACAACTTGTTACCGCGCCGCGAAAATTGAAATTTTCAGTCTGAAATTTCAGCGGGGACTGAATGAGGTCTCATTAAACGCGATGCCACCGTAAATTGCATTTATTGTGAGACTGGAAACGCCGTAAATTCGTATGAAAATGTTTATTTCGCGGTTAAAATTTGGGCGGATCGGGTGAGCTATTGTCTTTTTGGGAGCAATTTGGGGTCCCGGGGGATGTTTATTGTAAGGGACCCGTCGTTAAGTTCGTAGCTTATTATAATTTGTTGGGGTCAGGAGGCGTGCTGTGTGGCCTTTCGCCCTATTTGTTATTCTGTTCTAGACAGCCCCGATGGTAGACCTCTGGCCTTCCGAATACCGGATTTCCGGTGGCAGGAAGAAACCGCAAATCTGACCTATGATCATCACCCTCTTCAGCTGCCAAACAGCAATATTGTGCATTCTTTAGACTTCAGTCAAACTTCAGATTAATTCAATTAAATACCACGTGTAATCAATTCAGTCGATTTGGAAGAGATACAGTCATCACCATCATCAGCCTGCACTAGTCCACTGCTAGACATAGGCCTGAATCACGCCACTGAGCCCGATCTTCGGTCGAGAAAAATAACAAAGGGAAAAAGCCGTGGAAAAACATGACGTAACCAAAGCGCTACGACGCGTCGTCGTAGCAGCCTCTACAAGCGCTACGAGTCTGGATAGGTTTAACAAAACTAGCCGATGCCCCGCGACTTCATCCGCGTTATAAAGTATAGTATTTATATTATGTTATTCAAAAATTTTTAACCCGTTCTAATCCAGTTTCTTCGTTTTAAAGTCTGTCAATAGATGGCGTTAGGTGTATTTTACACCCCGCTATCATTACACGCCGCGGAACTTTATCAGTCACTAATCGACTTAACATTTTTCAAAAGGAAAAAAACTGTCTAAATTACCCAAGTAGGTATAAGATTCAATTAATTTGTAAGAAAATGTTGATACAAAAACATTTTTTTGCAGCTATCCAAATTGTAAACATATATGGTTTGTAGACACAGGGTAATTGAATCCCTAATGAAAAACACTGCGCTTTTGCAAAGAATGTTTCATACTGTAAGAATTTCGACTCAAACGTTAACTTTTCCTTGTATACCTACTAATGACCCATCCCTTCCTCCCCCTTCCGACCTTAGTAATTAGTGAGTAGCCCAGAAGGGCCAGTACTAAGATACAGGAAGGGTCATAAGGCTAATGGACTTGAAATGTCTATTAGAGAGTACAACATTTGGTGTTAAGGAGCGGCGGTTGATGAAACAAAAAAACGTTCAGTTTATTTGTGCCGCTTTTACCGTACATCTACATCTAATAAAACCTTCATCAAAAAAAAGAATTAAAAAAATTTGCCACTCCCATATGGATGAGTAACAAAACCATTTTAGGGGGTGCCAAAATCGAGTCAAATGTATATCAAAAGGGACACTCAATCACACATTCTCATTTTCAAACTTTATATAAATTTGTATTAGCAATCTCCTACCGCTAATCCGCTTCCTTTGTCCGCACCCCCCCTGAAATTGACACCGAATTTTTCTTCGTTTCCCATGCTAAATATGCAAGATGCGATCTCCACAGGGAGCGCGCGCGCGACCAAAGAGGTTTGAAACTTCTTGAATAAAACTGTAGAAATGTTGTGTCTGTAATTTTTTTTGTCTGTGTGTCTATTCATTCAGGCAGATATTTTGGCTACTTGCTGACTTTCGTTTTTGCCGACTTTCTTCTATTTCTTTAGTTCGATTTTTGCGGATATTTTACATTGTTGTATTTCTACTTCTCATTCAGTCGACTCTGTTATGCATGTAACAATGAGAGTGGCATGTTCTAAACAAACAAGAAATAAAGAAATTTTAAAAAAAAATTGTCGACTCTGTAAAAAATAAGCAAATTTCAATTTCGTACCTTGCCAACTTTTAAAACCGACTTCCGAAGCAAAACCCTTAGACCCCAGCAACCTAAAACCAAGAAGGATATTTAAAACCGACTTCCGAAACATAACCCTTAGACCCCAGAAACCTAAAACCAAGATGAAGGAGGTTCTGAATTCCATTGTTTGTTTGTGATTTAGTCACAAATGTTTATGAATTTATTAGAAGAATTTTCTTTGAAGCTTTTCTTTTGTTGAGTTCCGTGTGCGCCGACCCTAACGCAACATTTGCCACTAACGATGTTCTTTACATTAGTAATAATATCGGACCGGCACAGAATGTATAAATGTACCGCCACTCTACAGGGTGTATCGAAATACTTGGTGACCCTGTTTCTGGTTCAAAGTTCTGAAGAACAACATTACAAAAAGCTTTTTGGCGGGATTCTGTCGGAGACACCTTTTTATTTAGTTTTCCTAAAAATAATAATTATTCTAGAATTAAGCTATTGTTTTATGCAATGTCGTCTTGGGACTCTACCTGTAGACATGTATTTTGTACATTTAAAAAAATAAAAAATTGAAAAAAATGTATATTGTATAGGTTTTGGTGTATATCTGTCATAGTTTTAAGAAACAAGTGCCTATTAAAGTGTATATTGTGCGGAATAGTTGCGGACGTGAACTGCAGTGTGGATCACCGAATGGCACTAGTTGTGCTTTTGTGGAGGCCGTGCTGCGGTTTTATTGAAACCGCCGACTATTATAGTCGTGCCCTGTTTTTGTGGAGGCCGTGCTGTAACCGCCGGTTTTTGAAGAAAAACAAACAAAATATGACTTGGCTGTATGGTCTATGACTCTTGCCTGTCCAACATTGGACGAATTCAACAAAAAAAAACATTACAAAAAAAAAAGATTTTTTCTTATAAATATTCTACTTAACAAATTTCTTTGTAACGGATTACATTACGATAGGTATATTATTAATATTGCTTTCTTGGCTTAGGTTGCGAATGCCACTAGGAAACATTTAACTCTAAAAGTATTTAGAGCAAATCCGCCAAAACTAGTTTTTTATAAATGTTGAGTATTCAATACTAAATGCTTCAGATAATAATCAGAAATATAGAAATAATAAGATAATAAACAGAAAATAAACAGAAAATAATCCATAGTTTGATATTTTCTTACATCCTGTATATGAATGTGCCACCGCTGTGTCTATTATTGGTGCTCGCTAAATAAAATATAATGAATTTACGGCTGCGGAGGAAACCGGAAAGGAACTTTTCTTTTCCCGGAAACATTTCTGGTAGAAATAATTTGAGCTGAAATTCTACCAGTAATTTTGTGCTTACGCGTCTCGCGTGCCCACAATTTCTACGTAGGTATTGCTTTTTATATTAAGGAGAAATAAAAGTGCTACAATATAAAGCTCGCCATAACCAATATTTCATTTATTTATACATAATATAAATTATGAAAAAAAATACAGATATACGAAAAAAATATATGAAAAAAATCATATATTTTTCTTCTTCTATTCGGTACTATAAATTACATTAACCTTCAAAAATACAGTGATTTACTGTATGGTGCAACACATTTGGTTATATACTTATTTAAAATATATAAAAAGTACATAATAATTATGTCCAGCATATTCTGCCTTTCATAGCGTGTAATGTTAGATTATTATAATAATATTAAAAGAAAAATTAATATGTATGCTCAGGGATTTAGAATAAAATTAGAATATTTTATGTCCTTATTTGACTTAACTACTATTTGGAATCATATTTTGACATATTATTTTGATTACTTGTTTACTTAATTTTGACGAATGAAAAGAAGAAAAAAAACTGATAAACTATTTTGTTTACTATGAATTACTCAAACTTCAAACTAACTTTCACCGACACTTTAGTTGTTTTTCACTTTTCAGGAAAGTTACTTAGAAGTAAGGGTGATATGATAATAGGTATTTAACAAATTAATAACAATAAAATCACTTCACAAATTCTTTAAAAATTACGTACGTTACCTACCGTAATTGTTTTCAACAGATGAACGAAGCTTAGGGTATTGTCATACCAGAGCGGCAGAATACCTGATATGTAAGACACAATGCTTACAGTATACTATAGTTAATTTAATGGGAGCTCACACAGCGATTGTGTGTAAGCCTTCAGCGGTAGGCAACTTAATTTATAGTCAGTTCAATTCCAGGAGGAATCAGCGGGTAAGCCCCCAAGTCTTGGCATGATATACTGCCCTGCTTTGCTCGCAATATGTGGTCGAATTTGGTGTTTGTTTCGAATTGCCACACTTATATAACAACACTTTATATATGGCTAGAGAATTAGTTTTTTTGTTTGTTATTTCTGTCTCATTCCTTTCTTCTCGGCTCCTAAGGGTCGAAGCTTGATGTTAAATAGCCTATAACCGTCCTCAGGAAACGGGCTATCAAATGCAAAAGAATTTTTCTGATCCGACTGGTATTAGAGTCATTTGTAAGTACTCTGATTTAATGCTGAAAAAATATCCCTTTCATAAAAAAAAAGTTAGTGGCCAACAAGGAAATTGCAAAAAAGGAATCTTGATAATTGAAATGTAAGAAGGAAACAAATGCTTTCCACGCCTACAAGATTACGGTGATGTAAGAAATGTTTGGATGTGACATTCAAATTTAAAAATACCTATTATATAATCCTACTAATATTATAAAGGCGAAAGTTTGTGAGGATGTTTGTTACTCTTTCACGAAAAAACTACCGAACAGATTTCGATGAAACTTGGTACAGTGATAGCTTATATCCTGGAATAACTTAAAGGATACTTTTTAACGCGGACAAAGTCGCGGGGCGTCCGCTAATACTCCCTAAGTAACAAAACGCATACATAGAGGGCGCTGTTTCACAATGTACACGGTAAAACCTTTTATACGCGGGCGAAGCCGCGGGAAAAAGCTAGTAATTAATAACAACGTTGTTAAAAACTGTTTTTTCATTCAATCTTTTGATAGGTAATAAAAATCTGGCTGATATTATTTGATATTAGAAAGTGTGCGACTATAAAAGAAAGTGAGTGAAGTCATATTCGAAACTTATTTTAAAAAAATCTTATTTTTTAGTGACAAGACAGTAAGTAATATATTAAGATGACTGTGTAGGGTGCTTGTACTTTTTTAAAATTATGTAAACATTATTTACTTATTAAATTAATTAATTATTCAAGCATAAACTCTAATTTTACTGATTACAGTCCGTATAATATTGTAGCAATTTTTTTTATTCCGACTGACAAAATTTATTAGACATATCAGTGATAAAAAAATACCACATCCTAAATTACACAGCCACTTCTTGACTTCCCGTTACTTAACGACTTCAAAGATTGCGGCCGAGTCCGGAAGAGCTCACTCACACTACTGCCTGCTAATTTTCTACGGCACAGGACTTAGTTTTTTTTAAATAGCAATCTTTGTCAACAATTTTTTTTTCAAAACTCAATGCAAATGGATGATAAATGATAATACAGTATAAGGTCCCGCCATATTTTTCATATATAGTGCCCTAATGGCACGGGCCGTATAGCTTAATAATGCTTCACTGAACACACATAGTTTTCATTTCTAGAGAGCTTGCTTCCTCGCTGCAGGAAACTCATTCAACGCGGGCGAAACAGCGGGGCGTCCGTGAGTGTAATATAAAATAAATTACATGGCGTGCATATTGCACTATAGACCCAAATTAACTGTTTTTTATTTATTTTTACATCCAAACGAAGAGCCTAAAACCTAATTTAAAAAGCTGGAGGTTTTTATTAGGGGGAAATTAGAGGATTATTCTGAAGCGTAAATATACAGCTAGCGGCTCTTATTAGACATCTCATAGCGTTTATCGTCTCATCATAACATAATACCAACATAATATTTCCTCCATAAAGTTTGTAAAATATACCTATTTTCCTTCAAAGACCCCTCTTTTCATCACGGGCACGGGGCTTTATGAAAAAAAGGTAGCTAAGTGTATGTCTGACGCGATGTATATTAGGTTCTGCCTATGCTTTCTTGTATATGTATAAATTTGCCTGAAAAGTTAAAACAATTTCCTTTGTATTTCTAAATAGGTAGGTAAGTAAGTACTTATGTTATTTTAATAAATTAAGAAAAGGTATTTAAATAAGATACTCAATTGTTTCCTTTAAATGTCTACATTTTCTTTCAATGGAATTGCTATTTTATAAACAGAAAGACAATAAAATGCGTTAAGAAACCTATTGTATCATCATCCTCATCATATCACCCTGTAGACGTCCACTGCTGGACAAAGGCCTCCCCCAGGGATCTCCACAACGACCGGTCGTGCTCCAGCCGGGTCCCGCGACCTTCACCAGATCGTCGGTCCACCTTGTGGGAGGCCTGCCTACGCTGCGTGTTCCGATACGTGGTCGTATACCTATTGTATATTTTAACAGAATGTAAGATGCTCTATTTTTGTTCTAGACTTTATTGTTATTTCAATTAATCAGTACCTACTTGTGACTTTCATAACAATTTATGCGGCAATATTTTTAATGTTAGCTACCTACATACCAATTTTGGAAACTCAGAGGTTCTTACATTTCAACAGAACCCTAAAAATCTCGCCACAATATGTTGGCAACACCTGTGTGAAGTCTTAGCAAATAACTTTCCCTTTAGGGAAATTGGTTTCATGGCGGAATGTTGGCTTATTCTTGCTTGTTTGCAGCTTCAAGAGAAAAATGGAAATATTTTCGCTTTTCCATTTTTACATCAGTGTTTTTTTCCTCTTGTGAGTGAATGCAATCAGAAATCGGAAATGACGGTGCTCGGCGAAGCTTGATTGCATTTTCAACTTTGAACATATTTCAATCCCTTAAAAATGGGCAAAAACTAGACAAGGTAACAAACAGTAACATTGTCAATTACCTGTTACTTTAACTCAACAAGCCGGTGAAAGTTGATATTGTTACAGATAGTAAACTGACATATAAACTAATCTATCAGATAAATCTGTCTAATAATATTTTCGTGTTGCACACCTCAAGTCTCTGATAAAATATCTGACAGATAAAAATAACAACCACTTGATCTTGCTGTTACTTTATCAGGCGGATAAGGTAATCAGATACCTGTAATACAAATTGAATGTTTACACACATCTTCCCCAAACTAAGCCTCTCCACTAAGTCGCATGCTTTTAAAATGACCAAAAGTATCATTTTTTTAAAGTTTTAAATTATCCTATTTTTATGCTTAAGATGGTGTCTCTTTTATTGATATAGAAAGAAAGAAAACCATTTTATTCGACAATCACAACAAATAAAATCGATAAAATTAATTATGTACTAAATAGTTTAATAGTTTTAGTTTATTTTAGGTTAATTTTAGTTGTTTTTATATTTATTTGTTCTTTTTTGTTTCCGTTTTAAAATAAATAAACTTGTAATAAACGAAATGAGCGATAAAAAAAAAGTAAAAAAATAATAATTAAGTACTTACTTATCTAAACCTAACATAAAATCAGGTGGTAGACGATGCTGTGATTGTGAGGTCACCAGCTCAGCATTGTGCTGCATCCGAGAGGCGCAGCGCGGGTTTTCTGCTGGGGGCCTTATATCGATTGTTAATAACTGACATTGATAAAATCGAGTAACAGGTATGACAGTTAGATATTTAATGTGGGGTAACCACACTTCGGGACTTTTATTATTAGTTTTATTAGAGAATTAACGATAAGTAAAGCCAGCTAATTTTAACAACTGAGTTAACAATAAAAAAATACTATTTGCCATTAACTGAGCCACAATCAAGTGTTTTGCATTACCAATTTGAAGTCAGCCTGTCACTTTTAAAAGTATTATGGATGTTTGGCCTTAATAACGATATGTCAAAAGAAGTTATACCGCCTCAAATATATTACCATAAGGTGGGGCCTATCTGCAAAGAGATTTCAGCGAAATGAGGCGGCCATTTTCGCGGGTATTTTCCGCAATATCCCCATTCCTATTCCATTGCTAGGGTTGGCACCTGCACCTTTCAGATTACTGTAGTGACCAACTGTGAGCAACTTTGTGAGACGAGAACGTCGTCAAAAAGTTTCCACAAGGGAAAATCATAAAAAAATATCTATCATACAATTAAATAAAAATAAATATCATACAACAAATTTTCATGAGAAATTTCATAATATTTAGATTTCCTCATCTCTGGTTACTCTTTAATTAGGATATTTAAACTGTTATAATTATAAATGCGAAAGTTTCGTTGTTTTTTGCTCAATCACGCTATAACAGCTGAACGGATTTTGATGAAACTCGGTACATTGACAGCTTAGAATGAATTAAAGGATTTTACTATTTTATTTTATTTATTTATTCAAAAAATACCTTACAGCACGAAATAAAAACAGACATCACAATAGAATAAAGTCAATGACAAGGTATTATAAAGTAGATCACAATGATAGAACAAGAAAGAAAATATCGAAGTCGCGGGCCGTCCGCTAGTGTTGTTAGGCACCTACGTAATTTTTTTTACGACCTTCCAAATGTCACGCAAAAAGTAGTTCTGTAACGGGTTACCGGTTATGCAAATGTATTTCCCACTTTTCAATAACGCGGCAACCCTAGCCGATTCTCATTCCGTTCCTAGCTTTAGGAAGGGTTGTAAGTCTTCCCGTTATCGCGTCACTTGTTGTATTCATAATTTTTGTTGCTGTTTTTTGTGAAAGTGTTATATGACAGTTGTCTTTTAAGAAAGTTGAGTTATACACTTACATATATGTTATACAGTTAGTTGAAAATTATACACTTACTCGTAGTTTCTGATCAGAAAATACGAGTAAGTAGATAATTTTATAACTATTTTTATAAAGATTGTGCGAGAGTACCAGATATTTATATTTGTCATTCAAATAAGCGTGTATTTTATTACGCTAACACCCAGGAAGCAAAATATTGGATACTAATTAGAGTTGAAAATTTCCTGATCATTTTTACTTAACCTACCCAACATAACAATCATTTAAAATGTAAGTACTTACCTACTTAACATAACAAGTCATTTAGAGGTAAGTACTTACCTACCCAACATAACAAGTCATTTAGAGGTAAGTACTTACCTACCTAACATAACAAGTCATTTAGAGGTAAGTACTTACCTACCTAACATAACAAGTCATTTAGAGGTAAGTACTTACCTACCTAACATAACAAGTCATTTAGAGGTAAGTACTTACCTACCTAACATAACAAGTCATTTAGAGGTAAGTACTTACCTACCTAACATAACAAGTCATTGAGAGGTAAGTACTTACCTACCTAACATAACAAGTCATTTAAAATGTAAGTACTTACCGACCTAACATAACAAGTCATTTAGAGGTAAGTACTTACCTATCTAACGTAACAAGTCATTTAAAATCGAATACATTTTCTTTATCCTCTAACTATTTATGATTTGCTCCAACCCAGTACTCCGCAAACACCACCGTTATCTGGGAGGCAACTAAATTATACGGGTGGAACAAAGGGAAACTCTAGAATACGGGAAATGGACTGAAACTAAAAGGGGAACGTAAAGAGGGGGTTATGGCTTGTGCAGACGAAATACTAAAACCTGCGACTATCATCTCCTTTAGACAGTACCAGCTTTATTATTCCGCATAGAAATTTGGTGAGGGTCGCGGTACCAGATGGATGAGGTTAGCGCGGAAACGGTCGTCGTGGAGATTTGGGGAGGCCTTTGTCCAGCTGTGGACGTCTTTCCGCTGATATGATGATGATGATTGAAACTCTGCGAACCAAACCAACAGCATATTATTATGAATAACCGCTGTGGGGCTACATGCCTCTCAACGAGGGCGTACAGGCTATAGTCCACCACGTCAGCTTCGTGCGGGTTGGTGCACTTCACATGCGCCTAAGAATTCCTTCTTCAGCGTATGCGGGTTTCCTCACGATTAGGTACCGTTTAAGAGCAGACAGTACTTGAGATACGAGAAAACCCATTGGTACATGGCACGGCCGTGGATTGAACGCGGACCCCTCGACACGACAGGCCGTTTCCTGATCCACGCCTAGACCAACTTGTACAAAAGTTGTTTATTCCGACCTCTGATGCTGGAGATTATTAGCCAGGCCAGTTTGTCGGTGAACTATTCGCTCGCCTTTATGTCCGAGTCCTTAGAATCCGAACGGTACAAGGCTGTGAGTTTCCTCAGTTTCTCATTAATGTAACGCTCCCATTTGAGAAGGCGCCGCTAAGATTTCTGCACCGATTTCTGGAGCTCACATTTTGTGAGAAAATACGGTTCCCAGATCCGCCTCTTCTTACACCGCACTGTAGACTAATTGGGTGGTTTTCTAAATAAACATTTATCATGCTAAAATATTATCGTATCGGAAGACGCAGCATAGGCAGACCTCCCACAAGGTGGACCGACGATCTGGTGAAGGTCGCGGGACCCAGCTGGATGAGGTTAGCGCGGGACCGGGCGTCGTGGAGATCTTTGGAGAAGGCCTTTGTCCAGCAGTGGACGTCTACAGACTGATATGATGATGACTAAAAGATATAAGGAAGTATTTAAATGAATCAAGATTAAATCTCGACTAATAAAAAATGAATAGACCAGTCATACGCGCTTCTGAAGCTTGTATTAAGGAAGCGCACGCACTCACTTCGTCTCAGTCACTTTCGGAATTTATTCACAGTGCATCGCATAATTTGTTGTCTACAATTTTGAAATTACCTATAAAATTATCATCATATCAGCCTGTAGACGTCCACTGCTGGACAAAGACCTACACCAAGGATCTCCACGACGACCGACCAATATCTATAAAATACAATTACAAAGTTACAGTTTTTTAAATACTAACGGGAATAAGGCGAGCCGCAGCTTCAATATGAAAACGCCGGCCGCGCGTGTCTGAAGTCTCACATACATTGCATAGGGAAGACCACAGAACACGGAAAAAGCTCGATGGTTTATAGTAATCTGTGGGGAAGACAACCACCGCAGACCGCGTGTGTCTGTGATACACCTAATGCTTCCGTAGGATTTTTTTGTTGTTAGGTAGGTAGAACTCGACAAAATTGTTGCATTACGCAACTATATATCGTGATTATTTTAGTATATTCTTTCCGCAGAAAGTTCTAGTCTATTCATTTTATATTGGTCGAAGAATTAAATACCTTCAAATACATAGCTAAAACTGCTAGGTCCCTCAAATAACGTCGGCAACCACTAACTAAGGAATATTTGAAATTCCGCTCCAAATGGTTGAATTTCATGGCGTTCTAGAAACGAGCAACAGGCACCTACCTTATACAATAAATATGAACATAGTAAAAACCAAGAAGTTTCAAATCTTTTTGGTCGCGCGCGCGCTCCCTGTGGAGATCGCATCTTGCATATTTAGTATCGGAACCTATGGTGCCATTTACCGGGGGGGTGCGGACAAAGGAAGCGGAGTAGCGGGAGGAGGTTGCTAATACAAATTTATATGGAGTTTGAAAATGAGAATGTGTGAGTGAGTCATAATTTTGTGATTACTTTGACACGATTTTGACACCTATAGAATGCTTTTATTACTCAGCCATATGGGAGTGGTTTTTTTTTATTCATGGTAAAAACAGGCAGCTCTATGTCCACCAGGGAACGTCGAAAGACTGATAAAGACTATGACTTAGTAGGCTTAGGCTGTAAGTTGATAGATCAGTCAAGACAAAAGATTTTATAAGTTAGAATTTTATTATTAAGAATATTAGTGCTTCGTGGCACTTGTTAGTCTTCAATAAGTCTTTTATAACTTCTGTCTATTTAGGTATGTATCTGTGAGACGTCGATATGGGTAATCGTTTCGATTCGAAATTGCCGACGCCTTAACTATCTTTAGTTTATTCTGCTCTATTTATCTGTAGAAATAAGATAGAGATGGCATGAATTTTAGAATTTTCAAATTAGTTTAGTCGTGTCAGACCATAATGTCAGACAAGAAAATGTACTAAGTTTCTATTGAAACCATTGAACAAGGATCCCATAGAACAGCTAACAATAACAATAATAATCAGAGAGGGACACACTTATTACAAAAGTGGTAAGAGTAAGCTAGACAGATAAAATATCTTCTATCTCTGTCTACGTATGTGAATTTTTTGTTAGGGGCAGTTGGTATGTACCAACTGCCCTCCAACAAACCAAAACCCGACTAAATTAGATAGTGTTTGTTCAGTTTGACCCCGCCATATAAGAAGCGTCTTCTCAAATTATTGGGGTAAAATACTATTGCTATTTCATGCTATACGCTGATTACGGTTCTATAGTTCATTCTTTTTCTATGATTGAAACCTAAAACATGGCGATTAAAGTTCCCTCTGTCTGACAGGACTAAACTAATTTGACAGTTCTAAAATACAATCTCTTTCTTATTTCTACAGATAAAAAAGAATTCAGTAGACCAAATTTAGATAAGGAGTCATCATCATCATAAAACATCAGCTTGTAGACGTCCACTGCTGGACAAAGGCCTCCCCGATGGATCTCCACGACGACCGGTCCTGCGCTAACCTCATCCAGCCGGGTCCGGCGACCTTCACCACATCGTCGGTCCACCTTGTGGGATGCCTACGCTGCGTCTTCCGGTACGCGGTCGCCACTCGAGAACGTTTCTGCCCCAACGGTTCTACGAGCGATGTGCCCAGCCCACTGCCACTTCAGCTTCGCAATTCTTTGAGCTATAAGAAGTGCACCATCCTAATCGACACCAATGTAGGTATGGAGCTGCCCTCATTACGGAAAGGGTCAAATTTCTCACAGCAGGACATAAAAACCATTACGCGGGACTATTAAAGGGGGGAATCTTTTAGTCATTAGTACCAGCTTTGGTTGTAAGTGCTCCAAATTCAGTGCAAAGTGGTTTTGGTAATAAAACCGGCTATTACTTCTGTGGATCCCATTCGATCCCGCTTTAAGTAAAGTACAGATTAGCGGAGCTTTTCAGGGGTTAACAGGAGGTTTTTTATACAATAATAATAATGTTTGGACAAACTTACGCGCGGCTGTTTAGTCCCAAACTAAGCCGAAGCTTGTAAATGTGTACTCAACAACTGATAAACATACTTATATATGTACTTTAAAATAAATACTTAATTACGTACAAAACACCCAGAATTCGAAAACCAACAGGCTCATCACATAAAATTAAATGTTGGTCCCTGGTGGGAATCGGACCCACGACCTCTGGCTTATTAGGTAGGGTCATTCCGTGGTAGGGTCACTACCAACTTAGCCAACATATAACTATTTATTTATTTATTTTATGGAAAGGCAGCTAAAGCTGATGCTTCCATATCAGCAGTCGACTTGCTTTCATAATTTATATTAATTTATTGCGTCTTTTTAGATTTGAGAAAGTTGTCTAGTCTGTTCTTGAACATGTTTACAGAAGTGGCAGATGCAACAGTTTCTGGCAGATTATTCCATTTGGAAGCAAACCTTTTGCTTAGAAAATTTCTATGTGGGTTCAGCTGTGCATTGGCTCTTTGTATTCTCAAGTTGTGCCTTCTGAGTCTCTCTATGGGGTTAGGGTTAAATATGTTCCTTATGTCAGATGAGTTGTAATGGTTGCTCAGAATCTTGAAGGTCTCAATTAGATCACCTCTTTCTCTACGTTCTTTAAGTGTAGTAAGGTTCAAGCGCGACAATCTAGCATCGTATTCCAGTCTTTTGAGTGCATGCGGTAGTTTTGTAGCTCGCCTCTGCACATACTCTATGAGGGTGATATCTTTCTCGAAGTAATAATAATAATATACTACAGGAATAATAAAACTTTATTATTATATAGATTCCTAGCTAGTCTCGCAGGAATAAGTTTTTTCCCGCGGGAACAGTTTATAGCGGTAAAAAGCTTTCACATTTATAATATTAGTATAGATACCTACATATAATAATAATAATAAGGTTTGGACAAATTTACACACGGCTGTTAAGTCCCAAACTAAGCCGAAACTTGTAAATGGGTACTCAACAACTGATAAACATACATAAATACTTTTAAATAAATACTTAAATACATACAAACACCCAGAATCCGAAAACCAACAGATATGCTCTATATAGTTATATTATTAAAGTGGTTTCAGAATACGTAATACAACAGGTCCTGTCTCCAAGCCGAGCTTGGCTTGAGATAATACAAGTGGTGCTTCTGTTCCCATTCACCTTTTCCCATCTATTTAGGGTCAGTATTTTGCGGTCTTTGCAGAATCCGAGGTCAAATTCTTATTTTTCTTAATCATTGTTAATATTCGTTTGTCGTCTATTATGTCTGGATTTTAACTACCAACTAATTTATTTGCAAATCAAACATGAATATATATTTACACTAGTTTAAGAAATAGAACAATCTTATCTATACTAATAATAAAAAGGTAAAAACTGGTGGATAATTTGCATGCTTAAGTTATAATCATAGAAATATAGTCCTAGGAGCGTAGCGAGCTTTTTCCGGTGTTCTGTGGTTATAATTATATGTTGCGAACAAGGAGATTCGAACCTCTTTTGTCGCGCGCGCGCTCCCTGTGGAGATCGCATCTTGCAAATTTAGTATGGGAAACGATGAAAAATTCTGTGTCAAAATCAGGGGGGGTGCGGACAAATGAAGCGGATTAGCGGGAGGAAGTTGCTCATACAAATTTATATGGAGTTTGAAAATGAGAATCTGTGAGTATCAATTTCGATATACATTTGGCACGATTTTGGCACCCCCTAAAATGATTTTGTTACTCATCCTTAAGGGAGTAGCTTTTTTTTAAATTCATGGTTGCGAGGAATCAAATAATAGCGGGGTGTAAAATACACCTAACGCCATCTATTGACAAACTTTAAAACTAAAAAAACCGGCATGATTAGAACGTGTAAAAAATTTTTGAATAACATTATAAATAGTATACTTTATAACGCGGATGAAGTCGCGGGGCATCGGCTAGTAACTAATATTACGTAATATAACACTCAATTAATATCATTAAAATATGGCTTCACCAAATTAATATTACCAAATTATACCATCGTCAATTACAAGTGTAATTACTTGTAATTCAGAGGAGCCATTAATTCGACCGTCAATTATAATCCGTCATTAGACGCCAAATTCATAGAGCTGCTTCTAATTGGATAATGAAATTATTGTGGTCTAAGTCAAGAGGAATAGGATGGTGTGAAAATTAAATTGGATTAATCTCTTTTCATCAAGTTCTCAGCGTCCGTCTTATTTTTAATAAATAGTTACTAATTGTCTAATAAGTCCGCTTGGAGTATCGCTTTTATCATGGTAAAAAGTTTACACGTCGCACTATCGTACATCGCACACTCGTATTTCGCACTAACGATACTTCGCACAAATGACATATCGCACTATAGTACATCGCACACTCATCAACAGCCTATTATTGTCCCCACTGCTGGGGCTCAGGCTTACCCTCTCCACGAGGGCGTTCGGGCTATAGTCCACCACGCTAGCAGAGTGCGGGTTGGTGGACTTCACATACGCCTAAGAATTTCTTCTTCGGCGTATGCAGGTTTCCTCACGATGTTTTCCTTCACCGTTTGAGAGCAGTCAGTAAATGTACTTAAGTTTCGAGAAAAAACCCATTGGTACATGGCCCAGCTGGGGATCGAACTCCGGACCTTTCGATATGATAGGCCGCGTCTTATCCCCTACGCCACTGACGCCCTTATCTAGTATTATTTCGCACTATCGATACTTCGCACAAGTGACAGGTCACACTATCGTACATGTGCGATGTACGATAGTGCGACGTGTCATTTGTGCGAAGTATCGTTAGTGCGAATTACGATTGTGCGATGTACGATGCGACATGTCCTTGTAAACTTTCGCGTTTATAATATTAGTACCTGGGAATAGTATTTTATTGTATTTAATTTAATTTTGTGACTAATTTAATTAGTACCAAATCTCCACAAATTTGTACCAAATCACACCAACACATACGGCGACACGTACGGCTGTATGTGGGGTCATAACATCAGTTATAGTACATCGAGGTAATAATAAATATACTACGTACTAGAGAAGACACCCCAACTTGACTGTTTGCAACAAGAGTTGGTGTTCATTGGCACCAACTCACGCGTGGCGGGGCGGCCATATTTCAGTGAAATTCACTCATATTCAGACAGAGTCGCATCTGTGCGCATTGAATGTTATCTATGAGAACGGTGACACCCCGCGCGCCCCGCCCGCCGTCATCTAGTTAAACCATAACATAGGTCTGTGTATAATTATATACCATAACTTTTGTTTGAAGTAGCTACTCTATATAACCTCAATGTTATTTATAGTTATAACGCGTAATTAGTTTCCGATAATTAAATTTCACTACACATTATTGCCTTGCCGCGAACAAGTAGGTACAGATGGTAATGGAAGCGAAGTCATCAATAATTTAATGATAAATGCAACGCACAGCGTGGCTCATATAACAAGGCGCGGAATTTTCATAGTGAAAATTTAAATGCATAGGGATTGAACGTTGTATTCTATCGACTATCGACGGTATCGATGATGACTACTGAAATTCTCACATTTTAATACAAATTAACGCTTAATATTAGAATACAAAAGTTTACTAGCTGTTCTCGCTTCGCCCGTGTAGAAAAGTTTTTCCCGTGGGAACCGCTTTTCCCTAATATCTATAGCCTTTGTGAAACAGCGCCATCTTGTAGTTTAATCTATGTATTTTGTGTGTTTACCGCCATCTGTGGCAATCTGTTCTATTTGGTTCGTAAGTTTACATGAAATCAGTATTCATAATTTGACCCGCATTAAATTTGAATTTATTAGTAGGTACAATATTTTTTTAAGAATGCCTACGTGTTATTCTGATGTATAATCCACATATAATTCTGTAAACTTTCATCAAAATCTGATTTGCATTTTTTGCGTGAAAGATTACCAAACATCCAAACATCCATTATCACAAACATCCTTACAAACTTTCCCCTTTATAGTATTAGTAGGGTAGGATAAACCAATTGAAGCGTAAATAAAATACAAAACCACAAAAAATATAACCAACCATAATATAAAACTTTTACATTCTAATAATAAACGTTAATTTGTATTAAAATTTAATTCCATTGGCGTTTTGTATACTCACCCACAATCAGTAGCGCTGCAATATCGATACCGCAGAAAGTCCATAGAATACAACGTTCAATCCTTATGCATTCAATTTTTCGCTATGAAAATTCCGGACCTTGTTGATGAATATACAATTACATTTTTAAACATAAACATATAAGAATATTGTTTGGCGTATGGAACTTTACTGCCAGTCACTTCTTAGTGAATTTATTCAAAGTAAATTCATTTATTTCATCATCATCATCATCAACAGCCTATTAATGTCCCCACTGCTGGGGCTCAGGCCTACCCTCTTAACGAGGGCGTTCGGGCTATAGTCCACCACGCTAGCAGAGTGCGGGTTGGTGGACTTCACATGCGCCTAAGAATTTCTTCTACGGCGTATGCAGGTTTCCTCACGATGTTTTCCTTCACCGTTTGAGAGCAGTCAGTAAATGTACTTAAGTTTCGAGAAAAAACCCATTGGTACATGGCCCAGCCGGGGATCGAACTCCGGACCTTTCGATATGATAGGCCGCGTCTTATCCCCTACGCCACTGACGCTCTACATTCATTTATTTATTAAACTTTAATTGAAAGACTAAACAAAAATTTGCCTTGACGTTCTGAAAGACTCATTTGGCCGTTCACCTTTACTTAACAATAGCTAAATGACCTAACTCGATTTAATTTATTTATATTAACACTGTTGCGCCCACCTGTTGTATATTAGTCTTATGTAGTATTAGTTTTTGGTTATTGGTTTAACTTAAATAAAATAACTTATTAACACTTATTCTTGAATTTTTTATAGAAATTTGAATGATACTTTGAGAGGAACGCGTGGCACTCCCAATTTCTGCATTAATTCGTAAACCATCGCCTTTTTTTCATTGTTGAAAAAGTAATTTTCACTCTTCAACCAACTGTCACAGCTGATATTATGGTTTAAGGAAAACAGTCAATTTTCCATCAAAAACCGAATTATAATGAGATTTCTGGGCGACGAAGCAAAATATTACTTTTGAAGTGTCGCCCTCACCAAATGTTACAAAAGTTATTAAAACTCCGCTTAAGTTAAGTATACTTAAGTATTATAAAGGCAGCGTGGTCGCCAACTAATGTCTCTTTATTGGACGTCGTTTTGAGATTGCTAGACTGAAGAAATTAAATAGGTATTGTTATAAAACACCTCATGTAGAGCACTCGCGTCGCGCGACGAGCGTGTGTGAAGAGAATGATGAGACTGAGCGAAGCAAAAGGTGTATCAGGATCGCGATACTTGGCGCTCCGTTCTGTCTGCCTACCCCGCCAGGGACATAGCGTGAAGATATGTATGTCCTATGTATGTACACGTGCCTATATTATTTAATAGGTACTAACATTCAATTTAACATTAATTTCTTCAGTGACTTCTTCGTGACATATGTCATGTGAGGCGCTAAATCGTTTCAGCTCTATTTATAAACCGCTCTCCTCGCTTCGAGCCATGAATCAAAAAAAATTGCCACTCCCATATGGATGAGTAATAAAAGCATTCTATTGGTGTCAAAATCGTGTCAAACTAATCACAAAATTATGACTCACACATTCTCATTTTCAAACTCCATATAAATTTGTATTAGCAACCTCCTCCGGCTACTCCGCTTCCTTTGCCCCCCCCCCCCCCCCCCCCCGGTAAATGGCACCATAGGTTCCGATACTAAATATGCAAGATGCGATCTCCAAAGGGAACACGCGCACGACCAAAGAGATTTGAAACTTCTTGCTACGAGCGGTCGATTGTACAGATTTTTGTATCGGATGTCGAAGAAAATTTAGTAGAATCTACCGCTCTAAGCGAAGAGAGCGATTCAAAAAAGAGCTCCTGGATTATGACGTATGGGACACGCTACGGGTCGCTGTGAAACGATGTTCTACCGCGTCACCATATTGTGTCACCGCTCCGGCAGCCCGTACAGCTGCGAAACCACTCAAAAACGCAGTAGGTAACATTACCCTTCGAAGGTCCTGACACAAGGAAACGCAACCGCGTGAGTCTTGTGCTGTGTGTAAGAAGATAAAGAAGAGAAGAGAGAATCAGGCAGTGATATTGTTCAACAGGATGCCTGAAGTACTGAAGGAGGAGAAAAGATTGAGTACATTTAAAAGCAAATTTAGGTCACTTTTGTTGGACAAGTGTTGCTATGCTGTCGATGACTTTTAAGCTTTAAACAATTAACATTTTTGTATCTATTCATTCACATTTATGTATTTCATGACTTATTGATTTGACATTTACTAATTTTATTTAAATTTACATTTGGGTGATTCTACTGGGGAAAAAAAAAATTTTTTTTTATAAAATCAACAAAACTCTTTATTTTTTGTTTTTTTGAGATCAAAATACCTAGCATTAATATAAAATTTAATTAGCATCACTATATGTTTGACTATCTGTTGCATAATCATCAGTTCCTATATCTCTTTCAATATCATTTTCATTGTCTGTTTATTTATCTGTACCGACATCTCTTTCATTATCCGTTACATTAAGAGTTAATGTAACTGTTAATGAAAGAGATACTGTTGCACTATTTGTACTAATCGTCATTTCTGTCTACGCTATGTCATTTCTGTCACTGCGTGCAGACAGAAATGACATAGACAGAGATGACGATCTCACGTTAGTTTGATCTTAACTAATCTTTAATTTATTAATGGTTGGTGTAGGCTACCTGATGCAGATAATATTGGTTTCTGTGAATAATTACAACCAGTTATTAAGTCACAAACCGCAAGAATTTCAAAGATATTTAACCTGAACAGATTTATGATTTCGTAGTAGAATGACCGATTTAGGAGCTATTTTTATTATTTATAATTATCTTTTTAATTTTATATTGACATTATTTCAAATTCCCATACAATGTACATTGTTTTTCTGAAAAAAATATTGATTGATTGAAGAAATGATTTATCTATCTACGTCTATTCGTATAGTTGGCACCTTTAACCAGCTCTACACAAATGGCCGTCGTCAGCTCGTGAGACTTCAGCATCTGAAACTAATTACAAGTAAAACTTCCTAAAAGCTGTAGTAAGTAAACAAGTTTCCTGGTTTCCGTAGCGAAAATAAACTTGGGTCAAACTTAGTTAAGTTCACAACTAATTATGATTGATTTCGGCAAACAAGTTTCATCTGCACTGATTTATATTTTGGTGGAACATTCAGAAACGAATGGAACGAACCTTGAACGAACAAAAAAAACTGCTAGACACTTCATTGGGGTTCCGTACCTCAAAAGGAAAAAGGCACCCTTATAGGATTACTTCGTTGTCCGTCTGTCTGTCTATCAATACTTTTTTCTTGGTACGAGTGGAGGTATGAAGTTGTAATTAATATCAAATACTCTGCAATGCCTTGAAGCTGTGAAAAAATCAAATTTCTAAGTCAACGCAGTCAGAATATATGGCCGATTTTGCCGCATTTTTGATTATTTTGGTAATCAAAACCTATGGGGTACTTCCCGTTGACTTAATTTTGCGTATAAACAAATCCACGTAAATGTGATGAACTACAAATTAAAATTTTCGATTTTTTTCTATAATTAAGTATGTACGGAACCCTCAGGGCGTGAGTCCTACTCGCACTTGTCTGTTTTTTTATTGATTTTGCGGCCCTGGAAACAGAGTCCTGTTAGGCCAATCATAGTTTTAAAATATACAAATTATTAAACAAAAAGCCGTCGGTTACAGCATGGCCTCCACAAAAACAAGGCACGACTAGAGTTAGTCGGCGGTTTTCACTAAGGTTCACGTCCTCACTAAAGCCACAGAGAGAAAAAAGCGATAGTGACTGAAGGAGATTTCTGACAGAAACTTACAGAGAACTCTAGGTCCAAAGACCACAAATTGCGATTCCACCATGACGACTCGATTAAAATTAAACTGGATAATAGTAGTGCAATACATTAAGCTGACAGCAGGTGGTCCTGCACTGAAAGTCCTACCACAACAGACTATAAACCGGTAGAAATAAAGCTACCGCCCAGGTGATATCTTACCCCGAAAGTCCTACCACACCCGAATACTAAACCCGGTAGAAATATCACTCAACAAACACCATTCATTTCATATTAAAAGGTAATAGCAGACGATAAACTTTTCCCTCGAGAAGTCCGACCTTTACTATTTAAAACAAAACTTTCGTAGCTCTCAGAGATTTCAATTATTAACGTGCCGCAACCACCGCGCCCGGACATTTTAATTGCTTGCCGGAGAGTATAATACATTCATTATGATGCCATAATAAGCTAGAATACGAAGCTTGCTAGAAGTAGCGCAATATGTTGACAGGGATCTTTATTTTACTGCTTTAAACGTAACTATAGACGTAACTAGCTGATGCCATTAGAAACCAGAAACTGTTATAGATGATGATGATCGCAATAATGACCTTGATGACAAAGATAACAACAATGATAATTAATTTTTGAAAACAAAATGAAATTAATAGGAAAGCGACAGTGATCTTAATTAAGAGCTCAATGACAACGATTAGGTACATTGATGGAAATGACATTGATCACAATAATGACCGTGCAAAGAACCGCAATGACCATAATGATCGCAATGATGTCAAATATGACAAAGATTACGACAATGATCTAATGATGTCAATAACAACTATTACAATGATCGAAATGACAATGATCACAATGAGTCATGTATTTACGTTACCAACAATAAAGACTACGATTATCATCGCAACGTACACATGATTTGTATATTATTGATTGATTGATATATTAGACGGATATGATATTTAGTAGGTAATGAAAATATAGAGCTAGTAAGGCATAAAATATATACACGTATAAAAATAACTCAATTTCCAACCGGGGCCATCCCTCATAATTTTAATTGAGTCCGAAAATAATACACATTTAATATCCCATAATATGTCTGAGATTAAATTGTTTTATGAACACTCAAATGCGCTGCGTGCAGTTTAATCATGAATTTTAAAAAAAAGCTACTCCGATATGGATGAGTAACAAAATCATTTTAGGGGGTGCCAATATCGTGCCAAATGTATATCGAAATTGATACTCACTCACACATTCTCATTTTCAAACTCCATATAAATTTGTATGAGCAACTTCCTCCCGCTAATCCGCTTCATTTGTCCGCACCCCCCCTGATTTTAACACAGAATTTTTCATCGTTTCCCATACGAAATTTGCAAGATGCGATCTCCACAGGGAGCGCGCGCGCGACAAAAGAGGTTTGAATCTCCTTGAGTTTAATAATCAGTGATCGGCGTTGGTAGTGCCATATGGGGTTATCGCCTTGAATATTGTCATTAATATGGATAGTATTCTCCCGGGGTGGGCTTTTTGTTCTTGTACGAACAAGTAAAATATTTTTTTCTATAGATTACTGGTCTTTGTTGTTCTTGTTTAAATGTTCGATAAACACTTCAAATTGGAGATTTATGTGACATGTTTTGCTAATTGGCAAAAGGCTGTCGTTTTGCCAAAATTCAGTTTTGAGTCTTAGTATAATGAGAAGATAGTTGAAATTTCAACTGTGCTTGAAAGTCAGATGCTGCCTTTGATATTACGCAACTAATTGGTATTTATAATGAAATATTTAAGAAATGAGAAATAGAAGATGGCAATGAGGTAAAGAAGAAAGACATACACCCTTGTCAAAATAAATAAGGCTGGGTACGGGAAATATCGGCAATTTTTGGTGGCATCATCCTCTGTTATTCAGGCAATCTTTTATCTAGAGCCATGCTCGGAGTTCTAATAGCCATGTTTGGAGTTGCTAAAAGCCATGCTCGGAGTTACTATATAAGGGCTTAAATCATTAGAAATGTTCGTTTAACTTTAAAACAATTCGCGTGCATCAACTTTGTGCCGTGTAATAAATATTTAATTGCAAATATCTCCAAAAACGAAGCGAATACCACGTTCAGTTCATTCAGTATTCAGTTACAGAGTCGATAGCTTCTAAAATATGCACGAGTAATAAGCGAGCTATGCAATATCAATGTAGCTTGCTGTTGAAACATTTCTAGGCAAAGTTGCTAGAACTCCACAAATGCCTGGTGAAATGGGATTTGTATTGTTTTATTTCATGCTTACTCTGTCAGTCTATTGATCTGCTGTTTGGTTCATCAGCCGATTATATCTCAACGTCCTTATAAATACTAATAATAAAGAGGTAATAAAAACTGGTGGATATTTTGCAGGGCGAAGAACCAAATGATAGCGGGGTGTAAAATACACCTAACGCCATCTATTGACAAACTTTAAAACTAAGAAACTGGCATGATTAGAACGGGTTAAAAAATTTTGATTAACATATATATAGTACACTTTATAACGCGGATGAAGTCGCGGGGCATCGGCTAGTCTAATATAAAAACAAACCAAAGCATTCTACATAGCTCAAAAAGTTACAGTGGTGCGCCTTGGGGGAGACCTATGTCAAGCACTGGACTAGTATAGGCTGATGATGGTATTAAAATAGTTTTAAAGCTTAGATTCTGATATTAACTTAACAATAAATCCAAAATAATAACGATTTGATTAAAGAAACTTTACTAAAAGGAAAGGGAAGAAAAGCCAAAGCATGAATACAAGCTGAAAACGCATTTATCTACGTTTTTTTCTTTTTCCAAACGGCTAAGCAACAAACGTCCTTACATTGTCTGTGTATCTCTTTTTACAGAGCCCACAAGCAGTAGGGCATAACGACGGGAAATCCCCTACACGCGTCCGGTACTTTAAGATAGCGAAATGGCACTGTGGTAGCTAAGTTAGAACTAAGTTTTTCATATAGCCTCACCAGCATAAATTATTTTTTTTAAATAAAAAGCTTGGGAGTTTTTTTACTTGTTTTCTTTTGGATGTTGCTTAGTAAAAACAAGAACCATGGTAGCCTATACCTAGTTGGATGTGCACTCACCTCACGTTCATGGGGACGTAGGTTCGATCCTTGGCTCGTACCAATGGAAATTTGGAACCTAAGTAGGTAGTATAGGGTTTCTATTTCGTTTATCGTCCGACAAGAGACCTACCCAAAAAGGTTTAAAAAATTCAGAGTCGATAAACAGTAGGGTGGCCACGAATTATCTGAAACAAAGAGATACGCCCCGAGCTGTTTAGGCCATTACCGAGATAGTGTGAGGGGATGGTCTCATGCATTTTTCAGATGTGTGGGGTGACCAGAAAGTGGAAATAATGAAAATAAGTTCACGACCTCTATCTCTCTCGAAATAAGGTAGGTAGGTAATTTTCGTGTCAATTTAATTCAATAATTATCTGCAGCCTGGAAACTGTAACTGTTTATTATGTTAATAACTATTAAAATGCAATAATTAAATCAAATAAAATTTCGGACTTTACATCCTCATTTGGATTAGTAGAAAAGATCTTAAAGTATGTTAATAATAAAGGCAAAGTAAAAAATATATATTACAGTTATACAGAAAGACAGACAGACTGACAGATATACAGACACGTTTTGACGGGACACGTGCGGCTTATTAGGACTGAATCCTGAAATACCCTATGCCCAACACTAAATCTCAAAAATACTTTACAACTGGGTCCTTTTGATTATTGACCACGGCCCGGAACTATTTTAAAGAACATGGATTATGATTTTTCTTGTCCTTTGTCAATTCCATCATAACTTAACCTTTTGGTCACCCTACGTTTTCCATTCTAAGTCAGATTTTATCAAATGAAGATCTTCCATCGCTTTTGTCAGAAGGTTTAGGAACGTATTCAAAAAAAATGTGGATGTAAGACGAATATCAAATATTATGAAGGAATATTGAATACGAATGATTTGCCAATTTATATGAGTGATTTCTAGGCGTGGGTAAAGAGACACTTTGGACTTTTAGGGATGGATATAAAATATCGCAGCGTTTTTGTATGGGTTGTATGGTTTAACGATTTTTCTCGGACTAACGGGTATTACTGTATTATAGACAGAAATTAGATTATGACTATTAGGTAAGTACATGAAAATTTTGAAGCATATCATGAACACAGTCTTAAAGCAGATAGGCTTTTTCATTTTTTTGCATGCAATGGGAGGCAGCCTTAATTATTTAAAAACATCTGGAGATATTTACAAAAACTCACAACTACAATATTTTATTAAAATCGCCTTGGCGCTATATTGACAGGGTGAGCAACACAAACCCATGCACACGTTTTTGTAGAGATTTTTTTGACTATACAATTATGTAAGTATACCTATACGTGAAATACAGTCGATATTCACAAAAGGCGACTATATTTTTTCGCACACACACAAAAAGGTACTTCTTCCAACCATTCAATTCAATACTCTTTATTGTACATTTAAAAATTACAAACAAAATAAAAACAGATACAATAATGTACGTATAGGCGGTGTTATCGCTAAGAGCGATTTCTTCCAGACAACCTTCATTCTTTATATTTAGTCGTTCTAAACAAAGACAAATAAGAAAGTAAAGGTAGGTAAGTTTACCTAAACTTCAATTAAGTGGGTGGAACTAAAAAGAAAGTGGGAGAAGTAAACAAAAATACTTAAGTACTTCATCACTGTAAGTTAAGAATTAGGTAGGTACTTACGTCAACCTACGCTGTTAGAGTGATTGATTTGTTATACCTTTTAGCTTTATGAATAAAGTTGAAAGAGTAGTCTGTAGGTAAGACTTGCTATTTCTCTGAACTTTGAATAACGATCAGTCTCGAATATATTGAATAAGTGGACAAACCTAACGTTTATTTTATTTTTAAAGTAAAGAAAAACTGCATTCACAGAACTTTGAATATCTTGTGTGAGCCAGGGCTCGAACCGGATAAATTATGTGCAAAAACATAAGTGCCTACCTAGGTATATTCCTTCTAAATAACATAGTATCATCAATCATTTATACATATAATCATCAATATAAAGAAACTGACTGATTGATCAACGCACAGCCCAAATGCTGAGCTTAGATACTTAAAATTCCTCATATAGCCATGACGTTCACTAAAAAAGGGTTTTTCGCGGGCGAAGTCGCAGGAAACTGCTAGTCTATACTACTTCGTAATCGTAACGGGAGTATTTCTGTATATTAAAGGAATTTAAAAAAAAGAGGTTTGGAATTACGCTTAACTGACCCCAAAACATTTCAAAAAATTTCTTGTCTGTCTGTTTGTACCCGCATCACGCTAAAACTACTGGTCCGATTTGAATCGTTTTTTTTTGTGTGAAAGCATGTGGGCTGACTTAAAATCTGTGTACTTGGATTTTTAAAATTCTAACCCTAAAGGGGTGAAAAGGGATATTAAGGTATATATGGGAACAAAAATTTACAAATCAAATTTACATGCCGCAGGCAATTAGTAACATATACGGTACTTCATAATGCGAACGAAGTCGCGGGGCATAAGGTAGTATGATAATAAAAGCAGTTTAGCGAACACTTGAGACGCGTCAGGCGTCCGCGCACAGACTATAAATATTAATGGAGGCAGCAGCGTTTTAATGTTTAAACGATGACTTGAAAAACTCCCAGAGTAATGAAACGAAAGGAAGGAACTGCACAGGATTTACTACTGCTTTAAAATATACTATTTACCTTAATCATAGATCTTATATCAATATCATTTTACATCTAAGAGTTAAGATTGTACATAATATATGCGACTCATGAGTCATAAATATTAATGGAGGCAGCAGCGCTTTAATGTTTAAACGATGACTTGAAAAACTCCCAGAGTAATGAAACGAAAGGAAGGAACTGCACAGGATTTACTACTGCTTTAAAATATACTTATTTACCTTAATCGGTAGATCTTCTATCAATATCATTTTACATCTTAGTTGACATTCTACTTAATATATGCGACTCATGAGTCATGCCTCTGAACCCTTAAAAAGATAAGTTATGTTGCCGAGCAAAAAGAAAAAGTCAAAAACAAGTTATAAAATGCGGGCGAGGCCGCGGGAAACAGTTAGTATTATGAGCAATCGATTTTTAATTGATACAAATAAATAAAAAATGAAATTTTTTTTTTCATTTTAAGGGACAGCACGTTATGTAATTTTTAAGTATATTAAAAAATATCAGAAAATCAAACTTCTTTATTCGTACAGTTTTCGAGGAATATAAATGGAAAAAAATTTGTACCTACACATGACTATTACTCTGTGATACTGGCAACACAATCACATTTTTTTCTTATTGTCTTGTGTCATAGACTCATAGTATACGGAAAGTCCCACCCTGCAGAGGTATATTTATTCTTCATAATATAAAAATTCACTCAGGCTCCAACGGTATTCTAAGTAATGTATTATTTATCCTTTAAATAAACTTTGGTATGCTAATAAATACTTACGTTTCGAAAACTCTCTGCTAAACATTTGGGATCTCACGATGTTTTCTTTCACTTTATATTCTCGTAAAGCAAACAGCGAATCTAAAATAATTTCTGCTCACGCAAAATTTTATACTCGGAGAAATATTAAGAATACTTAAGTAGGGCATTCCTTCTGCCACTTGACGAAGGCAATTAAGATTCAAAGCTCACAGCAAGATGATGAGAAATTTACATTTTTGTAATTAAATTTTGAAAGAATGATTTTCTATACTACAATAAATAAATATTTCTATTACAAAACTGAGGTATTTTTTTCACGGCGTTTTTCATTTCATCAGCATTTGCAGCTTAACTATTTTAAGAAAGCATCTAGCAGTTAAAAATGGTTGGAATGGTTACCTGGAAGAAATCGTTTTTAGCGAAAATACCACCTAGATGTACTAATGTTCCATATTTTTGTATCGATTTATTTTTATTGTGCAGTAAATAAAAATAATGAATTTATAAATCGATTCGTTCTCTCATATTAATTGAAAATAAAATATGAAGTTTTGTTATTATTATTTACGAAAACAATTACAGTGTCATTACAGACGTATCCAATTCCATACTGTAAGATAAGTTAAATCCACAAAAACAGACAGACAGACGGACAACGGAGTGATCCTTTAAGGCTTCCTTTTTTCCTCTTTAGAGGTACGGAACTCTGACAAAAGTAATTCACTGACACTTCATCCAAATCACAGCTGTTTCATTTTTCTGTACTTACCTTCTAAAAATAACAATGAAGCAAGCAATTTGGAATTTTAATTAAATATAAATTATACACACAATTTTATTTCACGTGTCAATTTAATATGAAACGAGTTTCCCCGTATCGATACTAAAAATGAAAAAATATACCTGCCATCTAAAGGGTGCTCCTCAGTAATACGTTACGCAAACAATTTCTCTCCCTCCTTATCACTTATCCGAGGGCCACATTAAAATGTATGAAGACGTGGATCTGGATACTCCATCCCTCAATAAAACGGCCGTGTGGAAAAGACGGCCTTCTTGGAACCGGAGTTAAAATATTTTTCCTTTGAAAAGGTCCACGTGTAAATGCTTTCTGGGTGAAATGTAGAATAGATGTACCGTAACGAAACTGATAAATTGTTACGAAACTGATAATCAGTTTAACAAAACTTAACGAAAGGCAACGAAATTTATTAGTTCGGTTACAGTACATATATTTTTTTCACACAAGGTTTGAAAATGTTACACATTCGTGTTATGGGGTAACCTAATCCTAACCTAAGGGTAAAATAACCTAAGAAATACACTTAATACTGTTACCGATTAATAGTGTGGAAAATTAAGTAATCTGGTTTTTTTACAAAAATAAAACCGATTTTGTAAAAACTGATTTGTTTATGTGCATCGATGACTTATTTATTTAATTATCCATCCATAAAAGTGAAATATTGTTTACAAATTGAAATGGGACCACCCTGAAAATACAGTCTTTCAAAAAAAATCATTCAAGTCGGTTCACAGTCGGCGAAGATCGCCTTTACACAAAAAACATACAGTCAAATTCAGAACCTACCGCCTCCTTCTTTGAAATCGGTTGAAAAAAATAGGGATCAATTAGTACGTTGTCGGTGTAGAAAAATCAAAAATTTTTACAAAGTCGGTTTTATTTTTATAAAAAATTAAACGTGCCAACCATTGTTTTCTTAAAAGTGCAATTAGTAAAATACAATCCTGACTAATATCATTTCTAACGTTTTTCAGATAGAACTTTTTTTAGATTGGACATTATTACAGTTTATCCTAATTATAACATAAAATAAAAACGCTGGGGCTCTCGCATTTCTATTCGTATTTTCCTTAAATACAACACTGCAGATATAAATACATCAAAAGATCCTCCCTCACGTTTTGGGCTATGAATACAGCTAGTTAGGGGTCCGAGGCATTCATTAGGCTCATATTGTGAGATACGATACGCTCACGACTCTCGGTACAGATTGGGGATACAATGGGACGAAAATGGCACATTTCTTTATCTACTTAAATATAAAATTTGTATAGTTATATAAATGTGTAGGTATACCCTTATAAAGGTGGTAGTTTGATGCATTAGTTTATTTTTCCTGTAATCTTTCAATTGTAATTATTTCAGATTTTGCAAATCGCTTTGCAAACTTTGGTGTTAAGAGGGGAGATGGTATTTTTTGAGATTTTTTGTGTAAAAGCAGAAAAAATAGTAGCAGATAGGACGTTGTGACAGAACTGGAACGAATGACGACGTGCGGTAGGATGATCTTGTAAGGTTTCCTTGTTGACTACGGATTCCTAGGTCACGATTTTCTAATGCGAAATTTGCTTTGTTCGATGAATTTTTGATTTACTGTAATAATATCAGATATACATCGTGTAGTTTTAATTTATTTCAGTGATATCTGTGGATACCAATTAGAATGAAGCGGGTCATATTTTAATAATTTATCAGATTTACGTTCGCCACAGAGCACAGAATGCGCACGCGTGGGCATCGCCCCGTGGCCCGGCATCGGCGACGGCACAATTCCAAACTCTTTGACGTTAAAAAAAACAAATTATTTGCAATTACGTCACTCATTTGATAAATATAGAGTTTAGTGGTCCGAAAACTGGTTGCCTGATTATATGCCACATTTTTCTGACTTCGAAAACTTCATCTAAGTATACCGATTGACAAAGGAAGAAGAATAAAATCTCATTTTGTTTAAAGCATATACCTACGGCCTTTGAGAGATTTTATTTGTGTTTGTAATACCAAAAACAACTTTAATCCTAAATCACAAGCGGCGAGAACGGACTCTGTACCGTAGCGGGTGACCGCAGAGCGGGTTCGTTAGTCGCTTTTGTACGTCCAATAGACCGTTCGCCAGTAGCGTTCCAAATTTAGCGAGAGGAAACCACTTAAATTGCTCTTTCAATTGTATTTTAGAAATAAACGATATCTTTGTATGTGACAATCAGACAAAATTGTAATCATAATCATTATTTATTGGTAATTATTCAATTACATGTCAACAAAATAAAAATAAAATGTATTATAAACTCAATAGTCAATAACATAGTTGATAACAATAAAGAATGTATTAAATTACAAATAATCATTAATTAATTCACTATATTAGATAAAAAATTCATTTACACTATGAAACGTCTGCTCGATATACATTGATCTCTTCTATACAGGTGTAGATTTAGTCACCTGCGATAATTTGGCCTTTCGACTATAATGTACGCGAAAGGAAATGCAGATTTTTTATTCATTCTTTTTTTACGAGGCTTTGACCATTTACAACAACGAACAGATGGGTTCTCTGTTCGTTGAAAAAAAAAGAAATGAAATAATAATCTTCACTAGCATTGGTTCATATTAACATTTTTCCCATAAAGAATTGTAATTCTTAAATGTAAAATTACCTATAGAGAAAAGAGCCAAGAAACCGTTCCTCGATTCAATCACTGATTGCAAATTACTCATTAGTTCGTTCAACACCGGTCTTCCATTCATTCATTCTGTCGGAGTTAATTTAGCGCCGGGCTAATATTGTCTCTCGCTCTCTTTATTTTTAATTAATTCTTTAATTAATTTGTTTACTTTGCAAGGAGTTTTCAATTAAAATAAAGGAAATTAGCTACCTATAAGAAATTACTTTGTATTCTTTCAATATATATTAGTTGTTATGTATCTGTTTTCGAAATTTTTTAAACGATTTTAAAGTAACGACAAACCTCAGAGCAAGGAACCAAAATAGTAAAGAGAGCTTGGATATCAAAACCACAAATAATAACAACAAAAAATAAAAAATAATTATTAATTAACAATCTTATTCTTAGTAGCTATACTAGTTAATAGCTAAACATGAAGCCTGTATAATACTATGCTCATCAATCGTTCATGCAAAATTAGAGCTATTACTAGTAACTATTATTTCTTCTGTGCTATTACTCACCCTGTCATCATCATCATCATATCAGCCTGTAGACGTCCACTGCTGGACAAAGGCCTCCCCCAAGGATCTCCACGACGACCGGTCCCGCGCTAACCTCATCCAGCCGGGTCCCGCGACCTTCACCAGATCGTCGGTCCACCTTGTGGGAGGCCTACACTGCGTCTTCCGATACGTGGTCGCCACTCCAGAACCTTTCTGCCCCAACGGCCGTCAGTTCTACGAGCGATGCCCCGCCCACTGCCACTTCAGCTTCGCAATTCTGCAACTCACCCTATTCTCTTATGTTATTCTGTGTTATTACAAGTTGCTCGTTGGTGACACCAACTTATTTTACCTTCACGTCGCTATATAACTTAGTTAATAATCTTCCGAAAATTCCTATCGTGTTTGGCTCGAGGCGAGTAACTTTACTAGGTTAATAACATCATACGACATTATCTTTAGGTTCTCAGCGGTTTTGTTAGAGAATTTGAATTAATAAATTGGCAAAAATGCGCCAAGCCCACGAGCAAAAACATAGCCCAATCTGGTTTTCTAGAATTCCATGAAAATTGAGGTACTTATTACTTATACTTATCTACACTAATATTCTATATTATTATCTATACTAATAGGTAAATAAAGAGGTAAAAATTGGTGGATATTCATCTATTGACAAACTTTAAAACTAAGAAACTGGCATGATTATAGAACGGGTTAAAAATTACATCTATACATCTCCTCATTTCTGATTCGATCTAAATTCGATCGATTGTATAAAATACTGTCACAATATACCTACATGAATTCCGTATTACATCTTTTATGAAAAATAGTCAAATCAATCATCATCATCATCATCATATCAGCCTGTAGACGTCCACTGCTGGACAAAGGCCTCCCCCAAGGATCTCCACGACGACCGGTCCTGCGCTAACCTCATCCAGCTGGGTCCCGCGACCTTCACCAGATCATCGGTCCACCTTGTGGGAGGCCTGCCTACACTGCGTCTTCCGATACGTGGTCGCCACTCGAGAACCTTTCTGCCCCAACGGCCGTCAGTTCTACGAGCGATGCCCCGCCCACTGCCACTTCAGCTTCGCAATTCTGCAACTCACCCTATTGTCTTATGTTATTCTATGTTATTACTAAGTTGCTCGTTGGTGACACCAACTTATTTTACCTTCACGTCGCTATATAACTTAGTTAATAATCTTCCGAAAATTCCTATCGTGTTTCGCTCGAGGCGAGTAACTTTACTAGGTTAATAATATAATACGACATTATCTTTAGGTTCTCAGCGGTTTTGTTAATTTAATAAATTAGCAAAAATGCACCAAGCCCACGAGCAAAAACATAGCCCAATCTGGTTTTCTAGAATTCCATGAAAATTGAGGTACTTATTACTTATACTTATCTACACTAATAATCTATATTATTATCTATACTAATAGGTAAATAAAGAGGTAAAAATGGGTGGATATTAATCTATTGACAAACTTTAAAACTAAGAAACTGGCATGATTATAGAACGGGTTAAAAATTACATCTATACATCTCCTCATTTCTGATTCGATCTAAATTCGATCGATTGTATAAAATACTGTCATAATATACCTACATGAATCCCGTATTACATCTTTTATGAAAAATAGTCAAATCAATATCCAACAAAGTATCGATAACCACAGATCAGGTTATAAAACCATTGCAATGTAGTAGTTTAGCTTTCTTAATTTTGCATTTCACTGCTTCCACTTGTTTTCACATTTTCACACAAAAACCGACAAAACAAAGCACTGGTTTTTGCATTTTTTCACACTAGACTTGTACACAGAGGCATGGCGCAATCCGAGTTCATTCGTTCATTCACTCACACGTTCACTTGTTCGTTCAAAACTATTTTGAACTTGTTCGTTTTCGCTCACAATGCAGCTCGGATTCCATTCAGCTTCGTAGTACGAATAATGAGCACGGATTTTTAACAATAGAATATCCTAGACGTGTGAATTGCATAAAAGAATTCAGGTGTCCTTATAGGGTTACATAGAACTAGTATCACATTGAACCCCACTCAGCGTATAGCATGAAATAGCAATAGTCTTTTACCCCAATAATTTGAGAAGACGCTTCTTAAATGGCGGGGTCAAACTGAACAAACACTATCTATTTTAGTCGGGTTGTCGTTGGTTGACAGTTATGGCACTGCACCCCAACAAAAAATTCGCATACGTAGAATGAGATAGAAGATATTATATCTGTCTAGCTTACTCTTACCACTTGTGTAATAAGTGTGTCCCTCTCTGATTATTATTGTTATTTTAGTGCGTCTCTATTGCTTTCTTCTTTACGCAGGGTTATATTTTGTTTCTTTCGTAAAAGTACCGGGTATGCTTGGGTGACGACTTTGGATTAAAAAAATAATCGTACCTGGTATGCTTGGGTTGGTTTTGCACCGGACAAACCACCTGCCCCGCTATTCTGTAAGCGTATTTGTGCAACTCGATCCTGAATCCGCAGTGAGATCGGTCTCTAACTCAATGATTTACAGTTCAATACTCACTTTACTTCGCAAGTGAAGTGTTTATTAAGTAGCTTGTATTTGTTTACACAATGCGACATCAAGGTCTTTCATGATCGGATGCGGAGTGAAGTAAGTGACTTGCGATGTGATGGTCGAGTTTTAATTCATACTTTACAGAATCACACAGCTGGTCGTCATGTAACTAGTGTCTCTCATAGAGATCAAAGCCAATTTTGTGTGCCAGCTATAATAGTATCGCATAGTTCGATTAATCGAACTACGAGGAGTTTAAGGTCCATACATAGATAGTAGTTAGATTTTTTTCTCTCATGCAAGTACCTAGTTACTTTAAAAAAAATACAATAATAAAAACTTACCGGTAGAAAATAGCGCAGTTACCAATACAACTGTGTAGATTGCGTTCATTTTCTTCAGTCACCTGTAACAAAATATTTTAATGTAAGTATTGTTTCATTGAGAGCGTCAGTGGCCTCGGGGTTAAGACGCGACCTATCATATCGAAAGGTCCGAGGTTCGATCCCCAGCTGGGCCATGTACCAATGGGTTTTTTCTAGGAACTAAGTACATGTACTGACTGCTCTCAAACGGTGAAGGAAAACATCGTGAGGAAACCTGCATACGCCGAAGAAGAAATTCTTAGGCGCATGTGAATTCCACCAACCCGCACTGGGCTAGCGTGGTGGGCTATAGCCCGCACGCCCTCGTTGAGAGGGTAGGTCTGAGCCCCAGCAGTGGGGAGATTTAATAGGCTGTTGATGATGAAGTATTGTTTGTTTATTACACAAATCTCTTATAAACAATATTCAAAAAAAATCAAAGTGTCGTGTCGTTCAAAATCTTACGCTTTTTTCAGTCTAGCTTTTTAAGTACTTTCAAACGTGTATCGTGCGACTTCGTTCCAAAAATACCGTAAGGACGCTTGCGTATTCTAAAGAAGTATTTCTAAGGCTCATTTGAAGTCCACCAACCTACACGGTGGACTATAGATACGTCGTTATTATGAAAGCTGGCCTCTGACCAACGTGAGACGTTGTGGGTCGTTGGTTGAATTTTCTCTATCGAAGTTCACTTTACGCGAGGTTATTTAAAAACATGTAATAATAGATTGTATGCAACGGCCGTCGGCTTTATCAAAAGACCCGTGAACTCTCTTTGTTAGCCCATTTCACACGCAACTTTTAAAAATAACTTCATAATTATAGGTATAGCATTGGTTTTAGCATTTTAAATACATACATATCTTCACGCTATGTCTCTGGCGGGGTAGGCAGAGAGAACGGAGTACCAAGTATTTTACCATTTGAATTGCGAGTAACGAAAAAATTTGGTTATACACGCCTTACAATTTGGTACGGCAATACGCTTCTATTCTAGATGATTTACAATAATAATGTCCAATCTGAAAAATGTCCAACAGTTGAAAAACGTCCAATCTTAAAAATTAGCAATCTGAAACATTTTACACTACAGAACCTTAAAAGCTGCTATTTATTTATTTTTAAATTTTACATTTTTCAGATTGGACGTTTTTCACATTGGACGTTTTTCATAATGGTCATTTTTCAGATTGGACGTTTTTCAGAATGGACGTTTTTCCGATTGGACGTTTTTCAGATTGGACATTATTACAGTGAGTTGGACAGTATTCCAACAGTGACCATGAACACTGGTCAACATTGACAGCACTAGATTTCATTCAAATTCAGGTTCCCTTTTAATAATATTCGCAACATAAAAAGCAATTTTCGTCAAAATTGGAAGCGCCCGAAACTTTCTGGACGTTTTAATCAAAACGCCACAGCAACAAGTTTTAGATTGGAAGCAACAAATTGTTTGCTATACGCTCTGGACACGTTACAGAGCGGGACGTATCGAAGGGAAAACTCGATCGTATTTCGCCTTTAGAAAGAGATAATTTTTTCTATTGAATTTAACAAAATAATGTTCAACACAATATGTACGAGCTTGGATACCTATAGGTATTCGAATTGGAACCTCCTGCTTTTTGAAGTAGAATGAATATAACTAGACGATGTCTGTACCTATAAGAGATATTTAAGAAAAACTTTAATATTAAAGTTCGCTGTATGATAAGTCTTAGAGCAATTCATTGGCTTCAGCCAAAACAATAAAAATTTGAATTTTGTCTGTTTGTATGTTTGTTGCGGCATCACGCAAAAACTACTGCACCAAGTTGGATGGTGTTTTCACAGTTGAGTTTCTGAAGGTCTAACTTAAAATCTGGTGTATATTTTTTCCATAGGAAAATTATTACTATAAACGATGACGTACATATAGAAGAGATAGTTTCCTACTTCCAAAATTCACGCAAATAATCGTGGCAATAGCTAGGTACGTACCTAGTCAATAATAAAAAGTATGAATAAAATATTAACTTACCTATAAACACAATGAAAAAATAATAATTAAAACAAATAAATACAAACAAACCTCTGTGGCCTGTAAGACTTCTAAAGTTACCAATGACGCCAACATTTCTGCCCAGTTTGCCCACCATGGGCATTACTTCCGTTAAGAGGAACCTCTATGTCCAGGCTGTATGTCCAGCAGTGGGACGTGTTAGATGCACGACCCAAACACAGCGATTTTACCATAACACTGTTGCCAAACGTTCGGAGTGTTACATTTATATTCGCGAGAGATAGCGAAATAAAATTGGGATATAAAACTACAGAGGCGGGGACAAAACTATTTCAACTAGACACTTCTTCACACAGTACAAGCTTATACATGGTGAATTTCAGGCACAGAAGGCAGTACAATAGTCCTCAGTCTGTTGGCCGCAGCATTCAGAGGCTGCAGGTCAAGTGGACACTTGTAACCCCAGGTGGACTGCTCTTTCCGACTTTATTCCGCAAGTAATCACAAAAACATGTATTTTTAAGGAGCAAGATGTTTCTTTTTGTGATTGGATATCTGAAACAATCATCACAAAAGGTTCACATTGAATGACACAAATAAAGATATTGAGTGGACATTGAACTCTGGTATGCTTCACAGCTTAATATATTACTCGCAGAAATTTGGCTAATCCTATCCTACTAGTCCTATCCTACTAATATTATAAAGGCGAAAGTTTGTGAGGATGTTTGTTACTCTTTCACGCAAAAACTACCGAACAGATGTTGATGAAAGTTGGTACAGTGACGGCTTATATCCTGGAATAACATTTATGCTACTTTTTAACGCGAACAAAGTCGCGGGGCGTCCGCTAATACCCCCTAAGTAACAAAACGCGTACATAGAGGGCGCTGTTTCACAATGTACACGCACGGGAAAACTTTTCTACGCGGGCGAAGCCGCGGGATAAAGCTAGTACACCATAAAATCTATTTAACAACTAGGTAATTAGTTATATAAATAAAAGGTTATGTAGATAGTAGATGGAACGAGGTCTTACATGTTCCTAACTGGTTGCCTATCTAGAAAATAAATCCACGCAGATAACTTGGTCATCAAAATCTAGCACACAAACATGCACATAAGTAAAGAACAGAAGTAAAAAATTAAATGCCTATAAGTAAAAAAGATACAACCATTTTAAAGAAGGTGAACATTTTTTCCTTCACACCTTACGTCGGTTACACCCAAAGTTGCAAAACGTCTTGCAAATTTATTCATGACTCTCTGATAGCATCCGCAGATAGGACCCTCGGTTTTATTATCGTGTTTACGTTTCTACTATCGCTTTCTCAACAATCACATTGTTACATTTTATGCAAAAGTTTCAGCTAAAAAAAGTTGATAGAAACTCAAAATGTCCGACGGTTTTCAACTGACTTCAAAAAAAGGAGGAGGTTCTCAATTCGACAGTGACATGTCGCACTATCGTACATCGCACACTCGTATTTCGCACTAACGATACTTCGCACAAATGACACGTCACACTATCGTACATCGCACACTCGTATTTCGCACTAACGATACTTCGAGCAAACGACACGTCGCACTATCGTACATCGCACACTCGTATTTCGTACTAACGATACTTCGCGCAAATGACATGTCGCACTATCGTACATCGCACACTCGTATTTCGCACTAACGATACTTCGCGCAAATGACATGTCGCACTATCGTACATCGCACACTCGTATTTCGCACTAACGATACTTCGCACAAATGACACGTCACACTATCGTACATCGCACACTCGTATTTCGCACTAACGATACTTCGAGCAAATGACACGTCACACTATCGTACATCGCACACTCGTATTTCGCACTAACGATACTTCGAGCAAATGACACGTCACACTATCGTACATCGCACACTCGTATTTCGCACTAACGATACTTCGAGCAAATGACACGTCACACTATCGTACATCGCACACTCGTATTTCGCACTAACGATACTTCGAGCAAATGACACGTCACACTATCGTACATCGCACACTCGTATTTCGCACTAACGATACATCGCACAAGTGACATGTCACACTATCGTACATCGCACACTCGTATTTCGCACTAACGATACTTCGAGCAAATGACACGTCACACTATCGTACATCGCACACTCGTATTTCGCACTAACGATACTTCGAGCAAATGACACGTCACACTATCGTACATCGCACACTCGTATTTCGCACTAACGATACATCGCACAAGTGACATGTCGCACTATCGTACATCGCACACTCGTATTTCGCACTAACGATACTTCGCGCAAATGACATGTCGCACTATCGTACATCGCGCACTCGTATTTCGCACTAACGATACTTCGCACAAATGACATGTCGCACTATCGTATGTACATCGCACACTCGTATTTCGTACTAACGATACATCGCACAAGTGACATGTCGCACTATCGTACATCGCACACTCGTATTTCGCACTAACGATACTTCGCACAAATGACATGTCGCACTATCGTATGTACATCGCACACTCGTATTTCGTACTAACGATACTTCGCACAAATGACATGTCGCACTATCGTACATCGCACACTCGTATTTCGCACTAACGATACTTCGCACTAATGACATGTCGCACTATCGTACATCGCACACTCGTATTTCGCACTAACGATACATCGCACAAGTGACATGTCGCACTATCGTACATCGCACACTCGTATTTCGCACTAACGATACTTCGCACAAATGACATGTCGCACTATCGTATGTACATCGCACACTCGTATTTCGTACTAACGATACTTCGCACAAATGACATGTCGCACTATCGTACATCGCACACTCGTATTTCGCACTAACGATACTTCGCACTAATGACATGTCGCACTATCGTACATTGCACACTCGTATTTCGCACTAACGATACTTCGCGCAAATGACATGTCGCACTATCGTACATCGCGCACTCGTATTTCGCACTAACGATACTTCGCACAAATGACATGTCGCACTATCGTATGTACATCGCACACTCGTATTTCGTACTAACGATACTTCGCACAAATGACATGTCGCACTATCGTACATCGCACACTCGTATTTCGCACTAACGATACTTCGCACAAATGACACACAGTATCGTTAGTGCGAAATACGAGTGTGCGATGTACGATAGTGCGACATGTCATTTGCGCGAAGTATCGTTAGTGCGAAATACGAGTGTGCGATGTACGATAGTGCGACATGTCATTTGCGCGAAGTATCGTTAGTACGAAATACGAGTGTGCGATGTACGATAGTGCGACGTGTCGTTTGCTCGAAGTATCGTTAGTGCGAAATACGAGTGCGCGATGTACGATAGTGTGACGTGTCATTTGCTCGAAGTATCGTTAGTGCGAAATACGAGTGTGCGATGTACGATAGTGCGACATGTCATTTGCGCGAAGTATCGTTAGTGCGAAATACGAGTGTGCGATGTACGATAGTGCGACATGTCATTTGCGCGAAGTATCGTTAGTACGAAATACGAGTGTGCGATGTACGATAGTGCGACGTGTCGTTTGCTCGAAGTATCGTTAGTGCGAAATACGAGTGTGCGATGTACGATAGTGTGACGTGTCATTTGTGCGAAGTATCGTTAGTGCGAAATACGAGTGTGCGATGTACGATAGTGCGACATGTCATTTGTGCGAAGTATCGTTAGTACGAAATACGAGTGTGCGATGTACATACGATAGTGCGACATGTCGCACTCGTATTTCGCACTAACGATACTTCGCACAAATGACATGTCGCACTATCGTACATCGCACACTCGTATTTCGCACTAACGATACATCGCACAAATGACATATCGCACTATCGTACATCGCACACTCGTATTTCGCACTAACGATACTTCGCACAAATGACACGTCACACTATCGTACATCGCACACTCGTATTTCGCACTAACGATACTTCGCGCAAATGACATGTCGCACTATCGTACATCGCACACTCGTATTTCGCACTAACGATACTTCGCGCAAATGACATGTCGCACTATCGTACATCGCACACTCGTATTTCGCACTAACGATACTTCGCACAAATGACACGTCACACTATCGTACATCGCACACTCGTATTTCGCACTAACGATACTTCGTGCAAATGACATGTCGCACTATCGTACATCGCACACTCGTATTTCGCACTAACGATACTTCGCACAAATGACACGTCACACTATCGTACATCGCACACTCGTATTTCGCACTAACGATACTTCGAGCAAACGACACGTCGCACTATCGTACATCGCACACTCGTATTTCGTACTAACGATACTTCGCGCAAATGACATGTCGCACTATCGTACATCGCACACTCGTATTTCGCACTAACGATACTTCGCGCAAATGACATGTCGCACTATCGTACATCGCACACTCGTATTTCGCACTAACGATACTTCGCACAAATGACACGTCACACTATCGTACATCGCACACTCGTATTTCGCACTAACGATACTTCGAGCAAATGACACGTCACACTATCGTACATCGCACACTCGTATTTCGCACTAACGATACTTCGAGCAAATGACACGTCACACTATCGTACATCGCACACTCGTATTTCGCACTAACGATACTTCGCACAAATGACACGTCACACTATCGTACATCGCACACTCGTATTTCGCACTAACGATACTTCGAGCAAATGACACGTCACACTATCGTACATCGCACACTCGTATTTCGCACTAACGATACTTCGAGCAAATGACACGTCACACTATCGTACATCGCACACTCGTATTTCGCACTAACGATACTTCGCGCAAATGACATGTCGCACTATCGTACATCGCACACTCGTATTTCGCACTAACGATACTTCGCACAAATGACACGTCGCACTATCGTACATCGCACACTCGTATTTCGCACTAACGATACTTCGCGCAAATGACATGTCGCACTATCGTACATCGCGCACTCGTATTTCGCACTAACGATACATCGCACAAATGACATGTCGCACTATCGTACATCGCACACTCGTATTTCGCACTAACGATACTTCGCGCAAATGACATGTCGCACTATCGTACATCGCACACTCGTATTTCGCACTAACGATACTTCGCACAAATGACACGTCACACTATCGTACATCGCACACTCGTATTTCGCACTAACGATACTTCGAGCAAATGACACGTCACACTATCGTACATCGCACACTCGTATTTCGCACTAACGATACTTCGAGCAAATGACACGTCACACTATCGTACATCGCACACTCGTATTTCGCACTAACGATACTTCGCGCAAATGACATGTCGCACTATCGTACATCGCACACTCGTATTTCGCACTAACGATACTTCGCACAAATGACACGTCACACTATCGTACATCGCACACTCGTATTTCGCACTAACGATACATCGCACAAATGACATGTCGCACTATCGTACATCGCACACTCGTATTTCGCACTAACGATACTTCGCGCAAATGACATGTCGCACTATCGTACATCGCGCACTCGTATTTCGCACTAACGATACTTCGCACAAATGACATGTCGCACTATCGTATGTACATCGCACACTCGTATTTCGCACTAACGATACTTCGCGCAAATGACATGTCGCACTATCGTACATCGCACACTCGTATTTCGCACTAACGATACTTCGCACAAATGACACGTCACACTATCGTACATCGCACACTCGTATTTCGCACTAACGATACTTCGTGCAAATGACATGTCGCACTATCGTACATCGCACACTCGTATTTCGCACTAACGATACTTCGCACAAATGACACGTCACACTATCGTACATCGCACACTCGTATTTCGCACTAACGATATTTCGAGCAAACGACACGTCGCACTATCGTACATCGCACACTCGTATTTCGTACTAACGATACTTCGCGCAAATGACATGTCGCACTATCGTACATCGCACACTCGTATTTCGCACTAACGATACTTCGCGCAAATGACATGTCGCACTATCGTACATCGCACACTCGTATTTCGCACTAACGATACTTCGCACAAATGACACGTCACACTATCGTACATCGCACACTCGTATTTCGCACTAACGATACTTCGAGCAAATGACACGTCACACTATCGTACATCGCACACTCGTATTTCGCACTAACGATACTTCGAGCAAATGACACGTCACACTATCGTACATCGCACACTCGTATTTCGCACTAACGATACTTCGAGCAAATGACACGTCACACTATCGTACATCGCACACTCGTATTTCGCACTAACGATACTTCGAGCAAATGACACGTCACACTATCGTACATCGCACACTCGTATTTCGCACTAACGATACATCGCACAAATGACATGTCGCACTATCGTACATCGCACACTCGTATTTCGCACTAACGATACTTCGCGCAAATGACATGTCGCACTATCGTACATCGCACACTCGTATTTCGCACTAACGATACTTCGCACAAATGACACGTCACACTATCGTACATCGCACACTCGTATTTCGCACTAACGATACTTCGAGCAAATGACACGTCACACTATCGTACATCGCACACTCGTATTTCGCACTAACGATACTTCGAGCAAATGACACGTCACACTATCGTACATCGCACACTCGTATTTCGCACTAACGATACTTCGCGCAAATGACATGTCGCACTATCGTACATCGCACACTCGTATTTCGCACTAACGATACTTCGCACAAATGACACGTCACACTATCGTACATCGCACACTCGTATTTCGCACTAACGATACATCGCACAAATGACATGTCGCACTATCGTACATCGCACACTCGTATTTCGCACTAACGATACTTCGCGCAAATGACATGTCGCACTATCGTACATCGCGCACTCGTATTTCGCACTAACGATACTTCGCACAAATGACATGTCGCACTATCGTATGTACATCGCACACTCGTATTTCGTACTAACGATACTTCGCACAAATGACATGTCGCACTATCGTACATCGCACACTCGTATTTCGCACTAACGATACTTCGCACTAATGACATGTCGCACTATCGTACATTGCACACTCGTATTTCGCACTAACGATACTTCGCACAAATGACATGTCGCACTATCGTACATCTCACACTCGTATTTCGCACTAACGATACATCGCACAAATGACATGTCGCACTATCGTACATCGCACACTCGTATTTCGCACTAACGATACTTCGCGCAAATGACATGTCGCACTATCGTACATCGCACACTCGTATTTCGCACTAACGATACTTCGCACAAATGACACGTCACACTATCGTACATCGCACACTCGTATTTCGCACTAACGATACTTCGAGCAAATGACACGTCACACTATCGTACATCGCACACTCGTATTTCGCACTAACGATACTTCGAGCAAATGACACGTCACACTATCGTACATCGCACACTCGTATTTCGCACTAACGATACTTCGCGCAAATGACATGTCGCACTATCGTACATCGCACACTCGTATTTCGCACTAACGATACTTCGCACAAATGACACGTCACACTATCGTACATCGCACACTCGTATTTCGCACTAACGATACATCGCACAAATGACATGTCGCACTATCGTACATCGCACACTCGTATTTCGCACTAACGATACTTCGCGCAAATGACATGTCGCACTATCGTACATCGCGCACTCGTATTTCGCACTAACGATACTTCGCACAAATGACATGTCGCACTATCGTATGTACATCGCACACTCGTATTTCGCACTAACGATACTTCGCGCAAATGACATGTCGCACTATCGTACATCGCACACTCGTATTTCGCACTAACGATACTTCGCACAAATGACACGTCACACTATCGTACATCGCACACTCGTATTTCGCACTAACGATACTTCGCGCAAATGACATGTCGCACTATCGTACATCGCACACTCGTATTTCGCACTAACGATACTTCGCGCAAATGACATGTCGCACTATCGTACATCGCACACTCGTATTTCGCACTAACGATACTTCGCACAAATGACACGTCACACTATCGTACATCGCACACTCGTATTTCCCACTAACGATACTTCGTGCAAATGACATGTCGCACTATCGTACATCGCACACTCGTATTTCGCACTAACGATACTTCGCACAAATGACACGTCACACTATCGTACATCGCACACTCGTATTTCGCACTAACGATATTTCGAGCAAACGACACGTCGCACTATCGTACATCGCACACTCGTATTTCGTACTAACGATACTTCGCGCAAATGACATGTCGCACTATCGTACATCGCACACTCGTATTTCGCACTAACGATACTTCGCGCAAATGACATGTCGCACTATCGTACATCGCACACTCGTATTTCGCACTAACGATACTTCGCACAAATGACACGTCACACTATCGTACATCGCACACTCGTATTTCGCACTAACGATACTTCGAGCAAATGACACGTCACACTATCGTACATCGCACACTCGTATTTCGCACTAACGATACTTCGAGCAAATGACACGTCACACTATCGTACATCGCACACTCGTATTTCGCACTAACGATACTTCGAGCAAATGACACGTCACACTATCGTACATCGCACACTCGTATTTCGCACTAACGATACTTCGAGCAAATGACACGTCACACTATCGTACATCGCACACTCGTATTTCGCACTAACGATACATCGCACAAATGACATGTCGCACTATCGTACATCGCACACTCGTATTTCGCACTAACGATACTTCGCGCAAATGACATGTCGCACTATCGTACATCGCACACTCGTATTTCGCACTAACGATACTTCGCACAAATGACACGTCACACTATCGTACATCGCACACTCGTATTTCGCACTAACGATACTTCGAGCAAATGACACGTCACACTATCGTACATCGCACACTCGTATTTCGCACTAACGATACTTCGAGCAAATGACACGTCACACTATCGTACATCGCACACTCGTATTTCGCACTAACGATACTTCGCGCAAATGACATGTCGCACTATCGTACATCGCACACTCGTATTTCGCACTAACGATACTTCGCACAAATGACACGTCACACTATCGTACATCGCACACTCGTATTTCGCACTAACGATACATCGCACAAATGACATGTCGCACTATCGTACATCGCACACTCGTATTTCGCACTAACGATACTTCGCGCAAATGACATGTCGCACTATCGTACATCGCGCACTCGTATTTCGCACTAACGATACTTCGCACAAATGACATGTCGCACTATCGTATGTACATCGCACACTCGTATTTCGTACTAACGATACTTCGCACAAATGACATGTCGCACTATCGTACATCGCACACTCGTATTTCGCACTAACGATACTTCGCACTAATGACATGTCGCACTATCGTACATTGCACACTCGTATTTCGCACTAACGATACTTCGCACAAATGACATGTCGCACTATCGTACATCGCACACTCGTATTTTGCACTAACTTATATTACTTATTAATATTACTCTAAAGTTTCACCAAAATCTGTTCAGCCGTTACAGCGTGAAAGAGTAACAAACATCCTCACAAACCTCACCTTTATAATGTTAGTAGGATTTAACTAGCAACTTCGTATTCTAGCCTTTGCAAATCCAGTCTTTATAATAATCATCCAGCACTCATCAACAACGTGGGATTAGGTATCATTAAAGCTCGCTTTCCTTCCTTCCTCGTAATTAATGCCTTTCAGCCGAAAACTTGGATCCAATTCTTTTGATAATTAGACTCTGTTCACTGCGAATTAATGTAGTCAGGAGTTGAATAATTCGATTTTAAGAGCCTCCTGTCATGAATGTTGCTGTGATTCTTGAATGATTCTCATTCGAGCTTCATATTCGTTTGTTATAAAGTGCGTGGAGTAGATTTAGGGCCTCTTACACCGCTTTCTGATAAAGTCCCAGATACCCTATATGCAAGGTATCTGACAGATAGGCTGTTTTTTTGGTTTCACAGGTATCTGATTGCATATATCTTATATATTTTATATAGTCTATCACACAGATTTATCTGATAGATTAGTTTATCACTAAGATTACTATCTGTAACAATATCAGGAAGTGGTGAAAGAAGCCCTTAAAACTAATATCACATAATAATACAGGGTGACTTCCAATTGGTGATACAAAACACTTGATTGTGGCTCAGTTAATGACAAATAGTAGGTATATATATAACATTAACTCAGTTGTTGAAATTAACTGGCTTTGATTATTGTTAATTTTCTAATAAAACAAATAATTAAGTCCTGGGTATGGTTACCCCACATTTAATATCTGTCTTATTCCTGTCACTCGATGTTATCAATGTCAGTTATTAATTATCGATATCAATAAAAGAAACACCATCTTATGCATAAAAAATTAGATAATTTCAAACTTCAAAAATATATACTTTTGATAATTTTAAAAGCATGAGACTTAGTGGAGGGGCTTAGTTTCGGGAAGATGTGTGTAAAACATTGATTTTGTATTACTAATTTGAAGTCATACATTTGAGGTCATAGGGACCGAAACGTTATGTGATCTCACACAATTATTCCTAAACTATATATGACATTGTAACTTTTCACTGATGTTAATATCTATCTGCAAAAGAAACTGGATGTCCAAAATTTTGATTTTTCTTACTCCCATACATTTTTTTTTACATACATTTATAATTCATGATAGTAACGTCCTATCATTCTTTCATTTGCTATGCATTTGAAACAGGATAAGCCTGTTTCTTTCTCAAATTGCTATAATATAATATCAAATTATAATAAATTTTAGTTTCAAAGTCAAAACTATTTTATTGCATGTAAGTACACTGGGTACATTTATACAACGTCAATTTTTTATCTACCACCGCTTCCAAGGTGTTAGAACTGGGAAGAAGTTTAATCCTAGACGCAGTTTCAATATCAGTTAAAAGTTTAACAATTTAATCTATAGTTTAGTAATAATCGATCGAGAACACTTATCGTTTCCACCCTGTATATTAAGAGCGTAGCATAATGCTACGCCGTAGCATGGTTGCTACGAACCTAGCATTCATGCTCCGAGTACTCTAGTAGCTACGTCACTATAGCCAATATGGAATACTAGCGGAAGCCCCGCGACTTCGCCCGCATAATGAAGTATCCCATGTTATTCTAGAATATGAGCTATCTATCACTGTGCCAACAAAGGTCCCTTACTGTTACAACAACCTGTAAAATCTCAATAAATTATTATTTTCGCGCTGTGTGATTTTCAAATAAATAAATAAAATTAAGAAATGGCTGAACTGTGTAAATTCGTACAGAATAGTATTTAATCTAAATTCACACTTTCTTTTATCCAGGATAATAATAAAGGGAAAAGACAGCGATAACCTGGAAATGTTAATCTCCAATTATTTCCAAGGGTAGTCCGACAATATTGTAGGTAACAGTTATTATTTCTCTGTCCAATTTACCCCACCAACTTGTCACCCCACAGGTTTGACATAGGTCAGACAGACTTGGGCGATTATTACACGACAACTTAATAATATCTCTCATACATACCTACTAATAATATACAAAAGCTGAAGAGTTTTTTTTGTTTTTTCGTTTTTTTTGTTTGTTTATACGCACTATTCTTTGGAACTAGGTATCAGCCGGATTTGAAAATTTCTTTTTGCATTTGATAGCCTAGATAGATAGGTAGATTCAGGAAAGTTATACGCTATTTAACATCAAGCTACGACCCTAAGGAGCCGAGCAAAAAGAAAAAAGTGAAAAACCGCTCTAGCACCAGAATATAATCCTTCGGCTATGGGTCCGATCCGTTTGTTCCGAATGATCTTATTTTCCCGTTTCGATATTATTTGGTCGTATCACAAGGATTTTTCATTTCTAATGGAACGTCGATCGTGTCATAAATATTCGTTTTTTTAAATCTCACAACACTAAAACTAGTAGTTCCGTGAGAACAGTAGACCTCGCCAGCCCTTATAAACCAAACCTAAAAGAAACCAACAAAAGTCAACTTTGTAGTTGGAGACAGAAAAAGTACCTACTAAAGTGACAAAAATTAGCACTTTAAAGCTTAATATTTCGCAAACGGATCCCTGAATCGAAAAATGTTTATCACACACCCGCGATATTTTTGAAAGACCTATCCAACGATACCCCACACCATGGATATCACGCGGAAAAAAATAATTTTCCACGTGACGTATGCAGTTCTATGAACATAATTTATTTTTTCAACTTTCTTAAGTCGATCCACTATTACTCAAAAACTAATAGAACCTACTTAGCCGTAATAGTTTTCCTTGTAACTACGTTATATATGCTACTGCCATGAATTTTTTCACATTTCCAGAAGCAACCGTTTAGCTGGCAGGGGGGGGGGACACGTGACTCTAACAAAAATTACCGCTTTAAAGCTTAATATTTCGCCAACGGATCCCTAAATCGAAAAAATGGTATTCACACACCAGCAATATTTTTGAAAGACCTATCCAACGATATCCCACACTATGGGATTCACAAGAAAAAAAAAGTTCACTCCCACTTTGCGAGTATGGTAGGTACTCTAAAAAAAATGTTTTTCAAAATTTTATTCTACTCATTTTGTAGGTTTAATTAATTTATACATATGCCAAATTTTCGTCAAAATCGGTTGAAAAATGCGACCTGTAGAGAATTACAGACAGACAGACAGACAGACAGACAGACAGCCGGACAAGAGCATTTTTGGCCAGTCTCGAAACGTAGACGCTTCGCTCGCTTCGCTCGCTCGGTCAATTATAAATTATTAAAAACAGGGGTTAAAATTCTATAGGTCAATAAAAGAGATTTCAGATTAATATACATATTTTCAATTTTAAATACGGACAATAAAGAAGCTTATTTAATTGAAGGATTTAACAATATTTGAAGCTATTTATTATACTCTACGTCGTCCCGGATTTTTTCAGTATCCTTTGATAATTGACAAAATTTTCGTTTTGTATAGAACTTTACCGGGACAGTCCCATCCGGTCCCAATTTCGAAGAACCACTTTTAAAATAGAATCCCATAATTCTTAACTTCCGTCAAATAATATCAGTGGAAACAAAAGAGGATCATAATAAAATGTCCGTCGGCTCATGCGGGCCCGGGGGAAATTATTGGTTGGACACTAAATGTATGTGCAACATGATTTATTGTTCCCCAAAACGGCAGCGGAATGAGGCACTTGTTTTTTGTTACCTTTGGCGCGGGGAATGATTTATGAAGAAGAAATGGTAATGTAGCGGAGCTGTGAGGAATGTTTAAGGTAAAGTGTCTCTTTAGAACTTTTTTCGTTTTTTTTCTTCTTTTTAATTGCTTTGGTTTTAAATTATACGTCAACCTGCACTAGTCCACTGTTCTACATAGGCCTCCCTCATACCGCAACATAATACTTGTAGTAACCGGTTACAATTAGGTATCAAATTCTTTAAAAAAATTAAAATGGAGAAGAAATAAAGTTAGTGGTACTTAATTTGTGAATTGCCGAAAGTCGTCATACATAGCTTTCTTTGTAAGAGGGTACTACAGATGTTTTGTTACCTTTTTAACTGTCTTGAGTCAAGAAAGATTTCATCTTATTTTTTGTAAAAAAGGTTGATTAGAACTTGATCAATTAAAATTTAATTACTACAGTTCTCAATTCCAGGAAAATAGATCCCACGATGTAAAACGCTTGATAATATTCATAATTAAACAAAAACCTTCCAAATACATAAATGACAACAAAACATAAACTAACTATAGGCAACTATAAAATTTCATCGTGATGTAAAACGGTGCCCATGTGTTTAGCGTACGAACAACTTTGAAACAATCTTGAAATGTCCCGTATTGCGGATAATACCCTCATCACTTGCTTTGACAGACGTAAATACAACTCGGACGTCCTTATTGTTTTGCTGACTGTACCCACTCGAGTGGTCCAGATGAATTATTACGGTTTCATCTGTTTCATAATCAAACAATTGAATTTAGGACTCCAATTAGTACAAAGAAAATTGAATTTATTAAAAAAAACGTTATTTTTTCTTATCACTTTGAAGTTTGAAGAGTAGAATCTATTAGATGTTATTTTCTTACAATAATAATTGTAGCCTACAAACAAAATTTTGACTATTAGGTAAATACGTCTGTACTCCACTCGAATTGTCATTTATTTTAATATGTATAAATTAAATTAAATATGTCTTTGTTTCGAGCTGTAAAAAACCCCATAGTTATAACTAATAATATTAAAAATACAATACAATATAGAGTCAAATACATAAATAAATTATGTTTTCATCTATTTTATACAATACTTAGAACTTCAGTAGTTAGAATTCAGTTGAAACCTACTTATTTTATATTTTCTTCGAATATGAACCAAGCAAGCCTATACCGAATTTTATAAATCGTCGGGTGACATTAATTAATCATCATTATTAGCCGGACGATTATTGTACTGACTGCTCTCAAACGGTGAAGGAAAACATCGCGAGGAAACCTGCATACGCCGAAGAAGAAATTCTTAGCCGCATGTGAAGTCCACCAACCCGCACTGGGCTAGCGTGGTGGACTATAGCCCGCACGCCCTCGTTGAGAGGGTAGGCCTGAGCCCCAGCAGTGGGGAGATTAATAGGCTGTTGATGATGATGATGATTAGCCGGAAGACTGACTTGTCCACTGTTGGACAAAGGTCACCCCAAAGACCTTCACAATGACTGGTCCTGTGCTGTCCTCGTCTAGTTAGTTCCCGCGACTTTGATTTGATTTATTATTGCAAAGAATTAATAAAAAAAATTGACAAAAAGTGGCGAACAGTCTACCTGAAAGAATCTGGCATCAGTAAATGTACATGGCCCAGCCGGGGGTCGAACTTCGGACCTTTCGCTATGATATGCCGCCTCTTATCCCCGACTCACTCACGCTCTGTTACGGATACAGTTCAAAGAACACAAATTCGTTGTCCCCTTGAAAACTGGCTCGTATAGTTTTGAAATCTACCTAATCTGACATAACAAGACTAATTCGCCTGGGTACGCTTAAGATAAGAGCGTCAGTGGCCTTGTAGATAAGACGCGACCGATCATATCGAAAGGTCCGAGGTTCGATCCCCGGTTGGGCCGTGTACCAATGGGTTTATTCTCGAAACTTAAGTACATGTACTGACTGCTCTCAAGCGGTGAAGGAAAACATCGTGAGGAAACCTGCATACGCCGAAGAAGATATTCTTAGGCGCATGTGAAGTCCACCAACCCGCACTGGGCTAGCGTGGTGGACTATAGCCCGCACGCCCTCTTTGAGAGGGTAGGCCTGAGCCCCAGCAGTGGGGAGATTAAAAGGCTGTTGATGATGATTGATGATGACGCTTAAGATTATGAATAAGATACGGCGCCAAAACCTACATAAAAAGAAAAATTACGTTCCCATTTCTTCACTAATCAAATAATTGGATTTAGCCCTCCAATTATGAGAAATTGTAATGCGGATACCGTAAAAGTAAAAATTTGCAGGTGGCGCCGATGTTTCCTGTAATGGCTTGTACTGGGAACTTTTGTGTCGGCACAAAACTAAAGCAAATAGTTGTGAAACAAATAATAACAACAACGCTTGTTGTAGAGTTTGTGCCGAAACACAAGTGCCGACACAAAAAAAATTCTGGTGCATAATGGAAATACAGAAGATAATTTTGACTCTCTTCAAATAAAACAAATAATAACAACAACGCTTGTTGTAGTTTGTGCCGAAACACAAGAGCCGACACAAAAGTTTCTGGTACATAATGGAAATACTTAAGAGACTTTTGACTCTCTTCAAATAAAACAAATAATAACAACACCGCTTGTTGTAGAGTTTGTGCCGAAACACAAGTGCCGACACAAAAGTTTCTGGTGCATAATGGAAATACTGAAGATACTTTGACTCTCTTCAAATAAAACAAATAATAACAACAACGCTTGTTGTAGAATTTGTGCCAAAACACAAGTGCCGACACAAAAGTTTCTGGTGCATAATGGAGTACAGAAGAGAGTCAAAACTCTCTTGAACTCTCTTAAAATTTGTGTTTCGGCACAAATTCTAAACCAAGCATTGTTGTTAATAATTTTAAATAATAATAATAAGGCAAAGGTGCATAATGGAAGTACAGAAGAGAGTCAAAAGGCAAAATATTTTATTGCATTGTACACTGGGTGCAATTTCATTTCATTAAAACTTTGATTATTCTGTCAAAAGTATTTTAACGTAATTTTTAAAATGTTTAATCGGAACTGCCTACTCAGCGCTTAAATAATCAAACTTACCTCAACAACTCAACTCAACTTTACACAAACACAAAACAATGCTCAAAACAACAGGACCCCAGTCCAATAAATAATACCATCAATCCTTCCACGGCCCCCACAATTTAAGAAAACAAAAAGTTTAAGAACAAACTGTCACAGGAGTTTCGCGCCAGGCGAAAGTTGGAAATTCGGAAACGTCTACCCTCCGTGAGGGCCGGGGCGATACTGGCTGGTTGGACAGATACAGTGGCTGGAAGCTGCAAATGATAGCGTGTTGGAAGTTTGATGAAGATAGCGCCGCATTGACGAGCGGAGCGACGACGGCCTGTCGGCGTAGTTGATAGTGACCCTGCCTACTGCGCCAGAGGTCGTGGGTTCGATTCACACCTGGGACCAACATTTGTATGATAAGCATATCTGTTGGTTTCGGGATTCTGGGTGTTTGTATGTATTTATTTTAAAAAGTATGTTTGTTGTAAGTATGTATGTTTAGGTATCAGTTTAAAAAAAGTATATGTGTATGACAACGGACTTTAATAGGTATGATTATCAGTTGTTGAGTACATTTACAAGCTTCGGCTTTGTTTGTGACTAAAAAGCCGTGTGTAAATTTGTAATTTGTAAAAATTTGACGGACCTATTTGTGACAGATAATATGACAAACCTTAAAAGTATCCTAGCAGTTCCATATGGAACTACATACAGTCTAAACGCTACCTTTTCTTGACAGCAAATTCCTCGGGTCTACTCTACGACACAAGCGGAATCTCCGCTGAACAGAATGCCGTATTCATTTTAAAAGTAAAGGGAAAGTCCCGATCTTGTGAATGATTAAGGAGAATTACCTATAAGTAGCCTGATAGATTTGCCAGAATGAGAACAATTAAAAGGATTGTTTAATTGTTTACACGTTATTAGACATCCGATTGATGTTACTTACATTATGTAATATATTATACTTTATTATGTAATATATTATTTTACTTTATGTAATATTCATAGAATATCATCGGAAGTATCTTTTAGGCGTTCTTCATTTCGGTTTATCACGTTTTAGGCAGAATGCAAAATAGGACAATACATACATACATACATACATATCTTCACGCTATGTCCCTGGCGGGGTAGGACAATATCTTGCTTTAAAGGTTTACTGCTTCATAGCAATATCTACCATGCATTCAGCAGCCATATCCCGCCAAGGAACGATCTTTATTTGGGTGGGCCTCACAACGAATGTACATTATCTATCGCACGTGAAATTGTATGACAGTGTGATGCAATTTCCCGTGTGAAATGGTACATTATTTGTGAACCTCACCCATTTGTCACTCCAACTGCAAACTTTTGTGGTAACCACATCGCAACGACATGCCAACCAAAGCTCGACTCCCGCTTTGTAGCTGCGATGTGGTCATGCTATATTCCAGAATGAACCAGTAATTTACGGGCAATTTGTTTTAATGTGTCTTATGTCAGCGTGTTCTTTCAACATTAATTTTTAGTTAACTAGCGAACAGACCGGTGGACAGAAAAGTTTCGCTAAAAAGATAATTTTATCAGTTTGACAGACCTGCAAGGCTGCTAAGTTGTTTTAGTAATGTCGCCATTTTATTTATTTATTTAAAACTTTATTGCACTAATTTGTACAAAAGGCGAACTTAATGCCAATGGCATTCTCTACTAGCTGACCTTTGGTGGCTTTATTTTCTGCTTGTACTGATCAAATCATCAGTCAAGAAACCGTAGGATTTTATCAAACAGATTTCAAACCTTATAATCGCTCCGCTTGTGAACAAACCCGCATCCCGCCACCACGTGACCGCGTTTCGCGCCGGGGGCGTTCATCGAGTTATAAATTTTGGAGACGATTCCATTCAATTTGTTTCAGTAAAAACGCCTCTGCTCGTATAAAAGCTTCCTCTTCCGGGCAAATGACATATGGTGACGTATATCTGCTTCTCGAAAAACCTAACTTTACTCACTTATCACTTTTTGGGATTCCGGAAAGAGTTTAGTGAGATAAGACGAGTTTGAGATGCAATAAATATCTCTGGATATTTTCAATTGATTACGTACAAATCACAAGTGATAATATGGTTACATTACAATTATTAACATTATACAATTATAACATATACAATTATAACATATTTAGATTAGCTTCAATCTTGTATATGCCTGGAAAGGTAGAATTACGGTGATACTAATACTAAGCAAATTAAGCTGCTAAAATGCTACCTGTAATTCATGCATTAAATTTCATTTCATTTCATTTCATTTCTATTCATTTCATTTCATTAGAATTAACTAAATCAAGGTCTTTGTTAAACAATCGATAACATAATGTCTTTATATAGCTTTTACAATTTGAACCAATGTCAATGAAATTTTGAAAATAACATGTCTAATTTCTAATAAATCTATTATTTATATTTTATTGGGTTTTAAAAGATTATTTAATATTCTATACAATGTAAATTAAAGGTAAATATAAAACTAAATTAACCTAAAACTAAACTAAAACCTATATAAAACTAAAATTACCTAAAAATAACTAAAATCGTCCAGGCTGGGCGATGGACCCATAGTGCCGAGAAATGAAAATCCCCATTTAAATTCGCTGGTGAAGAGCAAACACTTGACTTGTTTGGACATTGGGACTGTTTATGACTAAATGAGATAATCACTGTCAAATATTGTGTCCAAATCACTCGTTTCACGTTCGATTTCAACGCAAAGCGAAACCATCTCTTTTTCAAATTCTTCGACAGGGAAAGCAATAGTAGTAGATTGAGTAGCAACACGCTTATTGCTTGCACTGGAAAAAAAATTGAATTCTTCATCACGTACAACATGGAAGTTGTCATCTTCAGGTCTTTTCCCTGTTAAAGACTCCTTCTTTTCTCCTCTTGGTTGACTTTTCTTCTCCCTTGGTAGGGCTACAACACGCTTGTTCCTTTGACAAGGCAAGTGAATCAATCCTTTATCACAATCATTCTGTACCAACTCACAAACTGCAATCATCTCATTTTCTTGGCTTTCTTTTAAGATATCACACGCCTTGTTAGTTTCACACGCCAGTTTATGTGATTTGCTTTTCTTCTCCAATGCTAGGGCTGCAACGCACTTATTGTTTTCACAAGGCAAGCGGATGAATTCTTCATCCCACTCCTCTACGTTCTCCATCAGGTCACAAACCGCAGCTACCTCTGTTTCTTGACTTTCTTTAAGGAAAACACACGGTGTGTCGTTTATACTGGTCAATTTACGTGATTTGTTTTTCTTCTTCTTTGCTAGGGCTGCTATACGCTTGTTGTTCTCACAAGGCAAGCGGATGAATTCTTCATCCCACTCCTCTACGTTTTCCATCAGGTCGCAAACCGCAGCTACCTCTGTTTCTTGACTTTCTTTTAAGAAAACACACGGTGTGTCATTTAGACTGGTCAATTTACGTGATTTTATTTTCTCCTTCATCCCTAGGGCTGCTACACGCTTGTTGTTCTCACAAGATACGCTGATGAATTCTTCATCCCACTCCTCTACGTTCTCCATCAGATCACAAACCGCAGCTACCTCTGTTTCTTGACTTTCTTTAAGGAAAACACACGGTGTGTCGTTTAGACTGGTCAATTTACGTGATTTTATTTTCTTCTTTATTGCTAGGGCCGCTACACGCTTGTTGTTCTCACAAGGCAAGCGGATGAATTCTTCATCCCACTCCTCTACGTTTTCCATCAGGTCACAAACCGCAGCTACCTGTGTTTCTTGACTTTCTTTTAAGAAAACACACGGTGTGTCATTTAGACTGGTCAATTTACGTGATTTTATTTTCTCCTTCATCCCTAGGGCTGCTACACGCTTGTTGTTCTCACAAGATAAGCTGATGAATTCTTCATCCCACTCCTCTACGTTCTCCATCAGATCACAAACCGCAGCTACCTCTGTTTCTTGACTTTCTTTAAGGAAAACACACGGTGTGTCGTTTAGACTGGTCAATTTACGTGATTTGATTTTCTTCTTTATTGCTAGGGCCGCTACACGCTTGTTGTTCTCACAAGACAAGCGGATGAATTCATCATCACACTTGGCAAAATTCTCCACTTCTCTGTTCTCTGCCGGAACGTAATGCTCTACCTCCCACTGACTTTTGACTTTCGAAAATAAATACATTTCAGGTTATTTGAACTTAAACTTTGATTGTCAGTTGTATAATGAATAATGATTGGATTTGAATAGGACAAATGACTTTTATACTGCATTCTAGCTTAGCCTTAATTATAACAAAATAATAATCACAACCACATAATTAGTTAAGTATATCTCATTAGTAAAATACTCTAATTATGGCAGTGAGCAAAAATTGAGTAAGCAACTGCTAACAAGTAGTCAGTTAAGTAAACATACCGCTAGGAATTTTCCCCAGAAAAATAATAATGTTTACCACCAATTTATTTCTGATCTCTTACATTTCATTTCTTATGTACATTACTGCTATTTAACTTTCAATTTGAACCAAACGCGAATGAAAACCAAACAACAGACGTGTCAGCAAAATTGAAGCAGAACTCTGCGTTTGTAATTCACGAAATCATTAAGAACTTTCTGGCGAACTTAAATCGACTTCCCTTGTACCAACCGCAAAGTTTTAACTACCTCTGAAAACTCCCAACTCCGACCAACTGTGTTCTTAACTGCTTGGTAATAGAGGTTTAAGTGGTAAATAAAATGGATAGGTAGTTAGAGGAATAAGTTTGTGGAACGCGTCCTAAAATTCTGACACTGACAAATATTGCTAAGACTGACAGTAATTTTGTAAAAGGTCTACTGGCTTGCTCTTATATTTTACAAATCATCGCCAGTTTCTATAATTATGTCCACTGCTGGGCTTAGATGCAACTCAAGGTTGTCTGGAAAAAACGCTGTTAACGGTAATACCGCCTAGATGTACTAACTAATCTGAGCTATTGTATGAATTAAGCGTTGGACTCGAGAGCCGGGGGTAGTGGGTTTGAAACCCAGTGGGGACACCAAACCCTCCTCCATACCTCTCCCACCGCCACTCCTCTGAGCGAGGATCAAAGAAGGTACCGACTCTAACAAAAATTCACCTACCGATGATGGTACAAATGTCATGTCGCACTATCTTACAACGCACAATCATATTTCACACTAACGATACTTGTTATAAATAACATGTCATACTATCGTACATCGCAGACTCGTATTTCGCACTAACGATACTTCGCACAAAATATGACATGTCGCACTATCGTACATCGCACACTCGTATTTCGCACTAACGGTACTTCGCACAAAATATGACATGTCGCACTATCGTACATCGCACACTGGTATTTCGCACTAACGACACTTCGCACAAAATATGACATGTCGCACTATCGTACATCGCACACTGGTATTTCGCACTAACGATACTTCGCACAAAATATGACATGTCGCACTATCGTACATCGCACACTCGTATTTCGCACTAACGATACTTGGCACAAATGACATGTCGCGCTATCGTACATCGCACACTCGTATTTCGCACTAACGATACTTCGCACAAATTACATGTCGCACTATCGTACATCGCACACTCGTATTTCGCACTAACGATACTTCGCATAAATGACATGTCGCACTATCGTACATCGCACACTCGTTTTCGCACTAACGATACTTTGCACAAGCGTGTGTCGCACTCCATAAGTAGTCCCTGTATAAGTGTATATTGCAATATTTAAATAACATACAACTTGCTATTTACTCGTAAGTAATAATTCTGCATCTCGCCCCGTCTTAGCCTGATATTTGATTTGCTCGGGATGAGATTTTGCTCCGTTCCGCAAATTATAAATGTCTGCGAGAGGCGTGTGCTTATGTTGAGTGTACTCACTGGATGTCCCAAAATATACGGGACATTTCTATATTTTTACTTCACAATCAAAGCGGAATCTTTTCACTCAACATAACTATCATACGAAGTAACCACCTAATATAGTGCGTATTTTAAGATGTAAAATCTTTCAATTAGTCTTACTTAATTGATTTGTTATTTAAATAGAGTTTGTGATAACTTCACCTTCATTGAAAATGTCCCGGAATTTGTCTAAGAAGATATTGATAGTCTCCCATTAAAAGTGATATATATTTTACATTCGGGACTTGCGAGAGCATCTGCTACGTGCGTGTGATAGTTTATTATGCGAGACCGTGTCCAAATGTTCCGGGACATTGCATTGTAACTTTAAATACATTTTTTATTTCAGATTTATAAAAGCCTACAAATAGGAGAATGTGTCTTAGATGTTGAGTACAAACAAGAACAATTATTGTTTCTTTTCTTAATTTCAGTTCATAATCTTTCAATTATAATGGAAAATAATTCATCATCAGCTTGCATGTCTATGCCCATGCCTCCCCTAAGGCGCGCCACTGAACCCGATCTTCGGTTCTCCACATCCCTTGCCTTACATCGTCGACTAGCCGAGTGGCGTCCCACGCTACGCTTCAACGAACGTACAAACGTTTTGAGCTATTTCGAAAGCTTTGGTTTTCTGTGAAAATAATTATGTCCCGCGAAAATCTGAACTGTACAAAATCTAATGTATAGCCAGCTTTACAATTTACGAGATGAGACGAAGCATATTGCGTTTCCTATATTAGAAATCGGAGCAAATAATTTGAGTGCGAATCGCGTGTCTGGTGTAAAGTTTAAGTGAAACGCAGACATATTTAACCGAATAATTTGAGTGAAATCGAAACCAAGTTATACTTTTGACAGGGAATCCTGTCTCACTACTCCCTCACGAAAATTTAAACTAAATTGTTATATTCTACTTATTACGACAAAAAAAATTGTTTTTACCTAATATTCCTCGTTTTTAATATATTATATTACTCACTAGCAGTTTCCCGCGGCTTCGACGGCGTTTTGTTTTGTTCGGTTCTTAAGGGTCGTAGCGCAATGTTAAATAGCCTATAACCTTCCTCAAAAATTGGGCTATCAAATGCAGAAATATTTTTTTTTAATCCGACTGCAGTATATAGTTCCAGAGATTAGCGCGTTCAAACAAACCCTTCAGCTTTATTATATTAGTAATTAGATTCCCAGCAAATAAACCCAGAAGGGTTTTGTCAGAAAATAATAGTCTTAAAACGTACGGGCCATGTTATGTAATAAATAAAATGTAAAAAAAACTGTACTACAAGCATTTTTCTCGGAGAGATTATTATTAAATGACATATTATAATTTCTACTTCATATTTTTCCTCAAATAAAACACAAAAAATTCAATAACAGGAAACGCCCTCAAGTAAAAGCCCGGTGGTCTCAACCGTCAAGTTTCCGGACACGACGTAATAGAAGACATGGAAACTCGATTTAAGTTCGAACGGCGTCTCTTCACTGGGACAGTAGCGACATGCCGTTGTGGGGACATAGGATATTGCCACCCTTTTCTAAACTTAAGCACTCCTCTCACCAGTCACCTGTTGCGAGTATATTCATGTAAATATAAATAGTGACAAATGTAAAAAAACTCATGCATCTACAGATTGTCAGTTGTATCATTTTCTACATCCAATCAGCTAACCTCAAAGTGGATCACGTCGGGGTCACCACACCGCCTTAGAACGAACATTGGGTACTAACTCTTTCATAAATTACTCATCTTTACTTACCACCGTGTTAAACACTCAAAACAGTACAAGAGGGCTTAATAAACTGACAAATGCAAAAGTAACATTGACAATCATCATCACTTTTTAAATAAAATTAATAGAACCTGGAAATCTGGAGGTAGACGAAATACTATAATAGCTTGTAGATTGACAACATTACAATGTGTATTACTTGATACAAGTCAAAATTCAAAATAATATTACCTAAGTATTTATGAAACATGATGTCTATGTCAATTCTTTCATCAAAAAGTGTCTTCTCACTATTGAATACACTTGTACGGTCGACCACACGTCAGTGGAATCAAAACCAGTATAAACTGGTCTCTCATAGTATTTAAACTCTCTAAATAGGCTAGGCCAGCTCAAAGTCAAAGTGTTACCACTGACGTGCAGTCAACGTACTTTTAAGTACCGGTATTAAAATGTTGAATTCAAACTCCTAACTAGCGCTGTTACTAGCCTAATGAAAACGCACCATAGGTTCCAAGGGAAAGTTGTTAATAAAATTCACAAGATTACAAATCAAAGTTAACACCGTTGGCGGGAGATTGTTGTGAAACATTTTAGGGCCTTTGTCAAAAACGGAAGCCCCATTAAAGAGCTGTCAGAATTGTAAGAAGAAATTAATACCATAAACTTTGTTTACGTAAAATATACAATGGTTTATACCCCGACTGAGAGCGTTCGTGGCTTCAAAGATAAGACGCGGCCTATCATATCGAAAGGTCCGAAGTTCGATCCCCAGCTGGGCCATGTACCAATGGATTTTTCTCAAAACTTAAGTACATTTACTGACTGCTCTCGAGCGGTGAACGAAAACATCGTGAGGAAACCTGCATAGTACATTTTAGACTTTCGCGCTTTGTATTCATAATTATATAATTATTTACGGGTCTTACACACGAATCAGTTTTATTTACCTTGCCCGACGTTTCGACCAGGTTACACTGGCCGTGGTCACGAGCTGACTGGAGAGGCGAGCTGTCATTGTTAATCGCTGTGAGTAGTTTCTGAAACTACCCTCTGCTGAACTATTTCGTGTGTAAGACCCGTAAATAATTATATAATTATGAAACCTGCATACTCCGAAGGAAGAGTTAGATGCATGCGAAGTCCACCAACCCTCACTGGGCTAGCGTGGTGGACTTAGCCTGTACGCCCTCGTTGAAAGGGTAGGCCTGTGCCCCAAAAGTGAGGACTTTCACGGAACAACTTCGGAACAGATTTTGATGAAACTTTACAATAATAAATATACATACAATAAACATCAGAATAATACATAGGATAATTTAATCTATATTATATTTATGTTACACTATTCGGTTTCAGAAACATTGTAGCTAATAATTTATTACATACTTACCAGTAGTACGGTGCGACCTAACCTAAATCACACAAAGCTTTGAACTTCGGACAAGTCACAGAGTACCTTTCTAATTGGTTCGTTGTTTACCTTACCCTCTTTGATTGGATGTTAGCTGTGAATTTAGGCGAAGTTTACACTTTGTTCGACTTTTGAATCCAAACATTTACTATACTTAGCAAGTTTTTTTTTCGGTTATCAACTTGATACGTCGCATTAATATTGTCAAAGCGGGAATATTAGCATATAATTTTAGTAGTAACATTATAATATTACTGATTTATTGACATACATACATCATCGGTCCTTCAACAACCACTGCTGGATACAGGCCTCTGCAGTGAACGCCACCATACTCGATCAGAGTGTGTGATACGAGAGTGCGGAAACTCAGAACACAAATGACATGTCGCACTATCGTACATCGCACACTCGTATTTAATTCGCACTAACGATACTTCGCACAAGTGACATGTCGCACTATCGTTCATCGCACACTCGTATTTCGCACTAACGATCATCATCATCATCATATCAGCCTGTAGACGTTCACTGCTGGACAAAGGCACTAACGATACTTTGCACTAACGATACTTTGCACTAACGATACTTCGCACTAACGATACTTCGCACTAACGATACTTCGGACTAATGATCATTCGCACATACGACACGTCGCACTATCGTATTTCGCACTAACGACACTTCGCTTATGACATGTCGCACTATCGTACATCGCACACTCGTATTTCGAACCAACGATACTTCGCACAAATGACATGTCGCACTATCGTACATCGCACACTCGTATTTCGAACCAACGATACTTCGCACAAATGACATGTCGCACTATCGTACATCGAATACTCGTATTGCGCACTAACGATTTTTCGCACAAGCGTGTGTCGCACTCCAGTAGTAATCCCAAAAGCAGAAGTATCCAATACTCAAATAACTTAGGAGGGGTTGAGACCTTGGCAAATACTGTCTTTTAGTGACCCCTCTTAGTCAAGTCAACGACATTGACGTAGGTACCTACTTATAAACACATTATGTTGTATGAAACGGTCTTACCGGGTCTTACGAGCGAATATTTCTGTTTTAAAGTCAAAGCCATAATATTTTATTGCTGAGTACACTTTTGTAAATACAGTCCGTGACCACTTAGAATAGAAATGAAGTTTCGAATTATGATGATGATGGTACAATGTGGCTGGCGGTACGGAAACCTCCGTGGGCGAGTCCGACTCGAACTTGCCGGCTTTTTATTATCAGTGTCTCTATTTTTAAGTAAAGGCGTAATAAAAAAATTCTAGAAATTTTCTTAAGACTTAATTTTATTTCCAACACACTTGCTCGCAAAGTGACTCTGATTGCACCGCTTTTAGGGTCATAAAGCAGCGTATTAAATTTCTTCTACGCCGCCAGAAAGTCTTACTGAGGCACAAAATGTATGTGATCTGTATTACCATCACAATCATAGGAAAATAAGTTTATGACATTTCATTTATTTTGCTCGCAATTAAGTGTGTTGAAAACCGTCGTATGATACGCGTGATACACTACTTGTCTTTATTACATTCCAGCCTCGAGTGTAATAACCAACTTAGCTCACTTTTATCATAATGTAAATAATATATAAATATAAATTTAATTTAATATATAATATATAAATTTGCAATTAGCTTCAAATTCACCTTGTTGACACTTTGCATTGGAGTCAGAGTTATCAAATATCAATATAACTTGTCAGAGACGGTAAAGTTTCCTCGGAATGGGTCGTTTGTTGACAGGTTCCACGATGGCCCCCGGGGGGTTTCGTTGTTAAATTGAAGTGTCTAAATTAACATAGATAATACTATACAGGGTTGGTAGGTCTATAGCCGGAATTGTACTTCTGTTCCTGGTTTAAAACTATATAATAACGTTCATTCTAGGTATTAAGTATTTATTTAAAAAGCGGTCGATGAATTTGACTAAATAACTTTACCCAAAGCCCTGACAACACCCAAATCCCACTTGATTTTAGTTAAACCCCTTTCTACCTATCTTTAATCTTTTTATCCGTAAGGACAACTGTCCTTACCTTGAAATCAATACCTATTCGATACGGTCTTGGAGACTTATCTGGCTTATCTGTGAAGATATCGGAGCATTCCAATGGGACGTCAAGAAGATTAGGTACGGGTGTATCTTTGTCGAATGTCAAAGATATTTGGGAATTATTTCGAAGTTTCGCAATTTTGGGACGACTGAATTCAGGGAGTTCAAACATTCTGATTAATTTAAGTTATTTTTAATTGTCTCTCAATGCAATTCAATCCAATAGATTATTCTATGTACCTTCTTGAGGATAAGAAAATTTGAACTTTTTTATAAATTTGCAAGCCAAAGCCTATTTATGTCTGGCTAGAGCCAGAAATAACTAAGTGACTAATAAATAAATAACTATACTTATGAAGACATCATTAAGCAGAATAATTTATACTAAGTAGTTAATTAATCTATTATTAATGACTGTATTACATGAAATTAGACAGAATAATCATTTTCAATAACAACCAAATTCCACCCCATTTTGTTTCCATTCAAAACGTGACCTAATACAAAATACGTGATGAATTGGCGTTATTTGCATTTAAACATCAGAATTATCCGGAATTATCCACCCAGAACCGATGTCCGCGGGCTTATTTACCGAAAATTCGGGAATAATTCCGATTTTGCGACTGAAATTATGGTGATTACAGTTATTTCGGTTACGCTTGTGACATGGATGTAGAGACAGCTGCAATAACTTCCAATCCCACTGGATTTATGCTGCTAAATGCGAAATTTTATACTTTGTTTATTTTTCTTGTTTTGACATCTTTGGATTTTTATTTATTTTGACATGTTGACGTGACGATTATGTTATGTAATTTATGACGAGTTATGATTTAATTTATGATTTTTATTTAAAATAGATAAACTATGAAACTTGTTTTTCGAAATATAAGAATTTAATAGATTAATTAATTAATTTTTGAGTTTGGATGTTTATTGCTCAATCACTCTATACCGGCTGAACAGATTTTGAAGAAACTTAGCACACTTATAGCTTATATTGTGAAATAACTAAAGGATTTTTAACGCTGACGAAATCGCGTTTGCTACTGAAATATAAATTTAAATTCACGGTTTTGTTTCAAAATTGCTCAGTGACCTGTGGAGAATAGTTCTTAAGCCGTGGACTCGTGGTCACACCAATTTGTCACACTCACATTAGTGTATTCACGAGGAAATTGTTTTCCTCGTAGTCACACTATAAGTGTAGGATACTGGAAAACAATTTTTTTATGATACTGACGTGCTGTCGACTGTACCACGCGTGACGACCTGTCATTTAAAAACAAGTTACAATACTTTTCTCTTTCATAATTTATGTACTCACTTGCACGCATTGGACGTATATACGACAGTATGTATAATCTAAGTTTATTATTGTATGAACCATCTAGCAAAGCGCAGTGTTCGTTGATTTCACAAATCTTTGTCGCGCGTATTGAGGTGCAAATTGAAAATTAATGGTCCGCCATTTTACATGATTCGAGCACAAATTTGCGATTGTTGATTGAATTCTATGGAAAAATTGATTTTCCTCAATTTACAATTGTATCGCATTTAGGAAATTGAAAAACTGGAAAAACACTGGTAAAATTTATCAGCTTTGGGCACAAAACATCTGCAAAAGCCAATTCGAAATTTTTATTTATTAAATAGTTTTGATTGAAATAATGTGGTCCAACTTGAGTACTTGTTAACAGCATAATATTTATATCCATACTGTTATTTAAGTTGTAATTAGTCTGTAAGTACCCCAAAAAGTAAATAAATAAAATAAAAATAAATTAACTTCCATCGTGTATTTTTTAGCTTTCAGAAACTTATAGACGAACAAGATGTGCGAGTGAGAAAAAAATCATATTATGGCAGCATCACAAGTAAAAAAGAGAAAACGAACTAAAGATCATATTAACCTGTTTTTGAATGACATGGTCGTAGGGTTGTATTTTTGTTGTTAGTTGTTACCTTGACATACTGAGATCATGTAGTATTCATGATCGCAGAGTACATAGCTACTATGTTTATGGTTTGATCGCAAGTATCACTATGCCAGTCCCCTGTCACTCAGGCGTATATCCGAGGTTTATCCACTCGTTTCACGTTGACAAAACGCCCGCCATTGGAGATAGGCCGTGAATTTTGAAATTGATGTCATTTATTATTGTGGACGTATTTTATGATAGGTGTTTTTTACGATACTTTTGCTGCGATCGTCACATTTTTCGCGCGCATGTATGTACTGTAAGACACATGCATACATATGCATGTGCGTATGTATTCCTCAATCACGCTTTAACGGTTAAATGATTTTGATGAAACTTGGTACCTACAGCGATAGCCTAATATGTCCTAATATAACACAATATACTTACTTACTTTTTAACGCGGACGAAGCCGCGGGGCGTCAGATAGGTATATATATAAAAAAACTCTAAACAAAAGACTGTCCGTCCCCTGTCTCGTAGCTGTGAATACGAACTAAATGAGAAGCAACACTGACAAGGGAAGTCTGGTCTCTCCGGGGATACTCCTAACTTTGACAGTTGAAACTAGCGATAAGCTGGCTGCGAACTAGAAGCACAGAGGACTGACGGCTTGAGCACGCCCAGGGAATCAGTGACAGTTCTGTACATTACTTCTATCATTATAATCAAATTAATTTATTCAGATAAGTAGGTATCCATTTTTTGTTAGTAAAATATAATACTTTGGCTAGTGTAACATTTAAAATATTCAATAAATTAAATATATCTGTCTATACTACTTATAAAATCGTAACGGGAGTATTTCCGTACTTTGAAGGGATTTAAAAAAAGTATTGGAATACGTTATTTATTCAGGCTTAACCTAGAAGTTTATGGCTTATCTAATCCCAAAACACTTTTCAAAAAATGTATTGTCTGTCTGGCGCAATTAGTACCGCTCTCGGAATAATCCCGACTGAATGGGCAGCTCGAACGATGGTGTTACAAATTTACAATTTCTCGCGACACTGTTCCGCCCTCCCGTAACGCAGTAGTAAGACAGCATTCCCTGTCAAAACAAGGCATAGTTAATAAAATAAATATGTATTAAAATTATTATTTTTTGATTTATAAAAAAAGTATGAAGCAGTCAGAATAGCCTATTTAATTATTGCGTTCATCTTGGTTCCATCCAATGTAGATATTTTACACTTTTGTCAAGCTAGCTATATATCGCACACTCGTATTTCGCACTAACGATACTTCGCACAAGTGACATGTCGCACTATCGTACATCGCACACTCGTATTTCGCACTAACGATACTTCGCACAAATGACATGTCGCACTATCGTACATCGCACACTCGTATTTGGCACTAACGATACTTCGCACAAATGACATGTCGCACTATCGTACATCGCACACTCGTATTTCGTACTAACGATACTTCGCACAAGTGACATGTCGCACTATCGTACATCGCACACTCGTATTTGGCACTAACGATACTTCGCACAAATGACATGTCGCACTATCGTACATCGCACACTCGTATTTCGTACTAACGATACTTCGCACAAGTGACATGTCGCACTATCGTACATCGCACACTCGTATTTCGTACTAACGATACTTCGCACAAATGACATGTCGCACTATCGTACATCGCACACTCGTATTTCGTACTAACGATACTTCGCACAAATGACATGTCGCACTATCGTACATCGCACACTCGTATTTCGTACATACTAACGATACTTCGCACAAGTGACATGTCGCACTATCGTACATCGCACTCTCCTATTTCGCACTAACGATACTTCGCACAAGCGTGTGTCGCACTTCAGTGCGATCCCTACATTGCAAGCTTTAATCCGGTTCAAGGGGCTAAATAATTGTAAACAGATTCCTTTCCCGCTAGCTGTCATTACTTTGTCAAACAATCAATTTTTAACAAATCGGTTCTTCTGCAAAGTTGTTCGTTGGAATAACCATAAAACGGAAAGAAAACGATCACACAAAGCCTTAAGTCCCCCCACTTAGTGCAAAGCGAGGCTCAATTTAGATAAAAGGTTTGCGACGTTTGTCTGAGCTCAGTTTTTACCAGCTCCGCTTTTGGAAGTACAGGTTTGTACTCAGGAAATTTGCGCCATCATTGAGAATCAATAGCAAAGGTTTCTTATGAACGAGATCATCCTTTTTTGGACAAAGGTCTTTAATTATCATTAACCTTTATGAATATGGTATTGCGGGACAAAGAAATTAAAATGCAATGGACAAGGTACTGTTACAAAAAAAATAATGTCTACTATTGCAACATACCTCTTTTTTTACTTTGTTTTTTTTTAACTTTAAGTAAAAACTATTAGTATAATACAGTAGATTAGATTAGATTAGATTTATTTATTACACATTACAAATACTAGTACATAGTTTTACTAACGTAAAAGGTCAAAATTAATGTGATCGTCAATGAACAAAGTAAAAACAGAATAGAAAATGTCAAAGTTCTTTGTCAACTTTCAACGACGAATATCAACTTTCTTTATATTGTAGCGCCCCGAAACAACACATGTTTCAAATAAAACAAAGTAAAGACAATATGTCCGAAACATGTGTTATGTGATATTCGTCGTTGAAAGTTGACAAAGAAATTTGACATTTTCTATTCTGTTTTTACTTTGTTCATTGACGATCACATTAATTTTGACCTTTTACGTTAGTAAAACTATATACTAGTATTTGTAATGTGTAATAATTATAAAACGTAGGTCCTGAAAATATTTTTACAAAATTTAATATCGAATATAGCGCCCCCTGAGGCCGCACTTCCCGTGTCCCTGTCTACGGCTCTGCGCCCGAAGATATTGTCTTTACTTTATTTGACACCGACTAACCCTTATCACAAACTACCGTATTTTACGACAATTTATTCAAGCCGGGTGCAAAATTTTTGTGACTAAGTACCTCCGAGTAAGTTTTTTATAATTTATACTCGTGTTTCTTTTACAGGTTAAGAACCAAAGAAAATGTTGAACAAGGATATTTTCGAGATAGATCTCAATTGTAAAAAAAAACATATTTTTCTTTTTTTTTCCTCATCTCAAGTGCAGAGGGATGTTTTTTTTATCACCCCCGACCGTCTGCCCCCGGTCGCCGTACAACACTAGCTAGGGTTGAAATTAACTAAAATAAACTTCAAAATGAACTACCTTCACATTGGTCAGAATCTCCCAGTTAATTATTGCAGGTGACTATTTCTACAGCCTGTAAAATAACATTATATTGATTGTGTACTGCGAAAGTATGAGCTTCTGAATGTTAAGTGATTTTTTTTCAGCATCCTGTAGGTAAATACAGATTGTACAATCATACCGTTATTACGAATGATCCAATACAAGGTACACCCTGTATACACGGACAACAATGATGCTTTGTCTTCTCTGATATCTGTTAATGCATCGTGGTGTTTCATAGCGCACGCGACAAACTAGAGGGCATCGTTTCAAAAATTCTGCGAGATCGTGAGGGGCCGGTGAGGATAAAGGGGCGGTAGGGAAGGGGGTAAGGAAGCCCCCCCTCCCCCTTCCCTACCATAAGATAAAAACAAGAGTAACCCAGATGGAAGGGTTCTAAAAATGCAATGGCGACACACCGATACTCAAAACTATCAACAGATTTAAATACACACGACGACTACATGCGCATCAGCCTGTCCCCACACGTTTGGGTTTGTGCGTAAATATGTAGGGCTATTAGAAGCGAGCGTGAGAGCGTTGCCGAATCACATGCGTATACGCAGTGAACGACGGGGGAAGGTGAGTGTTTTGCTTCTTTGTAGTAATTATAACTACTAATATTATAAACGTGCGAAAGCTTGTAAGGATTTTTGGATGTTTGTGAGTTTTGATATTTGTTACTCTTTCACGCAAAAATTACGGAACAGATTTTGATGAAACTTTACAGTAGTATAGATTATACACCAGAAGAACACATATGCTATAGAAGGATACTTCTTGGATCTCGTGGTTAATAAATTAATAGATCCAATTCTGAAGGCACACTTGTATTGTAAAATTTGACAGCACAAAAATTTGTGTCGTCCTTATCTTCATAATACTACGTGACAGTGATAGAAACAATTTTAGTGCTGTGAAAATTTCATAATCGGGCCTATTGTCAGTTTAAAAAGTTCTCTATATTTTAGCGAATGACCTCCTTAGCTCAGAGACGGATGAGTGAATGAAGTAAGAGCTATATTGTGTAAGGGATGAAACTTGGGTTCCGTGAACAAATAGCCATTGTTTTACATCCCCGCGGTTCCGTAGCTTTGTGCTAATGGGAGTATTATGAGTAGTTTTGTTTGAGTGCCGTAATTGTTAAGGAGGCAGTATAGATAATAGAACGTACCTGTAATATATTGCATTCTTAAACTAGTGGTTGCTTGCGGTTTTGTCCAAATCTTCTGCGATGATTAAAATTGTAAATGTGCTTGGAAAGTCTCCCAATAAACAGTAAAAATATAAATAAAAGTAAGTATTCGTAAAAATTATCGCAGAAAACGCTCTAATCTTCCAGTTTAGTTTTAATAGTATAATTAAACTACTTATCATATATCCTACTAATATTTTATAGGCAAAAGTTTGTAAAGATGTGACGATGTTTGGACGTGAGGATGTTTGTTACTCTTTCACCCAAAAACTACCGAACAAATTTTGATAAAACTTGGTACAGTGATAGCTTATATCCTGGAATAACATATAGGCTACTTTTTAACGCGGACAAAGTCGCGGGACGTCCGCTAATACCACCTAAGTAACAAAACACCTACATAGAGGGCGCTGTTTCACAATGTACACGGGAAAAACTTTTCTACGCGGGCGAAGCCGTGGGAAAAGCTAGTGATTCATAAATAAAAGGGCCTGGTTGTAACAGAAAACAATAAAATAAATAAACCATTAATGTTACCAGATCAGCCATTTAAAAGAGTTATTCCAATCACCTTAGGTACCTTCACACTTACCGAATAAAAGTGTTAAAGAATCGAAGTTGCTGAAATCAGTACATTAATACCTTAAGTCACGTTTGGTCACGTCGACACTGAGACGTGAGTTGAGATAGAAATAGACCATCATAAGGAGAGAATGAGATAAAAACGCGCGTCACGCCATGCATATGGAGCTGATATGGAGGTATTGACGGAGCGGTAATGAAGAAATTGTTGGGAATCAATAGAATTTCAATTTTAGATACTTTTATAGGTTGTTGTGTCTATTAACTTCTTTATTGCCGCGATTTCTCGCTGACGGCCATCTTGATAGATTCGGCCAATCACATCTCGCGTTGCAATGAAAAGCTAACATGGGCTTTTTGGCGGGATTTGTTTTCCTAAAAAAATGTATATTGTAGGTTTTGGTGTATATCTGTGATAGTTTTATATGCAACAAGTGCCTATTTAAAGTGTATATTGTGCGGGATATAGTTATAATAAAAGCGTGTAAACGACTCTACCAGATCGTTCCAAAATGTCCCTTCATTATCACCTCCATTTTATTACCTCCTACTATCAGTTTAATGCGGACGTGAACTGCAGTGTGGATCACCGAATGGCACTAGTTGTGCTTGCCTGTAGGCCGTGCTACGGTTTTATTGAAAATCACCGACTATTTAGTCGTGCCCTGTGTTTGTGGAGGCCGTGCTGTAACCGAAGAAAAACAAAGAAAATATGACTTGGCTGTATGGTCTATGACTTTTGCATGTCCTTCATTGGACGAATTCAACAAAAAAAATGAAAAGCTGACATGTGGTTGGAAGAGCGTTCCAAGATGGCTGCCCGCAATAAAATTCAATCTAATTATGCCTATCTGTCAAATCAACAGCCTATTATGTCCCCACTGCTGGGGCTCTCGCCTACCCTCTCACCAGGGCGTTCGGACTAGCCACCACGCTAGCCCAGTGCGGGTTGGTGGATTTCACAGGCGCCTAAGAATTTCTTCTTCGGCGTATGCAGGTTTTCTCGCGATGTTTTCCTTCACCGTTTGAGAGTAGTCAGAGCCAATCTGTTGCTTTGTGATTGCACGTTGAAGCTGAATTCACAGTATTAACAATTCTTGAGGCGATTTTTCGGTGGCAGCTGTTATGGTCACAAAAATTACAATTGCGAAAGAGAACAGACCAAACCAACTTGTACAGTCAACCGCATGTCCGTGGAAACACTTTGACCTTGAACTGGCCTTGCCAATACTATGAGAGACCAGTATACTGGTTTTGTTTCTACTTACATAGGTACACTTATTTAACTAAATAGTTCTTATTTGATACCTTGGTTCAACTATTGTAATGTGGGTACATGTGGGTAATATTTCATCATCATCAACAGCCTATTAATGTCCCCACTGCTGGGGCTCAGGCCTACCCTCTTAACGATCGCGTTCGGGCTATAGTCCACCACGCTAGCAGAGTGCGGGTTGGTGGACTTCACATGCGCCTAAGAATTTCTTCTTCGGCGGATGCAGGTTTCCTCGCGATGTTTTCCTTCACCGTTTAAGAGCAGTCAGTAAATGTACTTAAGTTTCGAGAAAAAACCCATTGGTACATGGCCCAGCTGGGGATCGAAAACTCCGGACCTTTCGATATGATAGGCCGCGTCTTATCCCCTACGCCACTGACGCTCTCATAATCAGGGTAATATTTATTCAAAGTCAAATTTTGAGAGTTAATGCTAGCTGTGGATAAATGCTTAGTAATAGTTATTTTATACTCTGCAATAAAACTAACTGTAGAACCCAGTAAACAGCTCTAGTAGTTTGAAACTGTATAAATTCGATGAAATCCTTTAAAATACACAGTTGCGAAAGCTAAAACAATTTGGAATTGCTTAAATTGTTTTCTCTAAGTTCGTTGTTTATTAGTTTTAGTTGTTTTGGGTCGTGCTCGTATTGTATTTGTCGTTGAAGTTGACAAAATATGCTTATGTTTTGATTTTTATGATTCCGTATCATAAAGGAAAAAATGAAACCTTGGATGCGATGGATTCACTTCGTTGTCCGTCTGTCTGTCTGTCTTTCTGTCACGACCCTTTTTCTCAGAGACGCGTGAAGGTAGGTTTTTAGTTGTTATCAAATCCTTAGGTCTTCAATTCCTTGGAGCTGTGAAAACATCAAACGTTTTCGTCAACGCAGTCAAAAGTTTTTGCCGCATTTTTTAGGTATTTTAGTAATCAAAACCTATGGGGTACTTCCCGTTGACCAAATATCATGAAATTTAGAAAGAAGCATAAGGTATTACAGCACAAGTACAGGAAAAATCCGGAAACCTTAAATTTGTTGTTACATCACAAAAAAATGTTTTTTTATTACCAAGTTGCATTATTAACAAATCATCCATGTATGTGATAATAACGATTTTCGAATTAATTTTGAAATTAAGTTTGTACGGAACCCTCAGGGCGCGAGTCCTACTCGCACTTGTCCTGTTTTTTTCATTGTTTTTATATTGTTGTGTATACTTTTTTAACGAGATTCCTGCTTTATACTTCGTTGCATGAAAGCCAATAAAGAGAAAAAAAGTGAGTCAGTAGATAGGTAGAGAGTTGACCTATCGCAAAATAAGTACAGTCGACCGCACGTCAGTGGGAACACATTGACTTTGAGCTGGCCTAGCCTATTAGTACTATGCGAGACCAGCTTATACTGGTTTATGTTTCCACTGACGTGCGGTCAGCCGTACTATATCCCTTATTAATATTATTATTTGAGGTGGGGCTCTTTCAAGGCTTATCTAGCCTTGTATCACTGCGACCATTGCTGATCTATTGTGATCGCCGCCTCAGTGTTGAGCTTTGCATCCGTTAGGAACTTTAGCACGCTTTTGGCACTAATTAGTTTTACTATATCACAATAACCCTTACATTATTATCCACCTAGCAAGGTATGTACTGAATATACGAGTGTAAAGAAAAGCTTTTCTTTCATTCCATGAACAGTTGATATTTCTTGAAAGCGGAGTGGAGACAACCCGGATCTGCTTTTAAAAAGGAATTCAATTCGTATTGGATCCGCATTTCGTATTCGGACGAGGTGCTCGCTCTCTCATTCGATTTGTAGCCAGCACGAGATTTGAGTTTGAAAGACTCGCGTACTAAGTACGTAACTACAAGGAAGATTTCAATGAGGAACGCTGTTGGAACGGATGAAAAATAGAGTAAAAAATGAGGCCGTATCATAGAAAAAGAATGAACTGAACTGTAGAACCGTAATCAGCGTATAGCATGAAATAGCAATAGTCTTTTACCCCAATAATTTGAGAAGACGCATCTTATATGGCGGGGTCAAACTGTTTGTTCAGTTTGACCCCGCCATATAAGAAGCGTCTACTATCTATTTTAGTCGGGTTGTGGTTTGTTGCAGCAAGTTGGGGGTTTTAGAAGTATAGGGTATAGAAGATTTTATACCGGTATTATAGGATTTTATACCGGATTTTATAGCGATAGAAGATTTTATACCGGTCTTGCTTACTCTTACCATTTTTGTAATAAGTGTGTCCCTCTCTGATTATTATTGTTATTTTAGCAGCGGTTCTATGGCATCCTTGTTCAATGGGCCGTATCAATAAATAGAATGAAGCACGTCCGCTACTGTCAGGTGATCGGGATAATCTCCCAAACTACAGCGTGCATCCGGTTTTGGGTTGTTCCCAACGAATCATATGATCAGTGGTTACATCTGATCACGCTAAAAGTTCCCATCGGATCACGCTATCCGATGCAACTAGGAAATTGTGATTATATTTTCCATAGAGTTAAGATCTCTTTGGTGCGTGCTCGCGGCCCCTTAAAGAGGCGTAAAAGAAGCATCCTATGTGTGTCAAAATCGTGTCAAATGTATGACAATACTGTGACTCACTCATACATTCTCATTTTCAAACACCATAATAAATTTATATTAGCAACCTCCTCCCGCTACTCCGCTTCCTTTGTCCGCACCCCCCCTGTAAGTGGCACCATTGGTTCCCATACTAAATATGTAAAATGCAGTCTCCATAGGGAGCGCGCGCGCCACCAAAGAGATTCGAACCTTCCTGATATTTTCCCAACCGTTCATGTAATCCGTTGCAACTGTTTTTGAATTGAATATTTTCCCAACGGATGCACGGTTCCCCGCAATGGTTACCACATTAATAAAGAAAGCATTCACCGGATTAGGTTGGATTGCCTAAGGTGTGTAGATGTATGACCTAAAGAAGGACGCGGCCTGTCATATCGAGAGATCCGAGTTCGATCCCCGGCTGGGCCATGTACCAATGGGTTTTTTCTCGAAACTTAAGTACATGTACTGACTGCTCTCAAACGGTGAAGGGAAACATCGTGAGGAAACCTGCATACGCCGAAGAATGACACATAGGCACATCTGAAGAACAACCCGCACTGGGCTAGTGGTGGACTATATAGGGGGTACGCCCTCGTTGAGAGGGTAGGCCGGTGTCACAACAATGGGGGACATATTATTAATGGGATGGGACTGTTTATAAGTTATATTATAATGTTTATTGTGCTACATTTTATCCTAGGTCTTTGATCAATACCCTGATTTGTCGGGATTTTTACAGAAGTTTGTGTGCGATGTACGATAGTGCGACATGCCATTTGTGCGAAGTATCGTTCGTGTGTGCAATGTACGATTGTGCGACATGTCATTTGTGCGAAGTGTCGTTCGTGCGATATACGAGTGTGTGATGTACGATTGTGCGACATGTCATTTGTGCGAAGTATCGTTCGTGTGTGCAATGAACGATTGTGCGACATGTCATTTGTGCGAAGTGTCGTTCGTGCGATATACGAGTGTGTGATGTACGATTGTGCGACATGTCATTTGTGCGAGGTGTAGTTCGTGCGAAATACGATTGTGTGATGTACGATTGTGCAACATCGTCGCTGACAATCAATGCAATACAATCGTTCAGTCATACATGCATAAATACAGGAAAAGACCCGACTAATTCACCCATGTCAATTACAGTGCAGCCAACTATTTGGACCAGCCTCAATGATGCATCCCATACAAATCCTGCGTCCTGCTCTCATAGATAAATTACCGCAAGTGTGACAGAGATAGACAATTATAATCTGTCAACAAGTGCTTGCTAATTGCACACTCGTGTCGCGACGAGCTGCGGTGAGCCACAGACTAAATATATGCAGTGGGTTCTGTTCATTAATAGGTAGGTACTTTGTTTAAAAATAAACATATTTACTAGATAGTTTGATATTAATAAATCCTACTATCCTGTCTACAATATTATAAACGCGAAAGTTTGTAAGGATGTTTGGATGTATGTTCGAATGTTTGATACTCTTTCACGCAAAAACTACGGTACAGATTTTGATGAAACTTTACAGTTAGGTTAGGTTAGGTAATTAATATGTAGGACTAGATACCAAAGCTGTTCCTGCGAAAAATACTTTTCTACGCGGGCGAAGCCGCGAGAAACAGCTAGTAGTTAATCAAAATTTGATTTGCAGAAATTTTTATATATATTTTTGAAAATTATTGTGTACTGTATTGTATAGACTGTGGCCAGCTTCATGAATGCACCTCGTTAATTAGACGGTGTATTAGTTATTCGAGTGCGTTTGCGGGGTTCGCTACAGACATGAATAGATTTCTGAGTTTTACAGAAATATTGATGTTTTTATTTGTAAGCAAATGATGAAGTATGAATTTGTTTGTCAGAACTCTCGCAAATCAATCCCAGGAGGAGGTATAAGGACTCAAAATATTCACAAATGTATGAATAAGTTTTGTCTGACCCGTTTTCTTGGCTCAGCAGCATAGTAACTTTTCAAAAATATTGTTACATTTTAAAAATATTGTATCTCATCTCATCTTGCCAAAGTGTCTAGAATAGGTACCTATACTTGGCGACGCTACGACCCTACTCATACTATTTATTAAAACCGTACCTACGGAACACTTGGTTAGTCTTAAAATATTTCAATACATTTAAGATACCTACTAACATGGCTAGAAGGTAACAGAACAGACAAAATATTTTCATAAGTATTAGGTAAAAGCAGTCATTATTTGTTTTAATTAATGTTTTGCGAAGACAAACTTCTGTACTATTTCTACTCTATTCTGTGGTAAAAGTATTAAATATTAAAACAAAAAAACAATGGCGATAAAAATGTTAAAGCTGCTATAGAAAGCTACAGGATCTGTTGAGCCAAGCCCCTCTCCGCTGACTTTGCCCCAATTTTTTGGTGGACTTTACACACGCCTTAGACTGCAAATTCTAATCTTCGGCGTATGCAGGATTTCTCGGGATTTTTCCTTCACCGTGGTATTACCTTAAAGCGTCATCAAATCAATCAACAGCCTATTAACATGTCCCCACTGCTGGGGCTCAGGCCTACCCTCTCGACGAGGGTGTTCGGGATATAGTCCACCACGCTAGCCCAGTGCGGATTGGTGGACATGCGCCTAAGAATTTCTTCTTCGACGTACGCAGGTTTCCTTACGATGTTTTCCTTCACCGTTTAACCGTTTAGGACTAGTAGTTTTAGCGTGATGCGGGTACAAACAAACAGACAGACAAGAAATTTTTTTAAGTGTTTTCAGGTTAGTTACGCCTAAATGACGTATTCCAATAGTTTTTTTTTTTAATTCCTTCAATTCAGTCTTACTTTTAGTCCAACCCTGGTTTCATACACAATATGGTGGCAGAGGTGATAGATTTTGGTACATGGCCCAGCTAGGATAGGTCGCGTCTTTTCCCGACGCCACTGACGCTCTAAAACATACTTAAACAATTTCATTGGTACGGGCCAAGGTACGAACCTGTGACCTCAAGAACGTGAGGCGAGTGGTAGTTCCCTCGAGGCTCCGCGTGCCATAGATAAAACAAGTGAAAAGATCACCAGGACATTTGTCGCTCCGCTCACGTGGCGGGAAGCCCTTACGTAAGGAAACGTGATTGGAAGGTGGAAGCGCCAAATTCTATAATACATACTGTATGTTATTAAGTACTGACCGCATCATAAACGGTTCGCCACCGTAAGGACGATAGTTGCATGCACGCTTTGAAGAGTAGCGTATAGCGTTGACACTATCATCAGCAAGGCGCGCCACTGAACCCGATTTTCAGTTTTCAGCTTTTGGTTTGCGCAATCCTTTACGCAAATAGTCGCACAATCTAGCCGGGGGCGTCCCACACTACGACTGCCCACTCGTTCTGTCCACTCTAGAACCGTCTACCTCACCGGTTATCGGTTCTCCGTCAGAAGTGACACAAACTCCTTAACTTACAACTTTTTTTTACAACTCTAACAAAATTGGATGAAAATTAAGTACGGTTTCTTCACTAATTGAAGAATTAGATTCATCGAACACAGAATCCATAAAAAAACCGGTTTGGCACGATTTTCCATTTTCTCAATATTTCCTTACTTTTTTTATTTATTTATCTTTATTTCAGCCCATAAAGGGCCATATTACATAAATACCTTAAACTAGTAAATACATATAAAAATACATACATAGTGGCCTACCTCTGGTATCAGGTCAAAATAAAGAGTCTCACACGATATGGAATAATAAGTGACGAACCACTAACCATGCCGACTGTACTTACGTGTAAAGCAGATTAAGGAAAAGTCTCACGTGTGTTGTATACATAGTTATTGCTTACCTAAGGGCTTAAGGTTTGGGGTGACTTCGTCGAAGATTAACTAGTAGTACGTGATTCTCGAAACAGATTTTAATTCACTCGAAAAAGGAGTTAATTGAATTAATAATAATGTTTTGGTCAGATTCACACACGGCTGTTTAGTCCCAAAATTAAGCCGAAGCCTGTGGATGGATACTCAACTCAACAACTGATAAATTTACATTTTAAATAAATACTGAAAATATACGATACAAACACCCAGAATTCGAAAACCAACAGTTATGCTCATCATGCAAATGTTGACCCCGGTGGGAATCAAACCCACGACGTCTGGCGTAGTAGGCAGGGTCACTACCAACTAAGCCAACAGTCCAGTCAGACAAAACATCACAATGTACAATTTCGTGAATTCAAGTTGTTTAGTAATACGTATTTATCTTGTTTAATCTCAAAGTCTCGTGAATGCCTAACTTAAAATCTCTGACTTAATTTCAAATCTATACCTTGTAAAACAACACTGAAATCAATATTCTATAACGACTAGTCTAGTTAGTGATAGTTGGCAAACTCAAAGTCGATCGGTAGCCGGGTACTTGGCTAAAATTATCAAAGGCAGGTTCGCCCAACCAACCGATTTCAAGGGCTTTCAAGAATATTCCGATTTTAAAACCGCAAACGGGGATGAATAATCCTGCATTGACTGCAGTGAGCTTTAAAGTAAATCTCAATATCAAATAGTTTTGCTATTAGTTATGCTAGATACAAACACGTTTTAATTATACAATTTTATTGTCTGTAAAATATATTTTTTTCTGTCTTGAACTAGTAATTAATGAGAATAAAAATAACTTTAATGCTGTGAAATTTTATGTATGTATGTATGTAAACTCTTTATTGTACCAAAAAATTGCAAAAACAGACAGTTAAGAATAGAATTATGTACAAAGGCGGACTTATTAATTTAATTTTAAACGTTTGCCTTCAGAAAAACAAAATTGGAAACAATTTGTTGTTGTAATTTAGACTTGTATAGTCTCAAATCAAACAAGCATAATGGCATAAATAAAACATTTATTCAGTAATTTATTAATTAAAATACAAGGAATATTGCGATATGATTATTACAATTTATTTGTCCAAACATTATTATTAATATTTTCTAGCTGTCGTCATGCGACTGTACATGCGTTATTAAGTTTCCTACGCAGTCTAAAACCTTGCCGAAGAATCAAGCTGTCCAACAATGAAAACTCCATTCCAATCATTCAGTGGTTTTAGAGAAATACAAACACCGCGAAATGCAACACTATTTTATATGTAGCAGTAGTGACAGTGATTTACATGGTTTGATTTTACTATTTTACTCCTGATGATTGTTACATTAATTTCCCAAGTGCATTTACCCCCTTTTTTAGACATTTAAGCCCCTGTTTATGTAAATTTGACCACACCTGTCTTTGCGCTGAGAGCCAATCTAAACTTATCCGCTGAATTATATCAAAGTTGCATCCGACGGAGTTACTTAAAACTATTTTGGATTGGTGTGCCTTCATGACGAAGTTGGTTAAGTTCATCATCATAAAGCAACAGCTGGATTAGTTGTATATACCTAGGCATTTTATAATATATTATAAAATGCCTAGGTATATCACGATAGGACGATAATAGTAAATCAAAACTTGAACTCGGCGCATACGCCGCCATTTCATTAAATGGCCATCTACATCCGCCATAGAGTTCGACTGGGTGTTTAAAGTTTATCAAATCAAAATTCAACTAAACCTAACCTAACCTAAAAATGGGAAAAAATTCGTTTTGCATGCATGTAACAGCGCATTTAGCATAGTGAAATGCCGCTGAACTATTTTCTATTAGGCACATCGTGATATGGCTGGCCAAATAATGAAATAGCGGGCGTCATATCATGAAATGCCCAGGCATGTCACGATTTGACCAATTCTACGATCAGCCCGCGACATAATTATGAAACCCGAGTGACAAAGTGAAATAAAATAGTCCACCTGCTTTGGTAATGTTAGGTTTTACGCTAAAATGTTTAAATTTTGACCTTTGATGAGACAGATGTTAAAGACAGATGATGAGATAAATGTGAAATAAAATTCAAAGAGATTATTGTAAAGTATAGAAACAACAAACAGATAATTTAACAACAAATCGATAGCCATAACATAACGATGTATGAATACATACACTCATACATCATGGTATATGTAATTTAATGACAATATGTCTATATGAACAGGAAAACCACAAACACAGTATATTGAACTAGTAGTGACATGTTGCGAGACCACAAAATGTGGTATAGAAGTAAGGATATGCAATAAGTACTAATATCACCGACACGCAGTACTTTACCGAATGAAACAGACAGATAGACAAAGATATAATTTTAGGTAAAAATTATAAAGTCCTATTCTGAATCTCAGATTACATTACAGAAAATCTTTAGGATTATTATACAAAGCGAGACAATTTACTGTAATAATGTCAAAGCTGAAAAATGTCCTACCGTTGTAAAACGTCCAATCTGAAAAATGTCCAATCTGAATAATGTCCAATCTGAAAAATGTCCAATCTGAAAAACGTCCGTGTGCAGCAATTATTGTCGGTAAGTATGACACGATGCAAATTGAAATGAGACGTACTTTCTTCATAGTTATAATTTCTAACTAACAATTTAACATATTATAAACTTTATTATAAAGAAACTAGATAAATTCTATCTCAGGGAAAATTGAAATGTTCAATTCGGTGTGTACTTCTACCACAGAATACATAATAATAATTGCTTCTACTGTGATCAAATAATGAGTAATACTAAGATTATTTAAATATAATTTAATAAAGGTAGGTAAAGTAGGTACCTACTTAACTTCGTTCATATTATACGCCAAGTGCATTCTGTGAATTGTGTGGTCATATTATGACGTCTTAATTATTTATACCGTTGTTAACTAAATGTGGCTATGGCGAAGTAATGATGTCCAAATTAGTGCAAATAGGATCAATTTTGTTGTTGTTAGTGTCTGTGGTTGCCAGCGGGATATTTAAAAGTAAGTCTCAAATAGGTTATCCGTAAAAATTATTTACCGGCCACAAATCTTTAAATTGCTAATATTTTTTTGATATAATTTGTCAAAATATATTGCGCATTGATACATGGGCAAATAGAAGCCAAATAAACTGTACCGTCCTAAAATATTGTTTACAAATAAATGGTATTTGAAACTAAAGTTTAGTTTAGTGAAATGCAAAACTGCACTATTTCATAAAAGTATATTTGCAATGGCCCCTAAAATACACAATAAAATACCGAAATCTATACGCGAATGGGAGGATATAAATAGTTTTAAAAAGTACTTGGCTAAATTTCTTATTGACAAAGTATATTATTCAATTAATGAATTTCTAAATGACAATTTTAGTTAAACACGAAGATGACATTTACTTACATATTTTAATATTATAATGACATGATCTAAAATGCTAACATATACTAATACCTATTATTTTCTGTCTCAGTTTTGTTTGCTTTGGTTTTTTAAAATCAACAATGTAAACACTAGCCGAATTTTCATATGCCGATTGGCAAAACATAGAGCACATTTTAAATTTGACCACCTACTTGTATATACCTATGTTTATGAATAAAATATTTTTGAATTTGAACTAAATCTGGTCATACGCGTATCTGGTCATCTGCGAAATTCACATGTGGTCAACAGCGTATAAGGTCATTTGCCTTTCTGGTACTATGCGTCGGAAGGATTATCAAAATATTGGATTTGCGAGTGTCTATTATTTTGTTTTGAGAAGTGTATTTTAAAAATATATTGTACTGTTCTGCAGCTGCCACAACTGAATTCCAATTCCATGATGGCGAATACATCAACATTCGATGCAATCGCGTCCGCTTCGAGAAATCCAAACTGGCGACTTATTATGAGTTACTGTCATCATACAGTTCATTAAATTCGACACTCGAACAAGTGTTCCAATGGTATAAATAGAAGTGCATTGGTCGAGACGCTCAGGTGCCGTGAGTTCGATTCCAGCAAGAAACTTGTCTTTTTCTTATTTTAATTTACGATCCAGAAATTTAGGACTGATTTGTTTGTCGTTAAAAGCAGGTGTACAGAATTTGCACGAGCACTTCATCATTTATTTGTTTCGAGGAAGGACCTCAGTTCTTCAAATTGTGGTTGTGTAATTACCGACATTATTGTGATTATAATACCGACATATTGTGCGTGAAGTCATTGCAAGTAACTTCTTTTTATAACTTTTCTTTGTGTGGTGGGTTTTGCTATCCGAAAAGGGAGCCTTAATTGTTTTAGCCTAACGACATGCCCTTTAATTTTGGATGAACATTAATTGACCTTCACATCCTGATTTGCAACTGTATGTAAAGGGACCCTGAGCTGCTAGCCGGGCATACATGGTTTTGGCAGAGTTCCGCTCATCAAAAACTCTCCTGGCGTCCAACACTTCATCTAGTTTAAGTCACTAACACTTTAGAATAATAAATATCTTTAAGCTTCCATGTGCGTTTTATATTGATTGCCAAGTCAACCCATAACAATGGCGCCCAACGTGGGGCAACGTGGTTATGACACTGCGATGCATTCACAAGACCGAACGGCATTACACTAAATTGATACAACCCACGACCAGGTACAGCAAATGCTGTTTTTTCTTTCTTCTATCATAGACAATTTACGTAACGCCAAATTCTTAAGCACCATAGATCTTAAATCAGCTTTTTGGCAAATTGAGTTAGATGATACAAGTAAAGAAAAAACAGCATTTGCTGTACCTGGTCGTGGGTTGTATCAATTTAGTGTAATGCCGTTCGGTCTTGTGAATGCATCGCAGTGTCAGCAAAGGCTAATGGATATATTGTTTCATCCATTAGATGGTAAAGTCTGGGCCTATTTGGATGACATCGTCATTTGTACACAAACTTTTGAGGAACATATTGAAATTTTGAAACAAGTCATGTTCATACTAAGAAATGCAAATCTGACGATTAATGTAGATAAATGTAAATTTGCTAGACCCAGCTTAAGGTTCCTGGGATATGTAGTCGACAAAGATGGCCTGAGAACTGACCCGGATAAGGTAGCTGCAATTATTAATTTCCCTAGACCTAGAAATCTGACTGAATTAAAAAGATTCATCGGTATCGCGAGTTGGTACAGGCGATTTGTCAAAAACTTTTCATTAGTTGCAGCGCCATTGCACAATCTTACTAAAGGCAAAAGAAATAAACCTTTTGTTTGGTCTGGTGAAGCAGAACAGGCATTTGTGGAACTTAAAACTTTACTGACAAGCACTCCTGTTATTGCATGTCCTGATTACACTAAGCCCTTTTTGATTCAGTGTGATGCTTCTGGCAAGGGCATCGGTGCAGTTCTATGCCAAAAGGTTGATGGTTCCGACCAAGCTGTTGCATATTTAAGCCGCAAGCTAAATGACCGCGAAAGACAATACTCCACTTCTGAAAGGGAACTATTGAGTGTAGTATATGCTATAGAAAAATTCAGGCCTTACATTGATGGTGTGCACTTTACTGTAGTAACGGATCATAGTGCTCTACTATGGTTGCACAAAATGAAAGATCCCCATGGGAGATTGGCAAGATGGGCTATGAAATTACAACAATTTGACTTTGACATAGTTCATAGACCGGGGAAATGTAATGTGGTGCCAGACGCCTTGTCTAGATCAGTCAATGCACTACTTGAAATTAATCAGCTGGAAATATTAGAAAAGCACAAAGACACCTGGTATAAACGTAAGGTAGAAAGAATTTTACATGGAAAAGAACATGATCAAAACTGGGCATTGAATGAAGGGTTACTATTCAGACATATACCTTTAAAGCAGTTCCCTAATAAGGAAAATAATTGGAAACTTTACGTTCCAGAGTGTCTCAGAAAAATTGTGTTAAAACAATGTCATGATGAGGCAATAGCTGGTCATTTTGGCACCCGTAAAACATTTTTTAGGGTAAAGCAGACTTACTATTGGCCAAAAATGTTAAACGATATTAAAAACTACGTCAGAAACTGTGAAACTTGTGCAAAATTTAAAGTTTCCCAGCAACTACCTCTTGGTCAGATGGGCCAACATAGAGAGGTCACCGGTCCCTGGCAACTAATAGCATTGGATTTAATGGGACCTTTTCCAAAAAGTAAATCGGGTAATACAATGTTATTGGTCGTCACATGCTGTTTCAGTAAATTTTCTTTACTGTTTTCATTGAGAACTGGCAAAGCAGAAAAGATATGTGAAATTTTGGAAAATCAATATCTATTATTCGGTGTCCCTAGTACCATAATTTGTGATAACGGCAAGCAATTCGAATCACATTTATTTAAAGACCTCGCTCGAAAATATAATATTAATATTTGGTATACCCCTAACTATCATCCACAAAGTAATCCAACAGAACGGGTTAACCGTGTGATTGGCACCATGATTTCGTCTTATACAACGTCTAAGAAACATAATGAATGGGATGTTCACTTACAGGAAATAGGGCATGCAATAAGAACATCAGTTCATGAGACTACCGGTTACACCCCCTCATTTCTGTTTTTCGGCAGAGAAACCTCCTGGCCCGGATATAATGTTTCAGGTGAAATTTTTCAGGACACTAATCCCCCAATTTTTAACACGAACCATTTCGTTGCGGCATTGAAGGACAGAGACCGTTTATACTTAGAGGTACAGGCCAAGTTAAAACAAGCACATGATAGTAGCTCCAAAATTTATAATCTGAAACGTAGACCGGCTACCTTTAATATTGGTGACGTGGTATGGAAAAGGACAAAATATCTGTCCAATGCGTACAACAAGTTTATGGCCAAACTGGCACCGAAATTTGAAAAGGCAATAATAACACAAAAGTTGTCTACCAATGTTTTTCGACTAAATAATGTTTACGGCAAGGACATTGGAGTATGGCAAGCTAAAGACTTGAAGCCTTACCGTGTAACATAGAAAAATATATATCAAATAAGATATTATGATATATATTTTTTGGTGGTTGAGGGAATATATTATGAGTTACTGTCATCATACAGTTCATTAAATTCGACACTCGAACAAGTGTTCCAATGGTATAAATAGAAGTGCATTGGTCGAGACGCTCAGGTGCCGTGAGTTCGATTCCAGCAAGAAACTTGTCTTTTTCTTATTTTAATTTACGATCCAGAAATTTAGGACTGATTTGTTTGTCGTTAAAAGCAGGTGTACAGAATTTGCACGAGCACTTCATCATTTATTTGTTTCGAGGAAGGACCTCAGTTCTTCAAATTGTGGTTGTGTAATTACCGACATTATTGTGATTATAATACCGACATATTGTGCGTGAAGTCATTGCAAGTAACTTCTTTTTATAACTTTTCTTTGTGTGGTGGGTTTTGCTATCCGAAAAGGGAGCCTTAATTGTTTTAGCCTAACGACATGCCCTTTAATTTTGGATGAACATTAATTGACCTTCACATCCTGATTTGCAACTGTATGTAAAGGGACCCTGAGCTGCTAGCCGGGCATACATGGTTTTGGCAGAGTTCCGCTCATCAAAAACTCTCCTGGCGTCCAACACTTCATCTAGTTTAAGTCACTAACACTTTAGAATAATAAATATCTTTAAGCTTCCATGTGCGTTTTATATTGATTGCCAAGTCAACCCATAACAGACTTACAACCAAATAGTGCAGATTAAAACCGTCCGCTTCCTCGACTGCTACCCACCCCCACTATCCTACGCTGCAATTCTTCACCAAATGAACATCAGTTTGCTAGGGATAAAACGGCTGGAGATCATAATGACTCCTGCTCAATTGCAGCTGACAGGAAATCACTTCAGGAACCTTACAATCCAAGAGCTTAGCATTGAGATGCTAACAATAAACAAAAAGAAAATGAAGCAGATAGACATCAGCGATATCCTCGAACCGCTTGTGAATTTGACTGTGTTAGATATCCATGGTGTACAGGTACCACCTTTTCCGATAACACGACTGGAGAAGGTAACACTGTGTTACGGGATATCGCTAAGTAATTGGGGTAATTGCAATAAATTGAAAGAACTAACGCTGAATCAATGGGATTGGAACGAAGAGCAGATACCAAAACGTTGGTTAGCAAATTGCTCGCAACTTAATTCAATTACAATTCACGATATTGATAGCGAATCGACGTACAAATTCCGAAATGTAATAGACGATGTACATTCGTTAAGGAAACTAGCAGTAAGCGTATACTCTTTTCAAGATAAGCTGTTAAAAGATCTCTTTGTAAATGCCAAGGCTTTGGGGATCGAGATGCTGAATCTAACTGAATGGAGACGAGAGTACGAGCATCGGATATCGTTAAGGAATATAGAGATAGATTCGTTGGAGTATTTGTATTTTGAAACCAATAATATTATCCATATTCAGGTAATGACAAACATTACTACATCTAATGATTTGTTTCAAATTATGATACCTGTTTCTGAAAAAATCAATAAGAATAGTTCAAACTCTAAGAAACCTGCGACTTAGCTATTCATAATTTTTCAATGCTCAGAATGAATTCTTCAAAACAAGAACGTCTAACTAGACTTATGTCATTGACAGTAACTTTTATACTGATATTTTTAGTCATCCATCATCAGCCTCTTGAACTGCTGATAAAGCTAAATGTTTTGAAAATAAATATTTGAAAAAGTTTAGTGTACCAAATATTCATATTAATGATTTCTTTTATCCTTAGGGCTTGCCAATTACACGAGCGTCGAAATTAACTGTTGACTTTACCACGACTACTATCAGAGAAGTGGGGTTCGATAAATCTGATTATGAGATGCTGAGTTATCACAACGTAATATATCATTTAATATTATATTCCTGGTAACTTTTGCTTTGCTAACAGTCTTTAATATACCTTTTTAACGTTAGGTATCAGCAGTTCTACGTCTCGATGATCTAACGTTAAATTGCGACGACTGCCAGTCCGGATGGCTCAGCCGCGCCTTTCGCGAGCAACGCCTAAACTTTTCTGTCTGGAGAGTGAATTGCACTGATGGTAGAGATCTTTTACATGTGCCTCGAGATGCCTTGGAATGTGACAGGTAGTTTCTTTCTCTCATATCCTTTGCTGTGTTCTGATCTCGATTTCTTTTGCTTGCTCTATCTTATCCTGGTTACATTTAAATCTGACTGGATTTTTATTTCAACTGTGACTTTGTATTAATATGTCCGCACTATCCATCACCTCGGCCCAGTGCGGGTTGATAGACCATGTGCTTTAGAATTTATTTTTCAGATTTTGCAGGTTTGCTCACGACAATGTTTTTCTAACAGTTATTGTACTTAAGTATCTTGAAAAACCATTGGTACAGTCCCGACCTTTGGGGAACGCCAAAGACGTTGTCTTATTGATTTCCCTGATTGATGGCGTCGGTCTTGCTTACTTTAAATCTGTCACAAATATTGAATCTATAAACGTCGTGTATTCAATAAAATAAATTAAACTTCCATCGACAGGTTCGAATGTGAATACTGTGAGTGCACGCGCAGATGGCGCGACAACATGACGGTTGCTCGTTGCAGCGGCAACGCGACCAGCATACCTCGCGTGTGGGGGCTGATGGCACTGCAGGCCACTGGAAACCGTATCGAGACTGTTTGCACTGATGATATACCCAAGACGCTTCTGGTAAGTATAAAACATTATCAACAACATCCTACGCTTGTGTCGGGAGAACAGTTAACGTTTAAGAGCTAGTAGCTGTCGGGAGCTTCGGATGCCTGAAGGGCTCGGATGATCATGGTATTGATATTGAATGAATCCTCAACGTCTACTACCGCCTTCATCAATGAACGCCACCACACCTGGTCCTCAACTCTCTACATTGCAGTAACACACTGTCACTTCTTTCTCAAATTGCAGCACCTCGATCTAAGTAACAATCGCGTCATAAGTATGGACGCGGCAGCAACAGCAGTTCTATTTAGCATCGAAGAACGACGCGTGCGACTGAGTGGCAACCCGTTGGTTTGCAGCTGTGAGAACCAGCCGCTACTAGAAGCTTTACAGCGCCATCATGCACAGGTAACTTAAATTGATGGAATGCAAAATGAACAAAAGGCGAAAGCAATCATGCGTCTGCTGAATGCACAAAAAAACACTTCATACAAATTCAACTAAAAATGTGTCTCGATCATGGACTCCATGGACATCAAGAACTCCATGATATTTCATTTAAATACAATTTGCACTTTAAATGCGACTGTAGTCCGAATGTGTTAGCAAAAAACATATACAACACCACTGATTACAGAAAATATCCATGAGTATTGTTTTATCGTGCCTCTATTTAAATACTGATGTGCTCGTAATTTGATGTATGTAATATGAGAATGATACTGATGTATCTGGGTAATACTGATGGAGGATTGATAAGTCTGATTTGTTTTACAGGTAGAGGACTATGAGAGTATCAGCTGCGCGGGAGAAGGACCCTTAGTCCGCAACGTCGTAACGTCGAACCTCTGTCATGAACAGAAGCAACTCAAAAAGCAGATGGTGAACTCAGTGATACTAGCCGTGTGCGGTGTACTGCTAGGTCTTCTAGCGATCGCTGCTGCATTATACTGTCGATTCAGACGCGAGCTGAAAGTGTACCTGTTCGCTCGTGGATTTTGTCTGCGGTTCCTTCACGAGGAAGAACTGGACGCTGATCGCAACTACGATGCTTTCATCTCCTACTGCCATACTGACGAGGAGTTCATCATTGATAATCTACTGCCAAAACTAGATGTTGAATACAAACTGTGTCTACATTACCGAGATTGGGTCGTTGGGGATTTCATACCGGCGCAGATAACGCGCTCCGTAGAGCAGTCACGGCGGACGATTATAATCCTGTCGAGAAGCTTTGTCGAATCCCTTTGGGGGCTTTTGGAGTTCAGGACAGCGCATACTTGCGCGCTGACTGAAGGGCGCGCGCGTCTCATTATCATTGTCATCGATGACGTGGTAGACGACGGTCTACTTGATTCAGAGCTGCGTAGCTACATAAGGAACTACACGTATGTTCGTTGGGGCGATAGGATGTTTTGGGAGAAGCTTCGCTACTCGATGCCTCATCCCAAGCATTCTTGTCCAACCGTGAATCGTCGCCAATTGTTGCCTTCGAATGTTTCAGAGGTGGTGAAGAACTCAAGGATGGAATTAACGTTGCCAAAAAATGTTGAACATAATTTACCTTCTATTAAATATTAAACTTTGGCGTAAGGTGTTTGGATCTGTGTGATCTTTTCCTTTACATAGACGTCAATTTCAGTCTTAACTGATTCATTTTCATTCTTACTTCACTTCACTCATATATTATTTTTGCAAATCGTGTTCATGACTATATTATTAAAAATACAGAAATGAATTTGAAAGGTTTTTACTTATTTATATCATTATCTGCAATATCTTTAAAATCAGGTGTAATCTAAAAAAATTGTTTGACATTTTCTATATATTTTATTCCTGGTTCAGTAAGAAGATAAGCTGCAGCGGCCGGCAACGGGCGTTGATGGACGATCGTGTAAATGTGGGACGAGCGAGGCGTAGCTTATTAAATTATTATACTTCTACACTTGTCTTTGTCTAATATCATAAAGACTACGATTATCTCCTATACCAGGAATAACTTGTACAAAATCTGGTGTACTCCAGTGGAAATCGAACTCTAAACCTCTGGTTTTAAGTTTAATGCCAATGCGACTAAAGGATATACCTTTCAGGGTTATCAACATTCTGAAGAATCGTGAATATTTTTCTTAAGAAAAGTAAAACAAAACTTTATCTCGACTCGCAAAAGTAAAGGTCAAAGGGAACGCTCAGTGAAAGCAAATATTTACCAAGAATTTTCTCTGTAAATACAAACTTTGTATGACTTAACTTTCTTCAGGCTTCAAATCTTAATCCGCCCGCGCGTTCTTACCGAAAGTATAATGAATGACCAATTTTTAATTGACGATATAAGTTTCACCTGTGGGTTTCAGGCCTCTTTTCTTCCACACAAATGATGACGACTCTTTTGACGCGATTAATACTTACGAAAGACCATGGAGGTAAAATAAAAAACGATTTTTTTAACTCTTGAAATAGAACATTGTACTTTACCCTACCATAAATAAAACTTTATCATCAACTTTGACGTTGACTGTACATACAATTGTATTGATTAAGCAACTCTACAAAGTTTGAGCCGCCTCGATCCCAGCGCTTGTCAAACTTTCAAGATCATCAGTCGACACGTCTGTCTGCGGTGTCAACATCTCATTAACCGCTAAACTTGTGAAGTGCACGTCAGTGCGTATTGTTGGGGAAGACTGACTTGGCAGAAAAGTTTATTGATCGAAAATCAATTACCTATCTTGTTAGAGGCAAGCAAGATGTAGTCGTATATATAGCCACATCTGGAGCTTGCATTTGTGAGATTGAATGGTACCACGGAGCTTTCTTGAATGAGGTTTTGGCTTGGTTATGAAACCTTTAGATAATGTTGCCGTAAAATTTTAAAAATACATACTGTAAGTATGTCTATCTTCACCCTTACGTGGTAAGCAGAAAGAACGGAGTGCCAAGTATCGCGATCCTGACACACGTCTTTCGCTTCGCTCAGTCTCATCATCGCCGCGGGACGCCAGTGCTCCTCATATCCGTCTGTGAGCACCCGCTCAATCTGACTCTGATAATGTCGTCTATATAGTACCTATGTAAAAAATTTAAACACCGTTAGGTTAAAATAAATCTAGCGAGATGGTAAACTGACGAAAAAAATTGTCAACGGATATTTTTTTTACTTGTGTATGACGCTACCATAACTAACATCTGTTATCTCACTCCCTCACTTGTTCGTCTAACGCTATTCTAAGACTGACTGGTATGCCATCGGACTGATGGCAAGAATACCATTTCTTGAAGTCGGTTTCAAGAAGACAAAAATGTAGGGCGGGAGACAGATTGAGTGAATGAATGAATGATTGGATTGAATGAATGTTATAGAACGAACGAATGGTAATTTTGTGTTGTCTGGGTTGCCAACAAAATGAAATCTTTAAAGTTTAAACTAAGCTACAATCAATGTCGCGTACTGTAAACTTCCGACTATCTTCACTTAAACCTACAGCCAAGTTAAGCTTCCCAAACTAGATCACGACATCTAATTAATCCGAAGAAGCGAGTGTGAGGCTTTGATTAATCTTCTCGGTTCGATGACTTTCAGTAAACACACCACTTACTTACCTAACAGCCTATGCATACTATAATACCTGCATATTGACCCGTTACATAGATAGAGGTGTCTGTAATGTCCCTTCGGACATGGAGAGAAGTTACTTAAAATATTAAAGATAGGAAATTTTACTTTATTTTATATGGCTCGAGCCTAATGCATAAATTGTAGAGCTATTTATCAACAATTCTAAGGCCTACAATTTGACGCCATGCAATTTCATTAAAACAGAACACAATAATACAGTAGATTTAGGAGGTACAACTAGGCAGTCTTATCGCTAAGAGCGATTTCTTCCAGATGACTTTTCTTGCTTTCTTTGTTCTTGCATAATTTAATTCTTGATTTGTTTAATGGGAAAACCTTTAATAGGCTTTTTGTTTGAATAATAATAAACTTTTAACTTGTGTTTTAAGCTGTTGGTTCTCTGAATAAATAAAAATAAATAAATTTTATTTCTAAAAGTAAGTGGAACTCCATTCAAAGATTTTGAAAAATCATCTGCCTGGAATCGAACCGGACAGAAGTTGAAAAAATTATCCAATATTTTTATTAATCGAAACATTTGACATTATCACAGGATATACTTACTTCCAGATTGGTCCCATTTCAATTGGCAAAAGATATTTCACCTCCAAGAAAGGAAAATTTTAAAAATTTGGGTATCAGTCGACGGTGTACAAAAATCAGGAATTTTACAAAGTAGGTTTTCTTTCGTTGTAAAAATATACGATTATATAACAATTTATCTGTCATAAGTAAAAGATTATTTCCACCGCATTGATGGAGGCATCTTTTCCCCGGTTTCCTCTCAAGTGGCCATATTATTTGCGGAACTCATTTGCCATTTAAATTCGCCACCGATCCTTGGAGGAGGCTGATTTCAAACATCTGTCGGGAGCTGAAACTTGGATGAATATTATTTAGACGACGACGCAGAGAATATTAAGTTTAGTGCATAATTATTAAAATTGTAACTTAAATTAGTACTAAATTTATAATTATTTTAATTACGCTAGACGTAAAAACTCTGTGAGATTAAAAAATAAACTTTCAGTCAAGTAAAAATCACGTGTGTTTTATTTGCTGCTTTATGAACCTAAAAGGTGGTGCAACCACTTGTGTTGATATACGTGTAATACAATTATATTACAGTCGAAATTAATAGAACCTTCTTTCTTTTTGGAAGTTGGTTAATAAATACCCTTATTTCTTAACTGTCAATTTGGCGGTGCCAATTTTGGAAGAGAATTTAATTAAGTTTTTAGTATATAAATACAACAAATAATATATTCTCGTTGCTATGAAAGTAACTCTCAGGAAAGGTCCACTTTCCCCATTGGTCAACTTTTCCAAACGTTTCTACCTGTTTTTCCTTGAGTCCCAATCGGTCTACTTTCCGAATGGTCTACTCGGTTTCCATGTTATTCCTTAGTGGGTTGAGCATGAAGGAAAACAATTTGCTAGTCCCCTGCGGGCGCCCACCAAAAAGATTTTAGTTTCATGGTGTTGAGTCAAGAATATCACAGACACACGCGGCCTGCGGTGGCGGCCTACCGCAGGCTGCAGCTTCAATATGAAAATAAAAGCCGCGCGTGTCTGACGTCATACGTTGCATTATGGAATACAACAGGCCGCAACCGCAGGCCGCGTGTGTCTGGGATCCCCTTCACAGACAACTGTGCATCATAGAGTTAGTATACTAGCTATAGAGCGCGCGCATCGCTCATTGCCCATTGCGCCAAGTGTAAGCAGGTGTTCTATGGACGCTTCTATATATTTTTTTCTAGATCATTATTTTCCGTGAATCGCGTTTACAGCTTGGCACTGCACATTTCACCATGATTACTCCAAATCTAAATAAATACCGGCGAGAGCAACAATCAGCGCTACTGACGTGTGTGACTAGTAGCGTCGCCCCGCACATTTCGAGACTGTTCAGACCCGTGCTTACAGTTCAGACTTGCTAACGCGCGCTCTATGTATCTAACAGCTCTCTGGTTTGCATATTGAAGCTGCGGCGGCCTGCGGTAGGCCGCCACCGCAGTCCGCGTGTGTCTGGTATACGCTTGGTATACGCTTGATATACGCTTCACTCGACTCGCGGTCTAGGCGCGGCGCCTAGCAACTATATTACTCATGGTTTCTCCATTTTTATCATGTTTTATGCGCGCTACATAATCTGTTATCAGAATTCTGTCTCGTAGCGATGTAGTTTGTCATCGTTTTTTCGGAGAAAATACAAAATAAACAGGAAGCCTTAAAGTAAGGCCAGTTTTAGTATAATCCGTAAAAACGCCCGACGGCTAAGGCATTTTAATTTTCCTGAATTAATTCTTATTCATTTTTCAGGAGGACGCTTCAGAAATAGTGTAACCATAATTTTATATTTAATAGGACTGTCTTCATTACATTATTTGACTGTTTTGCTAATAGATATATTGTTTTATGGATAATGGATTGTTTCGAAGAAGCGCGCGTAATCCTTCATAATTACTAGACAATGCTAATTTATGTTCAAAGGAGACGTTTCACGAATGTATGGAGCCCCGGCCTGGACCTTGTACACATATAATTATGAAATGTCAATATTATATAAAAGTGGTTTAATGATCATTTTGGTATATTTTGGCTTAGTTTTTGTGTAGAAATGCATTAAACGTTATATTATAGGCAACACTTACCCTAAAAATAAAGATGGCTGCCACTGTCAATGACATATCATTTGACGTTTTCCACGACGTTTCCATTCGTTTACCATTCCACATTTTTTGTCGTGATCTGCAAAATAACTTGTGCCGTGTTGTTCCCAGCTAGATATTTACATAGGTATAATTATTTTCATTACAGTGCAAAAAATAATTTTTAAAAAAGACGGTGGTCTACCCTGTCTATGATTAATAATTCATAGACAAAGTAGACCAACGTCGTCTTTTTTCCAAGGCTCACGCAATGCCTAGATGTGGAAGGAACGCTTTTAAGCCAGATCTTTTATAGTCATGGAAAGCTGATTTCAAGTACCTCTAGTCAAGTATGTTCGGATACGCATAAATTATTTATAAGTCATAAAACCGATAATCGGTTCTCATCACTAGTGACGCGTGACTGATGAACGCAGTCACACTATTAATCTGACGTCAATCTCACTAAGGCAAAAATATTCAATATATAACAAAAATAAATCAAAATATTCAGAAATCCATCCGTCCAATCTATCAATCCGTGGGTTAGATGGTCAGTTTCGCGTCAATATTACCAGACTGATGGTTTGGCCTAATATAAAACGATTGCCTAACCGACGTCAATGAAAGAACGAGGAAAGAATCGGGATAAAGGGATTAGTCAAACGGACCGGATTTGGCTGTATGGCTAACCTTTACTAAAAAAATGCTTTTATAACACTCAATGCAGCATCAAACCAAAATGATATTCAATGCAGCCAACAAACCAAAATCACATTCAATGCAGCCAACAAACCAAAATGATACTCTATGCAGCCAACAAACCAAAATGACATTCAATGCAGCCAACAAACCAAAATGACACTCAATGAAGCCAACACACCAAAATGACATTCAATGCTGCCAACAAAATAAACCAAATTCGTGACATTACAAAGTAGGTACGTTCAGAAATCACAGCTCGAAACTTCGACACATTTTTATGCAATGAAAAATAGTTGGTGTATAGCTGTTTTATGGAAGTTAATAACCAACTGACGATCAGTTTTCCCATTTTTGTTTTTTTATATATTTGTTTCTTAGGAAGATAATTTAGTTCATGATTGACAGTTATCCCAATACTCCGGACTCAGTTTCGGAACGGACTCGTATTAAACGTACATGTTGCCAGCTTTGTCATCTATTTAATAAAATGTTGCTTTTCTACCAGAAAAATACTGCAAATATTTCAATTTTAGTATTATTTTAATAACCTTCAGATTTTTCCTCGAATTTCCCAAAAGTGTACATAGTGCAGGCCGGATCTGAAACGTCTCCTTTATGGATGAAGAAGTTTTTGTCCAAACATTCGGAAATGAAATATTATAACGGTCCGAATCGTTATGAAAGTAATTTTCGGTGTTAAAAACAAGTTTTCATTGTTTCTAAGACTAACTCCTGAGACTCGGCTGCTCGGCTTAGTGACATCTTTCACACTCAAAGGGATACAAACAAGGTCATTTTGGGCCTTTAGATCTTAGTTACGTAACGATTTACGTGTGATCTGATGATGGATGTACGGACGAATGGAGGAGGTCCAGAGAGCCATAACATCAGGAAAACCTGTTTTACCATATAGTACCTACTCAGAAGAAAAAAAATCGAAAATGGCATCCAAATGTACCTCAAAGCGCACACGCAGGATACGCACAGACCGTTAATGAATGATGGTAACAGAATACGTATAAAATCACATTAAAACTCACCCTGCTAACGAATACTCCACAGGACTATCCTACAAATATCTGAATTATAGCCACCCTACTAAAAGCGGGAGCATTATGACGGAATTATGACGGAGGCGAAACTTGAGGCCGCGACGGATTACGGCATTATTTTTGTACGCGGTTTATTTAAATTTATATACCCACTTAAAGAGTAACCGAGTTTCTTTGATGGAATTCGAAACTAGATTTAAACCTTGTTCTCAAGTTTTTTGGCAGATATCTTTAGGATTTCTAAACGGAAAATCTATCTCTCCCCTTCTTGAAGAGATATATACGACGGCAAAGAACAGAGCATAAGTATGGAGTCGGTCAACTAGACGATGTCTGTATTAGGAGATATTTAAGAAAAAATATATGAGGGGTCTTATATAAGCCAAAACGAATAAATTTTAAATTTTCTTCTGTCAGTTTTAATTCAGTAGTTAGTAGTTTTAACGTGATTCCGGAACAAAATACAGACGTATTTTGTTCCGGAATCACGTTAAAACTACTGCACCAAATTGGATGCGGTTTTCAGTTGTGTTCCAGAATGTGTATCTGGTGTATATAAAAATATATTTCGCATAGGAAAATTATAAGAAGACGATATGTCTGTACTTAGGAGAAAAAGATACCTAGTTTTAAAATCCACGCATATGAATTCGCAGGCCGAAGCTAGTCTAGTAAGCAAGAAAGTAAGTAAATCATTTATTTGCATGAATACATTCTTACAAAAGGATCTAAGGTTTATATTAAAGTTATTGTATCAAGCCTGCGGGTAGGCGTGCAAATATTTGTAGAGCATGCATAAAATAAATAAGAAGTTATCATAATTGACCGAGCGAGCGAAGCGTCTACGTTTCGAGACTGGCCAAAAATGCTCTTGTCCGGCTGTCTGTCTGTCTGTCTGTCTGTAATTCTCTACAGGTCGCATTTTTCAACCGATTTTGACGAAAATTTGGCATATGTATAAATTAATTAAACCTACAAAATGAGTAGAATAAAATTTTGAAAAACATTTTTTTTAGAGTACCTACCATACTCGCAAAGTGGGAGTGAACTTTTTTTTTCTGGTGAATCCCATAGTGTGGGATATCGTTGGATAGGTCTTTCAAAAATATTGCTGGTCTGTGAATACCATTTTTTCGATTTAGGGATCCGTTGGCGAAATATTAAGCTTTAAAGCGGTAATTTTTGTTAGAGTCACGTGTCCCCCCCCCCCTGCCAGCTAAACGGTTGCTTCTGGAAATGTGAAAAAATTCATGGCAGTAGCATATATAACGTAGTTACAAGGAAAACTATTACGGCTAAGTAGGTTCTATTAGTTTTTGAGTAATAGTGGATCGACTTAAGAAAGTTGAAAAAATAAATTATGTTCATAGAACTGCATACGTAAAATGGAAAATTATTTTTTTCCGCGTGATATCCATGGTGTGGGGTATCGTTGGATGGGTCTTTCAAAAATATCGCGGGTGTGTGATAAACATTTTTCGATTCAGGGATCCGTTTGCGAAATATTAAGCTTTAAAGTGCTAATTTTTGTCACTTTAGTAGGTACTTTTTCTGTTTCCAAAGTTGACTTTTGTTGGTTTCTTTTAGGTTTGGTTTATAAGGGCTGGCGAGGTCTACTGTTCTCACGGAACTACTAGTCATAATTAGTTTAGTTTTATATAATAAGTTTTTTATTGTTATCCTATATTTATTTAGATTTAACTACCTATTCGTATTCGCTAACGTAATAAATTCGTTTTAATCATAATAAATATCATCACCATCTATCACAATAAATATTCTCAACGACAAACCACGCCGATCATTACAAAGAATGAGACGTCATTAGGAAGTCGTCATTACAATACGGAGCGAGTTCTGAACAGCTGTTTAGCAATTCTAAAGTTCTCTCTTGTAAATCCGAAACAGCGGTGCACCTCATTTGACTGTCAAATAGTTAGGAAATTGCAGGAATTCTGAGATTGCTTGGATTTTCTTGTGGATTTTTACTTGGCTTCTGTCATGGTGTCTGTTGGAGTAGGTCCCACTATCCCTATAGAGAATCTAATGGGAATTTTAGTCGAAGAAATTACCACTATTCCCTTCGAACCTTTGCTAAACTTTGAACTATTTTGTCGCTCAGAATAAATGAGTATAATGTTGGCATAGAATTCACTCGCCACAGAATAACTTCTCTAAAAAATCAAATTCATAAGAAGACAAACGTAATCTAAGTGTGGTAAGCAATTAATAAGTGCATTATAGATAAGTACGTTTATCCTTAGTAAAATTACCTTCTGATATCTCCTGGCACTTACATTTGAACTGGTGACATTGAAGAAAAGTCACTTACATGTCTGCCTGCATCATTTTCTCATAAATTTATTATATCTTATCAAATGCAAAGAATTGTGAATAATTATGAATTGTAGATTAATTATTATTATCACTTATGATATCAGCAGCGGTCTGTCAATATTTACACTGGACTTGGGATTTCCCATATCCCTGAAATACACGACAAAGCGAAGGAGTGTGTTGAAAAAAATAAATGATAAAAATATTTGTCGCTGCCCAGTGTTATGGGAGGAGCAAATCAGTGAACATGGTTAGAGTTCTTAGTTTTAGGTTTTCCAAATATTTTTACGCCTTTTTTGTTGTTACCCGGGTCTAGTCGGCTTGCTTGAACAGTTGGGTGTGTGTGGACCTCCTCCATTCACTCTATGGATGGCAATCATCAGATCACAATCCCTGGACAAGAACCAAGATTTCAAAGTTATCACGTTTTCGTATGAAAATGTTGCCATTTACCAGCAGCGTATAACAAATCTCTTTTGCAGAAAGTAGAAATCCAGCATAGCAACAAACTTGTTTCAAAAAAGGAAACCGAAAAAAGGCGAAGGCAACGTTGCGGACGCAGCGCTCAGTAACTCGATTTGGCGACGCTGGCTGATTCGATTGTAGGCGATTACTTCGAATCGAGTCGGACTTAGAGATTTGTTTTGCTTTTAGGTGAAAATCGGATTATTGGAATTTAATGGAGTGTTATCCTTGGCTCCCGACGTGCCGTGATTACTTTAAGTTCACATTAAAGGCGACAATAGGAAAGGAGTTCTGGAAGTTGGGTCGGTAACCATCTCAAAAATGTCAAAACAATTAACAGTGCATTAACAGGCAGCAGTGGGCTGGTCACATCTTAGACGAGTTCTCGAGTGGAGACCACGACGGGACAAAAGTAGTTCGCCCCCGGTGATGGAGCGACGATCTGCGACGAAGGCGGCTGGTAGAGACTGGATGCAGAGAACCGAGGATTCGGTTCAGAGGCGCGCCGTATTATTATTATTTGTATTGGGGCTCTTTCAAGGCTTATCTAGCCTTGTATCACTGCGACCATTGCTGATCTATTGTGATCGCCGCCTCAGTGTTGAGCTTTTGCATCCGTTAGGAACTTCAGCACGCTTTTGGCACTAATTAGTTTTACTTCATCGGGTTGAAGTATGTAGTTGCCCAGGTGGACGCTTCGTTTACGCATGTGGCGCGCCTTGGGGGAGGCTTATGTTCACCTGTGAACTAGTACAGGCTGATGATGATGATGTGGACCGCGGTACTACCAAATTGTACGGACTGATTGAATGATTAGTAGGTTAACCGTCGTCGTAAATTTACCGTCGCACGAATATTATTATTAGGCACAGCCGCAGCAGCTGAATATTATTGTGTTCTGTGTTCTTCTTCCAGGTCTTATGGTAACAGATGTGACACGTGTCATTGAGTACTTTATTGGGTTTGTCTTCAACTGTGATACTTTTGTACGGAGGCAAATAAATCTCTTTAATGTTTCCATTACTTTATTGCTTTCCAAATTCGTGCCTTACTTTCTATGATATTCCTGAAACCTCTTCACAGCTAAGAACACATCGTCAGCATACTCCTTAGGTCTTTCGAAGGCAGCGAAGTGACCTCCGAAGTCCAAGGTTGTGGATCCGAGTAGGTTCTGGTACTTCCAGCGTAGGATGAAATCTGGCTGTTGAACTAGCTCGTATTTGAGTCGAAGGCCCCAACTTGGCACTGTTGTCGGAATCCTAGAAAAATTTTTTTGATGAAGTAGATGACGATGAAGAAATGGGGGGATAATCACGTCATTCAAACAAGCAAAGTATTTTCGTTGCGTCATTAAGAAGGTCACTTACTCTGCCAATGTCTGCTCCAATTCAGCGCTCACAAAACTCTCCTTATACATCCTCAGAGACGAAGTGATACTCCCCGAAAACCAGTACATCATCACGTTATCCAGCAAGTCAGTCATCGTATAGTACTTGGACAGGCCACCGTCTGGGAGGTCTTTGTTGTTGGGATCAGTGAAGATCATAATTTTGTCGATGATATAGGCGGCAAGGCCGACTGGAGAATCTTGTAGAGCTATACCTGTAGTAAGGATTATAGGAGTAAGCTAAAAGTAGTAATGATATCTTGGAACCAATTAATATTTTTTCAGCAGACATGTTCTGGAGTAGAGACCACAAATAACAATCCAGGAAAGACTTATATAGACCCAACGCCGGGTAAAAGTTAAAGGGTAAAGGCAAGTTACCCCTGCCCTTATATAACTTGGGCCTTGATGATGTTAATGATAGGACTAGTCAGAGATAAAGTTCAACTCACCTAAACTATCAGGCTTAGTCCCCTGAAGATGCATATAACCAAACTCCTCTAAAATAAACTCTGCTTTGTCCTTCAATGGGTACATTCTGTCCTGAAGTCCATCAGCCACTAACGATGGACAAATCGCACCAAGCACATACGTCAAACCCGCCCGCCTCATGAAATTTCCTGGGAAGTTTGTGTGGAATCCGAGGACCTCTTTTGGGAAGATGGTGGCTATATGAGACCCGATGTTGTGGCCAAAATCTCCTCCTTGGATGTAGTATTGTGAGAAACCGAGGCGTTTCATGAGATTTCTCATTACTATAGCGGTTTGGACTGGACCCAAGCCTTGTCTAGAGGGTGCCTATGTAAAAATAACATTTGCTTTTTATATATTGGACACTGCGATCAATAATAGTATTGACGATCGCCGATTGGACAAGATTTTCATATATTGCAAGTTAGTGAATAACGAACAAACTAAAATTTGCTCTTTCTTAAAAGTATTAAATTGGACAAGGGCCCACTGGGTTACCTAGGTATTATCCATTCATAGACTAACTAACCTGGGAATAAACGAACCCTGGCACACTTGGTATGATGATCTCAAAAACGAAGTCGTATCCCGGTCGAACTGCAGTCAGAAGAGGAATTGCTTCGTAGAATTCCCTGATGGATCCCGGCCAACCGTGAAGAATTAGCAAAGGAAGAACCTGCAAATTCACTTTTGGTTAGTACTGACCATCTGCCTTAGAATTGGGTGATCTACAGTCAAATCTACTAAGAACTTCCGTGCAACAGAAAAGCTTAACTAAACTTAAAAGAGGGTTAGTAGAGAAAGTAGATTATAATTATTGCTCTCTAATACATTCGTGGATAATATCTTCACGCCATGTCCCTGACGGGGTAGGTAGAGAGAACTGAGCGCCAAGTATCACGGTACTGACACACCTCTTTCGCTTCGCTCAGTCTCATCATACTCTTCATACACGCTCGCCGCGGGACGCGAGTGCTCTTCACCTGTCCGTCAGGGAGCACCCGCTCTGTCTGATCCTCGTACCTATATTTGTTATTACCAATCACATTCGCTCGATATATTTGCGTCGTCATTCGTCTCTCATTCATCATGCTCTCTAATATTCATGAGTAAGTCATCATCATATCTGCCGAAAGACGTCCACAGCTGGACAAAGGCCACCCCCGAAGATCTCCACCACGACCAGTCCCGCGCTAACCGCATCCAGCCGGGTCCCGCTACCTTCACCAGATCGTCGGTCCACCTTGTGGGAGGCCTGCCTACGCTGCGTCTTCCGGTACGTGGTCGCCACTTAAGAACCTTTCTGCCCCACGGCCGTTAGTTCTACGAGCTAAGTGCCCTGCCCACCGCCACTTAAGCTTCGCAATTCTTAAATAGGTAAGTAATTCACGTATTTTATTTTGCTTGCCTTAACATTATTGTCAACTTTAGGTTTCGCATGCAAGAAATGGATGTCCAGTCCTTGGATATAAGTTTTAAACTGCTCGTATTGGTTCATGAACCTCTCTCGTTCCCTAAACTGGTATTTGAATTGCCAGTGCGCAAAAATCTGCGCGAACGCTTCCGAGTTGATTCCGTAAGACCATGATTCGTTTATACTCTGCCTTTTGTTTACTTCACTGCGGTAGAGCTCGAATTTCTTTCGCAAATGTTCGTGTCTCTGAAAATGAACAATTAAATTATTAAAATGACAATGTATTGCATTGAATATGTGAGTGTAGATTACTCTGATGCTTGCATTATCAATTTGTTATTGTGATAATTTGTTAATTAGATAAGTAGGATGGTGATTAGTTAGTCTCATTAAGTATCCGGATATAACTTGATAAGATTTTTGTCAGTAAACCACCTGTTTGCACTTACAATGAGAAATGTTTGCACTTACAATGATACGGCGCTACTAATGAATTAGTACGGTTGTACTGACACATCTAGTGCAAATTATACCGCAGTTTCTAGATACCAATGAAAATTTGTGGGAAACAAGATAGTGCTATCCCTTTCTAGCATAAGTACTCCGCTCAACAGTCGCCTGTTGCGAACATCTTCATGTAGGGACCAAATGTAACTAAATTATGCATCGATCATCAGAAATCGTCTCATTTCTTTCTCCAACCAGCACCCCAAAGAATGTTTGAAACATGTTAATTAATTGAAATTCAATTTAAGAAATAAAAATCTGTTCGCAGGATTTGGTAATTTGGGAGTTGGGAGAGTTCACTGGATTCTCTGGGCATTGAAGAGTCAGTGAGTTAGTTAATTTATTACGCAAAACTATGAATGAATTTAGTCAAAACAATATTACTAAAGAAGTAGGTATTATTTATCCTTATTCTTGGAGGTAATTTAGAGTCTGGTTTAGTAGAAATGAAACTTCCTACGATGTCAATGTCAATATTAAATGTTATCTAAACAGTTCCAACTCTGCCAAGTGGACCGACGACCTAAAGATGGAGCGGAGGGCGTAGGACCGGGTGTGGTGGCGATCGTTGAAGAAGGCCTAACAGTGGGTAGATGGTAATGATGAAATCGGTATTGAAGCTTTACTTACAGCATCAGTAAATAATACTTTAAAAGGTCTTATAGACGGGTCCTGTTCTCTTGTAGTGTTTGGTCCCCACCACGCATTAAAGTCCAGCTGTGGCATGTCTGGTGGAGTCGTCAATTGGACGTACGCTTGGTACAACACTACCGCCACTACTAAAGTTGTTATAGATGATACTAGAAGCACGATCTGAAAAAAAAGGCAGTTAAATTCGGGTCCATTCAGCATTCTCTTTCTAGCAACGACCAATTAAGCTGGAACATACTATCGGACGCGTACGTAAGTCCGCCTGCTAGATTCTATTCGGACGTCCGAAGGCTCAAGGAGGGCGTCCATCAGCGTCCGATAGTTTCTTTCCAGCTTCATGAATGAATGGACCGGTACATGTTTGAACCAAAACGGGTCCGGTATAGAATATCGATAATTCGTCACAGCCCTATGCATATCTTGAAAGTAAAAAAAAATACTTGTCTATCAGGGCCCAGTGTCTGTATCCACGGTGATATCACTGTTGTTAATAATTTCAACAATGCTGATATCAAAATAAATTCAGTAGTTTTCAAAATTATCCCAAAAATAAAGTAACGTAAGTACAGAAAGATACGGTAAACTTTCTTATATACCGAACCCTAATTCCTTGCTATAAACAAAAAAATACCTAGATTTATTAGTAAAATTTACTTACCTTTTTACTTTGTTTAGTTAAGTTTTAGTAATATAACTTGAATTAATAAGTTATCATAAGTTACATAATGAAATAACTTTATACTTACACGACAACATCCGCTTTTCGATTTCTTTTCACTTTTAGTCTCCACATTTTCTTTGTTTTTCTTCTTATTCTCTTTCTTTCCCATATTTATATAATCACTACGTTAATTTATTAAATACGACTTTCTTTTATAACTATTATAAATGAACTAAAATCACTCATAACAACAACAATCAAATCTTACCGACTGTTATCATTTATCGTATTGCTAATCTATAGTCCATCCATTTTGTGAAGTATTTAGTGTATCGTTCGTTTGTGTCTATTCCAATACAATGTCATTAGAATGAAACTACAGCTCTAAGAACGTGTATTTGTTCAACGTTTTGACTACCAACGACATGTTATCAGAGAATCTGTGCAATAATCAATCAATATAGGAGTAGGCATATAAAAGAAGAAACTGACTGACTAATAAACGCACAGCCAAAACCACTAGTGATTTGAAATTATGTAAAAAGGTTTACTCATATAGCTGACGTGCACTAAGAAAGGGTTTTTTCCGCCGGAAAACTTATCTACACGGGCGAGGCCGCTAGTAAAGCTAGTAAACCCTAATGGCAAATATGACGTCGCGATAAAAAGGTTTGTGAATAATTATTTTCCATAATTTGTGGACTCTCTCTGAAGCGGACTTCCTAAACTGAACGAAGTAAAACTGCACACGTTTTTATCAACTCTGACATAATCAACGATAATTGATAATAATATAATCCATTGCGGAATAATAATATTATGTGGGAATAATCTATTGGCCCAAATTTGACGACAGGTGCACGAGACAGCGAATGTTATCTTTAGAATTTCCGATTACACGTCCTTTGAGGGCGATCGCACTCGAGGAAGTTATTCAAAATATGGACATCGTACCCGTGGGTACCACCTTACGTAAAACCTTACTTAAAAAAACTGTGACACACCAAGAGTTTTCACCAAAGGATTTTTTACCAACTTTTATGCATCAGAGCGAGAGCGTCAGTAGTAAGGAAGACGCGGCCTGTCATGTGGAGAGGTCCGACTTCGATCCCCGGCCAAGCCATGCACCGATGGGTTTTTCTCGAAACTTAAGTACATTGCTTTTCAGACGAAATGATCATAACCGATCTCATCAACAATTGCGAGGAATGTCCACTTTTTATTTAATGGTAGTAAGGATACAAAGTGGTGTCACTTGTAGCATCAATGGTACTACTGACACTACGCGCATTTACTGTCTGCTCTCGGGGAAGGAAAACATCGTGAGGAAACCTGCATACCTATGCCGTAGAAAAAATTCAAGCACATAGTGAAGTCCAACCCGCACTGGGCTAGCTTGTTGGACTAATAGCTCGATGAGAGGGTAAACCTGAGCCACAACAGTGGGGACATACTGAATTTTTATGCATTATTTCTTGCTTATCTTTAAAATGCAATTTAACTTTTTCGTGAAAAAGTGCGCTCTTATCATGCACCGCAGCAAAAGTTTCCACGATCTTACTTAATCTGTCTAGTGCATCTCATGCACTTTGATGCGTGGGTGTGTGGGCTGGGAGGGAGTTTCTAGGGCACCCATTTCGAGGCGAGAGTGAATACACCTCTTCAAAAACCCCGTCTTACACATTTTGTCCGTAAGAGGAAAGTTTTCAGTTGAAGAGCATTATTTCATAATGTGCATGTAAAATAATCAAAGATACTTCTTATTAGGGGACCAGCAATACCTGGCGACACTTAGACCCTTTTAGGGGTCTCTTGTGCCAGCAACGGGCCCCAATCCGATTTTTGGTGGGCTTCCGGCGATCGTGAATACTAGTATATGGTGATCGAAGTGGGCTTCACAATATAAGCCTTAGAAAAGAAATACCTAGTAATCTTTGTCGTATGTAGGTTTTCTCACTATGTTTTCCTTTACCGAAAAGCCGGTGTAATTTTAATATAGTGTACTTAAGTTCCGAAAAATCATTGGTACCGGCATAGACGTGAGACACAAAGAAATAATATAAATAGGTAATTAACTTTTTCATGCACATGTTCGAAAATCATTGTTAATCAAACTACACTAGCCAAAGTTACCCTTTTCTGGATAGTAAGTACATGGAATACGACAATATATGGTTTTTATTAAAAAATAATACGTTCTTAGTTAAATTTATTTTTAATTAATATCATAATAATTAACTAGTAAAAAATATAATTATAAGCCCTGATTGAACAAACTTAATTTTCGATACGGTCCTTAAGATGTTCTCGTTGAAAACGTTTTTATGCATTGCAAAATGATATTATTTTACGCATTTTTTTTCAACGGTGCGGAAGCAGTGGTAGATAACAAAATTACGTGTATAAATGTACCCAGTACAGTGTACTTATATGCAATAAAATATTTTGACTTTGACTTTAGTACCACAGAACGCTCAATCTGTCCGTTATTTCGATATTCGTAAGAGACCACAGTTTCCGCAAATCAAGTCCATTTTGAATGAGGGTGGCAGAGAAATCGTTCGTATTCGATTCGACAAGACAAGCAGACATCTAATCTACATAATGCCTGGGTTAGGGGCTGTCTCCACTAACGACTTGAAAGCGATGCGATAAAATTTACTTTTTAATACAAGGTAGACGGCGGTCATTGTCATTTGGTGACATTATAATTTCGTCCATGTCTTTGGCCGTAGCTTTCACAACTGACAGCTTTCTCAATCTATGATTGACGTGGGGCCGAGAGTAACCATATCGTCTGCATAACTATGGTCATTTTCTAATTATATTTAATTTTTGAAACCTCCACGATTGACATCCTTCACATAAACATTTAAAGAATGGGTCAATTGATCAGGACGTATCTCTTTCCCCGACTACGTCTATGCATGTTTATGGTGTATTCTTATAATTCTTCATTTGTTTCAGCTCCATGTCGGCGTGACCGCTTAAAACCAGTTCTCTTGTCGGCAGAAATGTCGAATTGTAATAAATACGCCCTTTCGTGAAGGGAAAGCCTCTTGGTATAGATTCAAATGGGATCGTCATATTCCTTAAAATGTAGGTGTCCTTTAAATAATAATATTATGGAAAAACAAGCTACATTCTCCGATTACAAGGTTCTGGTAATTTACCAAGTGTCAACAGAATCTTGTGTAGTGGTAATAAAACACCCTATTTTGACTCCATTTAGTGACCTCCTGCTGGATATAGGCCTTTCTCAATGAACCACCACACACGTTCCTCCGCTCTCCGTACGCCTGGATACTTCAGGCCACCTTCTGAAGGTCGACCATCTTAATCCCTAGCTGATCTATCACCGCTCTGCTAAATCTGGGTTCAGAAACGAGAAATTTTGCATAGAGTCCATGTAGGCAGGCAACACTTGACAATTAAACCAATTTATTAATTAGACATTTTGACATAGGGACATAGCGTGAAGATATGTATGTATGTACATTTTGACATGTGGGCCACTGAGTCCCGGGATCATGATACGGGAACGAATTTACCGGACGGTATGGACATGGCTGCTTCAGTTTCCCTTGCTTCATTGTAGGCCCCAAGAACTTGTCCTTGTGGATCATGTCACAAAATCCAAAGTGCATCTCAAGGAAACTCGGCTTGTATCTGTTGGTCAGGAACTCATAGAAGTAGAAATCCGACTGAAATTGGAGATGTTAAAGGCGATTTGTATCGCCGTAATAAAAATTTAAAAGACGTCGGTCATTTCACTTTATTGCACATTTAAAAATTACAGACAAAAAACAAAGAGAAACAGATACAGTAATGTACATCTAGGCGGTCTTATCGCTAAGAGCGATTTCGTCCAGACACCTTTGGGTAGAGAATTTAGAGCAAATTAGAAGGTAGGTTGTGCAGTTAGCATATTTTAAAATCCACATACACTAAAATACATAGGTATACAAAACTATACACTCATATACACGCATACATACACACATGCATACATGCATACATCCATACAATTTCTACATTTCTGTAGCACTTACCGTAAAGTTATTGTCTACCCACACAGCAGTTGTGAAATTCATATGATAGTAGTAAACAGGATCGCGGCGGTTGTATCTCCGAGCTATGGCTGTCATATTCTTGAAGTACTTCGTGTTAAAATAAATCACTTTCACACGTTCTATACTTATATATGTTATCTAAAATAAATACCATTCGCATAATGAAAACAATGGACTAACGATCTGAAAAAGGTGACCGATAGTGGCAGGTGTGGAGGCATTCATTCATCAAGGCCAATGTCCATGATGATATCAAAATTGGAGGAATTGTAACTTGGGCCGGTCAACCTTCGGATGGACCGATAACCTGAAAATGTTTTTTAAAAGAAACCACCTGTCTGTACCGGGAATCGAACGGGTCAAATGTGGGGAAACGCCACCTGTATCTTTATTATACCGGCAATTAAACCATGAACATTTTGTAAAGATTAGTCCGTCGTAAAAAGTCACTAAAGGACGTACTTATCCTCCCACAAGGTAGACCGACGATCTGGTGGATGTCGCCGGGACCCGGCTGGATGAGGTTAGTGCAGGACCAGTCGTCGTAGAGATCCTTGGGGGAGGCCTTAGTCCAGCAGTGGAAGTCTACAGGCTGATATGATACGATGATTATTACCCCATGTTCCATGATTACCCCGAATCACCCCAGATCAGGTTAAGTAGAGACAAGAAACAGCACAAACCTTTTGTTGCGGTGGCGAACATAATATAATCACCAACAGTAGCGTGAAAATCTCAAATAAGTTTATTAAAGTCAAGATCATATTTATAAAAACTTTTTTTTAATCTACAAAGGTACTTTTAAACAAAATATGACATAAAATATCTCTAAAAGTTAATAACTATGATCTCGCGACTTTGTTTATGCAAATTCAATACCATAAAAATGTAATTTATTTATAGACACAGCGAATTTATTTATAGACATTGCTGCACGTAATATTGAATTATTAAAATCTCAATTGCAAAGTATCATTATTAATTTGATCGGATAGTAATTCCCATTTTATTGCGTGAATCTGGATTTGTGTTTCTCAACCACGCTATTGAACGGACTGTGATTAAACTCGGTACAGTGATTGCTTGATTTCCTAAAATAACGGTAGTCCGCCCTCGTTTTATGATACTTTTTAAAGCGGAGGATGCCACGGGGCGTCCACTAGTACTATATATAAAAATAAATTAACATCAATTCTTCTATTACTTCGTTTTACTGACGGAATAGAAATAAATCTTTACAACGAATTTTGTTTAAAAATTTCTTAGCTTCGCTTGAATGCTGGATTCGAGCCCGAATCCACATAAAGCCGTGAGCCGTTCCAATCCTGATAATGGACGAAGATTTGTCGTAGCATCTCGAGCGGTAACAGATGCTTGTCCAATTATCTATTCATCTCCTTGTGAACATTAGGGATGGAGAGATTTTACTCCTTTCTTTACCATTGATATTGTTACATTTATATCCCTCAGAGTGTTAAAACACCCGATCGGGTTTTATTAATATTGTCTGCAGAATGTGACGCGACCCGTTTGGGTGTCGTCGCTGTAGGCTATTATCACGTATATATATGTATAGGTATGAGTGATTTCTCGAAATCAAAAAATGACGTCCACATTCTGTCTGCGGAGTTTTCTAATTTTGACAGCCACATCCTAAAGGATATAAGACTTTGTGCTCATTATATACATCAAATAGACGTCCGAATTCGTAGACGAAAGGCACATCTTATCTCTATTGTCTTTAAAAGGGACCAACTACATATTGTGAAATAGTGGAAGATGTAGATCACAACGTGATTATTCAATGTTTCGCCTGATCAGTTGATCACCGACGGGCGACGGCGCTATAGAGGTAACAGGCTTGATCCTGAAGACACACATTTAAAATTTGGTAGCACTAAAATTAGTATCGACCAAATAGTATGAGACAGGGATAGAAATAATTTTAGTGGTGTCAAATTTTAACTTTGTGCCTCCAGAATCGGACCTAGTACAATGCTTATTTTGAATGGGTCAATTGATCAGGTGCCTCTTTCCCCGACCACGTCTATGGATGGTTTGTTGTATTCTTATATTTCTTCATTTGTTTCAGCTCCATGTCGGCGTGACAGCTTACAACCAGATCTTTTGTCGGCAGAAATGTCGAGTTGTAATAAATACGCCCCTTCGTGAAGGGAAAGCCCCTTGGTATAGATTGAAATGGGACCGTCATATTCCATAAAATGTAGGTATCCTGTAAATAATAATATTCTGTAAAAAATAGTAAAAAAAAGTGACATTCTCTAATTACAAAGTTCTGATAATTTACCAAGTGTCAACTGTGGGTGTCAATGGGCCTCATAAGAAGGCTCAAGGTCACCCAGAGGGCAATGGAGAGAGCTATGCTCGGAGTCTCCCTGCGAGATCGAATCAGAAATGAGAAGATCCGCAGGAGAACCAAGGTCACCGACATAAAGTTAGGGCAGAAAGGTTCTCGAGTGGCGACCACGTATCGGAAGACGCAGCGTAGGCAGATCTCCCATAAGGTGGACCGACGATCTGGTGAAGGTCGCGGCACCCATCTGGATGAGATTAGCGCAGGACCGGTCGTCGTGGTCCAGCTCCCTGGAGGAGGCCTTTGTCCAGCAGTGGACGTTTACATGCTGATATGATGACCAAGTGTCAACGGAATCTTGTGTAGGGGTAATAAAATACCTCATTTCAACTCCATTTGGTGATCTCCTGCTGGAAATAGGCCTTTTTCAATGAACTACCACACCCGTTCCTCCGCTCTCCGTATGCCTGGATACTTCAGGCTACCTTCTAAAGGTCGTCGATCCATCGTAACCCCTAGCTGATCTATCACCGCTCGGCTAAATCTGGGTTCAGAAACTAGAAATTTTGCAAGGGTCCATATAGGCAACCATAGATATTTTTGTGTAGGACCTTCGTTCAATTTAGACGCCATCGAAGTCGCGGGCACTAGAAAATGAAGAGATAATTGTACATTACGACACGCACACGTCGTTTTGACAATTACACTAATTTATGAATTAGACATTTTGACATGTGGGCCACTGAGTCCCGGAATCATAATTACGAGAATGAATTTACCGGAGGGTATGGACATGGCTGGTCCAGTTTCCCTTGCTTCATTGGAGACCCGAAAAATTTGTCCTTGTGGATCAAGTCACAAAATAAAAAGTGCATCTCAATGAAACTCGGCTTGTATCTGTTGGTCAGGAACTCATAGAAGTAGAAATCTTCCTGAAATTGGAGATGTTAAAGGCGATTTGTACATCTTCTGAACCATCGTCAATAATCGTCATCATCAGCCTATCGCCGTAAAAAATGAAAAGGCATCGGTCATTTCTGTAGCACTTACTGTAAAGTTATTGTCTAACCACACAACAGTTGTGAAATTCATATGGTAGTAGTGAACAGGATCGCCGCGGTTGTATCTCCGAGCTATGGCTGTCATATTCGTGATATAATTCGTGTTGAAGTAAGTCACTTCCACACGTTCTATACTCAAATAGGTTATCTGAAATAAATACCATTCGCATATGAAAATGATGGACCGACGACCTAAAAAAGGTGACCGATATTGCCAGGATACAGAGGCAGAGAACCGCGTGAGGAGGCGTTTGTTAGGCTAGCCAATGTCCTGCAATGACTGGCTGGATGAGGTTAGTGCGGGACCGGTCGTCGTAGAGATCCTTGGGGGAGGCCTTTTTCCAGCAGTGGAAGTCTACAGGCTGATATGATACGATGATTATTACCCCATGTTCCATGATTACCCCGAATCACCCCAGATCAGGTTAAGTAGAGACAAGAAACAGCACAAACCTTTTGTTGCGGTGGCGAACATAATATAATCACCAACAATAGCGTGAAAATCTCAAATATGTTTATTAAAGTCAAGATCATATTTATTAAAACTTTTTTTTAATCTACAAAGGTACTTTTAAACAAAATATGACATAAAATATGTCTAAAAGTTATTAACTATGATCTCGCGACTTTGTTTATGCAAATTCAATACCATAAAATGTATATTCAAAAATGTAATTTATTTATAGACCCAGCGACAACCATCGTTTTGTTCTAAATTGGTAATGCGTGACGAAGTTTTGCTGCACGTAATATTGATTTATTAAAATCACAATTGCAAAGTATTATCATTGTAATTGATCGGATAGTAATTCCCATTTTATTGCGTGAATTTGGATTTGTGTTTCTCAACCGCGCTATTGAACGGACTTTGATTAAACTCGGTACAGTGATTGCTTGATTTCCTAAATAACGGTAGTCCGCCCTCGTTTTATGATACTTTTTAAAGCGGAGGAAGCCACGGGGCGTCCACTAGTACTATATATAAAAATAAATTAACATCAATTCTTCTATTACTTCGTTTTACTGACGGAATAGAAATAAATCTTTACAACGAATTTTGTTCAAAAATTTCCTTGCTTCCGCTTGAATGCTGGATTCGAGCCCTAATCCACATAAAGCCGTGAGCCGTTCCAATCCTGATAATGGACGAAGATTTGTCGTAGCATCTCGAGCGGTAACAGATGCTTGTCCAATTATCTCTTCATCTCCTTGTGAACATTAGAGATGGAGAGATTTTACTCCTTTCTTTACCATTGATATTGTTACATTTATATGAGACTTTGTGCTCATTATATACATCAAATAGACGTCCGAATTCGTAGACGAAAGGCACATCTTATCTCTATTGTCTTTAAAAGGGACCAACTACATATTGTGAAATAGTGGAAGATGTAGATCACAACTTGATTATTCAATGTTTCGCCTGATCAGTTGATCACCGACGGGCGACGGCGCTATAGAGGTAACAGGCTTGATCCTGAAGTCACACATTTAAAATTTGGTAGCACTAAAATTAGTATCGACCATATCTTCAGAATAGTATGTGACAGGGATAGAAATAATTTTAGTGGTGTCAAATTTTAACTTTGTGCCTCCAGAATCGGACCTAGTATCATGCTTATTTTAAATGGGTCAATTGATCAGATGCCTCTTTCCCCGACCACGTTTATGGATGGTTTGTTGTATTCTTATGTTTCTTCATTTGTTTCAGCTCCATGTCGGCGTGACCGCTTACAACCAGATCTTTTGTCGGCAGAAATGTCGAGTTGTAATAAATACGCCCCTTCGTGAAGGGAAATCCCCTTGGTATAGATTGAAATGGGATCGTCATATTCCATAAAATGTAGGTATCCTGTAAATAATAATATTCTGTAAAAAATAGTAAAAAAAAGTGACATTCTCTAATTACAAAGTTCTGATAATTTACCAAGTGTCAACTATGGGTGTCAATGGGCCTCATAAGAAGGCTCAAGGTCACCCAGAGGGCAATGGAGAGAGCTATGCTCGGAGTCTCCTTGCGAGATCGAATCAGAAATGAGATCCGCAGGAGAACCAAGGTCACCGACATAAAGTTAGGGCAGAAAGGTTCTCGAGTGGCGACCACGTATCGGAAGACGCAGCGTAGGCAGATCTCCCATAAGGTGGACCGACGATCTGGTGAAGGTCGCGGCACCCATCTGGATGAGATTAGCGCAGGACCGGTCGTCGTGGTCCAGCTCCCTGGAGGAGGCCTTTGTCCAGCAGTGGACGTTTACATGCTGATATGATGACCAAGTGTCAACGGAATCTTGTGTAGGGGTAATAAAATACCTCATTTCAACTCCATTTGGTGATCTCCTGCTGGAAATAGGCCTTTTTCAATGAACTACCACACCCGTTCCTCCGCTCTCCGTATGCCTGGATACTTCAGGCTACCTTCTAAAGGTCGTCGATCCATCGTAACCCCTAGCTGATCTATCACCGCTCAGCTAAATCTGGGTTCAGAAACTAGAAATTTTGCAAGGGTCCATATAGGCAACCATAGATATTTTTGTGTAGGACCTTCGTTCAATTTAGACGCCATCGAAGTCGCGGGCACTAGAAAATGAAGAGATAATTGTACATTACGACACGCACACGTCGTTTTGACAATTACACTAATTTATGAATTAGACATTTTGACATGTGGGCCACTGAGTCCCGGAATTATAATTACGAGAATGAATTTACCGGAGGGTATGGACATGGCTGGTCCAGTTTCCCTTGCTTCATTGGAGACCCGAAAAATTTGTCCTTGTGGATCAAGTCACAAAATAAAAAGTGCATCTCAATGAAACTCGGCTTGTATCTGTTGGTCAGGAACTCATAGAAGTAGAAATCTTCCTGAAATTGGAGATGTTAAAGGCGATTTGTACATCTTCTGAACCATCGTCAATAATCGTCATCATCAGCCTATCGCCGTAAAAAAATGAAAAGGCGTCGGTCATTTCTGTAGCACTTACTGTAAAGTTATTGTCTAACCACACAACAGTTGTGAAATTCATATGGTAGTAGTGAACAGGATCGCCGCGGTTGTATCTCCGAGCTATGGCTGTCATATTCGTGATATAATTCGTGTTGAAGTAAGTCACTTCCACACGTTCTATACTTAAATAGGTTATCTGAAATAAATACCATTCGCATATGAAAATGATGGACCGACGACCTAAAAAAGGTGACCGATAGTGCCAGGATACAGAGGCAGAGAACCGCGTGAGGAGGCGTTTGTTAGGCTAGCCAATGTCCTGCAATGACGCCAAAGGCTTTGATTGGAGGAATTGGTCTGGTGACGGTCGGTCCACATGGACCGACGACCTGAAAATATTGCAGTAAACTGCTGGAAAGGACTCAAAGGATCGCCTGTAATGTGTACAGATTGGCTTTAGCCATGCGGTATACAGGATTGAAATTAAACGCCGGGGCTGGGGAGAAAGTACCACAAAATAATGATGGTATCAAATAAAATAAAGGGGTCATAGTAGAAGCGTGCACGACGCGATCCCTGCCAGTCCTTTTCAGGACTGCAATTCTACTACAGCTACGAGTACCATGAGGTCAACTGTAGATAGGGCGTCCCCCCAAGGCGACGCGCACCAGTTTGTCCCCGTTGGTGTGAGAAGTAGTGTGCAATGCGGCGTTGGGGACCGCCACCCATCACGCTCTGCCCAAAATGGCGGGAAATGGAGAAAGGAGTGCAGAGTAGCTGCGTGGAATGTTAGAGGAGGGATGGAGCAGAAGATGAATGAACTGATCGACGTTATGAACGAGAGTGACCTAGACATTGTGTGTGTGTCAGAAACCAAGCGAAAGGGCAGCGAACTCGTTGAGCTACCAGACGGAAAGTTAGCTCTGTGGTCAGGTGTGCCGCAGGCAGATCGTGCTGCTCAAGGTGTTGGAGTCTTGCTGTCCTCCCGCTTAGTCGAAGGTATGATGGATTTCATGTTAGTGAACCCAAGATTAATCTGGGTGCGCTTTAAGATAGGATTGACGAGAATCTTCTTAGTCGCAGCCTATGCGCCATCCTCGTCGGTTTCCAGCGACCTTGAGGAGTTCTGGGAGAATACGAGAGATGTATGCGCAACAAGAAAAGAGAATGAAAGGTTAATACTGTGCGGAGATTTGAACGGATGGGTCGGCACCACTCGACCAGGATACGAGGCTGTGCTCGGCAAGTATGGAGATAAGAGGACGAATGATGCTGGCAAGTTTATACTGGGATTTTGTGTCGAGAAGGATCTGTTTGTGACCAACACTATGTTTAAGCACAAGGAGATTCATCAGTATACATGGGGAAGAACGAATGAGCGAAGTATGATAGATCTGTTCCTAGTGGACAACCGCCTTAGGAACCAGGTTATGGACACTCGTGTATATCGTGGCGCAGATCTGGGTTCAGACCACTACCTAGTGATAACTAGGATTAGGGGTCTGTTCGCAGGATGGCGCCCCCGTGCTGAGTGCCCAAAATCTGACCTAGTTTGTCGCGTAAAAAGCTGGAAGCTTCAAGCCGCAGACACTAGGAACGAATACCAACAGAGAGTATCCGAAAAACTTGACAGCTGCACAAATGAGGCGAGCATGAATGTAGAAGAATGTTGGCAGAACCTTAGAGACAGTATGGTAAGCTCAGCAAAAGAATTGTGTGGATGTTCGTCAAAAAGTAAGAGCAAAAAGCGTGATGCATGGTGGGATGATGAAGTGAAAGAATCAGTGAAAAAGAAGAAGAAAGCATGGCTTAATTGTTTGACCTCTAGTAATGACTGCAGAATGAAGAACAAAATGAAAGAAGAATATCGTTTGCAAAAAACAGAAACGAAAACACTTGTTAAGATGAAGCGTGAAAGGTGCCAGTTGAAAGCGGATAACATGTTGTCGAACAATTTCAAGGAAAACTCCAAGCTCTTCTGGAAAGAAGTACGGAAGACCAGAACTTGTTCGACAACGTGTCGAATGGACAGAGTGTTATCAAAGACGAAGGACATACTGACTGACAACACAGATGTTTTACAACGATGGAGTGAATTTTACAAGGATATGTATGTGTGTGATGACCTCGATACCGAATCTGACGATGTTCCGACTGGAAGAACTGAATCAGAAACTGAAGAAGAGGACGTTAAAGGCATGAAAGAGATTGAACGAGCGATACGAAGTCTGAAATGTGGAAAGGCTGCGGGACGAGATGAGGTTATGGCTGAGATGATCAAATATGGTGGGCCTAGAGTCTGGGATACATTCTGTCAACTATGCAATCTCTGCTGGCGGACAGGAATAGTACCGGAAGACTGGCGGAGTGCAGTCATTGTGCCTCTCTACAAAGGGAAAGGCTCACGACTTGACTGTGCTAGCTACAGAGCCATCAGCTTAGTCAGCTTAGCAAGTAAAGTATATACGAAAATTCTGACAAATAGAATGCAAGATAGATCTGAAAGAAAGTTATGGGAAGCACAAGGCGGCTTCAGACCAGGAAGAGGATGCACGGATCAAATGTTTTCTCTCCGCATGATCACGGAGAAGTTTCTGGCCATTGATCAGAAAGTTTTCTGTGCTTTTGTGGATTTAGAGAAAGCATTTGATAAGGTTGTTAGAAAGAATCTCTGGAGTTTCCTGCCTGAGTATGGGGTGAACAGCCACCTGCTGCGAGCTGTGAGGTCACTTTATCGTGACAACAAAGCCTGCGTGCGGGTGGAGGACAATATGTCGCCCTGGTTTGATGTCCTTTCAGGCGTCAAGCAGGGCTGCGTAATGTCTGCATGGCTCTTCATCATATATTTGGATAGGTGTCTCCAGTGCATGAAAGATAGTGAAAGAGGTATGAAATTGGGTGACTCAACGATCAGCTGTCTACTCTATGCTGATGACGCCGTTTTAATGGCACCGTCGGAGGGGGAGCTACAGACACTAGTCACAAGTATGAAAGAAGAGTGTGAAGAAAAAGGTCTAAGACTGAATGCTTCCAAAACTAAGGTTCTGATATTTGAAAGAGATGATGTACGAACAAACTGTAATATTTGGGTGAATGGAGAATGCCTAGAACAAGTGAATGAAATTGTATATCTGGGAAGTATGTTTAATAGGAATGGAAGATGTGATTCGGATGCAGAAAGGCGTATAATGGCTGGAAATAAAGTTAATGGTGCTCTGTCCGCGTTGACGAAGAACCAGAATGTGTCGAAAGACGCCCGTCTGGCAATTCACAATGCGGTGTTGGTACCAACTCTATTATACGGCAGTGAAACCTGGGTTTGCCAGAAGACGACTGAAAGTAAGTTAAATGCTGTGGAGATGCGATCTCTACGTCAGCTGTACGGCGTTACCTTGGCCGACCGGATACGCAACGAAGAGATACGCAGTATGGCTGGATTGAATGAAAGTGTCATCATTAAGATGAAAAAAGGTATGCTCCGTTGGTTCGGACACGTTGAGCGAATGTGTGATGAACGAATGACGACGCAAATATATCGAGCGAATGTGATTGGTAATAGGAGCCGGGGACGACCTAGACTGACATACGAGGATCAGATAGAGCGGGTGCTCACAGACGGACACGTAAAGAGCACTCGCGTCCCACGGCGAGCGTGTATGAAGAGAATGATGAGAATGAGCGAAGCGAAAGAGGTGTGTCAGGATCGCGATACTTGGCGCTCCGTTCTTTCTGCCTACCCCGCCAGGGACATAGCGTGAAGATATGTATGTATGTATGTATGTATCAAATAAAATACCCACTAAAAGGAAACAATTCTATTACTTATAAGAAATAAGAAGAAATGCATTCGGAGATTCGTGGGGACCAGGATATTGCTGTCCCTTTCTAGAATTAAGCACTTCTCTCAACAGTCACCTGTTGGGAGTATAAGTTTGTAAATATTAATAACGCCCTTGTTAAGAGGGTAGGCCTGAGCCCCAGCAGTGGGGACATTAATAGGCTGTTGATAATGATGATAATAAGGACAAATGTGAATAAACTCATGCGTCTACAGATCATCAGTCGTATCATTTCTCACCAGCAAGCAGCGACCCCAAAGTGGTGACCCCGACAAAAACAATCATTCAAAAAACTACCTGTCTTAGTCGGGTATCAAACAGGACAAAACGTGATTGTAATCCCCTACAGTACAATGATATTGACTTTAACATAAAACGATTAGGCCTTAGTGAAAATTCAAGTGGAAAAATCTCTTACTCATTTTCCGGAACAGAAATTTTAAATGAATGTTTCATTTCATAGTAAGGTACTTACTATGTTACTTAGATGGATTATTGTTTGCATTGATAACTGTATTAGAACTCATATTTTTAGCTTGTTTCAATGTTCCATAATTACCTCCGACTCACCCTAGATCTATACTAATATAACTAGCCGATGCCCCGCGACTTTATCCGTGTTATAAAGTATCCTATATTTAATACTAGCTGACCCGACAGACGTGGAAATTTTCACCCCCGTACCTCCAAAATCAAAATTATTTTTTTTCCCGTAGGAACAGTTTACCGCGGTAAAAAGTAGCCTATATGTTATTCCAGGATATAAGCTATCACTGTACCAAGTTCCGTTCAGCCGTTCTTGAGTTATCTGGTCTAACTAACCCGACTTTGTTTAAGAAAATACCCCTTAAAAATATACATAATTAATTATCAAAGCCAACCAGGGTAACCAGGTAAGTCAGGGAACCAAATAGTTTTTCTAAATAGAGTTTGCACATCAGTGAAAATAAAAATATTTTTTATTTTTATTTTTTCTAAATAGGGTATGCACAACAGTGAAAATAAAAATATTTTTTTATTTTTTGGGGTATGTGAATGGACTCGTTATAAGGCCCCATTTAACCTCCTTTGGCTTTACTACTTGTTTTGTAACACCCTGTATATTTAGATTTTCCTCTAGTTAAAAAACCGATTCTCCCATGCAAACTCTCACCCATTCATTTTAACTGAAATAACTTTAAAACAAAGGCAGCTGTAAACAGCTAGTCAGTTATAATAAAGAGAAGAGAAACAGCACAAACCTTTTGATTTGGTGGCGTGCATGATATAATCACCAACAACGTGAAAACCTCAAATATTTTTAATATAGTCAAGACCATAATTTAAAAAAAATATTTTTAATTATTACCTAAGTACTTTTTGAAATAAATAATGACACAAAATGTTAACCACAAATTTGTCTATAAGTAATTATATATATGACAAGGAAAGCGACTTTGTTTATGCAAATTCAATAACATAAAAAGTATATTTAAATATGGTAATTTATTTATACACAAAGCGATAACCATCGTTTTGTCCTAAATTGGTAATGCGTGACGAAGTTTTGCTGCACGTAATATTATATAATTAAAATTACAAAATTACAACGTATTATCATTGCCATTGATCGGATAGTAATTCTCGTTTAATTGGGAGAATTCAAATTTGTGTTTCTCAACCACGCTATTGAACTGACTTGATTCACTTTGAACTCGGTACAGTGATGGATAATACTAGATTAACGTTTTATGATGCTTTTTAATGCGGAGGAAGCCACGGGCCGTCTACTAGTATACAGGGTGACTTCAAATTGGTAATACAAAACACTTGATTGTGGCTCAGTTATTGACAAAATAGTATATTATTACGTTAACTCAGTTGTTAAAATTAACTAGTTTTAATTATCGTTAATTTTCTAATGAAACTAATAATTAAAGTCCCGAAGTGTGGTTACCCCACATTCAATATCAAACTGTCATACCTGTTATTAATTTTCGATACCAATAAAAGTGACACCATCTTATGCATAAAAATGGGATAATTTAAAACAAAAAAAAGATACCTACTTTCGGTCATTTTAAAAGCATGAAACTTACTTAGTTCATGGATGATGTGTGTAAAACATTGATTTTCAAATTCAAATGTCTTTATTTGTGATTTTAGGTATATATTACAAAAATGATGTTATAGTTTTAAAAGTTCATTAAAATCTGTAATTTCGACATACAAATTGCCAAATTGCACACAAATATTAAATTGATATTATTGTAACATGCTGGCGCGCCGGTTCGCGCGCTGCTCCAAGCAGGCTAAGATCACCCTGTTCAAGGCATACTGCCAGACGTTCTACACCTGCCAGCTGTGGACGTAGTACCACAGATTACATAATAGTTCCTACATACCACGCGCTGCGGGTGCAGTACAACAACGCCTTCAGGTGCATGCTCGGCCTGCCCTGGAGGTGTAGCGCGTCTGGTATGTTCGCCGAGAACAGGGTTGATGATTTTTATGCCGTTATGAGGAACAGGCATGTCTCCTTCATGGACCGAGGAAATCTGACAGTGGTGTACTAAGGGCTGTCTATGACAGTCGTAAAATTGTTATATGCAGTCTTTAAGTACACCTGCTTAGTGTATGACATGTTTAATATTAATGTTTCCGGATTTTCTATGGTGTTTTCAATTTAATTCAATAATGTCTTTTGTAACAATTTTATGTGTCTTTTCTATTGGCTATACCAGCCTGAAATAAATACAATTTAATTTTAATTTAATTTAATTTAAAAATGATTTAGTATTACCATTTTGAAGTCAACCTGTATATGAAAATAAATTACCATCAAACTTGCGCACGCTCCGCTAGATTGATCTAAATGCACTTTAAATTATAGTTTGCTCTATAAATAATTTAATTATTTTTATTTTTATTTAACAATTTATTGTACACACAAAACATTAACAAGATACAAAACAAAACAGAAAGAACATGTACAAATGGTGAGGCTTATCTCTTTATGAGATTTCTGCCAGCCTACCAGTGACAGGAAAAATGTGTGTTAGGGCAGACAGTGTGTACTAATATACTAAATAAACTATATTATAACAAAAATATTCATAAAGTATAATACATACAAATATTATCATTATACTTATCATATTTCATTATATCATTATCAATATCATATTTAATTATGCTACTTTAAAAAATATTACATCTCTAAAAATTGTTTTCACGGTGAATTTTTTCACAATACAAACAACTCACTCAGTTTTGGGGTCATCAGCAATATTATTTTTCGGGAAGAAAATTTTACTACTTTTAATAAATTATATACTTACATCTGACACATATAAATATTATTATTGGTGCACATAAATTGCATACGTTTAATAATAATAAGTTCAATTACGAGTAAATCGTATAATTCGTATAATAGCACTTGCACCAGCAATTTCGACATGACATAAATTTTCATCTGCCATTCAGGGCTGGTGTTGTGGGCAGAAATAATTATGTGTGGAATCCAACCGGTTGCAGGACGCAATTGAACCAGAAGTGTACTATTTTAGATACGTTGATTCCTAATTTTATCTTTAGTACTTTGATATGGGGGCAAATGTAGTTGACTGGAAATAACTCCAGGGTCCGATGTATATCCATGCCAAATTTCATCAAAATCTGTTCAGCTGTTTTGGTTACAAACAGACAGACAAACATAGTTACTTTCCCACTTATAAAATTAGTATGGATGGATATCCTGGTGAAGAATCATCTTCATCATCACAGCCTATTATCATGACCCCACTGCTGGGCTCAGGCCTACCCTCTCGACGAGGGCGTTCGGTCTGTAGTTTACCGAGCTAGCCCAGTGCGGGTTGGTGGACTTCACATGCGCCTAAGAATGTTTTCCTTTACCGTTTGAGAACAGTCAGTAAGTGTACTTAAGTTTCGAGTAAAAATCCATTAGTACATGGCCCAGCCGGGGATCTAACTACGGACCTTTCGATATGTTAGGCCGCGTCTTATCCCCGCCGCCACTGACGCTAAAAGCGGAATGAGAAAGGTGAAGAATCAAATAAGTTTAAAAGCCCAGTAACGGCATGAGAAGAAACAATTTCCAATCCCCGAATCCATCCTGAGTTTGCAACGGCGCCAGCATCCTGGGGACTATGCCTCAGCACAAGGGTTTGGACGGCGTCCACCTGTTGTAAATATATTAGTCATAAGTATTTTAGTTAAAATAATAGGTAACAGGTTTCTGTCTATTGAATTAAAATAAAAAAGTTATTTTACGCTTTTTAGTGCCTTTTTGTGTTTTTGAAGTCGGTTTTATTTATTTGTTAAAAAGATTTTTGTAAATAAATAAAAATCCTCGAATGTTTAACGGAAAAACTTTATGCAAATCGACATGTTGACTGGCGGAATAAAGACGTCACATCCACACTTCTCGCCTCGCGAACACGTCTGCCGTCGACGTCACAAACGTCCTCTATTCAGTTGCGAAATTACGCCGACGAGCGCCGAACTAATTTCGCCGAAAATTACTGCTAAATTTCTGGCAATAATTCATGAAGTGCGACGGTTTTGGGGTAATTTTTTACTCGACTAAGGAAGTAGGTGGGTAATGTTTCTAGTGGGTACCTACGTAATTAATAATGGTGTCATAGACGGTCGACCTATTCACACGATCTGCGATAGATACGAGGAGGGCTGCGCTGTACCCCCGCTAGTTGCGAACTCACTTTTAATAATATACTTATTACTAGCCAGATGCCCCGCGACTTCGTCCGCTTTAAATTAAAAGTATCCCTATACATGATCAACATTGTCCTATAAATCCTATCATCATAACTGTCAGCCCTTCAACGTCTACTCCTGGACACAGGCCTTCCCCAATGAAAGCCGTCGGTTCAGCTACAGAGCTGACCTGCCCACTGCCACTTCAGCTTCCTAAACTTGCGCTATGTACGGTCAACCGCACGTCAGTGGAAATAAAACCAGTATAAACAACATCGCATAGTATTGAATCTTATGCATTGAAGAAACACCCATCTGGGCAACTACTCAATTCAAGCCGATGAAGTAAAACCACAGAACACGGAAAAAGCTCGCTACGGTCCCAGAGTAAGACAAATCAGTGCCACAAATTGAATTTCCCGTTACGTCCCATTTGGGACATTCGGTTGTGAGGTCTAACGACGAACGACTCAAGCATGTTGATGTTTGTAAGTGACGCAAAGCTTAGAACTGAACTATGGTAAAGTGGCGATCACAATAGACCAGCATTGGTCGCAGTGATACAAGACTGGGTAAGCCTAAAAGAGACCCATCATAAATCAAATTATTGATTTGTTTACTGGAATCGTATTGCAAGTAGACCATAGCAAAAACAAACTGCGCCTCTACCATGATTCACAGTGTCGATACTCGCTAACTACGTAATAGTGCTGTCTCTTTCCGACCAATTACAAAAGACGAAGAGATATAGATTCGTTCGCTCCAGTATAGGCTCCGATTTCACGAAAAAGTGCGTTCCCCTTATATCTCGAAGAGTTAAGAAGATATGATATTCACGAGAGCTATAAGGTGCAAAAAGAATTATTCAAGAAAGTCCAAAACTAAAAAAGTTATGGCCGAAATAGTGAAAAAAATAATTCAATTTTTTCCGAATTTTTGATTTTGTCGCTTGATATTTTTTAAACGAAGAATGATATCAAAAATTTGAGTAAAACTCTCTGGACAATTTAGTCAGCTACAATTTGAGCCTAAAACAAAGACGATTGGGTTAAGGGATTTCTCTGTAGCCTAACCTTTTTGAAGAAAGTTAAAACATCAGAACGACATTTTTCACAATGAAAGCGTTATATCGAGGATAATAAAATTAATCTAAGAATATAGTATATTACTGCAGAGGCCCGCAACAGAGGCATTGATCGATGAATACATACGTGAGTCCATCAATGCCTGATTGGGGCCAAGGCTTGTATAGTACTTTTCTCAAATAATTATCATTCAACATTGTAGTTTTATTTTGTAACCTTATCCCGACTTTCTCGTCGCTCAGCGACAATATTTTTTCAAATTCCGTAGATTCATTTCCAATGTGCTCGATAGTCGTGTGAGTCATGAAATCTGTGAATTTTTTTACGTAGTCGCTGGCAAGGGTACTGCAATAAACCAAGTCACTACTGCTACAACTCTGTTATGAAAGAAACAAATAATGAACCAACTTCAGCATCGGACGGATTTGATTGGAGAGCGAGGCGCATTCGGATCGCATTAATGACGTCATCGAACCCCTTTGTGAATCATCCTTTTCACTACCTCGCGAGCGGTAGAGAGCTTTCACGTTTTTTTAAAAATATTTCTTCCGTTATAGCCGTAGTCGACTGATACATTTTTGAGAATATTTTATGTCCTCAATAATATGGCTCTCTTTTCGGTGCACTGTGGCATTAGCACTATGATACAAGGAATAAAACAATCTTGTAACACAGTTACGACTTAGTAAGATCAGTAAATCGTTCACAATAGAGATATTGAATTTAAAACTATAGCTTTGGATGACATAGCGCAAACTTTTGTATTTGAATGCTGTGGTGTTGAACTTACAAAATACAACCTAGTTGTACTTTGCATCTACACTAACAAAACTCCATCGTCGCCAAATTCTGTGTTCTTTCATAAGTTGTATGACCTTTTACAAAGGATTACTCGTAATTGTCGAAGGAAAATTGTGCTATGCGGAGATTTAAATATTGATCTTTTAAAAGAGACCTCAATAACTAAGGAATTGACACACATATTAGAAAACTTTAACATGAGAACTGTGATTCACAAACCGACACGAATCACGGCAACATCAGAAACTTGCATTGATCACATTGCCACAAATGTTGAAGGAGGAATTGCTACTATCCACGATTTGGGTCTCTCAGACCATACTGCCCAGTGTTATCATGTTCCAGTGCGAAAACGACGGCTCCCGGTAGTGAATTGGTGGTATGAGTACAGGAGAGACTACTGTGAGGACAATTGCAAAAAGTTCGTGGAGTGCTTGGATAACTTGACATTTACTGAGGTATTTGAAACTAAGACAACGTCTGACGCATTCAACAAGTTTCACCAAATTTTCGTTCTGTACTATAAATTGTGCTTTCCTATTATTAGAATTAAAATGTTTGAGAAGAACAGTAGATTAAAATGGTTAACAAAGGGTCTTAGGAAATGCTGTTATAAAAAAAGGCAATTATATTTTAATTTTAGACACACTCAGAGTAAAGCTAATAAAGATGTATATAATAAGTATTCGAGACTGCTTAAACAATGCATGATTTCTGCTCAAAAAACATGTAATTTACAATATATAAATAGAAGTAACAATAAATGTAAAGCAGCGTGGAATATTGTAAAACAATACACTACGTCGAATATGTTTGGCAAATCGATCGCAAAAATTACGGTGAATAATACTAAAATATATGACCCAAAGGTCATAGCTGAATCATTTAACAACTATTTTGTAAATATTGTAAAGAATAATAAATTACCGGACTTGGACTTATCTTATATGGACCATATACAACCAATTAAAAATAGTATTTTTGTTAACCCTATAAAAATCAACGAATTAAAAAAAATTGTTAAATCTTTGAATAACTCGAAAGCGGTAGGTTATGACGAGGTCTGTACCGAGGTAATTAAGAAGAGCATTGATGTAATTGCATATCCATTAACCCACATCATAAATCTGTCACTGTCTCAAGGGGTCTTTCCAGAAGCACTAAAAAAATCTGTGATTAAGCCCTTGTATAAAAAAGGCGACAAATCCTTAATGGAGAATTATAGGCCGGTTACGCTGATTCCGATTTTTTCAAAGGTTTTTGAAAAAATTATGTTTACTCGTCTGCAGCGATTCTTTGAGATTAACAATGTCATACGGGATGAACAACACGGCTTCCGGAAAAATAGAAGTACTTCTTTGGCCACGTTTAAGTTGATAAAAAGTATAACCGATTGCCTTGACAAAAATATTCCAGCGACGGTGTTATTCATGGATATGAGTAGGGCTTTCGATTTTGTTTGCCACAAACGTTTGTTAAAAAAAATTTACAAGTATGGCGTCAGAGGGCCAGCTCATGATTGGATTAGTTCGTATTTGTGTAACAGAGAACAATGTGTCGAGGCCGTGAGGTTTAATCCTGGGTCGAAATCACTACAGACATTCAAATCTACATTCGTACTTAATCAATATGGAGTCCCTCAGGGCAGCATTCTAGGTCCGTTGCTTTTCTTGTTGTACATCAACGACTTACCGAATGTTATTTCAAATGAGTGTATCTTATTTGCAGATGATACCACTTTTGTCATAAAGGGCATAGATAGAACAAATTATGAACAAGAAATAAATGATACACTCGCAAAAGCAATAAAATGGCTAGATTTCAACAATTTAAAGGTTAATGTGGGAAAAACAAAAGGCATGCAATTTCACACATGTCAAAGCACACCCCAAAAATTGCTTATCCACTATGAGGGAAATCAGATCGAAGAGGTCATTCAAAATACATTTTTGGGCATCGAAATTGACAGATTCTGTAAATGGAAAGAGCACATAGACAAACTTTGCAATAAAATAAATAAATTTGTACATGCTTTGAGACGAGTGAGTCAGTGTGTGACAAAAGAAGCGGCCATCACTACTTATTACGGCTACGTACATTCAATTTTACGTTACGGAATTATAATATGGGGTAATTCAACTGACACAGAGAAAGTTTTTATTATGCAAAAACGCTGCATCCGCGCAATATTTGGTATACCACGCATAGAATCTTGTAGGCCCTTCTTCAAAAATCATAAAATTCTAACGTTCCCATGCCTGTATATCATGGATGTGTGTCTGTTCGTACACAAGTATAAACACCTTTTCCAGCAAACTAAAGACTTATGTAAAAGGGAGGTTAGAACTCAGTATAAATATAAGTTACACAGGCCACCATCTCAATTGACAGTTGTATCAAGCAATAGTTTTTATATGTGTATAAAGATTTATAATAATCTACCTGATATATATAAAGAACAGAATGACACTAAATTCAAGAAACTAATAAAGTCGTGGCTTGCGGAAAGATGCTTCTATAGTGTTAAGGAGTACATGAACTATAAATAGCTAGTAGGTAATTATATTTATACCTTTTGACTTCATTGCATTTATTTTCTTTAGGTTGACTGACATTGATAATTAATATTATCTTTATATTATAATTTAATACTGACATTTAGTTTTAGACAATTAGATTTCTGTTTATTTAGATTAGCTTCAATCTTGTATATGCCTGGAAAGGTAGAATTACGGTGATACTAATACTAAGCAAATGAAGCTGCTAAAATGCTACCTGTAATTCATGCATTAAATTTCATTTCATTTCATTTCACGGGGCAATATATACGCTTCTACAATAAACTACTAGTGGAAATCTTGAGTATGACTGACAGAAAAGATAATAAAACTACTTGATACTTGAATAACAACCAACTTTATATCAGACTCACAGGATCTTTACAAACAAATTGTTATGCAAACTTGATTTTAAAAGATGTGTTTAGGAAGTATGTTGCGCCGCTTCTGCTCAGAACACCTAGGAAGCGGTGTTAGATAAACATTGACGTGTATGAAAACATTTTTATTATTTCCGCGCATTATTTGAGAAATATGCTATACAAGTCTTGACCACCACCAGGCATTGATTTCAACCATCATTGCAACTTCATGCATCATTCGAAATTTAAATTAAACTTTTGATATGTTACCTCCGTGGCTACCATGTTTCAGAGCAAAAAGATCGTTCCATTTTTAAATTACACGATAGACATATGAGTTTTCATAGTAATTTATTCGGCCGCTAAGCACGACAGATATGGATTTTCATACAACATTGCCGGCCGCCTGCTCGCATGTATTTGAACGAGCATTTTCGATTTATCTTGAAGAAGATTAATCAACTTAAAATATCAAAATAATGCTCACATTTCTAAGAATGTTTGAGAAAAATCATAATAAATGTACCCAATGTACTCACTCGTATGCAGTAACATTTTGACTTGGCTTTGACTTTGATGTTGCATGTCCCCCCCCCCCACACTCCGGTAACCAAGGGTGATTTCTCAAGGGACCGCTATACCATATGTCGACGTTCGGACGTCATGTAGCGTACTGGGAATAGACTGAATTACCTGCACTGTATCTAGGTTAATACACTATGTTTGGATTATAAACTAAAATATATTAGTTATGCTGGCAGTTCGTATGCACAGGGTGTTTGAAACAACTGTACAGATTGAGCTTTTAAAACATTATTAATATTAGGCCAGATATGATGGAAAATTAAGGAAAAGTTAGAAAATAAAAACATTTTTCTGATATACTGTTTAGACATTTTTTTTCTTATTTTTTATATAGTACGCAATAATGAGTTTATCCATCGTCTCGTATCTAGCATTTTTATGTATATCTTTTCTGAAGCTTTTCTGTCAATAAATATACTTAATCAAAAGTACAGTCACATACATAACATTTCTTCGCATGACAGCGCAGTGACAGTTCCAATCTGATTCGGCTCACGCACGCCCGCGCGGGAATCGAATCAGGGACCGTGCTACTTCTTATTTACTACCCTCCACTACGCAATGCAACCCGGCTTCGCTTCGGCTGCCCCAAATTATTGGATCCGACAATAACGTCATTGCCACACCATCTAGGTCTCTCTTTCATCTAGACCAGGAATAAATTCTACATAATTTTGTACCTACTAAGTTGTTCAGTGGTAAAAGAGAACTTTTGGGGTACAAGTAAAGCAAACGCCTTAACAAATAATTATGGTGTATCCAGTGGTCATAGATATATCTTTTGAAATATTATGTGTATCCAGTGGTCATAGATAGAACTTTTGGGGTAGGAAACAAACGACTTAACAAATAATTATGGTGTATCCAGTGGTCATAGATATATATTTTGGGGTACAAAGCAAACGCCTAAACAAATATTATGTGTATCCAGTGGTCATAGATAGAACTTTTGGGGTACGAAACAAACGCCTTAACAAATAATTATGGTGTATCCAGTGGTCATAGATAGAACTTTTGGGGTACGAAACAAACGCCTTAACAAATAATTATGGTGTATCCAGTGGTCATAGATATATCTTTTGGGGTACAAAGCAAACGCGTGTATCCAGTGGTCATAGATATAACTTTTGGGGTACGAAACAAACGCCTTAACAAATGGTGTATCCAGAGGTCATAGATATATCTTTTGGGGTACATATCATACGCCTAAACAAATATGTGTATCCAGTGGTCATAGATAGAACTTTTGGGATACGAAGCAAACGCCTGAATAATAAGTGTCTCCAGTCAAATGGTAAAAGATGGAACTTTGGGGAATAAGAAGAATACTAAGAAGAATACTTGACTATAAATTATCTATTCTGTGGTAATATATAGAATTTTTAGGGGAGGTACGAAGTAAACGATTGAACAAATAAGTGGTAATAGATTATAAATTATATTCCGTGGTAATATAGAACAAGTAAATGTATCCAGTGGTAATAGATACAATTTTTGGGATACGAAGCAAACGTCTGCATATTTTAGTGTCTCCAGTAGCACAGAGTTTTTAATAGTTTCCAGTTGTTATTGGATGTTAACTTTTGGGAAACGTAGCAAACGCCTTAACAAATATGTGTATCCAGTGGTCATAGATAGACGTTTGGGGGTACGAGACACACGCCTGACAGCAGTTATCCATATTATTTGTAGATTTATACATTGCAGATTTTGGCCTGTGTTATGTGAGGGTAGACCTCGAAAGAACAAATTTGTGATACAGACATATAAACTAACAGTTCAATGTATAGACAGTGTGACATAGAGTGAGTATTCGGGCAGGACGCCGCGCTGATAAATTCAATTTGTTACAGAAATCTGTTGTGGAACTCCGGCGGATGTTTCTTTAGAGTAATTCTTTTGAGATTTATTTATTTGCCAGTTTAGTTTCCCATACGGCTTTAGTGTCATGCATGAGAGTAAACAATAAATTGTTGTTTAACCTCTTTAGTGTTCGTTTTGGTCTGTGTGTTATATTTTTGTGTTTAGTGAATGCTGGACCGAGATCTAGGCACAGAGGAAGTAATAGTATAAGTTATACTTGTTATAATTGTTTGTGAATATGTGTCATGTCAGTGAATAAACGTATATCTATCTATCTATCTAATAGTTATCTAGGTTCCCACTAGGTTTCCCCTGGGCATGTATGGGCCCTTCTTGCGTGCCATACATTTAGATAATTAACATTATATACATTTACTGTTATTAATTAAAAAATTGTAGATGAAGTAAGTCAAGTTTTTTTTAATTCGGCTAATCTGGAAACTTCGCATACCGATATTTATATATCATTACAAACAAACACTTTCCCTTGGCAATATCTCATAGAGTGCTGTTTAAGCGAGATATTCGACTTCAAAGTTTTGTTTTTTTATAGGTTTCAAAATGTTCATTGAGAACTCATTATTTTGAGTATGTTGAATTATACATTCAGGAAACTCCTGTACCCCCCCCCCTTCCCCCCTCCCCCCTCCCCCCCTCCCAAATTCCCCCCACCAAACACTGCCCCCCTCCCCCAAGCCCCCTTGCCCTCCCCCCAACCTAGGTCAAACCTGGGTTTTAAGCTTAGGGCGACCCGTAACTTTGAGACTAGGTATGGTAGCGGAGTAATTTACCAAGGTAATCGTCAAAATACTGGAACAGTAATTACTAAGTGCCGTTAATCAAGTTAAGCAATAGTTTAACAATGAGGGCTTCTGCTACGTTAAACAAAGTATTGTTTCAACTGTTCGGCTAAATTGCGCAAGTTGCATGAATTATGTGCTAAGTTTCATATAGACCACCCATTAGATGTTAATTTACTCGTGTCTAATTGATATTTATATACCCACTGTTTTATCTTTATTTAGGCTAGCATTTGCCCCGCGATGTTACGCGAAGGTATTTAGTCAACAGGCTGTCCCCTGTTGGGGGAAGTTAAAGGAAAAGCATGAAATTTAACATTTAAATAATTTAATTAACAAAGCAATTAAAGGTCGTCCTAAAAAGTGTTATACGGAAAAATCTCATAAGTCATATTTTTAGGGTTTCATGGTTTTTCATGGTCTTCCTTTAATTTGAAAGAAAAGAAAGAAAGAAAAAATAATTTATTCGACAATCACAACAAATATATTAGTAAAATTAATTAATTGATTAACCTGACATAAAATCAGGTGGTAGACGATGCTGTGATCGTGAAAAGGTCCCCAGCTCAGCATAGTGCTGCACCCAGGAGGCGCAGCGCTGGTTTTCTGCTGGGGGCCTTAGTTAGATGTCCCCGTGCGTGTGTGTGTGTGTTTGTGTGTGTGTGTGTGTGTGCGTTCAAAAGTAGACATACATAATTATACCTATTATAATAATAATAATTTATAGTTGTAATTATTAAAATTAAGAATTATTTAGAATTAATTAATTAAATTTAGAATTAAGAAAAAATAAATTTAAGATACAATGTTACTTATAAGGAATTGATTCTGATGATTGACCCTTTCGATCGGTATCACAAAAATACAGAATAGTGTCTTTTCGACAATTTTATCCGGTTCGATTCCCGACTTAGACAGGTAGTTTCTTAAACATATTTGAATGCAGTTCTACTTATTTTTGAAAATAAAGAGATGTTTCCTTTCATTAAAATTTGATATCGTATTTAAAGTAATTCCAGCCTGTATAACTGTACTTATTTGCCTTGACGAATATAGAAATTGACGAAACAAGGTTTTGACAAATTAAGGTTTTGACGAACGTCGTCGCTCCGATTTTATCGAAATGTAAGTAATTGAAAATTATGCTATTTTGCAGTGAAATAGCAATTGCGTCGTATTGCAATAAAACCGTACCTGAAACTACGTTTGGCTTTGTAACTCACAAAGTCATAGAAAATTAGACAGACTCGAAACAGGGATGGAATTTATAATTATTCCACCTACCTACCTCCTCCTTTTTTCTTTTTATAAAAAATAAGAGGAGTTATAAAAGTAACCGAGAAAATAGCAAGTAAACAAAGGCGCTGCCCGACGTAAAATTATCTTTTAATAAATTATTATCAAGTTTCCAGTTTGTGTTTGACAATAAATTATCAAGTTTGCGCGAAGACAGGGAAGTTGTCAAATATCATTAAAGCTGCTTCCGCCCCGTGGGTTTTGCCGGCGAATATTCTGAGTTTTACAACAAAACATAATTTTTACTACCTACTCGTTAACTACTCGAGTGGCGACACGTGCCGGAAGACGCAGCGTAGCAGGCCTCCCACAAGGTGGACCGACGATCTGGTGAAGGTCGCGGGTGCCAGCTGGATGAGGTTGTTGCGAGACCGGGCGTCGTCGAGATCCCTGGGGGAGACCTTTGTCCAGCAGTGGACGTCTACAGGCTGATATGATGATACTACTTACCCAGCTTGACGACTATTATCATTGTCTGACTATCTGTCTGTTTATTAATTTACATCATTATTATGTATGCCTTAGGTCAAAAGTGCTTTTCGTCAAAATACATTTGGTCAAATACTTTTTTAGTCTAGTATGCTAGCTATTCCTCAAAGTTAGACCAACTTTTATCACAAAACAATTTGTATAAAGTTATGTATGGTATAAAAGGCCGCTAATGCCAAGTTTGGCGAACAATAATTTTGACCAAAATCACCTTTTGTAAAAATATTTTTTTAAGAAAAGCATTTTTAACCAAGGTGATATGAACAGACCAGAGAGTTGTTAGTATACATAGAACGCGCGTTAGCAAGTTTGAACTGTAAGCACGGGTCTGAACAGTCTCGAAATTTTCGGGGCGACGCTACTAGTCACAAAACGTCAGGAGCGCCGATTGTTGCTCTCGCCGGTATTTATTAAGATTTGGAGTAATCATGGTGAAATGTGCAGTGCCAAGCTGTAAACACGATTCACGGAAACAAACGATCTAGAAAAAATCTATATAGAAGCGTCCATAGAACACCTGCTTACACTTGGCACAATGGGCAATGGCGATGCTCGCGCTCTATAGCTAGTATACTAACTCTATGGAACAGACAGACAGTCCGACAATGTTATAGGTGCGTAGAAAGTTCTCGAATATCATTAACATTAACGAACCACCGATCCCTCGATGCTAATCAGGGGAGACGGTTTGTTTTGAAGGAAATTAGTCATTTCATGACTCGTGTAAGATGAATGTCGACTTGGGACTGTCGGTGTTTGAACAAACTTAAATTTAAAGACAATGATGAGACTGAGCGAACCGAAAGAGGTGTGTCAGGATTGTGATACTTGGTGTTCTGATCTTACTGCCTACCCCATTAGAGACATAGCGTAAAGATAGTATTGTTAATTATATGTATTCTGTAGTATTGTGTGTAAATTTTGAAAATTATAATAGAATCAAAGTAGGTAACTGTACGAGTATCAAATACCATATAAATTATTACCATATTATAGAAAAGCTGTGTCTGTAAGTACCTACATTAAATAGTATATGGTGATCGAAGATTAATACTTCGATCACCATTGATCTGAGATTAAATAATATTAAAAGTGTTGGTCAGGGGTACCTTACGAACGATACTGAGGTCAAATATGTATTTTTAGAAATTATCTATCTATTTCGACAACACGAAAAAACCACTGAGCAGATTTTGGTGAAACTTTTGTATAGTCATAGCCTATAAAACATTTAAAAAATTGGCCGAGAAGTAAAAACTTTTTAGAAAATTTATTTCCACAGCCTAAATGCTGATAATTGATACAGCAACCCCCACAGCTTTCTAAACGTCTCCTTTCTACCATCAACTCCAATTTATCGCACCCTCGTGGGTTTGCGTACCAACAACAGTTTGCAGGCATAGGATGAAGAACAGAATACGCCTACGGACATAGTGCTGCTAATTAAATACATTGATGCGTGAAAGTAGTATTTATGGTATTAGACGTCAATGGATGAGGCATTGAAATCAAATCAAAATTCGTCTATTCAAAGTGCCTAAATAATTATATTATTTTATTATTTGATAGGTATCTACGATCAGTTTAAATAATTATTATGTTTAATTTTTAATATCAATTTGCCTAAATTTAGAAAATACATTATTTCTATAATAATGATGGCATTTCAGATAATAATATTTCAAGTTTTTAAGTTTATGTACTATGTATTTATTTTTCTCACTCATTTCGTTTAAGCTGGATGTAGATAAATAGTTACTGACATTAAATAAGAAACATTAATTATTTAGATACGATTCTGTAGATAGTCGAATTTTTTTTAAAATTTTTTGATTTATATAAATAAATGTTGAGATGTATTTATATAAATCAATTATTATTTTTTTAAATTGTCGGCTATCTACAGAGTCGTATCTAAATAATTAATGTTTCTTATTTAATACCTATTTTGTTAACAAAATTTTTAATTTACCGTCACAGAGGATGTACTTAACTTTGATATAATGTACAAATCTAAATTATTGTTATTTAAATTCAGGAGAACACACACGGTAACATAAGTAATGTTACCGTGTGTGTTCTCCTGAATTTAAATAACAATAATTTAGATTTGTACATTATATCAAAGTTAAGTACATATATGTAAATAAATAATTATTATACTATATACATTTTCATATTTACCTTTGCTTTAGAAGACTGAAGCAGACTGTCTGCAAAGTGTAACCAAATTACTATTGTTTGCTGATTATGTTAATCAGAGGCATGGGCGTTTATACAACGAACATACAAGAGGAAAATGGGTCTTATATCCCATGGTCTTATAAATAACCCTATTTTTCTTAGACGGGGGTGTTCCCTGCATTGACTCCACGTAAGCGGGACTTCTGTGCAATATTTCCCCCCGGACCGTCAGTCCAGCCATCCCAACTTCTTGAAGAAGTGGAGCAGGGCTTCTGGTCGACGGCAGGACTGCTGCAGGTTGCTCGTTGCCGAGAGGTCGCGATCTATTGTCAGTGGGTTCGGATCTATATACATATTTATGGTTAGATATTAAAATTTGTTATTCTCTTTCACGCTGTAACGGTTGAACGGATTGTGATGAAACTTGGTACAGTGGTAGCATATATCCTGGAAAACATATAAGCTAATTTTTGCCGCGGTAAACTAAAAAGAACTTATTCCACGCGGGCAAAGCCGCAGGCAACAGTTACTGTATAAAAGCGAAATATGAAATGAATATTGTAGTTTTGTATAAAAATGTTTTCTCTTACTTCATAGACAGAGAGTCGAGTTTGTGTACGCTCCTGTTTTGAGACTACAGTGGTTAGGTTAACCGCGTTTTGTCACGCGGAACTTCACATACAAATAAGTTATGCGACCTAATTCCTGGCAGTAGCTTGGAAACTCTTACCATGACGGATGGAAACAGAAACCTGACTGCAAAGTTAGTTGCGATGTACAGTTTCGAGACGGTTCTGCTGTTAATTACTCTCCATTCTATCATTGTACACTTCAATAACCGCTCGGATAGACGGGTTTTCGAGTGGAAACCATGCCTGAAGTGGCAGTGGGCTGGGCACATCGCTCGTAGAACTGACGGCCGTTGGGGCAGAAAGGTTCTCGAGTGGCCACCACGTATCGGAAGACGCAGCGTAGGCCTCCCACAAGGTGGATCGACGATCTGGTGAAGGTCGCGGGACCCGGCTGGAAGAGGTTAGCGCAGGTCGTCGTGGAGATCCCTGGGGGAGGCCTTTGTCAGGCAGTGGACGTCTACAGGCTGATATGAACCACGCGTGGGCAAGCGTAGTGTGGGACGCTCACGGCTAGATGGAGCGCCGAACTGCGTGAGGCAGCTGGCAGTGACTGGACGCGGAGAACCGAAGAACCGGGACTTCGTCTATTTTGGAGAGTTCGGGTCTAAGCGCTTCTAAGACTTGTACAAATCTGACAGAAAACGGCTTGCCTGATCCTCTGGACCCCCTCCATCCGTACTCCGGACAGACATCATCAGATCTCACCCAAATTGTTCCCTGACGGAGATCTAGGGGCTCAAAGTGACCTCGAATGTATGAAAAAGACCCGTTTGTTTTGAAAGCTTAACACATTTCTAGGACGAACTCGCTTATGTAGAAGCCTCTATATACGTTATCTTTCTTTCATCGCGTCTGCTAAAAATACAAACACACTTTAAAAATACTATCGCGATGGCTCGAGCAAACTTTAGGAAATTGAGTGCCGCTCGAGCGGAGTCACGCGCGCCGTATCGAAAATTGGATCGTGACGTCATTGGCAGTGAACTCTCTTACTTATGAATGGACCTTAATATGCAGACTAAATAAGCTAGGTCACAGACTGAAAACTAGGAAATGTTATTAAAGCATCTATGGACAAGCTCACGTGTTCGAATTAAGGCGACTAACATAGCGCAGGTGAGGTACGGTCGACCGCAGGTCAGTGGAAACAAAACCTGTATAAACTGGTCTCTCCTAGTATTGCAACTCCATAAAGGCTAGGCCAGCTCAAGGTCAAAGTGTTTCCACGGACGTGCGGTCGACTGTACGAAGGCTGAGATATAATAATAATAATGTTATTAATCATCATCATCATCATCAACAGCCTATTAATATGTCCCCACTGCTGGGGCTCAGGCCTACCCTCTCAACGAGGGCGTTCGGGCTATAGTCCACCACGCTAGCCTAGTGCGGGTTGGTGGGCTTCACACGCGCCTAAGAATTTCTTCTTCGGCGTATGCAGATTTCCTCACGATGTTTTCCTTCACCGTTTGAGAGCAGTCAGTACATGTACTTAAGTTTCGAGAAAAAACCCATTGGTACATGGCCCAGCCGGGGATCGAACTCCGGACCTTTCGATATGATAGGCCGTGTCTTATCCCCGACGCCACTGACGCTCTTAATAAATTGATGTTATTAATGTTTTCGACAAATCCACACACGGCTGTTTAGTCCCAAACTAAGCCGAAGCTTGTAAATGGGTACTCAACAACTGATAAACATACATAAATACTTTTTTGATAATTGTTCTATTTGTTCTATGGTAACATGTAGTTAATTATATTCGTGAGGTTAAAGCATACATTAATATAACACAAAACTAAACGTAAATATATAACTAAATTAACCTAAAACCTATATAAAACTAAAATTACCTAAATACTAATCGATAAATTAATGTAAGTATAAAATACCTGAAATAAAAACCTACAAACAAGAAACTAAAAATATAAACTAAATATACCTAAATTAATTCTATAAAAATATAACAGCATACCTAAGAAAAATATTTAAATTATAATAGTAAATAATAAAATCAATCAAAAAGTCCGCCCGAACCCGGTGCAAAGGTGCCCATCACGCTCGCGGCATTCCCGCGTTGGATGGCGATGGACAGCCTTTGCACCAGGAATGACCCAGAGCGGGGATCTCCACCGCGTTCCCTCAGTCTACGCCCGATCTGCCTAGCAAAATCTTTAGCTTCTGCACTCCAGCAACCTGTCGTCTCCACCGCAAAAGCAGTGAATAGATAGCTCTGCTGGAGTGCAGCGTATTTTGCCCGTTTTCTCGTACCCGCAAACTCGGCTGCTGCCCCGCCTCTCTGCGTTGTGCGGCTGAGATGGCAGGCGGCGAAAGTGCTGACGCACGTAGCGTCCCACAAAAGGCACTTGCCTTTCTGCCATGGCACCATCGTCAAGCCGTCGGGCCTTTTGTCATCGGAGCGGCTTAGGCCCGGTGGCTCCAGGACGCAGGGGATGTTTGCGGATACCAGCGCTCTTCGGATTATCTCGTTAAGGGCATGGTGCCGAGGAAATCTACCGGAGCACCTTCGGCAGCTCAAAGCGTGATGGCCATCTGCTTCCACCATGGAACCGCAGATGCACCGATGAGGTTGGCATACATCGCAGCCCAGGCGGAGAGCTACTGCCACCCGCAGTGAGTACCCGTCGAGAAGAGTGCCTAGGTGAGGTGATGGTAGCGCGTGCAACCATGCTCCAGATTCTGACTGCGACACCGATTTGAGTCTCGCGAGATCAGCCCCAGTGGCAGCATCCAAAAGTCGGTCGAGAACGGTCCTCGATCCCACGTCATCCCATAAGCGCTGGTTACAAGTGACCACAGGCACTGGTGCTCCCGAGTTGAGGGCCGACCAAGCCGCCAAAGCATCAGACACAAAGGGAATGTTTACCCTCCCACCATCGGAAGATAGTATGGAAGTGACAAGGCCCACAACCCCATGCGCCGATGCCAAGAAGGCCGGTAAGCCCACATCCCGCGCACACCGCACACCCAGGCCTCCATGTCTTATCGGCAGGGCCGCCTGGCTCCATTGATCCTCACTCAGGAAGACGTTCAAGATTGTCTCGACGGATAGCTTCAGGGCGCTGTCTAAGGCACCAATCTCACTCGGAAACAGCCATGTGGGCGCCGTCCGAAGAAGATACGTTATGCGTGGGACAGCAAAGCACATCCGTAGCAGAACCAGGGCGACGTGAGCTGACAGATGTTTAAGACGTTCTTGCGCGGTGAGAAGAAGTTGCCTCCGGATATTAATTGCCTCGGGAACTGCAGAAGGAAAAATAGGTAAATAATACTTTTTAAATAAATACTTAAATACATACAAACACCCAGAATCCGAAAACCAACAGCTATGCTCATCACAGAAATGTTGGTCCCGGGTGGGAATCGAACCCACGACCTTTGGCGCAGTAGGCAGAGTCACTACCAACCACTACGCCAACAGGCCATTCAAACCCCTTCTGGACGAATTCGTCCACTTTCCTAATTCGTCGATCCATTGGGTGGGGCGCGTCCGCCGTGGTCCGGTTTTTGAAAATAGTAGACTTAGCGAAAATCACATTTCAAAAATAACAATTGATAGTGCACAATTAAAAATCGGACTGCTCTGTAAAGTTATGCGTGGTCATACATAATATATATATATACGGGTCGACTTGAAACCTCCCCCTCTTTTGTTTGTCGTCGGTTGAAAATGAAATAATAATGTAGGTACAGTTTTTTACAAAAATGAGACCATTATTCAAAATAAAATATATTTCTATAGTTTAACTAATGTATTATACATTCTAGATAGGTATGTACGTATTTAGTACGTATGTAGGTATTCTAGGTAGATACGTTACTTAACTTAAATTTTTTTAAATTTTTTATTTACTGGATCCTAAGTTCCAATTAATGTCAGCTCAATCAGTCAATTACTTTTTGGGAACAGACAGGCAGACAAACTGACAAATAAATATTCGCTATAGGGTTACCGTTCTGACAAACCCAAATTAGATAAATTAAAGATTTAGAGAAATTATCTTATCACCTCCTATTACGAAATTCTCTTTGTCAAAACAGAACAGACTGACATTTTGACACGAGTTTATCCCGATCCCTCGGCCAATGCGCCACTAATATTTCACACAACACAGGGTCGGACTACGTATTCCAATTTTGGGGGGTTATAGAGGCGACTCTAATTAAATAAGTAGGTAACATTTTTTTATCCAGAAACGAGGCATAAAAGCTATTCTTCGATTTTAAGTTCTTTCATCTTTTAACAATTTGAAACTAGTGGATGTTTTGATATATTATAGACGTACGCACACTAAGACTTGAAACATCGCTACTAGCATTCTCCGTTCTATGAGAATAAGAAATAGACATAACGAAACGAAACAATTTTAACTCAAACCAAGACTATCGTACCGTACATCGCCCACTCGTACATCGCACTAACGATATTTCGCACAATTGACATGTCGCACTATCGTACATCGCACACTCGTATTTCGCACTAACGATATTTCGCACAGATGACAAGTCACACTATCGTACATCGCACACTCGTATTTCGCACTAACGATACTTCGCACAAATGACATGTTGCACTATCGTTCATCGTACACTCGTATTTCGCACTAACGATACTTCGCACAAGCATGTGTCGCACTCCAGTAGTAATCCCAGATAAATCTGCCCAGCTTGAAAAAAACTGTTAGAAATGGGAATTGAATCTCAAAATCTGGCTGTTTCTGTTCCGTGTTTGTTTCTCTTTTAATTCGGACGAAGAATAAGAGGATTTAAAGCTTGCATTTTTATTTGAAGGGAGGTTATAATCCCTTGACCTTTAACCTGAGTCCGTACCTGGCGACAATATAGCATTTCAGTTGCAAAATCAGGAATCTAGGTCGGCGTGAGGCTGGGCAATTTGTGTCCGCGTTACAATATGATACTTAATGTCAAAAGCAACCGAGGGAGGCGTTATTTACTAAAGCAAGGCGTGGGTTCACACGGGTTTGAAAAACCGGAACTGTTTTGGTGATGATAGTATTGGGTGTAGCAAGATGAGGAATTTAACGAGATGCACAAGATCTATTTTCGCGCCACATTGCAACACCGACGCGTACAGTCGACTCGTATTTCGCACTAACGATACTTTGCACAAATGACATGTTGCACTATCGTGCATCGCACACTCGTATTTCCCACTAACTATACTTCGCACAAATGACACGTCGCACTATCGTATGTACATCACACACTCGTATTTCGCACTAACGATACTTCGCACAAATGACTCGCACTATCGTACATCGCACACTCGTATTTCGCACTAACGATACTTCGTAGAAATGACATAACGCACTATCGTACATCGCACACTCGTATTTCGCACTAACGATACTTCGTACAAATGACATAACGCACTATCTTACATCGCACACTCGTATTTCGCACTAAAGATACTTCGCACAAATGACATGTCGCACTATCCTGCATCGCACACTCGTATTTCGCACTAACGATACTTCGTACAAATGACATAACGCACTATCGTACATCGCACACTCGTATTTCGCACTAAAGATACTTCGCACAAATGACACGTCGCACTATCATACATCGCACACTCGTATTTCGCACTAACGATACGCCACAAGCGTGTGTCGCGCTCCAGTAGTATAAACCCGTCGATCGGTGGATGGGTGGACAGTGGTCGGTCACCATCACCATGGTCTACGGGGGGTGGGTCGCGTGCCACTAGTGCAATTAAGCTAGTGTAAAATTATTGTAATGTTGTTTTGTGTGTGCTAAATACAATAATTCTTCTTTTTCTATAGTAATTAATTAATTGATAGAGCCGTGGTAGCTTATACTTGGTTGCGCACTCTCCTCACGTTCTTGAGGTCGTGGGTTCAAAGCTTGGCCCGTATCAGTAGGTTTTTCGGATTAAGTACTGTTTATTATAACAGGTACAGTCGACCGCACGTCAGTAGAAATACCTTGAGCTGGCCTAGCCTATTAGGGAGTTTCAATAGGTACTATGAGAGACCTGCTTATACTGGTTCTGTTTCCACTGACGTGCGGCCCACCGTATCACACAGGCTTTTCGGTGAAGGAAAACATTGCGAGGAAACCTAGCTGCGTATGGCAAAGGTTAGAGTTTCTATTTAAAGGCGCATAGCAAAGAAGCTGAAAGTCAAACTGATGTTATAGTGCCCCCTTAATCCGCTTAAATTCCCCTAAAACCCAAATACTGTATTAGACTAGGTAAATGTCAGTCTAACACAAATTATTCAAGCTAATCCGGCACCGCTGAATAACCCGACTAGCGGCGTAATTACAAATAGGAGTGGAAGACAGACACCCAGACTGAGCTCCCTTTTACAAAATGTCCCACTCCTGAAAACATAACCTGTTGGCGAAATGACCCAATTCTCAAAATGTTACCGAATTTTATACATAAATACGTACAAACAGACAAACGGACGGAAAAGCAATCAAAGTAACTTTCACAATTAATAGTAGTTTATATTATTGGTTTCATAGTTTTAAAAGTATTTAAGACCCAGTTGGATAAGGTTAGCGCAGGACCGGTCGTCGTGGATACCCCTGGGATTAATTCCTCTGTGGTCTAGCAGTCGACGTCTACAGGCTGATATGATGATGATGATGATGATGAACAATATTTAATCGCATTTGGAGCCCAAATAGTTTCCCGTGATACGAAAACACGTGGGTAGGGGTGTAAGTACCAGTCAGCGTTCTAAGCAGACAAGTCTGAACAGCTAATTTGAGAACGGGAAGTATTAGACATGCGGGACATTTTGCCATAGGAGGGTCATTACCGTCCGAATCGCACAACCGTGCGTACCCAGCTGCAATACAGCGAATAATAATAATAATAATAACGAGCATTGTCCCGATAGTCGTTTCGGCGAACGGCCTTATAGCGAAGATCCTCGACCAACACCTCGAGAGGCTCTCGCTAGACGGCTGGATCAAGGGCCAGATCCAGAAGGCAGTACTTCTGGACACGGCGCGTATTGTCCGGAGGTTCCTCACTCTGCGGCCCTAACCACCGGTAGCTTGGGCCCTGCCCCGCTGCCGGCGGCACACTAGGTTTAAGTTTTTATAATGTATTTTAAATTAGTTTTTATATAAAAATATTATAAAAATTTTTACTTAAGATTGATTGAATAAAGAGATAATAATAATAGGTAATAATGTTTGGACAAATTTACACAAGGCTGTTGAGTCCCAAACTAAGCCGAAGCTGAATACATTTAAATAAATAAAATTTGAAGTCCTTTTCGGGTCCTGCCCCTCGCTTCACTCGTTCCATGGCAACCTTTCTAACCAGAGTGAAACCTAACAAACCTAAATAACTGCATGACGACTTATACAGACATACTCGTAATACATAGTCTGTAGTGTAATAGGCTTTGTTGCGATTATTGAATACGTACACGGTTTCATTGCAGAGCAGTCCCTGTAGTGTTGCCTCCGCATTTGTAATAACGCAACCTGCCGCTGCCGCTGTGATTTGATTGCCCTCCTGAGATTGCGAATTGCGCGTCTGATTTTAGAAAGCCGTGCTAAATCACTCCTAAACAGAACACACAACACACGTCTGTCTGTCCGTTTGGAACTTTTAATCTGTATAACTGATTCAGGATATTGAATACTTTTTCCGCCCGGAACCGTCCGCAGGTGTGGCGCTACACTAAACCAAAACTGAGCTACCACAAGACGTCATTTCCACGAGCGCAACATTTTCATAAAGTTATCTCGTTTTTAGCTCGTTAAGCGCAACGCTGACGTTAACGTTACGTTACCTTGTACCTATCTAAATTACGTGCTTTGCGGCAAGGCGCTCACTGCTTTTACGTAGGTAATGTAGATACACAATAAATACACTAACACATAGGTAATACACAGGTATACACTCACAAACATACACTTCCACAATTCTATAATAATATTAATGTATAAAAGAATGATAATGTACCCAAATTCATACATGATGTAGGTAGTCACCTGCATAAAACCCAGGAAGAGATCCTAGCTTCATGATAAGACCGCTAAAATAAGTAATCCGTAAATTATCTAAGCTAATTTTTGCTTTAAAAAAAAGCGTTTCAACCCTATTCGCCACTCACCTCCCCCTCCCATAATAATGTCATCAACAGCCTATTAATCTCCCCACTGCTGGGGCTCAGGCCTACCCTCTCAACGAGGGCGTGCGGGCTAGTCCACCACGCTAGCCCAGTGCGGGTTGGTGGACTTCACATGCGCCTAAGAATTTCTTCTTCGGCGTATGCAGGTTTCCTCACGATGTTTTCCTTCACCGTTTGAGAGCAGTCAGTACATGTACTTAAGTTTCGAGAAAAAACCCATAATAATGTAATATACATATTTATTCTAAATACCCGATACCAATATACATACAAACCCTTCTGTAAAGTGTTTGAAAGGTAACTAAGCACCACAGTAAAGGCGTCGTTACATCAACCTCCCTATAATATATACACATAAACCGCTAAAATGTCGTATATAGTTCCCGTAGAGTTTTTTGGCGATTGTGTGAAGTTGGCTGATTTCTGCGCAATGATTAATTTAAGGTGTCAAAGGGAGCTGTGCGGCGGATTCGCTAGAGACGCTCATTCAATTTCATTCACCGGATCAAACTTTCAAGTTTTTGGACATCTCTTTGCAGCATACTGTCTCGCTTACGCACACATAGACCATAACTGTACCAAACACTGTCAGCGATGTGCAAACAATCTGTGACTATATTCATTCAGCCGTCAAAAAATTCTACGGGTACTATACAGTTACATAATTTAACGTAAAAAGTTTAAGTAAACTCTAGCTAATTAAAAATCCGAACGTACAGTTATAGTTATGCCACGTGAATTATAATCAACGTAAGGTAGCATGCCAACTAAACACTACATACATAAGATAGTACATATACTTAGGTACATGTAACATGATACAGGCGTTTACTACATAATGATATATCTCGCTTGTGGCGCGGACGAGATAGCGTCGAGCTACACAGAGTAGATAGGAACAGAAGCAATACAAATAGTATATTCTGGCCGACACACTGTCCGGGTTGACTGTACTGTGTGTAAGCTAGATCTAGCTTACCGATGTGCAGTCAACCCGGAGAGTGTTATTGTAATGTGTTGCTTTGTGAGTGCTAAATAAATTTATTCTATTCTATTATTCACTCATGAAGTTTAAGTAAAGCGGCTGACAGTGACTAGATGCGAAGAATCGGAGGTCGGGTCCAGTGGCACGCCTTGGGGAGGCCTATGTCCAGCAGTGGACTAGTGCAGGCTTTATGATGATGACGAAGTTTGAAACAATTCGCGCGCGGAGGTTGCACATCAGCAAGACAATGTTTCATAAAATGAGTAAGTGCCAAGAAGGTGACCCTTCTTGGTAAGTGCAAATTTTTTTTGTTCCAATGAGACCTTGATTCGAATTTTTTTACATAGCAGAGCAGCACTCGGAACGATTCCTCTTTTCAAGGCTTGAGTCTTGAGTCGTCTTCAGAAAGACTCGACTCGACTGTCAGTAGATTTATAATTAGACTTCGAGCTTGCACGAATATAATAATGGAGTCTACGAATCTAATCTACAGTCTCGAATAAAGCAATGCTGCAGCAGCCTCTGTCTTCGTGGCCTACTCTGTGCGCTGTTCACACAGGCTTACGTGGAACATTCAGGAAGACGCGCTTATCTGGTGGCTGACAACAAATTCGCGGCGCTTTTACCTTTCAAAATGTGTACAAAATATTGCTGGCGTCAGAGTTGGGAGCGAGGTTTTATGCATTTCATTCTAGGTCTATTTTACCCGTTTGGACTAGATATTGTGTCGCAGTGAGGTTGATATTCCGATCAAAAAAGAATACACAAAAGTTTGTAAAATATCTGATGACTTTTACAGTGTCCCGCGGCTATGCGATACGGAGGGAAAGTACTTGAAATATTGAAAACAGGAATTTTACTTAAAGAAAACTTAATTTTGTTTTTAAATGTATGTAGGACTTCATTTAAAGATTTTTGAAAAATTACCTGCTTGAGCCGGCAATCGAACCGAACAAATGTGGAAAAAAAACAAGGCGTATTTTTTAAGGTTTTACCTTCTCAACGAGGACTGGGGCTATAGTCCACCACGATAGCCCAGTGCGCGTTGGTGAACTTCACATACGCAGAAGAAATGCAGGTTTTCTTCTTTCACCGTTTGAGAGCAATCATAAAACGTATGAAAAACCCTCGGTATAATACATATGCCACGGCCGAGATCGAACTCTAACCTCTCGACATGACAGGAAATACAGGACGGGACAAGCGGTATAGTATCTTGTATGTATGTATGTAAACACTTTATTGTAATAAAAATTTACAGATACAGACAGTTAAGAATAAAACTAAGTACAAAGGCGGACTTATCCCACTAGGGGATCTCTTCCAGTCAACCTTAGAGTTACTGAAAGGATTAGCTTAAATGCGTTTAGTACCAAAATTACATATATAGTAAAGTAGGAGAATGAGCTACCTGTAAACTTACCCTAAAAATACATAAACCAAAATGATACAGTACAAATACATAGATCATACTATTACACAGATTATTTATTTACTACAGTAAGTACATATATAATACATATACAATACACATATATATTTAATATACATAATATATATTTACTAAATAGTTGATAATATACTACATAAACTATATATACCTATTAGCTCAAAGCATCGATATTGAACCCAGAGTTCATTTTTAATTTATTTTTAAAGGATGCCAGTGAGGGGGACTTTCTTATATGGATTGGGAGTTGGTTCCAGAGCCTCGCTGCCAGCACTGTGAACGTCTTCAAAATATCTTATCTCTTCAAAATATATTTTCTAAAATAAAGCCCCGTACACACAAACCGCTAAAGATTAGTCATAAACGTGACGGGCTTCGTTCGGGCGGAAAATCGCGATAAAAGACGGAGCCAGTCGGTGCGGTGGTTGTTTTGTACTCACTGATATATGAGCGCCGGACCTAATGTACCGGCTAAAATCTAGCTTCACACAGGGAGGGATTCAGAACGTTTCAGAGTAAAATGTAGGAGTGATACTCCGAACTGTGATGTCTGTGGAGTTGTTGAAGATGTCCAACACCTGCTGATGGAGTATGACAGGTTCAGGAATAAGCGGGAGTTAATGATGAGACGACTCAAGCTGAATCCACTCGATGTAGGTTTTGCTCAGTCTATTTTGTCCAAGCCTGCATCTGTGGCAGCACGATCCTTACATGACATTTTTGAGTCGCCTCGTCAGTAAATCTCGGTTAGGGTACGATGGGACTGACATGTGGTTATCAAAAGTCCCAAAATAAAACAAAGATTTAAAAAAAAAGAGAGTAAAAAGTTGAGCTGAAACTGGATCCAGGACCTTTCTTTTACCCCTGCAAAAGTACCCGAACAGACAGGCTTAAAATAACTTTGCTTCAAGAGCCGTAAAAGCCGTAAATCGTTTAAAAAATTAGCAAACATAGAAGGTTGAATGCGAACTTCTATTACTTATTTAAAACCGAAGAGTTTGAGGTAATTAAATGTCTGTCTGAAGAGTTTGTTTGTTTGCACTAATCTCTGGAACTAACTGCCAGTTGGTTTGAAAATAGTACATTGTTACCCCAGGGGTGAAAGTAACTTATTTAGGTCCAAGACGGGGTTTCTAAATCGAGTTCGAGGGACTCTAAATAATTCTTGAACCCGAGGGATACACTGTGCTTTTCATTGCGAATACAATGAAAGTAAAAATAAAAACATGAATTAGCTAATGATAAAATGAGTGTTAATACAAATCTCTGCTATACGGAAGTAACATAACTCTACGACTCGAAAAAACAAATGAAGATCGGATTGCCGCTTTCCCGTCTATTTTGTTTTTTTTCTGTGGCCGGCCAGGTATTCTGCCATTATTTTTCATTTCCATCATTGAAAAAATTGTAAATATTTTGCTCAAATCTATGTTATTTTAAAGGAATAGTTGACGGTAACCAATAGAAATGTCAAAATAGTATGTACTACTTTTTTTAAAATAATTTGACAGCTGTCAGTTGAAAACGATTCTCCCTAGGGCTGAAATGTATCATGTTCAACCCGCTACTCAGGCAAATTCAGACCTACTTTCAGAGTATGAGTAATGAAAAAATCTTTTTGCATTTGATAGCCCATTCTCGAGGATGGTTATAGGCTATTTAACATCACGCTATACGACCCTTAGGAGCCGATCAAAAAGTAAAAGTCAGAAATAACTTTTAAAAGGCGGGCGAGGCAACGGGAAACAGCTAGTCAGTTATAAGGAGGTTTTCAGACCCCAGCTGCACACGAGGAAAGAAAAGTAATAAAAATAAAACCATCTTTACAATAAGACAATAATCTAACAAAAGGAAATAATCTTTTTGCGGTCCCCCGCCGAAATTACTTGTCATTTGAGCAAAATGAAGTCGCTTATAGGATGAAGTGAATACTCTTACCATTGTTTCGACCGTGAGAGTGAGTTTGAAGTGAGTTGAGAGAGAAATTAATCGACTAGGTTTGATTGATCCTTTGTTTGACTTGATGTTCTGGATAGTTACTTTTTATATATTTTTATCGCCTAACAGATGTTAAACTAACAGATCTAGGAAACCGGTTAAAAAGTTAAAATTCGAGACCGGTCGAAACTCGAAACTAGTTGACCCGCGAATCATTCACTTAATTTTCGTTTCAGATTAGTTTAATTAACCGGTTAATAAAATGAATTGATCTCGTGTCTATTCCGTTCAATGATGGTGAATTTCACCGGTTATGCATGACTATACGCGCGTCTGCGACCTTCGAAGGTAAGTTTGTTTAGATTACCTTGAGATTTAAAGTTTTGTTCTCACTGAAAACCGGTAACCGAAATGTGAAACCGTTTCTTCAATTAACCCTTTATAGAATGAATAATATTTTACCGGTTTTATGAACAGTATTAACGTCTATATCTAACCGGTTATTACAGATTAAGTAATTATTCATTATGCAGCGTTTGCTATAGTCTGAAACTCGTACGAACATCAAATTGAAAACCAATAGTAAACCAACGAAATTGGGGCTTTATCCAACGGTGGGAAATTCTCAGGTGTTCACTAAGAATTGGTCTCACAAACTGTCAGATCTACAAAGGAATTATTACAGTCGGAACCTTCTGAACATTCGGACTCGGATAAACATCTTGTCTTTCATGTTTCCACGAGTTTATTTTTGAGATCGTCCGTAAAAATAACAAAGAAAATGTAAGTTACTTAACTATTTGTTTACACAGATAACTTTAAGTGTCACCTTTAAGCCATATCTTATTTTGAATTTAAAGTCCTATTTCTTATATCTATTTAAGCCGGCGGTTACAGCACATCATCAGCCTGTACTAGTCCACTGCTGGACATAGGCCTCCCCGAAGGCGCGCCACTGAGCCCGATCTTCGGCTCTCCGCATCCAGTCACTGCCAGCCGCCCTACGCAGGTCGTCGCTCCATCTAGCCGGGGGGCGTCTCACACTACGCTTGCCAAGTCGTGGTCTGCACTCGAGAACTCGTCTACCCCAGCGGTTATCGGTTCTCCGACAGATGTGACCAGCACGGCCTCCACAAAAACAGAGCTCGACTAGAGTTACCAAGCCAAAACCTACTTTAAAAAAAAGAACTTTAAGTTTTAAAAAATACAGCACTGAAACTTTGAGCAGCACTCTTTGGCTCGTTGCGGAGTTCTCTGACAGGACTAAACTAATTTGACATTTCTAAAATTCATACTATCTCTTTCTTATTTTTACAGATAAAAAACAGAGCGCAAGTGCACCAACCGAATCGGCACAAGCAATGTCTTTCCTTGTTTTGGTAATTTGGTTACAACATAACTTCCTACGTCCAGGAAGTTGCGTTTGCCATTTTTTTTACTGTCGTTCTAATCTTCTATTCTTCATAATTAATTTTTTAATCCCACCTTTACAACCAACGGTTTTATTATTAAAATTAACTTGAAACAAGGATGCAATGATTGCGAAGCAGTGCATCGGAAACCTGCAATTATCGTAATATTTACGATTCATAACGATATATGTACATAATCTTTGCGTGTAAGACTCGTATACCTATTTAATAAGTATAATGTATCATCATCATATCAGCCTGTAGACGTCCACTGCTGGCCAAAGGCCTTCCCTAGAGATCTCCACGACGACCGGTCCTGCGCTAACCTCATCCAGCTGGGTCCCGCGACCTTCACCAGAATTATTATTATAATGTTTCGTTAAATATCGTTATTCATCGTAATAATAATAGTATGTCGAACGGACTGTGAAATGCATAGGTAAGTGCTTTAGAACAAATTATACGAAGTATAATATAACAATTTTTCTAACTTCAGCGGTACCTACAATCTATGAAGCCCGACTGTAGAAACCTATATCCAACCAAAGCTACAAAATATACTTAACTCTAAGTACACTTTTCTTATTGCTAAATCTTTTATACTTACTATGTGAGAAAATTCGAGTTTCTATTTATTACTACTTGCTTGTATATTAACAAAGTGATGTAGGTAACTACTTTTATATTTTTTTTATTTTATTACATTAGCTACGTTTTCATTACAATTTAATCACACATTTCGAAAACAACATTTTTTTTCAATAGGTAGTCGTAATTTATCCCTTTTTTTCAAGTAGTCGTAATTCAACCGTAATCGTAATAAATAACGATTCACATTGTAATCGTAATGGCCGAATCGTTACGTCCCTACTGAAAACGCTGTCTCCCCTTAAAAACCAAGATGGCCGCCGGACGCGGTAGTTGCTTGCAATTAATTATGCCGCCATAATAACTCACGGTTCATTAAACTGAAAACTGAAACAAAGCCGCCGCTGACGGTTTAAAATGGACCACAATTTGTTATATTAAAGCGGTGTGGCAGTCATAAAAGGTGCATAGTCGACAAATAACATTTTCACCTCACCGGCTCGGAAGGGTATACTTTGTCATTCGAAATCTGCGTGGAAAACTGCACCTGGAAAAAACTTTTTAAAACTTTTCTTCTAATTTGTAGAATGTGGACGATTAAAGAAGTGGTCAATTCTAATTGTGGTTATTATTATTTGTGGTTCTAAAACGCCGAAAGGATTCAATTCACCTAGTATTTTCCTCGCTGTAGTGAGGTGAAAAATTGTGTGTTGCGCTCGGCAGCAAAGTTATTTTGTGTCTCGTACCTTGAAACCCTCGCTACGCTCAGGATTCTATCTTTGAACCACTCGCTTCGCTCGTGGTTCAATTCTAGAATCCCTTCGCTTGCTCAGTTTTCAATACTAGTACTCGCACAAAATAACCAACTTTGCAGCCTTGTATAACAAATAACTATTTCCAGGGAGTCTATTCTTTTAACCATGAAGTTAAAAACTTTTTGGTGGGCGTGGGAGTAGCAATAGTTATTTACGCAACAAGAGACGAAAGTGTCTTTTCCCTACGAGCGACATTTATATTTCGTATCAAGACATTTAATGAGCGAGATGAGAAAACTTTCGTCTCGTGTGCAGTAATCATGCTTTTAACTACCTAACTGCACTTTCAGGGTTTCGTCACTCAAAAGAAAAATGTGGAACCCTTTAGAACTATTTTGTTGTCCGTCTGCCCGTCTCTCAAGACCCTAGCATTTCCAGTAAACCCTGAGATTTACCAAATGATGATGGTAAAAGGAGCTATTAATTATTCTTTGATATAAGTCCGAATTGTTCTTTTTAATCGATTAGATTACGTCAGGTCGTAACCTAACGTAAACCTAGAAGTAACCAAGAAGAGAATGAAAAGAGCTCTTCAACCGCGGCCGGCACCACACCAGCACCCCCGGGTGTTGCAGGTGTCTATAGGCGGCGGTGACCTCTTAACATCAGGAGGCCCGCCTGCTTGTTGCCCCCGTAGCAATATAAAAAACCTAACTCGCTCGCAATTGTATATTACGCACGTACCTACCCCGACTCTCTCGATTTGCGTCTAGGATGGCCACCGTGGGGTTTTAGTTGGTGCGAGTCCCACATAACCCGGCCTTTCCCCTCAGAAGATCGGATGATTAAAAAAGGTTTACGTTAGGTTGGGTTTTAGATTCAGTGTGCCAAATAAAATTATACTCTATTCTTATCTACCTATAGCAAACGTTATAGAGATTGAAGTAAATCGATCCGCCTGTATCCGAGGAGGTGAATGCATTGTATTACCTATACAATTCCAGATACAGGGTGTTATGTTTTAATTACCGCAAGGGTGTAGTACAACTGTGTGCCTACATGTACAAGCTACCTAACTTTGGAGTACATACGGGAGTGCGTTTCACAGAGCTATTCAAAACCATCGCCGCCAAACCCGGTCCTCCGCAATCCAGATCTTCTTAGGTCGTCGGTCCACCCGCGGTCTCCAGTCCAAATTCAGTCGTCTGCCGTGAGTTCTGCGACAGTTGCGACCTTTGGACTGCCACTTCAGTTTGCTAATCCTTTCAACTATGGCTGATCTTCAAAGAATCTCCAATATCTCTCCATAACTCGCAGGGGACTATCTGTTTCCTCAATCCGCAACAAAAACCAACATTTTCGTTTAAGTAAATACAGATGAACATACTTATTTGTACGGAACCCACAGAAAAAAGGAGGTTCTCAATTTGACTGTATGTTTCTTAGGGTTCCGTACCTCAAAAGAGGAAAAAAGGAACCTTTATAAGATCACTCCGTTGTCCGTCTGTCCGTCTGTCAAGACCATTTTTCTCAGGAACGCGTGGAGGTATCAAGTTGAAATTAATATCAAATCCTCAGGTCTGCAGTCCCTTAAAGCCGTGAAAAAATCAGACTTCTAAGTCATCGCAGTCAGAAGATATTGGCGATTTTACCGCATTTTAGAGTATCTTGGTAATCAAAACCTATGGGGTACTTCCGGTCGACCTAGAATAAGCAAGGTCTTATAGCACAAGTAAAGGCAAAAATCCGAAAACCGTAAATTTATAGTTACATCATAAAAAATCTTTTTTTTCTTGTACCAACGAACTCAAAAACTTGTTTATACTATAAGGATATAAAGTTAGTACCATGTAATGTAAACAAACTTTATTAACGATTTTCTAATTATTTCTTTAATTAAGTTTGTACGGAACCCTCAGGGCGCGAGTCCTACTCACACTTGTCCAGCTTTTTTTTTACAAAAAGTCGGTTTTATTTTTCGTAAAACATCAGATTATTTCCAGTGGAAGGCGTCACTTGTTCGTCACTCTGCCTGCCCGTGTGTCTCGGCTGTCACACTCACGCTACGTCACGTTAATTAACCCGCCACGGTTATTGTGTAGCCGCATTTGTGCAACATTGATAATATTCCCTGCTACGTATAGACAGACGTGTTCGTATTGCTATGAATAAACAATCAATTGCTTAGTACACATACTCATAATCAATTATTGCTAAGTTTTAATTGCTTAATTGTTTTCAATCAATCAATCAATCAAATAGTCATTTATTTTCTCCCACAAACTTACGTTTTAGTTGATTTGTAAGTTTCTTTGTTTAGTTGCTTTATAATAATTAATAATAATATTAATTAATTTCATTAGGCTGTCCATCGCCATTCAGCGCGGCAACGCCATATGTGTGATGGGCTCCTTTGTGCCAGGTGCGACAAGCGGAGGCCTGGTAGTCTAAGTTTACTTATCATTTTTATTTTATTTTTAAATTTTTGTTGTTTTATATTAACTAATTAAGTATTATTAAAGTTTCTGTTTGATCTATAAAAAAAATAAAAAAAACTTCAGAATATTTCGGTCTACGAGTATTATGTATTAATTTCATTTAAGTATACAGATACATAAATGAAATTATTACTAGGATCCGATGTTGTTAGTAGCAGAAAACTTAAAAACCTTTAAAAAACGCTTTGCTAGTTAGCGTAGCTTTGTTATTAATAATTTACAATCTTTCTTTTCCATTTATTTTGGATTATTTCCTCTGTGGTAATACCATAGTAAAAGAAACTTTTACTGTGGTAAAAGAAACTTTTACTGTGGTAAAAGAAACTTTTACTATGGTAAAAGAAACCTTTACTGTGGTAATACTGCTGTGTGATTCTGTAAAGTATGAATTAAAACTCGACCATCACATCGCAAGTCACTTACTTCACTTCGCATCCGATCATGAAAGACCTTGATGTCGCATTGTGTAAACAAATACAAGCTACACAATAAACACTTCACTTGCGAAGTAAAGTGAGTATTGAACTGTAAATCATTGAGTTAGAGACCGATCTCACTGCGGATTCAGGATCGAGTTGCACAAATACGCTTACAGAATAGCGGGGCTGTTAAATTGAATACTACTAGTGACATCTGTCGCATTCGTTCGGTTCTATGACATGATAATGCTACCTTAGAGAGAAGGCTTTAATGAGTCACAGAGGCTTTTAGTTCGGAATCAGATGTATAGATGGCGTTCAAAAATGTAACGCTCATCACTATGATAAATACTAGGAGGAGGCTCGACTTTCTCTACTTTAAAAAGTATCATAATATTTATGTGCATCATCATCATCATTATATCAGCCTGTAGACGTCCACTGCTGGACAAAAGCCTCCCCCAAGGATCTCCACGACGACCGGTCCTGCGCTAACCTCATCCAGCTGGGTCCCGCGACCTTCAACATGATAATTCAGGATAACTGTAGGTTTTCCTAAGAAATTAAAATAAAATAAAGGTATCACTGCACCAAATTTCATTAAAAATCCGTTCAGTCGTGAAATCCTTTCATCATAAGACTCAGGTCCTTTGAATTTAAGAATAGTATCATAAATTATAGTAACACCAAGGTAGGACCTTTTAAATTGGTATCATAAAAACAGGATGTGTTTATTCCACAGTTGTCCGGTTCTATTCCCAACTCAGATCGGTATTTTTTTTATGTAAAACTAGCTGTTGCACGCGGTTTCGCCCGCATGAGATAAGTACATTATAAACCACCCGGAAGAAATTATTTGAATGACAGTGAAAACCGCATCAAAATCAGAAAAATATCTAAGCGTAACAGAGGATCAGACAGACGGGAAGCGACTTTGTTTTTTAAGTACCTACATAGGTGGACGGATAATAAGAAACAGGGCAGGATTTTCATACAATCGAGGTCACTTTGAAGCCATGGTTCTCCGTCAAGAATTGACCGGGGCATGATCTGATGACGGTCATCGAGAGAGTAGATTAAGGACTTTTAGACCGCTGTAGATATCCAACTGATCAGATGAGCCGTCTGTAAGCAGCATCGTCATGATTCCTTAACTTTAAAATTTTCATACATTTGATGCCATTTTGAGGCTTTTTTTCTTCATAACGATGCTGCTTCCAAACGGCTCATCTGATCTGTTGGATATCTATAGCGATCTGAAAGTCCTCCATCTATACTCTCTCGATGACCGTCATCAGCAGATCATGCCCCGATCAATCCTTCACGGAGAACCAAGGCTTCAAAGTGACCTCGATTGTATGAAAATCTTGCCCTGTTTCTAATTATCCATCCACCTATGTATGTAAGGATTTTCTATATTATATAAATTACAGTAATTTAAAATACACAATATAATAAAATATAAATTACAGTAATAGGTACCTTTAACTTGCTGCAACTTACCATAAAACTGTAATAATCTATTCAGCCCTCTTACGTCATACATTACTTAGTAAGTACATAATTATTATTGGATTGAATAGGTACTTAGGTAGGTATGTTAATTTTTATTACAAACAAGCCCGTATTCTGTCTAAATTTTTATGCAGATGAGACGAAAGCGATATTGAATATGTCAAACGCAGGTTGCTATGCGAGAAGTCATTAACCTTTTTAGACCTAAATATTTTTTTTGTGCAAATCAGTTTTTTTTAAGAAGATTAGGTCGGGTTAGACGTTAATTTAAATACAATCACTCGAAAACATCGATGAAAACCATTCAAGAAGAGCAATTATAAAAATAGTACCGACAGTGATGTTTGACCTAACCTCACAATCGTGTTCTCTACTTAGTTGTAAACACTTATTTTTATTAACACTATTCTGTATACTATCAAGGTAAACGTGACTATAAAATCAATAGAGCAACGCGGGGCTGCCGGCTCGACCCGGAGAAAGAAGATAAACTATTTATAAAAAATAAAAAATATATTTCAGACCATAGATCTATAGAGTTAGTAGCACACACTTATCCTATGTTAGTACCAAGATCATAATTAATTTATTTATTATATTTTAAATGTACATTGACCTAATGGCCAATGAAGCGGTTGTCCAGCCTGTCGCCTATGACGGCCAGGATGCTGTTGGTGCTGCGGCGCAGTCTGCACACTCATTTATAGGTAGATAGAAGAGAAGATAGTTTTCTTCAGATGCAAAACCCAAGAAAATCTCAACGAAATTATAATTGTAGTAACGTAAAATGTATTGTAGTAACTTTGGTAAGAACAACGCCAGAGGCTTGTTCTATTATATATTCTGTGGTCAGAGTATGACGCCTCCCCTCCATGTTGCTTTATGATAAAAATAAATGTTCAAAATAAACAGAGTTTTATACAAAAGCTAGATATATTTACAAATTGTTAATTAATATTGCGACTATTTTTAACCGCCTTTACCGTAGCTTCACGACGATGGGCTATTTACCCTTGGGGCGTCTGGCGACAAATGCACCCACTGCCACTTCAGTTTACTAATAATACTGTTTATGTCATGTCGGTTTGTGGATACTTTTTTATTATAATTACTAGTTAAAAATTAAGATAAAGACCTAATTGTTTTATGCTTGCCTATATTATAGTTATACGTATAATTATAATAAAGTATTTATAAAAGGCTATAAACTACGAGTAACTGACTGTTTTGAATCGAATAGTACACGGAAATTTCAAACCTTGTGGGACTCGGATTTTAAATGCATAATCCGAGTCCCACAAAGTTTGAAATTTCCGTAGCAATAAAAAAAAATTGTTGTTTAAAAAGCCATTAAGACAAAAACTATCACTAAACCATTTTTGGTAAGACGAATTCGTCCAGAATTTAATTAATTTAATTTTAATTTTTAATAACAACAGCCAAAGTATATGGTGATCGAAGAGCCAAAATTACAAAAATATATCTAAAGGTACTTATAATAAAGCAGTAGAAAACCGTTTGTCTGTACATTGAATAAATTTATCAAAAAATGAGAGTGGGCGATATAAAAAGAGTAACAGAACACAAAATAGATAATTAATAAATTTTTAAATTTTTTGTCTGTCTGTCTGTAATCGCTAATCTCCGAAACCACTGAACGGATTTTCTTGCGGTTTTCACAGGTAAATTAAGCACAACTTGGAGCAACATATAGGCTTTGTTTCATTGCAATCAGATGTCAGCGAGAAAAGTTATCGTAAACAAAATTAACGGCCATCCACTGAAATATATCTAAAAACTACAGAGCAACATTAAAATTAATATTAACAAAACTATCAATGAAGAAGGAATTTAATGTTCTCTACAGATTAGCGCAGTTAAGACATTTTTTCCTCTTATCTTGGCTGATGAAAGTCTTTGTGCGTCTTTTCTAATTCACAGAAATTCCAGAACGATTCACAATTAATTTAAATTCGTCACCAAAGTGTCTAATTTGGAAGGTTATATCCTTGTATTTGTATTTCCTTGTAATTAAATTCCTCGTTTCTACTTCTGTTTTTGTACGGTCGACCGCACGTCAGTGGAAACGAAACCAGTAGAAACTGGTATCTCATAGTATTGAAACTCCCTTCGAAGCTAGGCCAGCAAAAGTGTCAAAGTGTTTCCTTCCATTTAGGCGGACAATGTCCCGTTCGCAAAATGTCCCTTCATCATTTCGCAAAAGGTCCCTATCGCAAAATGACCCTTTTGCAAAAGGTCCCTATCGCAAAATCCACGGACGTGCGGTCGACTGTACAAGTTCTACTTGTGGTTTTTCTACAAGTTTGTTAAGTTTGAAAACGGCATAAATGTATCACGTCACACTTACAAGGAAAGGAAAGGTTCATTCGAATTTTTGTAGAGTACAGTAGGTATATTTTGACTGGCCTGTTGGCTTAGTTGTAGTGATCCTGCCTTCTACGCCAAAGGTCGTGGGTTCGATTCCCACCCGGGACCAACATTTGTGTGATGAGCATATCTGTTGATTTTCGGATTTTGGGTGTTTGTATGTATTTATTTAAAAAATATATACGTATGTTTATCATTGTTGACCCATGGACAAGTTTCGGCTAATTTGGGACTAAACAGCCGTGTGTCATTTAATATTTAATTATTACTGAAAATTATTGACACGTATTTTCTTGTAGCTGCTCAAATTCTATCCTAGCATTAGGAATAGTACTCATAATTATTTACGTGAAGAAATCAATCTTAAAATTTTAGAATTTTCCATCATGTTATCAAGATAAACAGTTTGATTTTTTGGAAGCACTGCTGTAAGTTTTACTTAGGTACTCTAATATTTGGTGATTTAAAACAAACTTTTCTGTATTTAAAATACTCGAAAGGAATGCATCGAAATCGTTTCGTCACGGGTTTTCCTGTGTGCTCTCAAAATATCTATCTCGTCTTAGTCATTAGCGAGCCGGTATGCATCAACTTCATCATCATCATTTGAAGAAGAAGACAATGACATGTGAAAGAGTTCCTTTTTACAAACTAATTTTTATAAACTAATTATTAAAGGGAGATTCCATGGAAAAGAAACGGTCGCTACAGCCTTAAAAATTACAGATGTCTGGAATGCCAGATATTACAACTCCATTGTCAGCTCTGACAAATTATTTCACTATCTCTTCAAGAAAATGACTTAAGTGCAACATCACATTTTCCCCGTTCACTGTACATTTTCCAAATACACCGCATTCCCATATAAATGCCTTCCCATACACAGCCTCGCGTAGTACTTTTAAATCATTACGATAAGCGTTTGGTAACCAGTTAAGTCGTATCCATTGTGAGCAGCCTACGTGAGAAGTCCATTCAATTTGTTAGAATCACTCGCCATAGCCAGTATTGCGGCGTCCTTTACACTATCAACTCGTTTGCCATGTTGAAGTCATTAGCAATCTCGACTCTTGTGTCCCTAGCGTTGACAGCGCCGACAGACGACGCGTACGTCGATTTTAAACCGTACAATGAATTCGCGCTGAAGTTACTAGAGAACACGTACGCGTTTCAAGAGAATTTTGGAAACGACAACATTGCTATTTCACCGCTGTCGATATGGAGCATATTCTCGTTACTAGCAGAAGGATCTGCAGGGGATACTTTTGAAGAATTAATGAAGAATTTGCGGCTGCCTAGTCATTTGAAAGCGACTCAGGCGATGCATTTGGCTGTCAAAAATATACTGCAGAGCAACAGTGCAGATGTGACTTTGAGGGGACAACAAGTGATGTTTTCTGAATGCTCCTTGGAAATTCATCAGGAATTCTGTCAAGCGGCTACCGTGTACAACACTGATATATATTCAGTGGACACTGGTAACACTACGAAATTGGCCAAGGATATAAATTATTACATCTGTCTCGCAACAGAAGGAAGAATAGTAAACGCAGTGCAACCCGAGCTATTGGAAAACTTAGTAATGATATTGATTGATGTTTTGTATTTCAAAGCAAGCTGGACCCACCCTTTCGACCCTACACAGACGAAAGAAGAAACCTTTTACAACTCCCAAGGGAAAACCTTAGGATCCGTGAACATGATGTACCATAAAGCACCACACAATTACGGAGATTCAGTTCAAATCGGAGCACAAGTGTTAGAAATGACTTATGGGAAAAGCGAACAATTTGCCATGATGTTTTTGCTACCGTTCGACGGGATGCCATTGAAAAAGCTGTTGAACAATCTGGCAACACAAAACCTCGACTGGATGATGGAGTTCAAAGCTGGAGGGAATCTTCCTCAGATAGACACGTACATCCCTCGTTTCAAATTATCATCTCAAACGAATTTGATACCTGCCTTGAAATATACAGGAATATACTCCATATTTGACAGCCAGAAAGCGCAGCTGCCAGGGGTATCAGATAGTCCTCTGTTTGTGTCAAAAACTATACAGAATGTAGAAATAGCAGTGAATGAAGAAGGCACTGTGGCTGCAGCGGCTACTGTAGTAGGATTAGAAGATAGAATACTAGGACAAAGGTTTGAAGCCAATAAGGAATTTGTGTTTTTAATAACTGAAAGGAAATCCAATGTGATTTTGTTTGCTGGTGTGTACACAAAGCCATCTCTTGTGTAAACTAAATTTACCTAGTTGACTCTGAAGTTACCAGTTTGAAGTGTTCATTATAGTTAATGGAACTGACTACTCCAAAAACATGAACTTTAAATTTGACAGTTTTTCATAGAATAAAGCTTTCGATATGTCTACGATCGGATCGTTTACTTCCTAATGACCTAATTATATTAAAATCTAGTCAATTTTAAAGAGTGTGTATTTGATATTGGGTTTAGTAATAAGTGTTTAAATTAAATATTGAACAAAATGACGTAAGATGATGCAATAAAAGACATAAATACTGTTCTTCGTCATTCACCAAGGACATTGGACAATTTTTTTTCTTGGCATTTTGCGAACAAAATAAATAATCATCATTGCATTTTTTGCGAATTTCTAACGTTTTCGTAATTGTAGACATTGAATGACCTTCAAACTATAAAAAGACTGTAAGTGATTTATACATCTTACATCACTATCTAAAGAATGTGTTCCATGTAGGTACCATCTTGTAGGTCTTTCTTGTCCCACTAGTATTATCATAGATTACTATCGTAGCAAGCTTTTTCCGTGTTCTGTGAGTACCATTGATGGTACAATTGGTACTGTCTACTATTTGTACTAGTACCATTAATGTTATAAATGGTAGGTACTGATTCGTCCCACAATAGTACCACTTATTTTAAAACTACATTAAATACTTTTAAGTTAGAAGAAAATTACGGCTATACTCAGTTCTTCATTTCGGATGACAGCTGTCAAAATTTAAACGGCCATTATTATTATCTGGGAAACTACTAGCCCTAGACTAGTGATGTCTTTGCGGCTTCGCCCGTATTGAATAAGTTTCCAATGCAGCCTAAAACCTTGCCGATAAACCAAAGTAACCAACAATGAAAACCCTATTGGAATCCATTCAGTTGACGAAAATCAATTCGCATTTTCAATTCGAATTTAGAGATTTAAATTTTAACTCATTTACCTACACGTTTTCAATTAAAATTCACGTCCATTATGTCTATTTTTGTTACATTTTATAATACTAGAAATAATCACGCACCGAGGACACATCTTACTAACATGTTTTTTACATGTTAAACAAGTTTTTTTCTTTAAAAAAATTTTATATCAGTAAACACAGCTCCTTAATAGTCAATAAGTAAAGTTTTTTTCATCAAAACTATTACCTTTATACGAACTATGTAAAGGGTTCTGTACAGTTTTTGAGACTATGAGAAGGTACTGAGAAATAAAAGTAAAATTCGATCCTAGTCAAAATACTTTTCTGCTACGATTGAATCAGCATTCAATTGTTATTGTTATAATTTCAAAAAAATAATAATTAAATTCTTAGCGTTTAGCAGTCCTTACGAAGTTAATATGCGACTATCCATACCATTTTTGAGACCATTTCTTAACTGAGATTGGTTAGCTATCTTTGAAACGGTAAATTTCTGTTCTTTATCGTAACTGATTACGAATCGATTCCATTTTGTTTATTCGCAACTGAAATTGAAACCAGCTTCGAAACGCAAGATAAACCGTTTGTTATCCGCCGGATATGTCGCGTCAGTCAGACACCTGACTCAAAAACTGACATTTTGAACGTCAGGAAAACGTCTCAGAGAAGAAACAGCGGCGCAACGCTACTCCCTCACTCTAACAAATAAAAAACCTTCTCTATGAACCCTAAAACAAATCAAATTAACGTCGTCTTAGGCAATTTACCTGCCATTAACCGAGCAATATAACAATCAGATTGATTACACAAAAAAAAGGGTCGTGATCAAAGTTTTTGGTCAAAACATACTAAATGGCAGAAGGTAAGGTTTTTATTCACTCGAGACGGATGTTAAACAAAGTCGTGACCATGATCATCAAAAGCCTATAAGGCCCAGGTTTATTTTTAGTTTTGTGGCCTGCGATACAATTTAGTGCATTTATAAAGGTCCAGTTTGGTCGTAGGTCGCAAAAACTCATTAAATAAATAAAATTCATCTGGATTTGAACGACTATTAAAAGGGTATTAGGCCTTACGAGGCTATAATATAAGTCGGGATTATTACAGAAGTGCGACCACGAGTGTGCGATGTACCATTGTGCGACATGTCATTTGTGCGAAGTATCGTTCGTGCTAAAATTGCTTAATTTCGGAGACCCCACTGGTACAATTCACATAATCTGCTAGTCTGTCTCCAGCAGCCTTCTGTCATCATTATCATCTCAGAATCGTCCGTTGCTGGATATAGGCCTTCCCCAGTAAACGCCACCTCATCCGGTCCTCCGCACCTTCTTCAGGTCGTCGGTCCACCTGGCGGGGGGCGTCCCACGCTTCGCGTACCGGTGCACAACTCGTCTGCCCCAACGGCTTAAGTTCGACCATGTTGAAGACTTTAATTATTCATCAGATCACATCCTTCAAGCAAGGAAACTGCGAGCTTAAAATCGAAAAACTAAACGCCTACATAAAATATGAAGGCAAAATTACATATAGCGTAATTACTCTGTTGTATCTTAGATTGTAATCTTAACAGTGAGGCAGGTATCTATACTTATCATAGAGTTAAGATCTCTTTGGTGCGTGCTCGCGGCCCCTTAAAGAGGCGTAAAAGAAGCATTCTATGGGTGTCAAAATCGTGTCAAATGTATGACAATACTGTGACTCACTCACACATTCTCATTTTCAAACTCCAAATAAATTTGTATTAGCAACCTCCTCCCGCTACACCGATTCCTTTGTCCCCACCCCCCCTGTATGTGGCACCATTGGTTCCCATACTAAATATGCAAGATGCAGTCTCCATAGGGGAGCGCGCGCGCCACCAAAGAGATTCGACCTTCCTGATATTTATAATTATAGCTATGCTGAAGAGTTATTTTGTTTGTTTGTTTTTTTGTTTGAACGTGCTAATTTCTGGAACTACCGTCGGGTTTTAAAAATTATTTTTGCATTTGATAGCGCAATTCTTGAGGAAGGTTATTTATAGGCTATTTAACTTCACGCTACGGTCCTTGGGAGCCGACCAAAAATTAAAAAAAATCAATTCATCAGAAATAACTTATTTAAAACGCGGGCGAAGCCGCGTGAAACGGCTAGTTTACTAATAAAATTTCCTTTGATCATCCCGCGCGTTGTGCTCCTAAAAAATAAATTTTATTGAGTAAAATTTGATGTCCAAGGATTTGTCCATTTGGACGATCTGGAAAATGGACGTTGGCCTGAATCAGATCCTAGAAACGTGCGTCCACTATTACAACTAAACACCCATTACAGTCAAGTTACGCAAGAGAATCGATTAAGTCAATTGCCTGTCGTTTGAACAGACATTAATGAACACCTAATTATTTATGTACTTACTAAAGTATTTACTTACATTTATAAAAGATAAAAACAATCGCTCAATCTTCGTTGGCTTACTCTTAGATTGGTCTCTACCATCGTGCATGGGTACACAATATAATAGATAATTATTTAGATATTGGCCAAAACATTAAATAATACAGGTGCTCACAGACGGACACGTAAAAAGCACTCGCGTCCCGCGGCGAGCGTGTGTGAAGAGAATGATGAGACTGAGCTAAGCGAAAGAGATGTTTGGAAGAAAATTAAATACGTTACCCTAGTTTTAAATTTTTTTTGATAAATAAAATATTTTAAAAAAAACGGCCATATCTTTTGACTGCGTCGACTTAGAAGTCCGATTTTTTCACGGCTCCAAGGGACTGCAGACCTGACTATTTGATATTAATTTCAACTTGATACCTCCATGCGTTCCTGAGAAAAATTGTCTTGACAGACGGACAGACAGCCAGACAGACGGACAACGGAGTGATCCTATACGGGTTGCTTTTCCTCATTTGAGGTACGGAACCCTAAAAAGGGTCAGGATCGTGGTACTTGGCACTCCATTCTTTCTACCTAACCCGTCAGGGACATAGCGTGAACATAGATGTATGTAAGTAATACACCACCGAAATCAACTAAACAATTTTCCTGCCAAAATAATTGCAGCGTTAGGTAGGCAAAAGTGAATTGAACCCACGTCCTCTCGCATTGTAAGCAAACAGCCGAACTATTTGGCCAAAGAAGCAAACTTTTTGCAAATGTAGCGTCAAGTAAATGACAGTACTTACAGACTACACTTGTAGGCGAAATATGCTTTTATTACTAATGCTTTAGGTAGGTTTTACCTCAGCTAAATTTGAATTGCAGACGTGAATTGAATGCTAACACATAATACTTACGTGTTTTCCTTGTTGGGAAAAACGTGTCGTTAAGGATTACACTTATGATTCAACTCCGACGGTGGTTTTCAAACTTCTGACTGCAAGAAAAGGTCATCATCATCATAATTATCAGTCCTTCGACGTCCACTCCTGGATAGGCCTTCCCCAATGAACGCCACAACCCCAGTCCTCCACACTCCACATACATAGCCGATACCCTATTTAGAAGTCGTCGGTCCACCTGGCGGAGGGGCGTCCGACGTTACGTTTACTGGTCCGCGGTCTCTCTGTATGCCTTCGTAAACAATATAAGTATGGAGTAGGCGTTTGCCAGATAGCCTTAAAAAAGACAGCAAAATAACTCCTTAACATCCAAACAAAGCAAAACAGATCAATTTAAGGTCATTATAGGAAGTGAATAAGAATGGACACACATTGTTCGGAGGCCTTGAATTGTAAGATTGTAGCCATGGGAAATTTGAATAAGACAATACTGATAGTGAATCCATAGAAACACGTAGTAAATGTTGTATTGTTTGACTGTTTGTCTTTGTGTTTTGTGTGAGAAATATCTCGCAAAGAATCTGAAAAGGAATGCACTATGGGAATACTATAGACCGCTCGTCTAGTTCGGTTTGGTATTTGTCTATATCTATCCTATGACCACTACCAGCCTACTGCATATTAAGTAGATAATATAAATGCGAAAGTTTCATGTCTGGATATAAGTATACCTTATGTTTGGATGTTTGTTACTCTTTCACGCACAAACTACGGAACCGATTGCGATAAAACGTTACAGTACTATAGACGATATCTCATATATCATCTATAATAGTACTGTAACGATGATGGAAAAAGCTGTTCCCGCGGGAAAAACTTTTTTACGCGGACGCATAGAATCAAAGGCAGCAAGCCACATACAGTCTGTATGGCATTTGCTACCTTTGATTCTGCGAGTAAGTAAGTATTATGCCTAGAAGAAAATTAGGTAATAGTACGGACAATTCCGGAAAAAGTTTTCAGAATGAAAATAATTCTAAATTGCGTACCTAATACGCACGTCGATTGGCACGTGTACATAAGTAATTGGTTTCCATAAGAATTAAATTTTCCTTACCATATGGTTTGCATAACAAATTATAAGATGGTCGTGATCTTTGATCATAGATAATTATTGTATGGTGGCAACTCTGATGGGTATGCATTATTAACAGGATATAGTCTGAACGTTGAATTAATTGACAATAATAACTGAGAATGGATGTTATTATTATATTATTGTCAGTGAATTCAACGTTTAGACCACTTAAAACTCCTTTAAGTAATTTTAAAAGAATGATACTAGTCTAGATAATACAAGTAGGTATCTACAACTAGTAATTTTTTGAACGGTGCCAATCCTTCCTACTAATATTATAAACGCGGAAGTTTGTACATTACGGGTGTTTCGGTGATTGTTACTTTTTCACACGCTCTCCCGCCAGGTGGACCGGCGACCTGAAGAAGGTGGGAAGAGGCTGAACGCGGAGGACGGAGGACCGATGTGGTGGCGTTCATTGGGGAAGGCCTATGTCCGGCAGTGGATGTTAAAGGGCATGATACCTTTAAAAGGTATACTTGGGTCGTGGAATACAAAAACTCCATAGGTATAGTGCCTTAGGTCGGTCAGTCCAAATAGAAATATAAAAACAGGTTTGCAAGCCAGTATTGAGATCATAACAAAAACTTCAAAACAACGAATCGAATGACAACATAATTGTGAATGCATGGATGGAAACGTTAGTCATGACGCCATTAGCGGATTACTATTAATTAACGAGCAAATTAACATAGCTATACGAATAACTCATGCATCAGAGTTTGAGAAACACAATCTAACTGTACACCTAGTGCTCACATCGTCATGGACTAAAACCTGTTTTACGTCCAAGCTTTTTTAATAAAGACAAAAACAATTCCTTAAAAGAAAATATGAGTTAATGCACTGCTTTATGCACTGAAGGAATAGACGACAGAATCGAACGTATTGAGTTATTGGTGACAGCAAATTGTAAAATTGTTGAAACCAGTTAATGATAACGCCCCAGTACAAAGTAGTTTACATTCTGCCACGGTCGAGGCTACTCGTTTCAACCATGAAGACCTTAATACTGCCGATACTACTAATAACTGTTTCAAAGTGTTTATGTGCTGTGGAACTGAGCGATCGCTCGCGAAATTTTAGCATAGAACTCGTGCACTTCACGCAATTAGAAACAGAAGGACATGTCGTCATATCTCCGTTTGGAATCTGGACGTTGATGACCGGAGTCGCGTTGGGTGCCACGGGAGACAGCTACAGGCAGCTCAGCAGAACATTTATACTTCCAAGGAATCCAGAGGACCTCCTAAAAGGTTATCAGAAATTGGCGAAATCTGTGCTGGACCCTACGACGACAGGAGTGAGTTTGACTAGCAAGAACTTTGTATTTTTAGACGACGGCTTTTCAATATATCCGCAGTTTCGGTCCATTGTTCAAGATGATTTCCAAGCTGCGATAAAGGTTATAAACTTCAAAGATCCGGATGCAGCCGCCCGCATCGCAAATAACTACATAGTACAAAATTCTGGAGGTAAAGTCTCTAATGTGCTTAAATCTGACGATTTCGCAGAATCGAGGCTTATCTTGAGTAACGTCATTTATTTCAAAGGACTGTGGACTTATCCTTTCAATACAACCGAAACAACAAAACAGCCTTTCTATGACGAGAACAAACAAGTTATAGGTGAAGTTAATATGATGTACCAGAGAGCTGCGATTCCTTTCTCCAGCATCCGCGAATTGAGGGCTTTTGTCATAGAGTTGCCTTATGGAAACGATAACAAATACTCTATGTTGATACTTCTACCGCATAACAACGTTAAAGTGACAGAAATGTACAGTAATTTTGCTAAAGTGTCCCTGAAAGACGTCTTCCAGAGACTTCAGAACGACTCCGATGAATTTGGTCTAACGGACATCGATGTGCAAATACCAAGATTCCAGATAAGCACTAATATTGTACTGAATCAACCACTGAATAATATGGGTGTTTTTGATATTTTTGAGCCGGATTTAGCTAGTTTTGAAAGAGTGACGTCTGAGAAGATATTTGTGTCAGCCATCGTGCATAAAGCAGAGATAGATGTTACTGAATCTGGGACTGTAGCATCAGCAGTAACCTCAGCTTTATTCGCTGACAGGATTTCAACTCCAAAGTTCCATGCCAACAGACCTTTCGTATATTTTGTTATGGAGAAAACTACGACGACTATGATCTTTGGTGGCATTTATTCTGTACCCACTTTGTATTAATTTACCGATTACTTTTAAGTTTGTTTATAATTTTACTTTCTTGTTAATTTTAAGAAGGGAATTACAATTACTTATAAATCAACAGCCTATTAATATGTCCCCACTGTTGGGGCACCGGCCTACCCTCTCAATGAGGACGTACGGGCTGTATAATAGTCCACCATGCTACAACCCATGTGAAGGTTGGTGGATTCACATAATGCGCCTTATGAATTCCTACTTCGGCGTATGCAGGTTTCCTCGCGATGTTTTCCTTCGCCGTTTGAGAGCAGTCAGTAAATGTAGGTAGGTAAGTACTTCATTTTCGATAAAAACCTATTGTTATGCCATGACCAATTTATAATACTCAACCGCATTTTGTAATTTAATACACATAATCGTCGTAATTGCGTGAAATTGATATTTCCTTTAATAATAATAATAATATGAAATATACATGGACTGTCACCACTTATCTTAAAAATAAACGATCATTAGAAAATGTATATTTTTAAGTCATAGGAAAAACCTTTTATTCATTTACTTTAAGAAAATGTGAAATTTAATGGCCTTACATAAATCTATGATACTCATAATGAAGGTTCATATACTGAACTGATTCTTTTGATGGACCCTGTTGATTGTGTACAAATGATATTGTAAAAAATTGGTCAGTTCAACTCCCCAGCTCAGTCAACAGGTGGTTTCTAAAAATCTTTGAATGCAGAGTTCTATTTAATTAAAAAACTATGGAAATGTTGAATTTAATTTTATTTAATTTTATATTAAATTTTAATTAAAAAACTATGGGAAAAAAACTGCGAATGAGGCCTTAGCGCTAAGTAGGAAGAATTTACGCACACTAGTGAGAGCACTCACCGGACATTGCGGCCTGAACAAACACATGTTCAACCTCAATCTCCGAGACACTACAGTGTGCAGATTCTGCCAAGAGGCAGAGGAAACACCATTGCACCTACTGTGTGAATGTGGCCCACTGATGCGTAAAAGAAGCGTCCATCTGGGCAACTACATACTTCAACCCGATGAAGTAAAACTAATTAGTGCAAAAAGAGTGCTGAAGTTCCTAACGGATGCAAAGCTCAACACTGAGGCGGCGATCACAATAGATCAGCAATGGTCGCAGTGATACAAGGCTAGATAAGACTTGAAAGAGCCCCACCTCAAATAATAATAAATAATTATAATGGGAATGTTGCCTTTCAGTAAAACTTGCTACCATCCTTAATTATGGGTACCTACTGTCCCTCTAAATACGGTACCTACTTCTTTATTCCACCCTGTACTTATATTATTATAACAATATACAGGATGGAAATAAGAAACAAAAGTAAGTAAAACATTACTTATTATATAAAGGGACTATTTACTACAAGGAGATTCGAACCTCTTTTGTCGCGCGCGCGCTCCCTGTGGAGATCGCATCTTACAAATTTAGTATGGGAAACGATGAAAAATTCTGTGTCAAAATCAGGGGGGGTGCGGACAAATGAAGCGGATTAGCGGGAGGAAGTTGCTCATACAAATTTATATGGAGTTTGAAAATGAGAATGTGTGAGTGAGTATCAATTTCGATATACATTTGGCACGATTTTGGCACCCCCTAAAATGATTTTGTTACTCATCCATATGGGAGTAGCTTTTTTTTAAATTCATGATTTATTATAAAGTTCTGTGACTAATGCTAAGCTACATAATTACGACTAATTTAAAGATTCATTATATAGGTACTCATAATTATGTTTTAAATTATTCGCCTCAGCAGATTCTTTGAACCAAATAAAGCATGTTTCTTTATCCTACCTACAAGTTTTTGTTTCGCATTTTTTCCTAATAAATAATCTAGACTTTTCCTGTAACTGTTTCCTTAATATTTTTTGCCTATCAATACTTAAAATAAAGCAGTAGAAACCGTGTGTCTGTAAATTTATCAAAAATAAGTGTGGGCGATAAAAAAAAAGAGTAACAGAACACAAACAAGCATTTTTTAATTTTTTTGTCTTTCTGTCTGTCTTTATGTATTCGCTAATCTCCGAAACTACTAAACGGATTTTTTTGCGGTTTTCATAGGTAGATTCAGCACACTATAGTAGTTTGTTGCGCCGCTTCTTCTTCCCAGCTCTATATAACACCTTGGAAGCGGTGGCAGATAAAAAAAATGACATTGTTTAAATGTACCCAGTGTACTTATATGCAATAAAATAGTTTCGACTTTGACTTTGATACAGCTTGGAGCAATATTAGGCTTTTGTTTCATTGAAATCGGATGACAGCGACAAAAGATATCTTCATTTAAAGTTAGACTAGACGATGTCATAGACATATTAGATATTTATGAAAAATTGATATGAGAGGTTAAGGTATTAAGAGTAAATAGAAGCCAAATCAATAATTTTTAGAATTCTGTATAAATTATGTTTGTATTCTCCGGCATCACGCAAAAACTACTTCACCAAATTGGATACGGTTTTCACAGTTGTGTTCCTGAAGGTCTAACTTAAACTCTGGTGATTTTCCCATAGGAACATTATAACTAGACGATGTCTGTAGTTAACAGAGTTAATTCTGAAGTCGCAGCTAGTATAATTAAAGGTAACCAATTTGTGGCTGTAAAAGAAATAAAACCGGCAAATTGCGTTTCGATCAATTAATGATACCTACTTGAGAACCGAAATAATTTAGGTACATATGTACTTACAGTAGTACATTCAGAGTTAATAAGTGATTCGTTCACCGAAGTGATTTGATTAGGTACAAATTTCTATCCTATACAGTTTACAAATTACAAGGGGGAATTATTATAATATTTACTACGCTTTGGTGATTATCTACCTATATGTAGGTACCTTAATTTGTTTTTTGTTGTTGTTCGGTGTTGTTGTTGTTTTGGATCATTCTGTCAGCATGGATCTCTTTGATTGAAACACCTTTGAAGATAACGAGTTAATTTTCTGTGGACCTGGCTGTATGGTCTCAGTTTCCTTTGCCTTTTATTAATAAAAAATTAACAACACCAAGCGAAAAAAATTAAATTGTATCATCGCCGTGCAAAATTATAATTACAGTAATTTTAGATTTTCTAGCGGATTTGAATGGTTTTTACTTTAATTAATACGTTAAAAATGTTGTAATCACTGTGTCTTTGATATTTTGTTAAAAAAGTATCTCAGTGTTTAAAAATACGTTATTGGGAAGTCAAAGAAATCATTTGAAAACAATGGTTTTTATAGGATATCTTACTATCGGAAGAGCTTTTCTATTCAGAAAATACTTGCTAACAGAGGTTGTTATTAGTAAGAATTTGGGACTGTATAAGAATTACAGTGGTATGTAGTCTTGTAAGAACATAACCTACAAAAAGTTGTTTTTAACTTTCCTAAGGTATCATTAAGCTTCACTGACCTTTTTCAGGTATATTAGGCAGTTTTCCTCGTTATGGTTGTATCACACATAACGGAAATGAACCACATCAAAACCACTGGCATACCTTATGGCTACATAGAAAATGGTATTCAAAAGGTTTAATTCGTGGAGATCCGTCACAGTTCCAAAAAAATCTACATGAGAATGGTATGTACTATACTCTGATAACTAAAGTAATTTATCAACATAAAAATGACTACCTACTGAACCATAGGGATAATTTAACACACTTGGCCCCAGGTGCCTATTCACTCTTCCTATGAAGAGATTTTAATAGCTGGCGAAGAATTCCATTCCTTAGCAACCCATATAATGAATTATGAAGAGAAACTGTGTGAATGTGTGATATCAACTATATTCAATCATAATCAGTTTTCTATTTGTTAGAGGTTTGTGAAATGTGATCCACTTTTTGTCTGCTGGCTACAGTCATAAAACTTATTAAAGAAATTTCATGTTTCAGACTTAAACAAAGTAATAGAACTATTTCCGCAACCTCGGGTCACGCTGAACGAACTATCCGCTAAAACTCCAGAGAAAATATTTGATGTGTACTACAAACAGAATACGGTGTCGCCCAAAGGTGTGAAGAAAAAGATAGTGCACAGTAATGACTGGAGCTGTAGTTACGTGTTTGTTTGGCCGGAAAAGATGAAGTTTGATGGGTAATGTCCAATTTACTTGTTCGTACCAATTTTTCATGTTGTCTCAACTCTTCATCAACAGCCTATTAACATGTCCCCACTGCTGGGGCTCAGGCCTACCCTCTCAACGAGGGTGTTCGGGCTATAGTCTACCACGCTAGCCCAGTGCGGGGTGGTAGACTTCACATGAGCCTATGAATTTCTTCTTCGGCGTATGAAGGTTTCCTCACGATGTTTTCCTTCACAGTTTGAGAGCAGTCAGTAAATGTACTTGGGTTTCTAGAAAAACCCATTGGTACATGGCCCAGCCGGGGAACGAACTCCGGACCTTACCATATGATGTCTCAACTCATGATAAGAATGAACTCAATACACATACAGATAATTCTGAAAAGGCTGATTTAAACTTAGGTAGCAACCGTTAGTTTTATATGGGGAAGTCCTTTCAAAGACATTTGGTACTGTCTCATGTCACAGTTCATTTCGGTGAGATCTAGGTATTTATTTATTTGATTTAAATTATCTCAAAGCTGACTCTGAATAAGATTCTCTACTTAAGCCTATCTTAGGCTATGGACTGGCCGACCCCGGCCCCTCTGGGTGTCTCGAGGCTTGCTCGCTAAAAGCCCGAGTAAGAGCCTAGCTTCTGGCGGCTCCCTTCTCACAGTTATGTCAGCATAGTCTTCTCTATGGGGTGTTTGCTATAATTTTATATAAATAACAGATTGAATTAAGAGATTTTTAGTTTTTACCATGTGATAATAAAACTATCGACTAAATACTTTAAAACTACAAGAAGCATTGCACTTGACTGCACATAAAAAAATAATTACTTTAAGTTAAGACATTTAAGTATACCAACTAACCTGACATTCTCCCAATTTGTTTTATCTTATTTGACTAACCTATGAATCTTTAGCTAAACACAAACCTCATCATTTCCAGTACAGCAGTGTCAAAGCGGCATGCAGCAGAGAAGGCGGCCACTCAAGCCCTACACTATCTTTACGTCAACAAACGGATAGACAGCCGAGGCAATCCTGTATACGATAAGAATGTAATAGAAAACCTACGGAGTACTTTGAATGAGCCGCTAAAAGTGGCTATCAGTGGAAACTCAGTGGAACGGCTAGAAAGGATTTGGAGTGATTATGAGGAAGGGATAAGTAGGTATTGAAGATAAATAAATGCTTCATTTCATATAGTACATAACCTCTGTTCCAAAGTTCCAACAAAAATGGCAGGGTTGACAGAAATCATGATTTAAATTTCAAGGAAATAGGATTTCATCATCAACAACCACTGCTGAGGCACAGGTCAACGACGTATGGACTATAGTCCACCACGCTAGCCGAGTGCGGGTTGGTTTACTTCATAATTGCGCCTAAGAATTTCTTCTTCAGCGTATGCACGATGTTTTCCTTCACCGTTCGAGAGCAGGCAGTAAATTATTTAAGTTTTGAGAAAAACCCAAAACATATGGCACAGCTCTCCTTTGACACCTATGTTTGAAATCAGCCAACTTCACACAGCCACCATTAAACTCCGCGGGGACTACAACATTGCCACTGAGAGAGACCGTCAACTTCACCATCATCATATTAGCCTGTAGACGTCCACTGTTGGACAAAGGCCTCCCCCAGGGATCTCCACGAAGACCGGTCCCGCGCTAACCTCATCCAGCTGGATCCCGCGATCTTCACCAGATCGTCGGTCCACCTTGTGGGAGGCCTGCCTGCGCTGCGTCTTCCGGTACGTGGTCGCCACTCGAGAACCGTCAACTTAGCTTAATTTTTTTTCCAGAGGACATCTATGAGGCAACGTTTAAGGAAGCCAGACGTAGACTATATTCAACGCCTGCAGCTGTCACCAAAGATTCTACTATTGATGAGGAAGGTATGTGTACAAAAATATACATTAAGTTTTATTTGTTCAACTAAAATTGTTGGGATTCATACATACATACATAACTTAACGCTATGTCCCTGGCGGGGTAGGCAGAAAGGACGGGATTCAATTTTAACATTTTCAAAAATATCGACTTCAGAGTGGAATAGAGCATGCAATTGATGAAGAAGAGCCATATATAATTTTGCTTCGACGATACACGATTCCCGGCTAGATGATACGATCTGCGTGAGGCGGCTGGCAGTGGCTGGATGCGGAGAACCGAGGATCGGGTTCAGTGGCGCGCCTTGGGGGAGGCCTATGTCCAGCAGTGGACTAGTGCAGGCTGATGATGATGATGATGATATGCGATTCTAACAGGAAACCATGCCGCCAGAAAAACTTACTGAGGCGCAAAATGTAAGCCTGTTATCATCAAAATCAAAGGAAAATAAGTTTATGACATTTTATTTATTTTGGTCATTAACGTGTGTTGACAAATGTTCTATGACACGCGTGAGCATTGGTCACCACTTGTGTCATAATGTACTATTATACTGCACATTATTGAATTAGTGCCACAGAGGATTATAAGAGCGTCTTCTTTTACGTTTATCAAAGCAATTACCTTTGAGCCGAGAACTCTGTTCGGTCGTTAGTGGCGCCACCGTCTTTGTAAACCCGTCTGATAGATGTCATTTTATAAGGCGCTGCGGTTAGTTCCATATTTTGCCACTAGCTCACTTAAGATTGTCAGTAATGTATTATACTTTTGTTTTTATTACAGACGGTTTCTCTGAAGATGAAATGACTGAGGAGATTGCAGATTTATCAGGTACGTTTTTTTTATCGGCCGCTTCGGTTTTGTAGTTGTAATCACTGTTTTTAACTAAAGTACGTGAGTTCGATTTGCGCTAGACAAGTTTGTGTAATTTGTGAACTGTCCTGGCACATTCAAATACTTTTATATTGAGAGTGTCGGCGGCCTGTCGCGTCGGTAGGTCCGAGTTCGATCCCCGGCCGTGCGTAGGAATAAAATTTTGGATCTACAAAACTAAAAAAGTTCTACAAGACTAAAAATTCTGTCTATTTTTTATTTCCACTCAGTTAATTGTCGCTGCAAATCTTAAATAAATAGAAGCGATTTTTTAAACCTAAGTAAAAATAAAAAAAGTGTTAAAAATAATAAAACAAAATAATAACATGAAAAATATATATAAAGAAAGTTTTTGCAAATGTATTTTAATAATTATGTTTTAAAAACATATTCAAATAAATTAATTTATGTATACTTCCTTTATTGTACAGTCGACCGCACGTCAGTGGAAAAACTTTAACCTTTAGCTGGTCTAGCCTATTAGGGAGTTTCAATACTATGAGAGACCTGCTTATACTGGTTTTGTTTCCACTGACATACGGTCGACCGTACTTTAAGATTAAAGAACAGATTAAAGTATATTTTTATGCTTTTGGCGACTTAAAAAAATATTATAGCGACACCAAAAAGGAGAATTTTCTATGAGGTTTCACTGTAATGATTTTGTTTACAGAAACTAAAGTCTACAACTTCCACCCGGTGTACGGGAGGACTATAACACCGCCCTCCGAAGCAGTCTTTCAGAAAAGAGATAGAATATTGCGACAGAAGTTCGAACGATATGACGAGGAGTTGACGCCTTTGCCGATAGATCAGTTCGCGTAAGTGATCATCATCATTTCAGTCTTTTAGCGTCCACTGCTGGACATATGCCTGACGAACGCCACCACACCCGGTCCTCCGCTCTCCGCATCCGCCCGCTTCCGGCCACCTTCTTTAGGTCGTCGGTCCACGTGGCAGAGACGCGTACCAGTCCGCGGTCTCCACTCCAGAACTCGTCTGCCCCAACGGCCGTCGGTTCTGCGACAGGATGTGACCCGCCCATTGCCACTTCAGTTTGCTAATGATAATAATAATAATAATGTTTGGACGCATTTAAACCGGCGGCGCCAACGCTTTTTATTGGTTCGTACGGTCGCTTCCCGCTCCCGCGCCCCGCTCGCACGTCTCACGCCCCTGAAGTACAGTTGCGCACACATACTGTTTAACTATTAACTGTTGTTTGTTTTTGTTGTTTATTTTGTTGATTTATTTGTTATTGGTAAGTCGTGTATTGTTGGTAAAATACAGAAACAAATAAAAACCATAAAAACGGGTGTTTCGATTTTTCTGATGAGAAGTACCTATATTTATTACAGTCAAATCTCAAAAATTGACTAAGAAACGAGCTGAAGTAGGCCTTTAGTACTCATTGTAAAAGTCTTGGTATTAAGATTTTTGTGCGCGACTGTACACCTGCGCAAACACCCCCACCACTTTTGCCGAGCGCTCATTAATCGTTGCGACACCTATACATGGGTACTCGACAACTGATACATAAATACTTTTAAATAAATACTTAAATACATACAAACACCCAGAATCCGAAAACCAACAGTTATGCTCATCACACAAGTGTTGGTCCCGGTTGAGAATCGAACCCACGACGTTTACCTTTCGGCTGTCGGTAACTTTAGTTCTCCATCAGACCTCCTCGATGCGTAAGTGATACCTTATTTATATACACAATCTTATATTCTTGACCAGGGGACCAGGAACCGACCCTGGCTCTAAAATGTTTATTTACGACCAGTAATCTTTGTACCAGCCAGTCTATTATTATTTGAGGTGGGGCTCTTTCAAGTCTTATCTAGCCTTGTATCACTGCGACCATTGCTGATCTATTGTGATCGCCGCCTCAGTGTTGAGCTTTGCATCCGTTAGGAATGTCAGCACGCTTTTGGCACTAATTAGTTTTACTTCATCGGGTTGAAGTATGTAGTTTGTTGCTCAGCAGCCAGCCTATCTATCCATCTTAAATGTTTTGTTGGGCATAAGATGAAGTTTGAGTCACCTCATTTTCTGCAAAATGTATGGGAGAAGCAACCGCGAAGGAAAACATCGCGAGGAAACCTGCATAATAAGTTTGTTGCGCCGCTTCTTCTTCCCAGCTCTATATAACACCTTGGAGGCGGTGGTAGATAAAAAATTGACGTTGTATAAATGTACCCAGTGTACTTACATGCAATAAAATAGTTTTGACTTTGATAGGTCGCGTCTTATCCCCGACGCCACTGAAGCTTCTCCTCATAGTATTGAAACACCCTAATAGGCCAGGCCAGCTCAAGCTCAAAGTGTTTCCACTGACGTGCGGTCGACTGTACATATTATAATACACACTACTAGCTTTTTAAAATAATTAATGTACCTACGGATTTGGCTTCCTTGGATTTTATTATAATTATTTTTGAGAAGACTGTACAGGGGCCTTATTATAAATATATAATAGCGCTAAGTTTAAAAGTCATAAGTCAAAGTCAAAACTATTTCATTGCATGTAAGTACACTGGGTACATTTATACAACGTCCATTTTTTATCTACCACCGCTTCCAAGGTGTTAAAACTGGGAAGAATATTAATTGTTAATTAATGTTTTAAAGATAATATAGGTAAATCACTCTTAGTACATATCGGTGTAATATGCATTAAAATAAAATTTAAATTTATAAAACATTTTATTCGGCAATGAAATTAATAGTTCTAATTTTGAACAGTCAAATCATTGAAACCCGACCTCGAATCGTTATCTAACGTTATATCCAGTGCGCGACGAACCCCACAAACCTACTTCCGCGGCCTCCATCGCCCGGTGGCCGCCCCCGATCGGTCGCGCGACCCTAATACCCGACCTTGGCTCCCGGCGTCGCTCGCTGTGACCCCAAAACGCGACCTCGTTAGGTGCGTAACCTTGACACAAAACGTTCTGTACTGGGGATTTTAGAAGGTTACGTATTGGTTGGGAAAAATAATAAATAATAGGTAACCTTTAAGGGTTTGTTAGATCTGTTTCTCGAAATCGTTATTTCCTTGTTGTTGTTTTCCACTACCTTTTATTACCTGATGTTTTTTTTAATTACACTGCTGGACACAGGTCCCTTTCTCTGAATAGTTACTTACGGATATTAATTATTATATTTTTTTCTTTTCCATTTCGCATTTTTCCCTGATGATTAATTATCATAGCGCATTTTTTGTTGCTTCTTTCTCCGATCAGTATTTTTTCTTAATTCAAAAAATTCATATACAATAATTCTATTTATCTCTATAATTTCTGGTCGGAAATCGTCAAATAGACCTACATACAAGAATTAATTAGTAATTAATTTATGCTTCACTTAGTGCCTATCTATTTGAGTTAGTACAATTTGAGTTAAATTTTAAGTCTAATCAATGTAATTATTTTCATTTCTTAATTATTTCTATTTTTTATAATGTCATAAATTTAATGAATGACCTGTAATCCATTGATTATCAATAAAAATAAGTCTATGTCTAAAGACCTACATACAAGAAACTAAAAATATAAACTAAATATACCTAAATTAATAAGTCTAAATTAATATACCTAAATGAAAGTATCATTTATTATAAATTCTTTCGTATTACCTACTACTATTACGGATAGGAAAAACTTGAATAGATTGCAAAAGAAAAAAAGAATATCAGAATGAAAAAAAAATTGGTCATTGAGAAAAATGGTTAGTTAGAAGTTCGAGGCCAAATCTCAAGATGCGCGTGACTTCGAAAGTGAACCGAAATGCATGGAGAGTGGCGCTGTGACCCCAATGTTGCCGCCGCGGCCTGGTTTCCCGGGTGAAACCTCCTCGGAAACATTTAGAAGCTGCAACTGTTGCGCGCGCGCTCTCACTTGCGTATTTGTGTTACAGTTTTAGAATCCTACATTAGTAGGATTACTATAGTTACTTATAATATTACTATGCGAAAGTTTGTAAGGATGTTTGGTGGTTGTTACAGATTTTGATCAAACTTTACAGTAATAATGATTAGTCTACTAATATTATAAAGGCGAATGTTTGTAAGGATGTTTGTTACTCTTTCACGCAAAAACTACGGAACAGATTTTGATGAAACTTTACAGTAATATACAACACATAGGTCAGCTACCGTAGTAGGTAATACAATGTAAAACATATATAATTTATTTATATCCGAATTCTTTACCGGCACACAAAACCAGTAAAGTTTTGTCAGGGACACATATGTTTGGTGTGTTATAAACTACCAAGTAATACATAAATAATAAATATGAACATTACTTTTTACTTGGATACGCTTACCCGCAGTATAAAATAAAACATATGTTACAGCAGACTTAAACGAAAACGAAAGTGCTCGGCATGACGTCAATAGTGCACTCTCCCTTTCAACGCGGCTACGTCACGTGACGTCTTGCCGTACGTCACACTGACGTACGGCTGACGTGACTGACATAGAACGCTTTCACGTTCACTCTCGCTTTTGTTAACAGCTGGTCGCTGGTAACGTCAGACTTTCGCGTCTTGACGTATGCTCGCTCAGACGTAATACGTCTCAGCATACTTTAACGAAACCGAAAGTGCTTGTAGAAATCTGCATTGCACTCGCTTTCAACGCGGCTGCGTCACGTGACGTCTTGCCGTACGTCACACTGACGTACGGCTGACGTGACTGTCATACAACGCTTTCACGTTCACTCTCGCTTTCGTTAGCAGCTGGCCGCTGGTAACGTCAGACTTTCGCGTCTTGACGTATGCTCGCTCTGACGTCGCAGCATAACGAAACCGAAAGTGCTTGTAGAAATCTGCATTGCACTCGCTTTCAACGCGGCTGCGTCACTAACAGTGACGTTTTACGTAGGTATTACAGTATCACGTTTACTCTAACCAAACTGGTGCAATAAGAAATATTCTATTCTAACCTTTTCGCGAGATTTTTTTGATATTGTAGACTTTTGTTACCTATTCATTTTAATTGAGTAGATATTAATCATTATTTTCTGTGAATGTTAACTTATTTGTATTATTATTTACTTGTGTACACCGAAATAAGTTGGGATTTGTTACAGTGACAGATTCGGCCGTTTCCAGTGGCTTAACGATGCAATCTCCAAAGAATTTGTTTAATATCGGTCATCCTAAATGAAGCATTCTACATTTCACAGTAAAGAAATTACATCAACGGTGGAACGGTCCCGCGTTGCCGTGATAGTCGGCGCGGCGGGATGCGGCAAGTCAACTCGCGCGCCGGCCGCCATCTTGCGTCACTGTGGCGCGCGCACCGCCGCCATAGTGTCGGAACCGAGGCGCGTCGCCGCCATCGGTCTGGCCGAGAGGGTCGCCAGTGAGCTCGGGGAAGACGTAAGTTATAAAGTAATACAGCATGTGTCAGCTACGCCGTCTTGCGTTACTGCTGTGGCGCGCGCACCGCCGCCATAGTGTCCGAACCGAGACGCGTCGCCGCCATCGGGCTGGCTGAGAGGGTCGCCAGCGAGCTCGGGGAAGACGTAAGTCATAAAACAAATACAGCATGTGTCAGCTACGCCATCTTGTGTCACAGTGACGCGCGCATCGCCGCCATCGAGCTGTCTGAGAGTACATGGGTGCGCGCAGCGTGGGACATCCCCTTGACAGATTGACCGACGACCAAAAGAAGGTGGCCGGAAGCGGCTGGATGCGGAAAGCGGAGGACCGGGTGTGGTGACGTTCATTGGGGAACTCCTATGTCCAGCAGTGGATATCGAAGGCCTGATATTATGATGATGATGATTCCTTTAAGACTGTATTTATCAATAAAAAATTGTGTTTATTTACACATTACAGGTAGGTGAATCTATAGGCTACCAAGTCCGCCTGCACGCGAAACCCCCGCGGCCACCTGGCGGCTCTATATTGTACTGCACCTCTGGAGTTCTACTGAGGAGATTGCAGACCAATCCAGGTTAGTTTGATCCGCTTGGGGGCGCTGTACATATAAGACGTAAACACAACAGCTCCGCTGATTATTTTTAATTTCAAACGCATTTGTAATTATTAGTTGTAAAAAACCAGTGCCATCGTTAGATATTCGTGTAATAAGTGTATTGTGTTGTATTTAGGTGCATACTAATAAGTTATATTAGTAAATAGTGAATAAAAAGTGACGGCCATACCGGCTCGTAGGGTACTTGAGAAATTATTTGGAAATTATGTTCTATTCATTCATTCCAATTTAAGGCGAGTAAAACATTTTTATTAATTTAGACCAAGATTTAAATAATTCTTAAGTCAAATTTCAATTTCCAAATTAGTAATAATTGTACAAATAATAATATATTGTAACATTACAGATTAATTATCCAAAGCGATACAATCATTGATACAATAATAATTTTAAACTAGGGACGAAATAAGCATTCCTCTTTCTAGATACCAATCTTAAATATTGCTTTTATTGTAATTATTACATGTTGTTAGGCTAATCGCATACTCGTATTGTTGTGTGGTACAAGATTCATAAGCGGTAGCGTTTTTGCCAAATTGTAAGGAGCTGGTACAAGCTCAGTTATTCTGGCGGGTAATAAACTCGAAATTTTGACCGCTCATTCAAATTCAAAAGTCGCTTATTCAAATCGTTTCTGTTTTTTTTTTTTTAATTTGTATTTTCGTTTTTATTAATTAAAAAGCAAAATGCTGACCCGCAGAGCTGCACACCACAAGGAGTTGGAAAGTCAGCTGAAAGTAGTTTTGATAGAACTTAAATCAGCTAAGGAGTTGAATGGGCGGTTGTTAATGGAAAGAGAAGATAGTGAAAAGGAAATTGTAACAATCATAAATAAAAATAAAGCATTAAAGGATGAGATAGCGGAGATGGACATTCAATTCCAGGATGTTGTTGCGCAAAGAGATCAACTTCTATGCGTAATTGACAGCTCGGACCGCGACAGAGGACAGTTTGAGGAGACCCTGGGCCATGTGAAGAACTTGGAAAGAGGCCTACGCGAGGCTCGCGACGAAATTTCACATCTCACAGCCACGAATGAAGACCTGAAGATGCAGCAAACTCAGTCGCTATTTCAAGAGCTTGTCAGCACGTCCTACCCCGCTAGCTCATCCTCTGAGCAATACAATATTAATACCATAATATTACAGAATAATACTATAAATAATACTGTGACTATTGACCTCACAGCTGAGGATTCCCGAAGTAGTTGTGAATGCGACACACGGTGTTTGCGGTTGGAAATAGAGGAGTTAAAACAGTCGTTAGAAACAGTCACCACCAAATATAACCTTGCACTACAAGAAAACAGTGAACTCATGCTGGCGATGGATAACTTGTTGGAGCTAAGTAGATATAATGAAGAAAGGTTTGCATCTCTGACGAATAATCACATGTGTAACTGTATGATATCTCCGACAAGTGATCCGCCGCCGTCCCCGTCTGTGAGTATCACTTTACATTCCGCGCACTCCTCTATGTCTGACGCACTGTGTAGCGTGGCGTGTGACGCGCCGTGTGGCGCGGCAGGTGATATGCCGTGCGACGCGGCGTGCCGCGCACCGTGTGACGCTGACGAATATGAGACGGACAAGGCCGATGTCAGCGGGGCGGCGGCGGGCGCGGGCTCGGGGGTGGAGCGGGCGTCACTGCCGCAGCCGCAACCGAAAACCATTATATATTCAGATGGTATAGGAAAAGATTTTGGTCCCCTTCTGTATAATAAATTAGACCAACAAGTAATAAACATTTGTTGTCCGGATTTGTCCTATAACGACATTATTAATAGATTATTGAGGGACACGAGTACGTTTGATGAGAACACCACGGTGGTTATCATGTTGGGGAGCCACAAAAACGTCACCCAAGCGGACATAAATAGGACTATAGAAATATTGATAGAGATTAAGAACAAAACTAGATGTAAATTCATAAATTGCGCATTTCCCTATTGTTGTAACTTGTCACAGGCGCACAATAATCGCATATTTAAAATGAATTTACACTTATATAACGCACTATGCATGTATAATGACACTATATTGTACTTTGATACAAATAAGTGTATTGACAAATTCACTTTGACTGAAAGCAATATGTATTTATCAATGACATATAAAAGACAATTAGCTACTTTAGTAGCATATAATTTACAACATTTTATGACGAATGTTAGTAGTAATACTAATAAGCTTATACATTTTTTAGAGTAGATACCACGACAATAGAAAATTCCGCAAATGATGGTTTATCAGTGTTAAACCAGAGGCAGGGATTGTCTAGCTCAGTTATGACAAAAGGAAAGCCCAATTTTACTCAATCATTACATCAAAACATTCAGGGCTTTTCTGACACCAAAGTATTAGTACAAAGTATTAGGACAAAGGAGAAGCCAAAGGGACTTAAAATTATTCACCAAAATATACAGAGCTTCTCCGGCAAGATGTTAGAAGTAGAATTATATTTAGAAAGTCAATCTAATATTGACTTGTTATGTATTACTGAGCATCACCTTAAAGAGCATGAAATGTTGTTTGGATACGAAAATTATCATGTTATAAGTTCATTCAACCGAAAGTACGCAGCACGTGGAGGGTCCCTCATACTCATGAGAAATGGTATCAAGGCCAAGGAACGCAAAGACATTGTGGGACTTTCAGTTGAATGGCACATTGAATTGTCTTGTGTTGAGATGGAGAAACATATTGTGGTATGCGTATACAGACCCCCATATGACTCTAAATTTCCTACTTTTGAGTCAGTAATGGAAGATGTTATGAAAATACTTCTTAAAAGTAGAAAACATATAATAATTTGTGGAGACTTTAATGTAGATCTACTAGAAACTAACTCCAGGTTTTCAACTCGATTAATTGGCTTATTTAATTCCTTTAATTTAAAGAATATTTTTCTTGAACCAACTAGGATTACAAGTACCACAGCTACTTGCCTAGATAATTTCTTTTGCAATTGTGATTTTATAGAAAAGACAATTGTAAATTGCCTAACATCAGACCACTGTGGGCAAAGTGTTACCTTTCCAGGTAATATAAAACATACAAAAACTGAAATCCTTACTAGGCCCAACACTGTCAGTCGAATGGAGAGATATAAAGATGCTCTTTCAATTAAATTGCCGATTCCTGTTACTGATCAGGTGGAAATCAATGATTTCTATGTCGATTTCTTCACGACACTGTCTCAGGAATTCGGTAATATTTTTAAAACTAGGAAAATTAATATTAAAAACAAGTTTAAATTTAGTGACTGGGCAACCACTGGTATTCGGAAAAGCAGGACCAAGTTATTTGATTTGTACAACGAAAAGTCTTACAGAGTTGACGACAGATTCCATGAATATGTCAAAAATTACTCTAAAATTTTTAGGAAAGTTTGTAAAATAGCCAAGTCATATTATTTAAGTAATAAAATTAAAAATTCGGATAATAAAGTTAAAGCAGTATGGAAAATCATAAATAATGAAACTGCCAAAACTAAACCACGTGAAAATGAATATGCAATCAGAAATAATGGTAAAATAATTAATTCTAAAACAGAAGTAGCAGAGTCCTTTGAAACTTTTTTCACTAACATCCCTATTAAAACCACCGAAGCTCTGCATTCATCGCCTATTCTTGCCGAAAATTTGCTTGTAAATAACGTTACAATATGTGAAACAGTTTTTAATTTTAGACACATAAACTCTCTAGATATTATTAAGGCTTTTAAATCATTAAAACTAAAATCTTCTGAAGATCTATGGGGAATGTCTGTTAAAGTAGTTAACTCAGTTATAACGATTATTGCGCCTTACTTAGCTTTTATATTTAACATGAGTATTAATCAAGGTATTTTCCCTGACCTAATGAAGCAAAGTAAAATCATACCACTGTTTAAATCTGGTGACAAACTAGATCCCAGTAATTTTAGACCAGTGTCAGTTCTCCCCGTGCTTAGCAAGATTTTCGAAAAGATCATACTGAATCAACTGCTTTGTCATTTCAATCTCAAACAACTTCTTCACGATCGTCAGTTCGGATTTACTAAGGGACGATCAACCACCGACGCAGGAGTCATGCTTGTTAAGCATATTTTTGATGCTTGGGAAGCTTCACATGATGCAATAGGCATCTTCTGCGATCTCTCCAAAGCATTTGATTGCGTTAATCACGAAACCTTGCTACTCAAATTAAAACATTATGGCGTGAAAGACAGAGCATTCGAATTACTTAAATCTTACCTTGAAAATAGAGTACAAAAAGTTGATATAAATGGAGTTAAATCATCTGGTTCAGTTGTGAAAATGGGGGTGCCCCAGGGCTCAGTTCTGGGTCCTTTTCTTTTTCTTGTATATATAAATGACTTGCCATTTTTAATACAAAACATGTCCAACATAGTATTATTTGCCGATGACACTTCTCTGATTTTTAAAATTAGCAGAAGAGCTTGTGATCTTCCTGAGGTAAACAATACTCTCACACAAGTACTTAACTGGTTCAGCATTAATAATCTAGCATTAAATACAACAAAAACTAAATGTATTAAATTTTGCCTACCAAATGTAAGACATGTAGTTAATAATGTAACTTTAGGTACAGAAAGATTAGAATTTATCAAAAGCACGGTGTTCCTAGGTATAACTATAGACTCATCTCTTCAATGGGGGCCCCACATAGCTTCACTAGCTGGCAGACTAAGCTCGGCCGCCTACGCCGTTAGGAAAATTAGACAATTAACAGATATTGCTACTGCGAGATTAGTCTATTTCAGCTACTTCCACAGCATCATGTCATACGGCATCCTACTGTGGGGTCAAGCGGCAGATATAGAAACCATCTTTATTTTGCAAAAGAGAGCTGTTAGGGCGATCTATAATTTACGTTGTAGAGAATCATTAAGAGAAAAGTTTAAAGAAATTAATATATTAACCGTTGCCAGTCAATACATTTTTGAGAATATTTTGTATGTCCGCAAAAATATATCTCTCTTTTTGAGGCACTGTGATATGAACACAGCTTATGTTACAAGAAACAAAAACAAACTTGTACCACCACAGTTAAGGCTTAGTAAGGTCAGTAAATCATTCACGGGGCAATGTATACGCTTCTACAACAAACTACCAGAAGAAATCTTAAATATGAATGACAGAAAATTTAAGACTCACATTAAACAACAACTTTGTAAGAAAGCTTATTATAAAACAGTCGATTATCTAAATGACAAAGATGCCTGGTGTTAATGTTACTTCAGCCTCGCACAATCTTTACAAAATAATGTTATGTACAAACTTGATTTTAAAAGATGTGTTGCGGAAGTTTGTTGCGCCGCTTCTTCTTCCCAGCTCTATATAACACCTTGGAGGCGGTGGTAGATAAAAAATTGACGTTGTATAAATGTACCCAGTGTACTTACATGCAATAAAATACTTTTGAATTTGAATTTGAATTTGAGTTATACTTGTTTATGGGTGCAACAATTTTGTGTGATGAGCATATCTGTTTGTTTTCGGATTCTGGGTGTTTGTATTTATTTAAGTATTTATTTAGGAGTATTTATGTAGGTTTATCAGTTATTGAGTACCCATTTACAAGCTTCGGCTTAGTTTGGGACTAAACAGCCGAGTGTAAATTGGTCCAAACATTATTTATTTATTTATTATTAACTAGTAGTAACTTTAGCCGAAACGAATTCCAAATTAATATCCGCCGAATGGGAATAATGATCATTGCCCTATTTTGTCACTGACACTGAGATAGAACTTTATTTCAAGCCAACCATAAAAAATGACCTTGATAATTCATTTTAAAAAAAGTTAAAAATAGGTATACGCTTTTGAAAAGAGGGTCAAATGTAAATTAATTCTAAATTCTAATCTACATACAATCTTAATTTTTTACAAGACAAAACCAACTCCTTCTTTTTCTACCCATAGCGCATTTTTTTTTCTATAGAAATGGGACCAATCTGGAAAAAAAAAGTTCTGAAAAACCTCCTCCTTTTTGAAGTTGGTTCAAAACAACGATTTCCCATCTAATCATTCCGTGATGTCAGTTTGATATGAAATTGGGATTTGACTTTTTTTTTTAATTTTCCGCCAGGCCTAGAAGGTTGTACACACGTGTTCATAGACGAGGCTCACGAGCGTGACGTCAACACAGACGTCACGCTGCTGCTGCTCAAGAAGGCTTTACACATCAATCATCGCTTGAAGATCATCGTCATGAGCGCCACTTTGGATACAGATGTCTTTACAAGGTACCTTCTCTCTCTCTGCAACATTAAAGCGTAACACAGACAGCCGGCGGCGTTGCGATAGCGTTGCGGCAGCGAATCTGCGGAAAGCGAATAAAAAGCGGAGCCCTTCAGACAGGAATACCGCTAGCGACGGTTTGTATGAAGACCGCGCCGCGCCGCCGCCGCTCTGTGTAGGGGTTCTCATACACTACAAAGGAATACAACGCGCCGCCGCCGCTCCGCAACGCCTGTCTGCGCTAATCTGTCAAATCAAAACGTCAAATCTGTGCGCGCGGTTTTGTCGCTTTCGCCGTCGCACCGCCGCCGCGCCGCTTTGATGTAAAAGGCTTCATACTGTTTCGAACATTACAAAAAATTACCGCAACGCTTTCGCACCGCCGCCGCCCTATCTGTGTTCCGCTTAATACCTTCATCATCATCATATCAGCCTATAGACGTCTACTGCTGGACAAAGGCCTTCCCCAGGGATTTCCACGACGACCGGTCCCGCGCTAACCTCATCCAGCTGGGACCCGCGACCTTCACCAGATCGTCGGTCCACTTACGCCTGCCTACGCTGCGTCTTCGGATACGTGGTCGCCAGTCGAGAACATAGGACATACAATAAGACATTTTATTTTTGTTAAGTTAAGAAAATTAAAATCAAATAAAAATAAAATAAATAAAGATAAATAATCTTTATAGTTTAAGGAACCCTCAGTACGCGAGTTCTACTCTCACTTTTTTCCAGGTACTTCGACTCGTGTCCAGTAATAGAGGTGCCCGGGCGCACGTTTCCGGTCCAAGTTTCGTATTTGGACGAAATACAGAAAACATTCGGACTAAACCTGCCGGCCACACTCGATAACTGTCGGAGAGAGGATGGGAAACCGCAAGTTAATTGCCAAGAGGTACGATTTTGATAAGAAAGAGCCGATTATATAGTTAGAATAGAATCATCATCATATCAGCCTGTAGACGTCCACTGCTGGACAAAGGCCTCCCCCAGGAATCTCCACGACGACCGGACCCGCGCTAACCTCATCCAGCCGGGTCCCGCGATCTTCACCAGATCGTCGATCCACCTTGTGGGAGGCCTACGCTGCGTCTTCCAATACGTGGTCGCCACTCGAGAACCTTTCTGCCCCAACGGCCATCAGTTCTACGAGCGATGTGCCAACTTTGAATAAAATAATTTTGAATGTGATATACTATTGCAGGTGGTACAGGTAATAAAAGCTATAGACCGCACGGAGCAGGACGGCGCTATACTGGTGTTTCTCCCTGGCTGGGCGGAGATCAAGCTTGCTAAGCGACTGTTGGACCAACAGTTCGGCCAGGCCAGCACACATATCATATTGCCGGTCCATTCCAGGTAATGAAATTGGGAACGGTTTTAATATATATTTTTTCAAATTAAATCAATAGCTGGAGACATGTTAATAGGCCATATCTTCATGTACCCAGCACTGGGGTGGGCCATGTCTTCTGACTGCGATGATTTAGAAGTCTTGATATTAATTTCAACTTGATACCTCCACGCGTTCCTGAGAAAAATGGTATTGACAGACAGACAGACGGACAACGAAGTTATTCTATAAGGGTTCCTTTTTTCCTCTTTTGAGGTACGGAACCCTAAAAATTAACATTTTTTTCCACTTTTCCCATTCTCATTATTCAAATTCAAATTATTTATTTCAACATAAGAATGTCATAATTTATAAAGTTACTAGAATAAGAATATATAAATACAATGTCAGATTTCAATTAAAAACAATTACGAAATATTTGTACAATTTCAGATTGTCAACAGCAGACCAAGCGAAGATGTTCTCTAGACCTCTGCCCGGAGTGAGGAAGATAGTGCTGGCCACCAACATAGCGGAGACCTCTATCACCATACCAGATGTGGTGCACGTCATAGACTCAGGAGCGCACAAGGAAAACAGGATCAGAGAGGGCACGGGTATGTCCACAGCTGGGCAAAGGTCCTATACAGTCATATCATAAATTCATAATCAATACTCTCAAATAAAAGTAAATTCAAATCAACAGCCTATCATGTCCCCACTGCTGGGGCTTAGGCCTCTCAACGAGGGCGTTCGGGCTATAGTCCACCACGCTAGCCCAGTGCGGGTTGGTGGACTTCACATGCGCCTAAGAATTTTTTCTTCGACGCATGCAGGTTTCCTCACGATGTTTTCCTTCACCGTTTGAGAGCAGTCAGTAAATGTACTTAAGTTTCGAGAAAAAACCCATTGGTACATGGACCAGCCGGCGATCGAACTTAGAACCTTTCGATATGATAGGCCGCGTCTTAAGCGTGACACACACTGAGCGGCGGCGTTGCGAAAGCGTTGAGGTTTTTTTCTGTAATGTTCAAAATAGTATGAAGTCCTTTACATCAAGGCGGCGGCGGCGCGGCGCGTTCTTCATACAAACCTTCGCCGCCGCAACGCTTTCGCAACGCCGCCGCCCAGTGTGTGTCACGCATTATCCCCGACGCCACTGACGCTCTCAATCAATACACTCAATGATAGACTTTTCAATTTTCTTTTTTTAGGCACAGCCAGCTTGGAAACTGTTTGGGTGTCGCAAGCGGGTGCGAAGCAGCGAACCGGCAGAGCGGGAAGGGTGCAACCTGGTAAATATTGCTTTAAGGTACAAGTTTGTAGCCAGAGAGTTGTTAGTATACATAGAGCGCGCGTTAGCAAGTCTGAACTGTAAGCACGGGTCTGAACAGTCACGAAATGTGCGGGGCGACGCTACTAGTCACAACACGTCAGTAGCGCTGATTGTTGCTCGCGCCGGTATTTATTTAGATTTGGAGTAATCATGGTGAAATGTGCAGTGCCAAGCTGTGAACACGATTCACGGAAAAGAACGATCTAGAAAAAATCTATATAGAAGCGTCCATAGAACACCTGCTTACACTTGGCACAATGAGCAATGAGCGATGCGCGCGCTCTATAGCTAGTATACTAACTCTATGTTGGTAGCCGACTGCACGCAGCAGCAGCAGACGACGTGTCGCAGCGACATTACTGCAGGTTTCTATGTATTTCTATGAAATTCCCTCCGTAGCCAGCGACATGAAGTCGAGCGACACGTCGTCTGCTGCTGCTGCGTGCGGTCGGCTGCCAACTTATACCTTTACCCTTTCAGGATTTTGAGCGCAATGCCTTTTAAACGCACTGTATAAGGTATTGTAATAAGCCAATTACAGTAAGGGAGTAGCAAAGAGCCGTGGTAGCCTAGATGGTTGTGCACTCGACTCACGTTCATGGGGTCGTCGGTTCCTCCTGGCCCGTACCAATGAGTTTTTCGAAACTTAAGTACGGTGTATTAAAATACTACAGGTTTTTCGGTGAAGGAAAATATCGCAAAGAAATCATTATACGCCGAAGACTACGATACGATATGGGGTCCTTCAAGAAGAGAGTCAAAAGAGCCTTCCAACCTTGGCCGGCAACGCACCAGCACCCCCCGGGTGTTGCGGCGTCTATAGGCGGCGGTGACCTCTTAACATCAGGAGGCCCGCCTGCTTGTTGCCCCCGTAGCAATAATAAAAAAAAAAAACTATTCTAAGGCATATGTGAAGTCCACTAACAAGCGGATTGGGGCACCGTTTGGCGGACAGGGGTTTGACACAACAGATCCCATAGGGTCGAAGTGTCGCCAGGTATTCCTGACCCCCCTCACAAGATAAGAAGGGAACGTAATAAAACGCAAGCAACGTTATAAAACAAGTATTTCTTACATTTCAGGTCACTGTTACAGAATGTACACGAAGGTGAAAGAGGAGGAGTTTGTGGCGCACACGACGCCGGAAATATTGAGGTACTAGCTGTTTCCCGCGGCTTCGCCCGCGTTTTTAAAGTTATTTCTGACTTTTTTTCTTTTTGCTCGGCTCCTATGGGTCGTAGCGTGATTATTTAGCCTATAACCTTCCTCAAGAATTGGGCTATCAAATGAACAAACAAACAAACAAAAAAAGGAACGAGCGAGAGAGCGAGCGGACGGACGAACGACCGAACCAACAAACAAACTCTTCAGCTTTATTATATTTGTGTAATTTTTTTAGATAAAGATCATCATATCAGTCGTATAACGTCCACTGCTGGAAAGGGGCCTTTCCCAATGAACGCCAAACACTCCCGTAGAAAATTATGTTTACCTAGGTACTTGAAAATCGCTTAATAGTCAATAGTTGACACTGAATTTTGTAGGATACCTCTCGAGCAGACGGTGTTGGATTGTAAGAGTTACGCCCCAGAGGATAAGGTCGAAGAGTTCCTCTCGCAGCTGCCGGAGCCGCCCAGCAAGGAGGCCATACAGTATGCCGTCGACGATCTCATAGACTTAGGTATGTGAATCTTTATTATTGAAACAATTTACTCATTATCAATGACATAGCTGAAATCATTAGCAATCTGAAATGACAATGGGCAGATCACATCTGTCGCAGGACCGACGGCCGTTGGGGCGTGGGACGCCACTCCGCCAGGTGGACCGACGACCTGAAGAAGGAGGTCGGAGGACCGGGTGTGGTGGCGTTCATTGGGGAAGGCCTATGTCCAGCAGTGGACGCGAAATCGCTGATGTGATGATTGACTGAATTATTATCATTTATTGAATTGATTGAGTGGAGTGTAACCAGTCGTCATCCTAAAGACGATGGAAGCCACAACCAAGAAAATAATTATACATTGAATGATTCGAATGTATCCAGGAGCCCTGACCCCGTCGGAGCGTCTGACCCGGCTGGGCGCGCTGCTGTCCGCCATGACGCTGCCCCCGCGGCTGGCCCGCGGCGTGCTGCACGCGGCGGTCGCCGGCTGCGTCTCCACCGCCGCCACCGTCGCCACGTACTGCGCCGACAACGTCGAGGTGTTCAGCAACGCTGCCGACAGGAGGGAAGGTAACCTTACTAATATAATATCAGCCGAGATGAGAAGAGAAGAGGTGATACAATGACCCACGACCCGTCGTGGGTCTCCACGACGCCCGGTCCCGCGCTAACCTCATCAGCCGGGTCCCGCGACCTTCACCGGATCGTCAGTCCATTTTGAGAGCCCTGATATTGAAAGATTTGTGAAAATTATTTCTCGCAATTTTTGTTGTTTTCGGCCAGTGACGTCATCGTTAAGTTCTCTTCTCAAAGTCCAGGTGTGGGCGGGGGTGCGCGGGGCGACGGAGCCGAACCGCTAGGTATGCAGTGACGTCACATAACCGACCGCCAACGAGAACTCTAAAATAAGGCGAGGTAGAGTGATAGCTTCTGATAGATAGATTCTTAGCTTCTAGTGATAGTTTCTTCCCAGCGCTAACACCTTGGAAGCGGTGGTAGAAAAAAAAATAACGTTGTATAAATGTAGCCAGTGTACTTACATGCATTGCAATAACATAGTTTTGACTTTGACTTGAGAAAAAATTAAGTAGTGTTCTTTGTAAATACGTATTGTATCGAAGTGAAATAAAAACTATTGTCTTCATAGTAATGAGATCTGTAATTTTATATGATAAGATTTTTTTTCACTTTTCCCACCCTCATTCAACAGAGATACGGGAAATAAAACGGGAGTACAGCGGCGCGTCGGACCACGCGGCGCTGCACTGGCTGCAGTACGAGTTCGAGCAGGCGTCGGAAGACAGAAGGACCGAGCAGTACTGCGAGCGGCGCGGCCTGAGAGCGGACAGGCTGCGTTACGTTACATGTGAGTCACGATACATCTGCGTTTCTTATAAAGGCATAACTAGATAATGACGCGCCGAGCAGTACTGCGAGGGGACAGGCTGCGTTACGTTACATGTGAGTCACGATACATCTGCGTTTCTATGAGGACATAACTAGATAATGACGCGTCGAGCAGTACTGCGAGGGGACAGGCTGCGTTACATGTGAGTCACGGTACATCTGCGTTTCTATAAAGGCATCACTAGATAATGACGCGCCGAGCAGTACATGGGAGTCGCGATACATCTGCGTTTCTATAAAGGCATCACTAGATAATGACGCGCCGAGCAGTACTGCGAGGGGACAGGCTGCGTTACGTTACATGTGAGTCACGATACATCTGCGTTTCTATAAGGACATAACTAGATAATGACGCGCCGAGCAGTACTGCGAGGGGACAGGCTGCGTTACGTTACATGTTAGTTACGATATATCTGCGTTTCTATAAAGGCATCACTAGATAATGACGCGCCGAGCAGTACGGGGAGAGTATAGGCTGCGTTACGTTACATGGGAGTTACGATACATCTGCGTTTCTTATAAAGGCATAACTAGATAATGACGCGCCGAGCAGTACGGCGAGGGGATAGGCTGCGTTACGTTACATGGGAGTTACGATACATCTGCGTTTCTTATAAAGGCATAACTAGATAATGACGCGCCGAGCTGTGAGGGGACAGGCTGCGTTACATGGGAGTCACAATACATTTGCGTTTCTTATAAAGGCTTAACTAGATAAATACGGGCCGAGCAGTACAGCGAGGGGACAGGCTGCGTTAGGTTACATGTGAGTCACGATACATCTGCGTTTCTATAAGGGCATAACTAGATAATGACGCGCCGAGCAGTACTGCGAGGGGACAGGCTGCGTTACATGGGAGTCACGAAATTCATTATTAATTGTACTTTTTTTCCAGCTCTATGCAAGCTCCACTTGGAACAGCTGCTGAAGTCCGGCATACTGGAGCCTCCAGTAGAAGTTGAGGAGTTGAACCGCTTCTCGGATATCGACGAGCTGACGGCCGCCGTGCTGCTGTCCGGCGCCAACTGCCTGCTGAGGACCAGGAAGCGCGTGCGCACCAAGGGCAAGCTCAGGACAGCCGTCGAACTGTTCACGAGGTCTATTTCAATTGAATCAAACAATTCAATCTGTATAGCTATAAGATATAAGAGCGTTAGTGGCGTCGGGATAAGACGCGGCCTATCGTATCGAAAGGACCGAAGTCAGATCCCCGACTGGGCCAAGTGTTATTATAAATTATGTGAAAATACCCTAAAAACCCATGGGTTTTAAGGGTATTTTCTCGAAACTTAAGTACATTTACTGACTGCTCTCAAACGGCGAAGGAAAACATCGTGAGGAAACCTGCATACGCCGAAGAAGAAATTCTTAGGCGCATGTGAAGTGCCCCAACCCGCACTGGGCTAGCGTGGTAGCTATAGTCTACCACGCTAAGAATCTACCACATTAAGGAAAATTAATTATTTTAATTTAATTTAGTTAATTAATTTATTTAAGTTAATTAAAATCATTTTCTGTATTTTTTTAATTATACATAGGAAACTCTTGGATCACCTTACACATCTTTTCTGTCTAAACAATTCTTTACGTGTCCGGAAATTTCTCCGATTGGCAACTTTTCCGATCGGTAATTTTTCCGATTGGCGTTGGAAGAGTAATAAAAAATACTTTTTTTCCAACAGTGCCGGCGACCGAGCCCACATAGGCGGGGAAAGCGTCAACTACGGCATCACTAAGCGCGGCCACAACCACCTCCTGGCGTACTTCGGCGGGTGCCACTCGACCGAACGAAGGGCTCTGGTCGTGTATAAAACGTCTGTGGTACCGCCTCATACTGCTCTGCTGTTCTGTATGGGAGATGTGAGGAAAGAAGTAAGTTTTTTTTTTCAAAAAGTTTTTTTTTTGTTACAAAAAAGTTCTACATCGTTCTATGGAAAAGTCTAATATATTATAAAGATCTGATAATCCTACTACTTAGTATTTATAAAGGCGAAAGTTTGTAAGGATGTGAGGATGTTTGTTACTCTTCCACGCAAAAACTACCGAACAGATTTTGATGAAATATACAGTGATAGCTTATATCCTGGAATAACATATAGGGCTTTTAACGCGGACAAAGCCGCGGGGCGTCCGCTAATACCCCCTAAGTAACAAAACGCCTACACAGAGGGCGCTGTTTCACAATGTACATGGGAAAAACTTTTCTACGCGGGTGAAGCCGCAGGAAAAAGCTAGTATAATATAAAGATTGCTTTTTCATTACCTTAATCCCGTAAGCTTGAACGTAGCAAAGTAGCGTTTGGATAGGGCAGTCGAAGTGAGTAATGTTTTGTGATCATCATCAGCCTGCACTAGTCCACTGCTGAGCCCGATCCTCGGCTCTCCGCATCAGTCACTGCCACCCACCTCACGTAGACCGTCGCTTCATCTAGCCGGGGGGCGTCCCACACTACGCTTGCCCAGTCGTGGTCTCCACTCGAGAACTCGTCTACCCCAGCGGTTATCGGTTCTCCGGCAGATGTGACCAGCCCACTGCCACTTGCTAACCCTTTGAGCTATGTCAGGCTTTGGTTCTCTGGCGGATCACCTGGTTTCGGATCCTATCCCTCAGAGAATGTATGTGATGTATGTAATGTTTTGTAATGGAGTAATGTTTTACTGATTTTCATTTTCTATTTTGCAGAATGCCAGCAACGAGGAGACGACCGTATTGAGTTTGCCAAGACACAAGTTGCAAATACATGTTCCTACAAGGTAAGCTTGAACATTTTCGCGACTAAAATAACCAAATAGAAAAACAAATCCAAAACCCAGTTTTACAATTAAATTTTGTCCAATCATAAAAATTACCAATCGGGAAAGTTGCCCATTGGAAAAATTACCAATCGGTAAGTTACGAATAGGAAAAAGTTGCCCATTAGAAAGATTACCAATCGGAAAAGTTACAAATAGGAAAAATTTGCCCATTGGAAAAGTTACCAATCGGGAAAGTTACCAATCGGATAAGTTACCCATCGGAAACAAATACCAATCGGAGACGAAAATAATGATTTAGACCGAAACCGAATATGTAAGTATATTTTTTTTTTTACAGTCAAGCAGACCACATACTGAAAGCAAGAGAGATGCTATGGAACACGTTCAAATACTATATTGAAAGGGACTTGAAAAATCTAGACTTCGATGACAATATTACAATAGCTAGATTCAAAGTTAGACTCATGAAGGCTGTGTGTAGGATATTAGTGGAAGCTAACAAGGAAAGTGAGAGAGCTGTCGATAATGTGATATTAAAATAAATACTTATCATACATATTTTCTTTTTATTTTAAAGTTTTAAATTTTGATACTTTTTAGGGTTACGTAGTCAACAAAGAACCCATGGCATCTGGGACTGGAGCCTGGGATAGGTTAAATATTTATACCTATACTCTAGTAGCAAGAAGTTTCAAATCTCATTGGTCGCGCGCGCGCTCCCTGTGGAGATCGCATCTTGCATATTTAGTATCGGAACCTATGATGCCATTTACCGGGGGGGTGCGGACAAAGGAAGCGGAGTAGCGGGAGGAGGTTGCTAATACAAATTTATATGGAGTTTGAAAATGAGAATGTGTGAGTGAGTCATAATTTTTTGGTTTGACACGATTTTGACACCCATAGAATGCTTTTATTACTCATCCATATGGGAGTGGCGAAATTTTTTGATTCATGTCTAGTAGTGTTCAGAATAACCTTATGTAGATTCCTACAATGTTTCGTTCATTTCGTAGAGTTAAAACACTTTCAGGGTGTACACTAAATTCGTACCAAAATCACAGATTATATAACAGTTCCTAACGGCCAAAATTGTCGGTCTTAACTCTCCATTAAACTTAATATCACTTTAGTGAAGATTAAAAAGCCGACTAGCTCTGGTCGGGCTCTATTTTTGAGAATGCCGTGCTGTAACCGCCGATAAAATAGATAGATGACTACCTACATTCTAAATAAAATGGCTTAAACGTCTTAGTAACCAAGCCAAAACTTACTTTCAAAAAACACATCTGGCGCTCGGTATAAAAAAAATGTTAAAACCAAAAGCAGGTTTTGTTTATTCGTGTTGGTTTGGGATTTCTTCGAATGTTATTTTTATAAATACCTAACACGAGAAAACTATAATTAGAATATTCTGACTCAGTAAAAAGTCGTTAATTTTCGAGATATTCGCAGCTATAATTTTTTTTTACCTGGGAAACATGTTTTTTTCCAAACGTAAATCACTTTTACTGAGGTCCTTAATTAGGTATTCTAATTATAGTCAAGTTGTCCTTGCTTTTTATAAGTTTGGTGTTGAATTTTGGAACAGAACACCTATATTACCTGCATACTGACTAATCCCAAACTAAGATTTACTCCTACGCTGAGAGCCGCCTAGGTTGGTTGTGCACTCGCCTCACGTTCATGAGGTCGTGGGTTCGATCCTGGCCCGTACCAATGAGTCTTTCGAAAATTTAAGTGCGGTTTAAATACCACAGGTTTTTCGGCGAAGAAAAACATCGTGAGGAAACCTGCATACGCCAAATACTGGTATTTACTATTCTAAGGCGTACGTGAAGTCCACCAAACCGTTGAAGGGCACCGTTTGGCGAACAGGGGTTTTCCAGATCCCATAGAGTCGAAGTGTCGCCAGGTATTCCTGGCCCCCTAAGAAGATAAGATACTCCTACGCTACGTTAATGATGTTCCCTTGGGAAAACATGGTCCCGCGGGAAAGGAACGATTATATAGACGTTTATATCAATTTCACCTAATTAAATATTACATACCTAATTGATTTTACTTTATTTTTAGTTTACTTTTAATATAAGTTACCAAAGGTTAAAAAAGGCGACTACTTAGTCAAACATTCTTTGGCGAATAATAAAAAATATTGTGTAAGTAAATAGGTAGGTGATGCTTTATTTTGTTTTTGTTTTAGTTCGTTTTTATGCGTGTCCGTTATGTGCCGATTGTATTTATTTTTTATTGATGTCTAAACTATTGCTATCTGTGGAGACCTATAATTGGCCTCGTATTATATACTTTAGTTACGATAATTTGTTATTATAGCTGTTGGTCTTCCAAAACAAAAACAAACAAAAAAAAAGTTACCTAATAATATTATTAAACTTTTACCATTTTAGGAACTAACTAAGATAGGTAGGTATAATTATTTCACCAAACCGGAATGGGTCCAAAGTTAGTCGAAACCGGTTCTTGGGATTTACTGTTTCCTAATCATAGAATTGAGTATTCGTCATGCGTGAATACCCAATCGCAGGTTTTTAAATAAGTACAGTCTATGTACCATTTTACGGATCCGTCAAAACGAATAGAATTAAGCGGTCGCTAAACGATCATGCGGCATGACATGCATTACGTTTACGTGAATTTATCATGCTGCATGACGGACCCTCATGCTTGCTATCAATCACAAGTACCTACAGTGAAGCAACGGCCAGCACGTAGTTTGCATGTCATGCACGTCAATCACTACAATTTAACTAGACGGTCATGCATGAGTGACAGCACATAATGCATGTGACGCAACATGATCGTGTAGGGACCACTTTAGGTACATACCTAGTTATAAATTTAGGTAGGTACTTACTTAGCCTAATGGCGAAGATGTTTTGTCCGTCTGTCTATCCTTTGAGCTGACGGAATGTTGGAATGACGGAAAATTTCAAGCATAGAAGGTAGTGACATCTTGCTTGGAGGAAATAAAATATAGTCAAAGTATTGGACTGGTTGTTCTGTATTCAGTAATATCCTAATTTGTGTACCCTAAAACAAGAAAGTGCGTTGTGCTGCAACGAAACTGCGAATCTTCACTCTGCTATTTATTACCTAGTTAATTTAAAAAAAAAAAAACATAATTCCTGATTAAAAAAAATTGAATAAATTACACAAATAAATTCGGAATTTGAAAAACAATTTCGCGCCCTTGGCATTTATGTAACAGTGTTACAGCTACAATTAGCAAGTAGAAGGAGATGTGTCATACAACAAAATGGCATTTTGTTTCTCCATAGGAAATGTGTTTTGCTAAAATTATTCAAAGAAAGCGCACGCAATATCAACTGTCAATGTCAGAATATATTAATGTTACCAGACTACGACACTTTCCTTTGCATTTAGGAATTTTAGAAGTTTTAATCTGTCACTAAAATATAGTCTTATAACAAGGAGTAGTCTATCTACTTTAACGTACATACTTTAATGTTAATTACAAAATTAAGCCAAATCATTAAAACAAATCATTGTGCAAATACCTGTACTTAATTGTGTATTCTGTGAGTTTAGCGTTTAAAAAACAAAAATGGAAAACGTGTTAAGCTACAAATAGCCATGTCGCGTAGCCGGTCATTACAGATATTGTTACGTTACTTACCATTTGTCCAGAAATAAGTTATTTCGATTAAAATTGAGGCCCCGACCTCGCCCCATGGCCATATTATTGGGAAAAACACAAAAATGCATGGCCGCACCAACCAGCTGTCATTGTGTCAAATAAAATAAAATTATTATTCTTTTTCGCGAGTTGAACTCACGCACGACGGCTTCAAAACTGGATTTTGTTTTGCCCGCTCACAGTCTACAATAATTATGTAAATATAAATACCGCGACGACGCTGATAAGGTAAATAAGTGGTCACCACCACACAGCTATAATACCTACTAGAACCGGTCAGTTTTCCTCATTTGGCGGTTGGTTGCCTCTCATTTCATTAGTGTTTGTCATTTGTCCTACGTGAGTGTTCGCAAACAGACATTTTTACCTCTAAATCCCCGATTTACTTGGAATTCGTCTGCACTAATGGTATAAAACGACAAAAAACGTGTTTCGACCTAGTAGTTCACGCAAGATGATCAAAATGTGCTCAGTAATAGTGATTTTGGCCGCCTTTGTTTGCGTCAACGCGCAAAAACCAGCGGAAACCACTACGCCGCCAGCTAATGAACCCACGAACCTTCACATCGGGCTGACCGAGCGAATAGGCAACTTCTCAGTCGAGTTGCTGTATCACACAACGAGAAGCCAAGGGAAAGGTCAGAATTTAATCTTGTCTCCCATAACAGTCTGGACAGTTCTAGCAGTTATATCCGAAGGTGCGGCAGGACAGACGGCTATACAAATAAATAGAGCACTACGAATAACCAATAAACACAGAAACTCTTCACGAATAGGATTCCAGAACATCTACAAATGGCTTCAGGTCAATACAAATACGGTAGAACTGGCCAAAGTGAATGCTGTATTTCTTGATCACAAAAACTTGTTACTCAATGATTACCAAACTTTAGTGGAATCTGTTTATCAGACCCGAGTAGCGCCACAGGATTTCAGCGATGGAGAAAAAACTGCCAACACAATCAACCAAGTCATATCGAATGTGACTCATGGGAGAATCCCAAAGTTGGTTGATAGCAGTGACTTTTCAGATACGAAAATGATTTTAACAAGTGCTGTATACTTTAAAGGACAATGGACTGTACCGTTCAACTCATCATCTACATTACCGATGCCCTTTTACAACAGCACTGGTCAAAAAATTGGTGATGTAAAGATGATGTATAGCCGTTCCACATATCCTTTCGCCAACATAAAGGAGCTGCAGGCCAGGATCATAGAAGTACCGTACGGCAAGGAAAACCGCCTTTCAATGCTCATTATGCTGCCAAACCCTGGAGTTTCCTTAGAAAATATGTTCTCTAACTTCGTCAAAGTACCTCTCGACACAGTTTTCAGGGAGATGAGGGTCTCCAAAGAAGAATATGGTGAAGATGAGGTGGATATATTTATTCCACGTTTCAAAATCGAATCAAACCTTGATTTGACCAACACTTTAAAAAACAGCATGGGTGTCGTTGATGTATTTGATCAGTACTCCGCCATGCTGCCATATATGGCTCGTATGCCGTTGTATGTATCGAAAGTGATACATAAAGCCGAGATTGAGGTTACAGAGGAAGGTACGACAGCCTCAGGAGTGACGGCAGCGGAATTTAGCAACCGTATAGGAGTAGTACAGTTCCAAGCCAACAGGCCGTTCTGTTTCATGATTGTTGAGAAGGTGACGAATTCCATTGTGTTCGGAGGTGTTTATGACACACCATCCTTGTATTAATGATAAATGCAAATACAGTTTTGTTCATATAGTCACTATGTGGATCTGACAAAAGAATTAATTTTATATGATGTGTTTTTTTGTTCCGTTTATGACCACACTCATATTGTTAAAAATTACAAGACAAAATTGTATTGATATGGCAGAATGTCTACATTATACCTGGTATCATTATTATTAAACAAACTTTCACCTCTGGGCATAGAATAGCATTATTATTTTGAGGGTTACTCATTCATGCCTGTGGCGTACAGATAAACCAATCAAGTGTTTGTTCGATTTAATCGACCCTGGCGTAGGTTTTATTTGCTTGTGCGCTGATCAGCCAGCAATCATCAATCTATTTTATGTATTTCAATAGTGTTTTGGGCTCTCTGGAATAGTTCTATTGTTTGAAATTCTAGGCATGTTACATTTTGGTATAATTATTTGTTCTCTAGAAAAGATATATAGCACCTCCAGTACTACAACGTCAGAATTGTCAAAATTGCTTTAAAACGGCTCTCCGGTAAAATTTTCAAAACGACAGTTGACATGACATTGTGATGCTTGAGGTGCATTATGCAGAGGACTTAAGGTGCAATGTGGCCAACTTAGTGCTTTCGGCACTAGATCTGGTGCATTTTTACAGATGTCAGCGCTCAAAATTTAATTTTAGTGCCTAGTGCATTTTCAGTCACCACATTAAATCATTGTGAAAATGGATCAGTAGTAAATATAATAGTAAAAAGTACCAAGCGACGAGCGAGCGCGTATCCGAAATCCGAATTCGTATGAAATCTGGATGAAATCACTGCTTCTGTAGAAAATTTCATTCATCATTCATATTTTCTATGAAATCGTCGCGCCAATTTCAAATCGATCAAGGCAGGCAATCACAGATTTATAAACGAGCGGGAGCGTAGCGAGCTTTTTCCGATGTTCTGTGCAGGCAATACTGTTTTCTTTTCTGTCGCGCGATGAAAATTATAATTTACTAACTGTGCTCGCCGACTTTGATTTTATTTTGTAAGGTAAATTGATATTTAGTTTCTAAATTCTTTTACTCATTTATATTGTTGCGTTTTTTTAGTTTTAAACATCTAGTGCTCATTTCTTGAAAATCCTATAAATCTGGTGCTTTTTTTTAGATTCGTTTAGTGCTCAAAATAGCTATAATATAATATATAGTGCTCAAACATCCAAGGGAGTTGGCCACACTGTTAAGGTGTATCACAGACACACGCGGTCTGCGGTGGCGGCCTGTTGTATTCCATACGCAATGTATAAGAGTTTTCATATTGAAGCTGCTGCCTGCGGTAGAACGCCACCGCAGAACGCGTGTGACTGTGATACGCCAAAAGAACGGTACTTACACATGAGTACATACCTAATAAGACCTACATAAGATGTAGATAACATACTCTGTCACAAATTAAATTAGCATACAATGTCAAGGTTTGCGAAACGTATAATTGTAATTGTGATAAGATTTATCAACAGTTTTTATATTATTGTGTGCAATATGATTGGAAATAATTGTGCTGAAGTCTTGTATGATGTATGTAGACTAAAAATCGTTGAAACTACCAAACCACTTTTGATAAGTCTTAGCTGATTTGTTTTAGGACATTATAGGCTATTTTTACCCTTGAAAATACTGGGCTCAGAATACAGCAAAGTGGACAGCCCGTGGCGAATGGCTAATGTTATTTTGAATGAGATAAATAAATATAAATATGTCTGTTATAATGAATTTGCGAAAACAGGAGTAGTTTTCCTGTTTTGCTCAAAGTACAGGAAACTCATAAATTATTTATAGTTTTGTATAGCAATGTGTAATTCTCAAATATAAGTACCTTTAATATAATATTTGTGATAAGTAAATAGATCTGTAAATTTTTATTTTTTAAGAATAAATGATTTTTTTTATATTTTCTTGACCGTTTTTTCCTGATACCGTTTTTAAGCTGGCTGTTGCGAATTTCTATCGTAGTAACGTTCTAAGAATTTCGAAGGTCTACAATCCAATTCAAATGAAATGGCTTACAAACACAAAACGCTATTTCCATCTACGAATACTTAAAAGGTCTCGGAAACAAAATATAGGATGCAAAAAAAATTGTATTACCTATCATACAGTTCACTTCTTGGTTTACAAGACGTAATACCTGTTAACGAATTCACACAGATGTTATCTAGTTACTAAACAACTTTGGAACAACTCCTGGTTACAAATAATAGGTTTTTTCATACAGATGATGTCACTTTGATTTAAAATGATTTGCGTGAGATCTGATTGTGGCTGTCCGAAGTACGCATGGAGGAGGTCCAGAGAACCGTACTCTGACAGATCATATACATAGGTGGACGGATAATTCGAAACAGGGCAAGATTTTCATACAATCGAGGTCACTTTGAAGCCATGGCTCTCCGTGAAGGATTGATTGGGGCACGATCTGATGACGGTCATCGAGAGAGCAGATGGAGGACTTTTAGATGGCTATAGATATCCAACTGATCAGATCAGCCGTTTGGGAGCAGCATCGTCATAACTTTAAGATTTTCATACATTTTTATGCCATTTTGCAGGTTTTTTTCTACATGACGATGCTGCTACCAAACGGCTCATCTGATCAGTTGGATATCTATAGCGATCTGAAAGTCCTCCATGTACTCTCTCGATGACCGTCATCAGATCATGCCCTGATTAATTCTCCACGGAGACCCATAGCTCCAAAGTGACCTCGATTGTATGAAAATCTTGCCCTGCTTCTAAATATCCGTCCACCTATGTAGGTAGGAACAGGTTTTAAAATTTAGTCTGACCACGGAGTAGTCTAAGACTGTTTTCTAAGTAGCCATCGGTCATTCACTGCAGAATTATAAATAAATAAAAATAATTTATTTCAGACTGAGTCCATTTTTGTTAGTACAACACACTCTTACAGACTATTGTTAGAACAAAAGAAAAATAAAATCAATAAAATAAAAACAACAACATGATCTGCGAGACCGCCCACCACCGAAGCACCGATGCGCACGCCTACACCGCGGCCGGTGCGTGCATGCGCATCCAGCGGCCCAGCATCGGGCCGTCCCACCGGTCCGCTGCAGCTCAGGATGCTGTTGGGGCTGGCGCGCACTCTGCGCTGGATGGAGGCGCATCGTTTGCGCATGATGGCGTGGAAGTCATCGAGACGCGCCTCGGCGAACATCCCGGACGCGCTGCATTATGGACGATTTGCTCCTAACACGTTCATCGTGAACAATTTGCCGTACACCACGTGATCCTATGCATAAAAAGTGTTCAAAGTTATGGCATCAGCTATAACCGGTATGTTTACCTCAGTCGGCATGTCTTTGCCTGGTCTATCAAAAAAAAGTTTCATTCAAAGAAACCGCAACCGGTTACGTGTGAAGGAAAAAAAGTATTTGTAGGAAACTGGTTACATAGAGCGGGTTTCGTAGGCGGCCGAAGGGACCCGTATACCGCGTCTGCGATGAAATATGAGTAGTAGACGTGACAACGTTGCGTTTGCGCAGACCTACCTACTAAGCTTGGGAAAAACCGGAGTCACTATTCATTCATTACTTGCATATATTTATCATTATAAAAAAACTATATACAGTATCGTACATATAACTTTATCATCAATCATCAACAGCCTATTAACATGTCCCCACTGCTGGGGCTCAGACCTACCCTCTCGATGAGGGCGTTCGGGCTATAGTCCACCACGCCCAGTGCGGGTTGGTGGACTTCACATGCCCCTAAGAATTTCTTCTTCGCCGTATGCAGATTTTCTCACGATGTTTCCCTTCACCGTTTGAGAGCAGTCAGTAAATGTACTTAAGTTTCGAGAAAAAACCCATTGGTAGGCACATGGCTCAGACGGGGATCAGACTCCGGACCTTTTGATATGGTAGGCCGCGCGCGTCTTATCCCCGACGCCACTGACGCTCATGTATACTTTATACTTACCACATTTATGGCTTAATAACTTAGTTATACTTATTGGTAATTTTACAGGAATTGTTAAACCAGGCCACAGAATAGATAATTGGCCAGGCAAAACGGTAATATATAAATCGGTAATCGCCTGTATCTTATTCAAACCCATACAAAAAATAAACATTTTTTACGCGAATATTTATAAGAGATGGGAATTGAATTGAAAATAATTATTTTACATGGACATCACATTTATTGATTTCTATAGGTGGTAGGTGCTCACAATTTTTGGCAAAGTATTTCGGTTATATTTTTGGCAGATTGGCACCACGGCACAGTATGATCTCAAATACTAGAATAGTTGGTATAAATAAATCAGGATATTTCTTACATTTGTAAGTACCTAGTACAGTCGAGTTCAATAATCTAGTGCTTATCTATTTTTGAATCGCTCGCCTCGCTTCGAGCGTTCGATTCTACAAATTTTCCTTCGACATCCGATACAGAAATTAGAATCGACCGCTAGAAGCGAGGCGAGCGATTCAAAAATAGGGATCCTTGTCGCTCTAAAGCGTGACACTAAGGCTTTGTGAAAGCGTTGCGGTTTTTTTCTGTAATGTTAGAAATTAGTATGGAGCCCTTTTCATCAAAGCGGCGGCGGCGGCGGCGCGTTCTTCATACAAACCTTCGCCGCCGCAACGCTTTCGCAACGCCGCCGCCCAGTGTGTGTCACGCTTAAGGGTAATTGACCCATTCGTTCTTGACATTAGCAAATACACTAGAGTAACAATATTAAGGACCAAACTGGTCAGATATTAAATAACTCTTTAGTTATCAGACATAAGTGGATACCTAGCTTTATTTGGCCATTAATCTTGTATTCTTTTTTTTTACAAATTTTTGTAACTTAAGGATTTCAGAATTTTTAATGGGATAATTTTATATTTACAGTAAAAGGTACGTTTTGACTAACACTGATGGCATAGCAATAAATAACTAAGCATGTACAAATTTGCATGTTTTAGCTCATTGGCTTAAATTACCTACCTTCTATGCAGTTGCAATACTAATGAAATGAAAATTATCTAAGTATAGATAATAGATACTTAACGTTACGTTAAAGTAAGTAACAATGAGATAACCCCACACCGCAAACTCTTTTACGGTATACGATTCAAAAATATTTTACTGATACTAGGTAGGTACCTAGGTACCTATATATATTTTACAAAATTGAATATCTCGACTTAGTAGGCTGCGCATAGGTATGTATAATAAAGACATTTCAAGTATTTTTTGTAACTGACTGATGATAGATATAATCACAATATAAATTTGGAAAAAACAAAGAAAAAAAAATTTGATACATCAATGTCTTCATAAAAGTTTAAAAAGAGGCCATGATTCGTTCCATAATAATAATATACAACGATTTTATGACTACGTATATACAGATTTATGACTAGTTAATGATTGCACTTTATAATGTTATAACTATGACTTCATTTTATACTTACAGTATAATTTTTTTAAATAAAATTAAAATCTCGGTAAAGAGGAATGCTTAAAAAATTCCACCATCAAGAACTCGTTAAGTTATACAGTGATAGCCTTAGCGTGGTCAAAATAAAGTTGACATTGCCACAAAGGTGTATAAGCTTGACGTGAGGTTGACTGTACGTACATATTTTCTTATACTAGGCAGAGTTTTATTAAATTACAATTTAAAGTACAGTTTAGTAGGTACTTCGCTGCTAAACTTTTGTAGCAAACTTTTTTTGGTCCTTCAAGCCGGACGTGATATCGGAACATTTTTCTCTCCTAGCGTCTGCTTTGAAGAAACACTACTTTTTTGAAAAACATGGTGTGGTACCTGATATACACGTATAGTATTTTACAATAGTAAATCTTTTACACCTTTTAAAAAGAATTGTTAGCCTCTTGGTCCTTTCTCACTTATTTTGCAATTCATTCCCGTAAAATGCCTTGACAAATGACTTCGGACTTAATGGTCCTTCGAACCGGACTAGTTCATAAACAATCAACATCTTACATCCGTATTTAGGTCATTTCAAATAAGTTTTTCTTCACCCGCGAGTAGTACCTCAACCAGTGACGGGTTTCTTTCATCACTCTATCTTGCATATGACACAAGTCTGATGAAGGCATCTGTTAGTCGGATGTTTTGGTCCTTCCACCAGGATTAATTCTTATACATATCAGCCAACACCTTTTCCATCGGCGTCTGGCCTATGGTCTTCGCAAAGAACTCCCTCTCCAGTTGTTGAGGAGTCACCAGACGCAGAAGAGGCAGAAGGAGGAGGAGCCTTCCGAACCTCGCGGGGGCTGCCCCATGGGCGGTCCTGGCGTGCGTCATCAGCATGACCTGAGCTTGGTCTTGTAGGTTCTCGATTTGGAGAGGGTCTTTTAGGCCTCGGGTTTCTGTGGACATCATCATCATCATCATCATATCAGCCTGTAGACGTCCACTGCTGGACAAAGGCCTCCCCCAAGGATCTCCACGACGACCGGTCGGTGTGGACATAGAAATAGGGTTCTAAACATTGACTTGCTAGTTTGAAACAAAATATTCCCTTGGGATTTCATACATTTCATATTTGTGTATATATAAATAAAATATACTACTTAGTGTCTATCGTCTACACTGTCAAATTAGGCAAGCCGAAGTGGCAGTGAACAGTTGTCATCTGACGCAGAACCGACGGCTGTTGGGTCACACGAGTTTTAAGTGGAAACAGACTTTGGAAACTATAAATTGCAGCTCAGCTCGCCGTTGTGAAGCAGCAGGAAACGCCGTGGAAATGGATACTGTTAATATTATAGTATAGTAAAATCGTACAGGAGAATATCAGAGAAATATATACGAAAAACTTTTGACAGCCTAAGAGCAAGGAAAATGGGGTGTTTCCTCGTGGTCCTACTAATTTGTCCTACTAGTAGGACAAATTATACATAAAGAAAAAAGTACATTGAAAGTAAAAAATAGAATCCAAGAATCACAAAATAAGTTTTATTAGAATTTTTTAAATCTTAATTTCAGATGACAGCTTTCAATTCAATTCAATACACTTTATTGCACATTTAAAAAACAGATAAATAAAACAAACATAAAAAAACACAGATACAGTAGTAATGTACATCTAGGCGGTCTTATCGCTAAGAGCGATTTCTTCCAGACAACCTTTGTACAAACTATCCTGTCATTCTTAAAAGTCTAAGGTGCATGCCGTCCAAATTAGCTGCCAGCATAGGAGCATGCGACCTCATCGAGGCGAACAATACCATATAATAATCGCCACAAGACCTATATCCAGCGAAATCGTATGTCTAGCAGACTAAAGTAGGGTACTATGGGGAAACTACTTACCAGATTTGAAGAGTACAATTGCCTTCATGCAAGCGAACTCCGCTGGGTCGACGAGCACGGCTCGGTACCGCGCCAGCACCTCGCGCAGTCGCCGGAGTGTGGCGGAGTTGATGCCGTTGTCTGTGCCAAGAGACAACAGTATACGAACACTAAAGTTGTTGACCGTGAAAACGCAATTTTAGTCAGTGGGATAGTCCTTTAACCTTTAAATAGTTTTGCGCTAATAGTTTTAGATACCTACCTACTAATACAATGTCAACACAAGTGTAACATAGACATAGTGTCGTACATACTAACAAATTATAGATCAATATTTTCCGAAATAAAAAAATCATTTCATCTAACAAACGTATAACGTAAGTAAGTAGTAAGTACCACGTATAAACTTAAGTACATTTACTGACTTCTCAAACGGTGAAGGAAAACATCGCGAGGAAACCTGCATACGCCGTAGAAGGAATTCTTAGGCGCAAGTGAAGTCCACCAACCCGCACTGGGCTAGCGTGGTGGACTAATAGCCCCGAACGCCCTCGTTGGGAGGTAGGCCTGAGTCCCAGCAGTGGGGACATGTCATTCGGCTGTTCATTTGATTTGAAGTACCACGCAAAGAGTACTCGCGTTCCGCGGCGAGCGTGTGTGAAGAGAATGATGAGACTGAGCGAAGCGAAAGGTGTGACAGGATCGTGATACCTACTTGGCGCTCCGCTCTTTGTGTCCACCCCGTCTGGGACATAGCGTGAATATTATGTATTACCTATGTATGTAGAGCCACAGATTTAAGAAGAATCACAAAAGTAGAAGATGTAGAAACAAAATGTAAAGAACTGAAATGGAAATGAACAGGGCACTTAATGCGCGAGAAGGCTAAGAAATTGACTAAAAGCATAATAGAGTAGACCCCACGATTTGAAACAAAAAGAAAAAGAGGGCGCCAACGTAAAAGATGCCGATGACACTATGGACGCTACTGGCCAAAGAAAGAAAACTATGGAAACAGCTGGAGAAGGCCTATGTGTTAAAAGACACACTGACTCAGGAGACCGATGTGTAAAGTAGCATTATAATTTTTGTAACCTGTCTCAGTAAATAAAGGCATTGAAATTGAATGTATGTTACGTACCATGATCGTTCTGATCGCTGCCGAACAGTGCTGCGCACGCGGCGTCCAGCGGCAGGCACCACTGTATCGCGTTCAGCAGAAACAGCTCCGACCAGGCCTCTTCTAGAAGTATCACCTGCGAATTCAACCTCATTAACGATAGCTTAGCCTCTTCTAGAAGTATCACCTGCGAATTCAACCTCATTAACGATAGCTAAGCCTCTTCTAGAAGTATCACCTGCAAATTCATGAGTATTAACGATAGCTAACGAGACACTATTACAGCCGCAGATCCTCTATATACCTCATAGGTGGACGGATAATTAGAAACAGGGCAAGATTTTCATACAATCGAGGTTTGAAGCCATGGTTCTCCGTCAACGATTGATCAGGGCATGATCTAATGACGGTCATCGAGAGAGTAGATGGAGGACTTTCAGACCGCTATTAGCATCATATCGTCATGATTCCATAACTTTAAGATTTTCTTACATTTTGATGCCATTTCGTGGGATTTTTTTCTTCATCATCGTCTGCTTCCAAAAAGCTTATCTGATCAGTTGTCAGTCAAAATATTTTATTGCATGCGTACACTGGGTATATTTATAGACGTCTATTGTTGATGAATAAAGTCAATGACTAACCTGATCTCTAAAAGCCAGGCTAGCGAAGGAAGGTAGATTCTTCGCCCATTTAACTGCCATGAACAGCAATCTGGCAGCCGTTTCTGCAGCGCTTTCTACTCCTAGAGGTCTGAAAAGCAAGAAATAAGTGAAACAAATACCTAGGCAGGTAACAGTTTCTAAAATGTACTACATGACTTGGATTCCAAGTCATGGAGTACATTTTGATTTTAAAAAGAAATGCCTTATAGAGTCAATGTATAGTTTTTTTGCGGGCCATATCTGTCGCAGAACTGAAGGTCGTTGGAGTGGAGACCGCGGAGCGTGGGCCGCCCCCGCAAGGTGGACCAACGACCTGAAGAAGGTGGCCGGAAGTGGCTGAATGTGGATCGATGACCGGAGTAGTTTGCTTCATTAGGGAAAGCTTGCCTATATGTCTAACAGTGGACGTCAAAAGGCTGACACTTATTAATTGACTGCTTATATCATTATGCTGTGCACTGTGCATAAAATGATGGTGATTTTTTTATATTACCTGTAAGGTGCACAGTGCTGCGGGTAGCCGGCCGCAGCAGGAGGGGAGTACGACGTAGAGTCCTCTTCGTTTGTGACGTCAATGCTGTCATCTGGAAAATGCAGAAAGAATATAGACGGTATCGTAAATATTTTTATAGACTTGAAGACTCCCGGGGAGGAAATAAAGACTTAATGAGGCATAGCGAGGATAGCAGAAGGTAGAGAAGCAGCGGATAGCGAGTAGAGGGTAGAATAGGACAGCAGCGAATAGCGCGCGGGTGGGAGAAAGGACAGGAGGTGGCGTATAGCGCGAGGTGGATAGCAGACGATATTAACAGATAGCGCTAGGTGGATAGAAGAGGACATCTGCAGCGCATAACGCGCGGAGGGTAGACGAAGGACAGCAGCGAATAACGCGCGGTGTGAGAAGAGAACAGCAGCGCAGCGGAGGGTAGACGAAGGACAGCAGCGAATAACGCGCGGTGTGAGAAGAGAACAGCAGCGCAGAGAGTTAAGACGGCAGCAGCGAATTGCGTGTGGGTGGTAGAAGATAGCGAGTAGGGGGAAGAAGACAGCAGCGAATAACGCGGTGAAGGTAGCTAAGACGATATTAGCAGATAGCGCGAGAAGGATAGAAGAGGATAACACTGCAGCAAATAGCGTGCGGTGGGAGATAAGAGGGCAGCTGCGAATAACGTGGAAGGATTAAGAAGCAGTGCATAGCGGGCGGAGGGTAGAAGAGGACAGCAGCGAATAGCGCGCAGAGGGTATTAAGCGTAACACACACTGAGCGGCGGCGTTGCGAAAGCGTTGCCGGTTTTTTCTGTAATGCTCGAAATAGTATGAAGCCCTTTACATCAAAGCAGAGCGGCGGCGTTGCGGAGCGGCGGCGGCGCGTTGTATTCCTTTGTAGTGTATGAGAACCCCTACACAGAGCGGCGGCGGCGCGGCGCGGTGCGGAGCGGTCTTCATACAAACCGTCGCTAGCGCTATTCCTGTCTGAAGGGCTCCGCTTTTTATTCGCTTTCCGCAGATTCGCCGCCGCAACGCTTTCGCAACGCCGCCGCGCTGTCTGTGTTACGCTTTACAGCGGATTGCGTGCGGGTGGTAGAAGACAGGTGATAGCGGTTAGGAGGAAGAATAGCGCGCGGAGAATAGAAGGGGTAGAAGTGGAAGTAGAAGGTTACTATAGGTACGTACCGTCACTATCAGTCCGCGGGTGTCCCTCGTCGTTGTTATCGTGAGACGAGTCCGGCTGCGCCTGCGGCGCGGGGGGCAGGGGCGCGTAGTGCGGGGAGAGCAGCGGGTAGCGGGCGGGGGACAGCGCCATCGCCAGCGACACCGGAGGGCTGCGGCCAGAAGGTAACCTTTTCACTCTTGAACATCGAATTAAGAAAAACAAGCGGTAGAAGAGTGACGTTCTTACATTACGTACTCAAGCAATGGACCTTCATCATCATCATCACAGCCTGTAACATGTCCCCACTGCTGGGGCTCTGCCCTATCCTAGATACGAGGGCGTTCGGGCTATAGTCCGCCACGCTAGCCCAATGCGGGTTGGTGGACTTCACATTCGCCTAAGAATTTCTTCTTCGACAGGTTTCCTCACGATGTTCTCCTTCACCGTTTGAGAGCAGTCAGTACAATGGACCTTTATCCTATAAAGATACCAACTGAGAGAGATAGAATGACGCAAACAGGTGGCGCGCGAGCGAGACGAAGTGAGTCAATTAGGACAAAGTGACCTAATTTAAGACGTGTATGTGCTAGATCGGATAGTAACCATCTAGGTATCGCTTGATTTGCTTATGTCGATGCTCTCGAACGACTACGAGTGAAGGAAGTGTCAGTGTGCAAACAAAAACTATATTAATAAACTATATTAATCTGTTTAATTCCAGTTAATTCCATCAAAATCCTAAGAGAATCTTTGTCTCGCAATACAATTGAAAGACAATTTCAATACCAAATGGAATACCTCGTCAAACTTATGAAGGACGCGCGGAATACTGTTTTCCATCTCAATAAAAGCACTCCCATCATATATTTTCATATCGAGGACCATAAAAAGTCCCACGGCCACATTTGGCAGTCAAATTTGAGCCAATCGGGGGAGTGCGTACCCATGTACCGATGAATTCACATGCAAATGTAATAACCATAATGTTTGCTTCAAGTTATGGCATTTTTATGGGGGTTTTTGAGGGCGTGGGTGGGAATAACAATGGGGTGACTGGAAACAGTCTGAGTCCTGAAATAACTGTTCAATAGTATTACCAAGAAGAGTCTCAGTAGCCTAGTTGGTTGTGCACTCGCCTCGCGCTCATGAGCACGGGTTTCAAACCTTGGCCCGTATCATTGATGAGTTTTTCGGCACTTAAGTACGGTCAAGTCAATCCTATTATCCTACAAATCCTATCCTACTAATATTATAACGGCGAAAGTTTGTAAGGATGTGAGGATGTTTGGATGTGAGGATGTTTGTTACTCTTTCACGCAAAAACTACCGAACAGATTTTAATGAAACTTGGTACAGTGATTGCTTATATCCTGGAATAACATATAGGTTACTTTTTAACGCGGACAAAGTCGCGGGGCGTCCGCTAATACCCCCTAAGTAACAAAACGCCTACATAGAGGGCGCTGTTTCACAATGTACACGTAAAAAAAATTCTACGTGGGCGAAGCCGCGGGAAAATGCTAGTGATCTTATAGATTGAGTGTATTCTACTACCAAATTAATATCAAACGATTCAATTTGTTTTTTCATAAGTTCTCAACACCTAACACTACAGAGGAGCGGCATTGACAAAGGCCCGTGACAGGCGCTTTCTTGATCTTTCATGATATTTTTATAAAAGTTGGTTATAGTTTTATCCTCATCTCTGTACGGCACATCAGCCGACTCGGCGGCTCCTTATTATTGACCGGCTTAAGCCGATGGCAGTAATAAAACAGCATATTTAAATGGCAATGCAAAGTTAAAAATAGCGGGTCCAAGGGTCAAGCTCTGCCCAGCCAGCCGTGTGAATCAGGAGGCGGCGCTTGAAGCCCGCTGATCAAAGGTTGGCACGAGTGACTGGCTCGACCAAGGCGATATATACGCATGGAGAGAAATAAGTCGCTATCACAGATGCCTTAAGTACGCTGTTGCTATGTACAGTCGACCGCACGCCAGTAGAAACACTTCGACTTTGAGCTGGCCTAGCCTATTGGTGTTTCTTTACTATAAAAGACCAGTTTATACTGGTTTAATTTCTACTGACGTGTGGTCAACCGTACAAGACTCCTTTGTCCGCGGACGTAACTACGGATAACTTTTGTGTAGAGAGTTTATTTACAAAGATTTCTAATAGCAAGTACAAAATGCAAGTTCGCAACTAGCGTAGTATCGGGGCAGCGTAACAATACCAGCCGACCAATCACTACACAGCGCGGGGCACAAAGGCGTGATGGGTTCTCGCGTGTGCAGCTAAAATCAGTCTCTCCTGTTATTATTTATTCATGCCAAAATGCCTTTCTATCGCGCGCTTGACAGACAATTTGTGTTTATGAAAGGACATTTAAGTCCACCGCTGAGCAAAAAAGTTCAACACTAACCGCAGACAAAGCAGTTTTTCCAGTACGTCACACTGAATGGTCAAAGAAACGGTTGGCTTTGTGAGACAGTTTCCGCGAGAGGAGTCAAAGACTGGAGCGACGCGCGGACGGTTGAGAAGTTTCAACTTTCTGTGTTTTTGCTGCGGAAATTCATAAAGGCGCAAAATGCGCTACCTTCGTTTGCTGAGCATGCCGAGAAGAAAAAGTAGAAAGCGGTTATTTTAGATGAAACCATGAAGATGGTAATTAATGTTAGGTTGGTGTCGCCGCCCGCCGGAGGCAGTGTTCATCACGCACATCATCAACAGCCTATTAATCTCCCCACTGCTGGGGTTCAGGCCTACCCTCTCTATGCGGGCTATAGTCCACCACGCTAGCCCAGTGCGGGTTGGTGGACTTCACATGCGCCTAAGAATTTATTCTTTGGCGTATGCAGGTTTCCTCACGATGTTTTCCTTCACCGTTTGAGAGCAGTCAGTACATGTACTTAAGTTTCGAGAAAAAACCCATTGGTACATGGCCCAGCCGGGGATCGAACCTCGGACCTTTCGATATGATAGGTCGCGTCTTGTCCCCGAGGCCATTGACGCTCTTCGCGCACATTACGCACATATTGTATGGTTATCTAGAGCCCTAATTTTGAATAGCTCTCCTCGCTTCTGTTGCATATCGTAAAATATGTTGGCAACATTATTAAAATGGCGGCTTTGGGACATTGAATGTAATGGTCAAATGTGGATAGACTATATAATTAACTGTGGTGTGTTATTGTTTAACGCTGAAACATAGGTAATAGCTTCGAGCTGTCGATTCCACGGATTTTCCTTCGGCATCCGATACAAATATCAGTAGAATCGACCGCTCGAAGCGAGGCGAGCGATTTAAAAATAGAGCTCCCGATAGTAAGTACTATCAGGAGCTCATGAAAAAAATATAAGGTACCTATTAGCTATCGCCAGCGGCTTCGGTGACGTTGTATTTACGTAGGTAAATCATACAGCCCATATAAAATATACATTTCTAGGCGACTAGCTTTTGCCCGCGGCTTTGCCCACGTGTGATAATTAAGTTTTTTCCCACAGGAACAGTTTATCGCGCAAAAAGTAGCATAAGTAAGTATGTCCTGTCCCAGAGCAGATTAAATAATAGTTCCTTAAAAATTCTTCTTCTTCAATTCAATTCTTCTTTAAAATTGCTCGGAGTTTCTTTGAAGGACATGATCCGTAATGAGAAGATACGACGGAGAACTAAGGTAAATTATCAAACTGAAGGGCAATGGGTGGGTCACATCCTGTCGCAGAACCGACGGCCGTTGGGGCAGACGAGTTCTGGAGTGGAGACCTCGGACCGGGGGACGCCTCTCCGCCAGGTGGACCGACGACCTAAAGAAGGTGGCCGGAAGCGGCTGGATGCGGAGAGCGGAGGACCAGGTGTGGTTGTTCGTTAGGAAGCATAGGCCTTCCTTCCAGCAGTGGACGCTAAAAGGCTGATATGATCATCATCGGCAGCCTATTAACATTTCCCCACTGCTGGGGCTCAGGCTCAACGAGGGCGTTCGGGCTATAGTCCACCACGCTAGCCCAGTGCGGGTTGGTGGACTTCACATGCGCCCAAGAATTTCTTCTTCGGCGTATGCAGGTTTCCTCACGATGTTTTCCTTCACCGTTTGAGAGCAGTCAGTAAATGTACTTAAGTTTCGAGAAAAAACCCATTGGTAGGTACATGGCCCATGATATGATGATGATGAAAAATTCTTACCCAAAAACGCCGACGGCCACTGCAGCCTCCCTCAAGACTCTCTCCTGGTCCATGTCCCTCAGCGCCTCGGGGCGGATGGTGGCCGTGTTCCGGGGCTGACGCTCGTTCTGCACGGCTGAGGAGAAAAGTTTCACGTTTTGACACATTGTACAGTCAACGGCTGGCTGCTGATGCCGGTGCCGCGGCGCACCGCCCTCGCGGAGACCAACCCGCGCGTCATAGGGCCCACTTACTACGCACATCTACCCGTTGACATACAGAACGGAGACGAATGACGAAACGTTTACTCGTCGACTGAAAAACCTCTTATTGGATAGAGAATTATACTCTGTCAGAGAATACATGAACGTAAAGTTCTAATTTCCAATTGGAACATTGACATGACATTTATTCCTAACTTTAAATACATTATTTTATTATTATTGATCATACACAAGTTGTGTAAAATTGACATTTTATATTTTGCTTTGACATTTTGTATTCTGTTTTTATTTTGTTTCTTTGACGATCACATTAACTTTGACCTTTTACGTAAGTTACTATGTACTAGTATTTGTAATGTGTGATAAATAAATCTAATCTAATCTAACATCAAAAGTAGCTTGGTATCTGAATATTCCAAAAGAATCACATTGCCAAACACATCAAAATAGTTTGATACTATAACTTCGCAAAAGTGTATATTAAGTATGATAAATTAAAATTACTTTCAAAAGTAAAGTTGTATTTGAAATTTTCAAAAGTACCTATTGCCAATATTGTGGTTCTATAGAATGTTTCAAAAGTATCTGAAATAAGAATGAAATTTCTTTCGTCTAATTTGGAATGTCGAATCTAGGTACATCTTTTTGGATTGTCGAAGTATATTTTCATTTATACACTAAGCATTAATTTTTTACACTTTTTTTAAGTAGATTTTTTTTTGTTTTTCGTTTAATTTATTCCAGTTTGTAGGTAGTTGTATATTATTATAATTTAGTTTTATTTTATTTACTTTTTTTTGTCTGTAATTTTTAAATGTGCAACATTAAGCTATGTCTATTTTGTTTCCGACATTGTCATTTGAAGTGGCTGTTACCTACTGATTATTTTTATTTATATACGATATATTCCAGGAATTAAGATTTTTATCAGCTACTTTTGACGCTGACTGTAACTTAATAAAAGCTTTCGAAGTCACGATCTCTGTCGATTTGTCAACGCTTCGATATCTTCGATCTCATAAACGTTCGATTTACCTATTGAACTTTCGATGTGATGAATGATCGATATAATTAAGATATCGGTGTAACATGAGTTTCGATTTCTGTAGTGATAGAAGATTATCTTATGCATATGTACGTATATACCTACTACCTATAGGGAACCTACTTCGATTGAACAACATTGAGACGCATTTCTAGATAAAAATAAATAAAGTTATAAAAGTTAATAGTCTACGAAAAATAAGCACTAAGGATTTACTGTCCAAATAAAACTTATCACGCGTTCTGGAATGGAATCCGAAATGTCACATACAGGGTTCCCTCCCGCATCAAAGGCGGTTACTGCCTCCCTAGGCAGGTTAGGACTAGGGTGGCCAGCTTCGAAACGAGATATGTTTAAACGAACATTAATTAAATACTAATTTTGCACTAAATATACTGAGTGTACATCAATGTGCGCATTATGGGGGGGGATCCCAGACACATCCCAGAGTGGCGGTGGCGGCCTGTTGTATTCCATAAGCAAGTATGTGAGACTTAAGACAGGTGCGGCCTGCGTTTGCATATTGAGGCTGCGGCCTGCGGTAGGCCGCCACCGCAGGCCGCGTATGTCTGGGATACGCTTTATAATGTTATGGGTTAGGCTGCGATCATCAATGGGTTAGGTTAAGTTAGATGTTCTTAAAACTATAGATGTTTCTAAAGGGAAAGCGTACTTACCTAGATAATTTTGTTTGATTTATTTTTTTAAAGAAAATCTGCTCAAGAAATTATATTGTCAAAAGAATATATGTATGAAAAGAATGTATGTAATAACTGTCAAAGGAACTACTGGGAACAATATTTTATATAAGTTAGTTTAAAAAAGTAAGTAGGTACTGTAGCAAAGAAAGGCTCACGAAAAAATATAATATGTACATATTTCACAAAACTACTTTATTATAACTAAGTAATTATCACATGAAATATTGTGCCGTTGGATACCTACATAATATTTTTTTTACCCGCTTAATTTATTTTATTGGACTGTAATAATTATAATTGTGCACATTCCAGTTGAGAAAAAGGTCTGAGGATGTCTTTGTTAGTATCTATTTGCACAGAGGAATTAAGTCTCCAATGTAGCAATGGAAAATATAACAATCAACATAGTAAAATTTATACGTAGAGTAAGCCAGACCTACTTAGTAGTTTTGATGCTTGCAATAAATATATGGAATTTAAAACGGGACGCGTCCCACTTATCTAGGACGGTTGGAACCTCTAATAGGGGTGGGAAGGCAGGAGGCTTCTATCTGATTTTATTGCCCCATCCGACTTGGACGCCGATTGCGCACCTTTCGCGTTTACTACAAGTACAGATACAAGTACGGGAGTATGGTTTTGCTTGTTTTTGACAAACTTTTCCTTTGCCTGGCCCATTTTATTTGGGGTCGGCCCTCCGAATCATGCGTCTCCAGGCAGCTCGGTCCTGGGTCGTCACTTTGCTGACTTGGGCTTCTTTGAGGTTCTTATTTACTACGGACATCCATGTGATTCGGGGTCTTCCTCGTCCTCGGGGTTTAGTTTCGATATCTAACACTTTTCTGGTCATGTGGTCGGATGGTCGCCTCATAACGTGTCCGTACCACCGCAGACGGATCTCCTGTAATTTATCTGGGATAGGTCTCACTTTGAAGGTGCCTCTTATGTGTGTGTTTCTGACATGATCCAGCCTCGTTTTTGACAAACGACAATTAAATATAAAGCACCATAGAAATAATATGGGGAAATAAGGTTCCTATAGAAGTCGGTAGGACATGGTATTCAAACTTTATTTATCCTGTTAAAAAATACAAAATTATTCATAGTAAGTACTGCTTACTTAGGTACTAACTATTTAGTAGGGTAGTACCTGCATTTCTAGCACTTGGCTCTTAGAACAATAACTTTAGTAAGAAAATCTTTAGTTATTATTCTGAGATTTAGCTGCATCTATTTGTTGCGCGATTTTTTTTCTACTTTGACTTTTTTGAAGTCAAGGCAAGCATCTGTTGTTAACACTACTGATTAACTATATCAGGAATGAGGTCTTTAGGTGGTTTTGATAATTTCTACATGAAAAATCTTAGTATATAGGTACTTACCTACATGTAAGTTTTCGTACCAAAAGTAGGTAGGTAAGTTTTAGTACTAATAAGGTAGGTATAGGTGAATGCGTATGTGTGTATGTGTGTGTATTGTGTGTGGGTACACTAAATACATAAAACTTGGGGTGAGTCATTGAGTTAAGTAACTCGATGGTGTGAGCTCACTATTTTTGTTGCATGTGGGTATATAATTAGGACACCATAACTAGGTATCTATCTATCTTCCTAAACATCATCATCAACAGCCTATTAATGTCCCCACTGCTGGGGCTCAGGCCTACCCTCTCAACGAGGGCGTGCAGGCTATAGTCCACCACGCTAGCGCGGTGGACCACACACCAGTGCGGGTTGGTGGACTTCACATGTGCCTAAGAATTTCTTCTTCGGCGTATGCAGGTTTCCTCGCGATGTTTTCCCTCACCGTTTGAGAGCAGTCAGTACATGTACTTAAGTTTCGAGAAAAAACCCATTGGTACATGGCCCAACCGGGGATCGAACCTTGGACCTTTCGATATCATAGGTCGCGTCTTATCCCCAAGGCCACTGACGCTCAGTCTTATTCCTAAACATACTTATATCAATACATGGAAGGTATATTTATGCTTACACTTTAATGGCAGAAACATAAAAGGTTTTATTGCCGTGTTTTTCCTCTTCGATTTCTCTTTGCGCCCCTTTTTATTGCTTTTGACATACGAGCATATATATTCTGTGATACAAGTACATAAGTAGGTATATACATATAGATATGCTTAGATATCTACCTACACATTGCGTGTTGGTAAGTATGTATAAATAAACAAGTAGCTAGGTACGAATTATATAGGGTGAAACAAATGACCTGCTATGGAGACCTTAAAAAATTAATTAAAATCTGTAGGTAAGTATAGTTAATCCTTGCCAAATATACACGGATAGACAAACAAACGTCGCGTGTATAGACGCAGAAGTAGGTAGAGATGTGTTTCAGAAACCTTAGTTAAAATTAGGTTTAGTTTAACTATAGTTAAACCAAATTAAAGCCCACTGTTGCAAACTCAGAACTAAGCTACCCCCCCCCCCTCCCACCACACCCCACAATAGTTTTCCCCCCTACCCCGCACTATAAATCACGTCGCCCCTCCCACATCCGGCCGCAGCCATCTTTGAGGTCTCATTTCCGGCGTCGCGGGAGCGAGACGCTTGTATAGTGTGGAAACTATGAGAGCGAGTGGGATAGTTCGATGTTTGGATGCTTGATTTTTGCTGTCAGTTTTTAATTAAATAGAAATTTTTGATTTTCCCTTCTGATTTGTTTTATTCTCGTTTATGTTGGTTTTTTAGTAAGTAGAAAGAGCTACAGTTTTTAATTCTAATAACTATAATAGTTATATAAGCAAGACCAGATCTAGGACCCCTCGCCAGGTGGACCGACGACCTGAAGAAGGTGGCCGGAAGCGGACGGATGCAAAAGACGGAAGGACCGGGGTATGGTGTGGTGGCGTTTACTGAGGAATTCCTATGTCCAGGAGTGGACGTTGAAGGAGGCCGATAAATGATTTTGTTGTTAGATAGGTAGGTATTACCTATACGAAACTCTTAGAATCATTTTCGAAATTTTGAAATAAAACAATACGAAATAAATATAATACTTTTTGACGCCCCATACAAATTGAACCATTTTTGGCTTGATAAATCATTTGGAAAGTACTTAAGATTTAAAAAATACTTGCCTGCCGTTATTGAGGGTTGAAACTTCCAACCCAGACCTGTGCCAAAGAGATTTTCGAATATTAAGGGAAATATAAAAGGCAAAGCATAAGTAGGTACCTATCTACCAAATTAAATGAACTCCTATCAACGGTACCTAATACCAACCCACCTACCTATATAGGTATAGGTGACATTTTATTATTTCCGGAATTATAATAAGTATATTTTTTCCATAAATTGAAACCCCGGGTTAATTAACACTTGGCCAAAGTTTCATCAAAATCAGTTGAGACATTCTTTAGGGCGTTGGAATAACATTTTCGTATTTATATTACTTTTAAGGTTGCGCCTTTCTAAAGTGAAGGGCCATAATTGAAAAATAGAATCAAGTAAAACAGATCAGGTGTTCGTCCAACTGCCACCCCTAAATCTATTTAAAAACACATCCACAGAAATCTTCTCATCCCTTTCACTCTCATTTAATACTTATACCATTCTCTCGCTCTTACACGACTTATGTCAAACTGATTCGGCTTAATGGTTATTGATTCCGACAAGCAAAGACGATTCAATTTGCACTGTCGCCTACAGAAATTTAAGGTTCAAAATCGATTAAATATCAGATTAGAATCTGCTGGCACTGACAATCGAAAACCCGACCTTATGGGATTAAAATTTAAACTCATTTTTATTTCGATTTAAAAGTTAGAAATTGATGGGTTTAAATTTAAAATTAAATTTAGATTTAGTTCTAACAACTTTGAATCCTAAGGTTTTATTTTAAGGTTTCAATTCAAGTGGGAGTTAAGAACAGTTGTGACGTTTTGGATGGGATGAGCCATTAATACAGGGTTGGATTTAGGGGTTTTATTGTGGGATTAAAATCGCATTAATCAGTGTCTGGCACTGCAGCTTTAACTTCGGTATAAACAGTTAAGTGTTAGGGTACGCGACGTTGGATTTACGTACACTTGCTAACAGAAATTGAACGTTTAGATAAAAGTTTCATCTCATACACAGACCAGGTGGACCGACGACCTAAAGAAAGTGGCGGGAAGCGGCTGGATGAGGAGGGCCGAGGACCGGAACTAATTATTCAATAATAATAGCAGCGGCAATATCGATAGGACATGGTTATCGAACAATTTTATTTTATATATTTTTTATAATAAGTAATCTATTAATACTTAAGTACCTACCTCCCTATAGCTATTAAATATGAATCATTATAATTGTAACAGTTGTCTTTGCGACTGTGTCACGTAAGTCCGAGCTTAAAGTTGTACGAAGGAGGTACAGTCGAGGATTAAAACACAAAATCACCCCATTAGCATTTAATTTTACAAATGAATCTTTAATTCTGTGCCTTCTACTCTCTTCTGCCTTTTTAAAAATATGCTTACCTAGGTACGACTGGTTTTCATATTTACAGGGGAAAAATTACTTTTCCTATGGTACAAACATTTTACTGGTTGTTTTCTAAGTAATTAGTTGATATGTACTTAAATTGATTGTTATTTTTAGTCAGCTACTTTTTTAAACGCTATTACTAAATAATCTATATTGAAAGTTTAACTTACTTATTTCTAAGAACTTTAGTGATACCACTTTTGCTAAAACATGGATTAATGGGCAACTTTACAATATACATGCAAAATTTTGTTCCTTTTATTATTAAATTTTGTCCCTGTAATCGCATTTTATTAACAAACAAACCTTAACATTTTCAACTTTATTGTGACACAACCTAAACTTTCCAAAAACAACTCCCCGAACTCCGTAAATTACAACAAAACCGTTAATTAATTTAGTTATCCTTACTCGACTCGTCTGAGGCATTTGACAAGGTGAAGCACCAGAGCATCCGATATAATTAGATTGTGTCGAGTCGACATCTCAAAGTGTAACAGAATTAAGCTTTCCTTTTCACAGGAGAGACCCCGAGAGCAAAATAATACAAAGCTTTAAAGCAATAAAGGCGTTACCGTCTGGCGTGCCTCAGGGCTCGCAGCTCGGTCCTCATTACTTCAGAGAACATCTTTTTGACACTTTCTTTTTGTGTTAAATTGGATCAACGTTTCATTGTGCGAGTGCGTTATGGTAATCCAGGAAATGGAAATTCGGGTTCGGAGTTTGATTGCCGGGATTTTTGTTCTTAATGCTTTATCTGAATTTGTTTTTTCTTGTAATTTGTTTTGTTTTAGGTTGAGTCGATGTCTTATTTACTGTGTGCGAACTTTGAAACTGGCGTAAAAGGTTTTATCTAAGTACATAAAGGAGGCTAACTGCAATATTATTCAGGTTTTAAGTTTTTAATATTTCTTATTCTACCTATAGGTAAAAGTTGCGTACATTCCTTGTAATGTGGAATGTATTCTATTAAATCTAGGCGGTTATGTATACCTACACCGATTTTTCCAGACAACCATCGTTACCTACTTATTTTACATGAACACCGACTGCAAAATTAATATTTTTAATGAAGTACGGTTCCAAATTCTCGTTGCGGTTAAACATCCATGATAACGAGGGGTGCTCATTTGAATGCGAAGTGTGAACGCCGGAGGGCGTCACTTTGTAGTTTTTGCTTAATTATCTATATTTGTGGGAATGTAGCACTCATTATAAACGGGGGTGTGGCTGGACGGCGACTTATTAGATTCGGCTTAAGGGCATTACGGATTTGCGTGGAGGGTTTGAAGTTTTGTGGTCGGTCGGTTATAGAGTTTGGTTATTGTTTATACCTTTGCCTCTTTGTTTATTTCTCATGGTCAAATCGATTTTATTGATTAGAAACTTGTATTAATCTAATGTTAATCTGTATGTTTGAAATGATTTTAGGTAGGTACACCTAGTCATTTTGCTTCTGTTCTATGGTGACCACTTTTTTCAAGGTCAAATATAGTACCGACCTAGTTATTTTTTAGAGAAACACTTGGTCATAGAAATACCTACTTTAACGATTAGAATCAGGATTTCGGTAATTTTGTGATTTTGTTAAATGTAACTTTTAAGTGGGTATATCCAATTACACTGAACCAGAATAGATTATATTCGATTCATTTATTTCACTTTCAAATAAATTAATATAATAATATTGTACTTATCATGATTTTAGTAAAGGGATATCGTCATAAACGTGAAAAGAAATATAAAAATAAATTAAGTAGGCACAATGTCAAAATACAGAATCAATAAAGATATGTCAAAAAGAAAAAAGAATAAGTAGTATACCATACAATAACACACCAAGTTACCACCCCTCACACACACAACCCAGCAAGAGACGTAGGTGACAGCATCTATTGTGTTGTAACAATAGTAACAACTAACATAAGTAACGAAGCAAGCGCTAAGCCTCAGGCCAAAGGGTTTCGCACAAAATATAATAATGGGCAGTGAACTTACATGATAAGGTAACGTTATAGAAAATAATTAGGTTGAAAGCAATTCGTCTATTTAAAGGAATTAGTAATTAGTATTATTGATACAAAGAAAAATTACTTAAAACACTTTACGAACCTATAAATGGAAAAAGATTTCCTGTAAGGACATTATAATTTACAATTAACAAATACAACATCGAAACCAGGTAGGTACAAATTGCACCAATTTATCTGTCTCCGTGTTCATATTGAAGAAATACCAGGAGTTATAAAATCTAAATAATATAAAGAAATTAATTTGTTCATGCCCATGATGGACAAATGACCTGAAAATGCTGCTAGATGAGGAATTGTAGTCGTGTATTGAAAAAGTTTTGCTTTGGTTTTTATTTTGTTTTTTATGACATTTTATAAAGTACCTAACCATACAATGAAGATTTGAATCCAGTTAATCGTACAACATATTCATTCCAAAAAATGTCGACTCCTCATTTCTTTTCTTCTAAGAAAATTTCAATATTGCCAGGCAAGAGTCTTGCTGCAAAACTTTTCTAAAGAAAGCAGCATTTAAATTATTACACCAAGTCACTTCAAGCGGAACCAATTGTAGCTAAACTAACAAACGTATGCACGACTTAACTTTTAAAAAATTAAATAGGAACAAACATTTTTAGGGTCGCGTAAGCCTTAATTTGTATACTGAGCGGTTACCGGCACGCGGCGGCGGCACGTGGCACACTGAGATTTTTTATTATTGAAAACCCTTGCCTTGATGCATCCCTGTGTTTTTAAAAAGGTTCATAGTCGAAAACAACGGAACCAGGAATTAGTATTATTAATGGCAAATCTTTACGAGATGCTTTTACTCCTTTGTGAACAGCCATTGTTCGGAATGAGAAGACTAGGAGTAAGAACATTAAGCAATAGTAGGGGGGCGCCATACCATATTCAGGCTTTCAAGGTATACAAGACTATATGCGTGGGGATGCATATGGTATCAATTATAGAAGAATTAGTCATTTTCAGTGACAACTAATTACCGTAATACCTTTTGAGTCCGGATGTGATGACAGAAACAGCAGTAGAAAACGCAGATTAGAACACAGAATCAGTGTCTCTATATTTTAATGTTAAAATTCGTGTGCGAGCAGGAGTCTTTACCTGTGATTGAACTAACGACGGTTTTGTTTGATGTAATTAACACCGCACCAAATGTTTCTACAAACAACGATTAAGTAATCTTTTAAGCCAAAGGTTGATTGTGAGCAAATCTTGTCAGTACATGTACGTTTCGAGAAAAAACCCATTGGTACATGGCCAACTCACTTTACCCTACCTACTTCAAATTGTTGTTTCGGTCAAGGAGTGGATTCTTCAAACTTATAGGAATCTGGTGACAATACAGTTGAACTGGTATCGATGTAAGTGGGAGATGGTCATAGAAACTCTTCAATGGCTAACATTAAGTTCATCGAATTTGAGCTCGTTTGAATTGTCTCAACGAATGCTATTGGTACTTATAATTAGCATGTTTTTAGAAGTACCTACTAGTTGTATTGTTAAGTGACTTTGTTGATGTTCTTAGCTGACGCATTTCGCTCTCACGTATACTGACCCCAAAATCAAGGGCCCTATTCTCTTGTCTATACCAATATCTTCGCGCCTAATTGACTTTGCTGGTTGCGTGTGACGGGTGAACCGTTTTGCAGATTTGTTAGCTTAGCCGTTTATGATGGGGTTTTGATATGTTTGGACATGTTTATGATGTGATATGAGGGTGTTAAACGCGTGAGAATTCAATGTCATGTTGTTAGTTGATTGTTTATGATTTGAGTTTATGTTGAGTTGTTTTTTCTTGTAGAGTTTATTGTTTGACACTAAATAGCTAATTAAGTTATGTATTACTCTGTCAATGTTTGTGTGTAGATGTGTAAGTATGTAGATTATACAAGTGTCCTAATATATACACATACTTTTTAGTGTTGTACATTTTAATTTTTTATATTTTTCTGTATATAATATTTTTGTTCTGTACATACATTTTTATCGTGTGCCGTAACGTGTGTTTCAATGTGTATTTTCTTTCTTCATTCCTTACTCTTGTTGTGCCTTTTAGTAACTTTCTACTTATACTGCAGTAATCTGTTGATTCGTTGCACCATCCAGTTAATATGCATCATTTTTTTACAACACGACAACGTATCTATCTCGAATAACAGACTGAAAAATTTACTCCTGAATTTAATCGTATTGCTGCATTAATTTGTTATAACGACTATCGCCATGACAATTCACAATCTCATAGCAGCTTGCAGTTTCATGGAACTGTTATCCATAAAGGCGTTACTTACTGCACCCATCCACACATTGTAGAATTTGTGTGCAATTTCTTATTTATCTTTTCTATTTTTTCATAGTTTGATAAACTTACCATCTTTGTTCATGCCCATGGCGAGGCATTTCTTCAGTCGGCACGCCTGGCATTGGTTCCGGTGAGCTTTGTCCACTACGCAACGACCCGTTCCCGCTTGGCATCTGACAAAAAAAAATACCATTACATTTTTCACTAGCTTTAAACTATTTAACATTTGAATACCTAACCTATTTTAGGCGTTCTAGTTTTCTGGACAACGTTTTCACTGTAGATATAACAAGTTTCATCAAAATCAACTCACGTTTCATCAAATGCGTTTCATTCATTCATAGACTTGAAATTTTTTCGCTATCTATGGTTTCGTTACATAAAGTTTCATAAAGAAATATTATTTTAATAAATAAACTAAGTAATGCTTCTAATTTTTACAACTCAAATCAGTTATCAACATTATTGGGGATAACAGCGCAATGCAAATAAAAAGAATAATAAATTTAAGCAAATATTTTTATGGAAATTCGTAAGAGCAAAATATTAAAGTCCAGATCAGAACGTCCACAAAATTCACAGTAGGAATCATACCACTGTCCTTTGACTTTCGAGACAAACACCCGAATCACTAGGCCAACGAGATGGTCAAAATAATAACATTAACTAAGTAGGTATCTAACTACATAGAATTAACGACATATCCTTAACCAACGAAGCAAAACCAATCAAATTTGCGACGAAATCCTTTCTTAGAGGAAAAACTACCCGTACCGTGGGCGCATTGAATAGCTAGAAGAATCTGCTGGCACAGAACTAATAAAGATTAAAGATATTTCATTACCGATAATCCTTCGATAATAGGCTTACGACAAGTTGTGACATTTGTTGCAATTCGGCCTATAGGGTGGACTATTGACTATGGGGTGAAAAGTAGGGAACTTCTTGATGGTTGAAACAGAGTGTAATATTAATATGATCACACCATTGACAACTGGTAGCACTGCGAAAGCTGCCGACAGTGTTTAGAGATGTGTTTCAGTGTAAAACAATAAAATCATTCAAACAAATTTTACTAAAGAAATTATAAATTTACCGATGTTTGTTTGTTCGGATGTTACACTGTTTTAGATCTTAAAATCTGCTACAATTAAGTTAATACTTATTTGTCATGCAAAAAGTAAAACCATACATCGTACTTACTTAAATTAAATGGATAATTAGATACCTACTTCAGAATGAAGCTATAAGAGTAGTTTTGATTAAAGCGAAATATGAGATTGATACCTAAGTACTCGTAGATCACCGAAACGTGTTCAATACCAAATCACAATGCTCTCCAAAAAGGATCGGGAAAAAATCAATTTGCAACCGTTTTGATACACATGTCACTCTTGACCATCTATCATAAGGGTGCGTACAATACAGACAATATTAATAATAACATTAAACGTGGGTGGCGAATTAATTGAAAGCTTACTAGTGGAGGGACCAAATGTTAAACTGTTTTAAATATTATCTATAGTGGATCTGCCCCCCGAGTTCTTGTGGATTCCGATTTGAATACAAATTTGGGTTTGTTAAGTACAGAAATACTAAAGAATAGAGATTCACATAATTTATCGTTTGAGTTTCTCTTTTAAATATTCCGTCTTCTTTTAAGGGTTTCAAGTTAAGAGGTACAAAGGAGACCTTGTGGGTATAGAAGAGTCAGAGACGTTAGGAAACCACAGATGTGGTCCTAAAGGTAACTAATAAGAAGCTGGATGTTACGAAACTTTTAGACAACCACGTCTATCTTTCTGTATGTCAACGTTGTTTTTATCTTTAACTACACATGCTTCGACTGGCAACTTCGCACTTCTGCATCTTTTAAAAGACTTGCTTAGGAACACAACACAACGCATTATTTTTACCATCGACTAAGTAATTTCATTGAGTAAAAATTTATATAAAAAAACAAGCAATATCGTTTAGAATCAACTCAACAAATAATATTTTCAAAGCCCTTCAAGAACGGCATCAAACCAACAAATCCGTATAATCCGCCATCAAAAACTGCAACATGCACCAAAGTCTCAGACCCCATCTGCGTCGAGCCACCGCCACCGCCAAAAATGACAATGGTAGGAGCGGGGAGCTGGCAACACTTGAACCCACTTAATCCGTACAAGAGCATATTTCTAATTCTTGGTACATCTGTGACCTGTTATAGGTTGAGGTTACAGTAGAAAGCGAAGCGGAAAGTCTTGCAATAGGAGTCTGGCATAGAAAAAACTTCGTGGATTTTTATAATCTGAAGTGATTATTAGGGTCGGCCGATGCTACTAAAAATTTCCGTCGTCCGCGACTCCGCGTACGTTACCAAGTTTCGTAACTAGCTACGATCGAGGTAAAAGTCCCAAGTTTTAGCAATATCTGCCACCGACTATTTGTGCGTCGACTGCTATCTTAAGATGACTCCCAAATAGTTCCCAAACAAAGCATTTATCGCAATCCCTGTCTATGTCCTAACTTCCAGAAGTCATCAACATAAGATACGAAGCACCTATTAGGTACAGTCTACCGCACATCAGTGGTAACACTTTGACCTTGAGCTGGCCTAGCCTATTAGGGAGTTTCAATACTACGCGAGACCAGTTTATACTGGTTTTGTTATCACTGATGTGAGGTAGACCGTACTAACCGCAGATACATACAATAATTGACCCAGATAAATTTACTATCGTTAATCAGATTATTTAGGCCAATAAAGTGAATGACAAAAACTATCCGCTATGGCTTCCGCTATCGCTCTTTTACCATGACCACTCCCATACACTCCCCAATAGCGGGGCGTATAAATGCGATGTGAATTTAATTTGCGTTTTTTATGGCAACTGCCTCTCCTTCGCTGTTCACTGTTTAGCATTCCGTTATATTGACGTGCATTACTGATATTTTTGGGATTCAGTATCTTTTAGACTGTAAAATTGTTTTAGCCGAGTACGGCTAAAGCAGAGTTATGATTATAGGCCTTAGATATAGACAAAGCGACGGACAGAACTTAAGGCAGAGAAACCATAGACAGGTAAAATAAAATAAAAGAAACGAATAAAGAAGAAAAAAGAAAGAAGGAGAGAGAAGACAAAAAAATATGATGTTTTTTAAGTCTATTTTTTTCTAAGGTCAAAATTGATGTCGGCATGTTGCTGAGGCTTGGAAGCGTTAAGTAGCACAATTGCTATTAATTATGTCAAAAAATACTCATCGATGACTCAGTCACCCCATTTAGACACCATTGTTACAAATTGTTGCCAAATATTACAGGCTTTTTGGTTGTTAGCATAGGTGCGGCGTATCCGTGTGTTTGCCTGCTTGCACTTGTGAGCGCGACCTCCCGAACTGTGTCGCACCTGTGACCCGGACGATGTTTGTTATTTTCAAAGAATCGAGTACTTTCTCTTTTGGATAGACGCTGTATTATTTAGTGGTCGTTTTTTCTGATTGCCGAAAATTAGGTTACGTCTCCGTCGATACTAAAGGTGACGGAAAGCTTGAAAAATCTATAGGTAGATTTTACCCACAATAAAATTATTATTTGTTACTTCACGGAGAAGAAATTCTAAGCCAAGAGATTAAAGAATTTTATATATTATTTCTGATCGAGGGTGTTGTTTACTACCTATATGTTTTTAGGAAGTTTGTAATAAAATTACATTTAATATCAATTAGGTAGTCCTTAATTTTGGTAGGCAAAATAGAGAAGTTACTAATATTTAAATAGATACTTTTCTGTCCCGCTTTGGTTGAAAAGATGAGATGAAAGAGGTAGCGCTGGTACAGACGAGTTAATTATCTGTCAGTTTTACAAAATAGTGGATATTATGTATGTTTTAGTAATATTTATTATTTCTGATCAGTACCATCGCAGATTGATAGGTACAATGATTAATACAAAGCACACATTGAGTAACGATCAATCAACAATAACTATTCCAAAAAAACACGTTGACATGATTCCGTTTAAAATGAAACAAATAGGCAATATAAACAATGATGAAATCGAGGTTTCACTTATTAATTCCACAAAATTTCATGCAAAGTCAATACACACATGTTACAACTGAATAAATAAATGTTTCAATATTTGAATGATCTAATTTCCTGCACAAACTAAACTTGCAGCTCGGAAAACTGTTAAAGATGAAGATGTAGATGATGATTTCGAAGATTGGATAGCAATGTAAAGTTGTACAAATTAAAGTTTGAAATGTATGAATCGCTTTGTCACTCTTCAATATTATTTGATAACATAGATTGCTTCGTATTTGTAGCAAATGCATCATCTTCTTTATTAAATAGATAAAATAAAAGAATTGTCAGAATGACAGAAGTAGATACATATGTATTTGAGAGATAGGAATGTGTTGATTGAAAAATTAACAAACCCATAGTAAGATAAGTTATCGATACTCTTAATGATGCCCATAAAGGTAAACAAAGAACTACGGAAGATTCTCTTACTACTTCATCTATTTTCGCTTACTTCACACGATTATAAATGTGTGAATACCTATTACACCTATCTTCTTTAGAAACAAGTAACATGCTCACCTGTATATAAGTTTCCTCCTGACGGACCTTTTGAAGAAACCGCTGCAGCCGTTGCAGGCGAGGATGCCGTAGTGTTTACCGGAACTAGTATCGCCACAGACAACGCATACCAAACCTGTAAGAAAACTTCTATGAAAAATAACACTTTAATGTTCCTAAAGAAATTTGCTGGAATGGAATAAATATGTTCGTCGGTGAAATAGGGAAATGTCGAACTGTTGCCTCTAACGTACCAATAGGTAAGAGATAATGTTCATCCTTTTACATCCACTAACAATAAAGGTGTCCAACTTCGCATATTAGTACAACCAGAGATACGGCAATGTCAGTCAGTAGCTCTTAGTTTTTCACGGTACGTCAGATGCCTAAATGTATTACCCAAATGATTGATCTTCTTAGTCGGTGGGTCAGGAAGCCAAGGTCGCAGAGCTGGTGGCGCCAGCGCCGCTGCAACAAGCGCAGCTGATGTTGGCGGTGACCAGCGCAGCGGGGAGTGGTTTTCTTCTGTGGAAATACAAAAATTATTATTTCTGGGGAAATTAGAAGACAACTGTTACAACATCAACTAAAGGCAAATCAAACTCAAAATTATTTAATCAAAGTATGGGACCCGAAGACCATGGTCGCCTAAATCAAATAACTATTACGACACGTTTATAAATCTATTGTAATTAATTTGCGATAGCCCATAAAGAATATTATTGTAAGTCAGAACATTAGTAAAGCCCGTGTGAAAAATAATACGTGAAATAATATTAGATAAAATGATATTTTGAATGACTTTTTACTTAATAAAATTAAACCTATAAACATTTAATCTCAATAGATCTCATAAACTAACCATTGCAAATCACACCCTTTCACATTAATAGCATTCCACTTTACCGTAGAAAAAATAAAGTAGGGTCCGAGTGTACACCCCTGAGGAACTCCCTTCATTTTGACACATGACTAGTCAAATTTGAACTCCGTGGTGTGAGTTTTTGGTTTCTAGAGAGTGTCAATGGAGACTGGACAGTATTGGTACTAATGTGGCAAATCAATTATATGATTGCTGTGGAGAAGTGCAGAGACCAGTCAATGGAATGGCTAAGCAAGGGCAACATAATCTGATATGGTTTTGTTGACGATTTCATTTGACGTGTAATTTATTAGTCAAAGTTTAGTGCGAATTTGCGATAAAACTTTATAATATCTTGCATTACTACATGCGTTATTCTCAGAAAAACTAATCACACTATGGTACCTGTATTGCGTTGTTTTACTGGAAATAAATTTATATAAGTACTAGCTTTTCCCGCGGTTTCGCCCGCGTAGAATAGTTTTTGCCGTGTACATTGTGCTCTCTGTAGGCGTTTTGTTACTTAGGGGGTATTAGCGGACGCCCCACGACTTTGTCCACGTTAAAAAGTAGCCTTTATGTTATTCCAGGATATAAGCTATCACAGTACCAAGTTTCGGTAGTTTTTGTGTGAAAGAGTAACAAACATACATCCTCACATCTTCACATCGTTACAAACTTTATAATATTAAAAAGATCACGTAGGATAGAAAATAGGATATTTTAGACTTTCGCGCTTTGTATTCATAATTATATAATTATTTACGGGTCTTACACACGAAATAGTTTTATTTACCTTGCCCGACGTTTAACCTGGTCGAAACGTCGGGCAAGATAAATAAAACTATTTCGTGTGTAAGACCCGTAAATAATTATATAATTAGAAAATAGGATACCTAATTAGGTATAGGTAATTTAGTACCTCCCTACTCAAAATGTATCCTAGCCGATCCACCTACTCACTTTCGAAATGTCACTACAGTCTACTCTACACAGACACCCTTACAAATTATATCTCGTCAAAGCTAGTTAACAATAATTGTTGAATCGCAATCACAACGAGAGTTCATTGTGTTTATTTATTTACCTATATTAACTGTCGGGGACAGTCACGGCACGTATTGGGTGATCGTAGAGCTGGGGAGCGGTAGAACTGACGCATTTTACACCGGGAGTAGAGTTGGTAGAATGGACAAACGGAAATACTTAAATGAAAGCTACGATGGAATTGATTTTAGTTTTTGTCTTTTGGGAATTTATAGTCACGAACCGGGATTGTTGAGCCACTAGCTTATCATCTTAACTTGGTTGTGTTACACGAATGCCGCCATTTTTCGTTAATGAAATGCATGAATGAAAAAAATTGCTACCGGTCGCCCATCAAAGAGATCCTATCTCTATGTTGAAATGTGATCATAGCAACCCGATTTGCATTACACGGCCAAAATACGAACAGTGGCAAGCGGCTCAACAATCCCGGTTCGTGACTGTACATACCTACCTACTAAACAATAAACAAATTCCCCAAATATAACAATAAGTTGTTGACAGAATCAGGTTAGGACTGTTTTATGAAATCAATGCGACATTTTATATAATATGCTATAAAGTTAGCTGAAAACGCAAGGAAACAATGTAAAAAGCCCTATTTTCTGATTTTGTAAGGATTATTGGCACGAGTAACACCGAAAGTTGCAACTGCGCGGTTTTCGTTTAGAAAAATATGGTTTTCTATACCTACAATCTGTCAAAATCTGGCCTATAACGGTCTACTTTGGGGCTCCGGGCCTCTAAACGTAACCGTACGGGCTTTACATAGTCCAAGTTCAACACCCAGTGCGAGTTGGTGGACATCACAAGCGCTAAGAGTTCCTTCTAAGGCTTCCACAAGATGTTTTTCCGTCACCGTTTGAGAGCAGTCAGTCAATGTACTTATGTTTGGAGAAAATTAAAATTAAAATTAAATTAAATCGAATTTATTTCAGGCCGATATAGCCCATAGAAAAGACACATAAAATTGACAAAAGACAAATTGAATTAAAAACCGATTGTACATGACACGGCCGCTGATCGAACTCGACGTGACATGCCGCGTCTTGCCCACTGCGATGCTCGCTTAATATAAATACAAATAAATAAATGACATGCCAGTTCTACAGCGTCCATAACTCTGCAGAGAATAAGATAATTCAATAAGGGCTGGCCACGTCACGGGCAGCCCCCGTAACTACATTTTGTGAACCAATCCCGGATGGTTTAAATGAAATTGTGAGTTCTGCCTCGTTATGCCTTTTCGATGGCGCTCGTTAGTGTTGCCAACACCAATAACTTGATTTAATAAAAGTTTCTGCTGTTTCAGAAGTGGAAGGTTCGGTCTCGGATATCGATGCTTTAGTTTATTAGGCCTAATCTGTATTTTCGCTATTCATAATTATATAATTATTTACGGGTCTTACACACGAAATAGTTTTATTTACCTTGCCCGACGTTTCGACCAGGTTACACTGGCCGTGGTCACGAGCTGACCAAGACTGTGACTGTCTGTGTGTAAGACCCGTAAATAATTATATAATTATGAATACAAAGCGCGAAAGTCTAAAATGTACTACTGTATTTTCGCTATTCCATAAATTAAATTAAAAAAAATTTGATTGAACTAAATTAAATTAAGTCAATTCGAAATAAATTACAATATCAGTACCTACATAAAATTACAATTACATGTTTGTCATAGCTTGGATAGCTTCCTTCAGTGCAATTCTGTAAAGTAACAGTTAAAACTCGATAATCACATCGCCAAGTCACTACACTTCGCACCCGATCATGAAAGACCTTGATTTCGTATTCTGTAAACAAGTACAAGCCACTAGCGAAGTGAAGTGAGTATCAAATTGTCAAGAGAAGAATAGTGAGTGACACATTAGAGAATTTAGGTTATCGATGAATCGATTTTATCTTTTCAGCATAATTTGGTAAAATAATGGAGTGAAACTTCAAAATATATGTTTCATTTTGATTAAAATTTCTTAGTCTAGATAAAATAGTGTTTAATCAACTTCAAATAATAAATAATGTGATAAATGAGCATGAATGTAATGCAATGCAGAGCTCTTGCCTCCCAATTTAAAAAAACAAAACAACAATCATAGATATTGTCATTGGTTTGTCCTCTATTGAGGACGGGCAAGGGAAGCTTCGTCCATACAGCCCTGTCTTATTTAAAGTATTATTTCTTATATTTATTTAAACCAGCGGCGGTTACAGCACGGCCTCCATAAAAACAGAGCACGACTAGAGTTAGTAGGCGATTTTCAATAAAACCGCAGCACGGCCTCCACGAGGGCACAACTAGTGCATGCCATTCGGTGATCCACACTGCAGGTTCATGTCCGCATTAAACCGATAGTAGGTTTAATGAAGTCTATCAAGTGACATTTTGAAACGATCCGGTAGAGTCGTTTACACGCTTTTATTTAACTATCCCGCACAATATACATTTTAATAGGCACTTGTTGCATATAAAACTATCACAGATATACACCAAAACCTACAATATACATTTTTTCGGAAAACTAAATAAAAAGACAACAGTCTCCGACAAAATCCCGCCTAAAAGCAAAAAAAACATAGATTTTCCTAGCGGCTTTTTGGCGGGATTTTGTCGGAGACGGTTGTCATTTTTGTTTAGTTTTCCAAAAAAATGTATATTGAAAGTGTATATTGTGCGGGTTTGTTAAATAAAAGCGTGTAACGACTCTACCGAATTGTTCCAAATAGTCCCTTGTTAAATCGACACAACACCTACTATCAGTTTAGTGCGGCGTTAGCTGCAGTGTGGATCACCAAATGGCCCTAGTTGCCGGAGGCCGTACTGCGGTGTAATGTATTCGTGGTTTAAAACTACGATGGCCTTTAGTGACTTGTTTCCAACTGGCCGTTAAACCATTAAAAAAAAACGAATGACAAGATGGCTGACTTCTGTCTGTCAGCTGTCATTGTCATTTTGTTTGTCAAGATGGCGGCGTAGGCACCCCGTACACGCTAGGTTATGCTGTCAGTTATATCAAGGTTAGGCGGTGAGTGACGGATGAATGATCGTCTAATGCAGTTATTGATGAAAATCTGCAATTCAGTGTTGCCATATATACAGATTTATCTATATCTATACAGATTTTCGACTACCGATACAGATACCAGATTTTGCCCTACTTTTATACAGATTTTTGTAATTTAACGTAATCTATGTTAAATATGGTTAAAATAGAAGCAAAGAATAGAATACATGGATTACACGGTGATTTACATTTGGAAATAAGGATTCGTTTTAGTTTTGGGGTGTTTTTTTTATTATTTGTTTGGGTAGGTACTAAATTGTTTTATTATGGCAATCCTAACCGGTGGGGTTTTGTTTCTATGAAAAGACTTCGTTCGAAAAAAGTTCGTTTCAAAAGACTACTACTAATTCATTGGATTTTTAAAAATCAATATACAGATTTTAGAAGATTTCAGTGGATTTTATACAGATTTTTAGACTATCCAATACAGAATTACGGGTTACAGATATGGCAACACTGCAAGTCACTGGTCACTACACTTCGCATCCGATCATGAAAGACCTTGATTCAAAATTCTGTAAACAAAACAAGCCAACTGCGAAGTGAAGTGGGTGTAGAATTGGGAATCGTTGCGGTAGGGACTGACACATTACAGAATTTATGTTATCGATGAATCGATTTTATCTTTTCCTGCTTAATTTCGAAAAATTAATGCATAGATCTTCAAAATAAATGTTTTATTTTGTTTAAAATTTATTAGTCTAGATAAATGATAGTGCAAATTAACTTTAAACAGTAAATAATGTGATCATTGTAATGTCAAGCATAGAGCTTGTGCCTCCTAAAAATAATAAAAAAAAAACAATATAAACAAACATACCTAGTCCAATTTGATTTCATTTGTTTTTTTGATCAGTTTTCCTTTTAATTCTTTGATTTTGGTGTAATTAATGCTCAGTTGTTTTTAATTAAATCTGTATTAGAAAAGGAGCGTGCTTTAGTTAATTACCAAATGCGTCCGACAAGCTGATGGAATGCAAAAATTATCATGTCAAGGATTAATTCACTATATAAAGATGATAAGTCCTCTATTGAAACCTATGAAACGTCGAAGCAAAGGAATTTCGACTCGAATAAAGGTAAAGTTCCTTGCAATAACCTAGGTATGTGACCACTGTTAAACAATACATATTTTGTGCACTACACCTAACTATAACTGTTCAATGTATTTTTCAGGTGACTCTTGGCATTTTACCTCGGTCTATGCACAGCGAGCGTGTTCCTCATGACGCCTATAATAACTAAATGTCCAAGAAAATACTGCAGACTGCACTCCAGAAGCATCTCATAATCAGAGACACTCGACCCGGTGGAAGGTACAATTGGTGTTTCAAAAGGTCGTTTTAGATGCATAGTACATAGAGTATTGGGATAACGAAATATAAAAAGTGGTGATTGTGTACCTAACTTATTATGATGGCGTGTGTATAATAAACATTGAAATATTTTGTAAAAAATAATGTTTTTGTTAAAATTTTATAATAAAGTTTATTAAAAGTTAATATTTTGCAATTGATCACATACTTATAATTTGTTTTTTTTATTTATTTGATTCACCAACAGTAAGGTAGGTACAGTAAGGTATTATGAATAAGTATAATAGAAAACCAGTATCGAGGAGTGTGCAGTGCAGTCCGTGGATGCCTCCACTGACTGGACTGCACTGCACACTCATGCAGTAGAATAAAAACAGAGTGTTTAGCCAATAGTCTGATACATTTATTTATTATAATTTATTGTAACTGAGTGTCGACTGAGCTGAGTAACAAACAATTTTGAGTTTTGCATTTATTACCTAGTAGAAATCTAATTAAAAAACCCGACGCGCGCGAGTAGGACTCGCGCCCTGAGGGTTCCCTACAAACTTAATTAAAGAAATAATTAGAAAATCGTTAATTTCATACCTACGCAAAGTTACGTTTGTTGGTACAAGAAAAAAAGATTTTAGACAAATTTATGGTTTTCGAATTTTTCCTTTACTTGTGCTATAAGATCTTGCTTATTGCTAAATTTCAAGAATCTAGGTCAACCGGAATACCCCATAGGTTTTGATGACCAAGATTCTAAAGAATACGGCAAAATCGGCCATATTTTCTGACATATGCGTTGACTTAGAAGTTTGATTTTTTCACAGCTTTAAGGGACTGCAGACCTGAGTATTTGATATTAATTTCAACTTGATATCTCCAAGCGTTCCTGAGAAAAATGGTCTTGACAGACGGACAACGAAGTGATCCTGTAAGGGTACCTTTTTTCTCTTTTGAGGTACGAAACCCTAAAAATCAATGCAACAACAAAAAATCAGGAGTATTACTTTGAGTAATAGGTATATTAATCAGTTAAACAAAATAATCTGTCATATAAAAAACTAAGCTAAGTAGGTAGGTACATAAAACATGTCAAAAACTTAATCTGCTATATTGTAATTTTAATAGGCTATATTGTTATTTTAATTCTATTCTAGTTTAAATTTACAAATTTTATTTAATTTTAATTCACTCTCCTGGCTATATATAGGCGTCTTCCGTCATATTAGGTCATCAAGCTGCTCTGGTTCCTGAAATTATAAGTACATTTTAAAACAACCTACAAGAAGTTTAAAATACCATTACATAAATTTATTGTCCTTTAAGATGCTAGTCATGAATCAAAAAATTTTGCCACTCCCACGCGCGCGACCAAAGAGATTTGAAACTTCTTGATAGTATAGCAAACCCACCCTGTAAAATATCAATGGATATTTTAAATGTAAGTGGGCAACACTGTCTTTTTACTTTTTTTTAAGTCAACAGAGCTCGACCTCTCGTTTCCAAGATGTCTACCACGTAAAATGTAAAAGTGTACCTGCTTGTGAAAGTATATAAATAAAATAAGTTTTTCTGTGCATTCGTCGTTTTTAATCAATATAAATCCACAACATGGTAGCAGAGCGTGGTTGATTAAAAATAATTCGACGATTCAAGAAAAAAAAAAGGAAACTTTGAGGTTAGAAGAAAAAATTACCATGCGGTAGGCGTGGGTTGGCGTTTCCTTAGAGAAAAGAAGAAAAATACCACGCTGTGGACGTGGGCAGGAAAGTTTAGAGAAGAGAAGAAGAAATTACCACGCGGTGGGCGTGGGCAAGGAAAGTTTGGAGAAAAATTACCACGCGGTGGGCGTGGGCAAGCAGGGAGACACATCAGAAGAAAAGAAAAGATGGAAACCGTCACCGTCCCCACGACGATGAAGCTAAATGGCGAGAACTGGGCACTGTGGAAGTTTCAAGTGTCAGTGATACTTCGGGGCAAGGGGCTATACGAGATAGTAACCGGGGACAAAGTGAAGCCGGAGGATGCCAGCGCAGCGGCGGAGTGGAAGAGAAATGACGCCAGGGCGCAAGAGATATTGGTAACTAGGATGGAGGACATATCGCTGACACATCTATTGTCATGTAATACAGCACATGAAATGTGGACTAAGTTGAAGACAGTATATGATAAAGAGTCAACCGTAAGCATTCACCTACTACAACAGAAGTTCTTCATGGTGGAATTTAAAAATGACTCCATATCAACCTACATTTCAAAGCTTGAAGAAATATCCAGTAAGCTGAAGCAAGCCGGAGAAACTATATCAGAGAAAATGATCATGACAAAAATATTAATGGCATTACCGGAGCCCTACAAACATTTCAGATCAGCTTGGGAATCCGTCCCAGCTGATAAACAGTCGCTTGAAGAAATGACATCGAGACTCTTGATCGAGGAGGAGAGAATTACTTCATCGGAAGGAGAATCTACAGCCTTGGCTGGTATGGTAAAAGGATCGAGAGGTTTCAAATGTTTCTCTTGTGGAGATATTGGACATTTAGCGAGAGCATGCCCGAAGAAGAAGGAGAAAAATGAAGGAAAGAACTGTTTCTTCTGCAATCGGTATGGGCATAAAGCAGTAGACTGCTGGTACAAGAAGAACAAGGATGGTGAGAGTGGTAAAAAGTATGAGAAGAATAAGAAAATACATGGAAAGAGGAATGGTGGAGAAGTGTACAATGCATTCATAGGGATAGAGCAGGGAGTGCAAGAAGGAGACTGGTGTATGGACACAGGAGCCAGTGAGCACATGTGTTGGGATAAAAGTTTGTTCGAGACCCTGATAGAGAAAAGTGGACGTAACAGTGTAACAGTGGGTGATGGCAAGGAAGTGAAGGTAAATGGTGTTGGGACTGTAATATTGTATGCTAAAGTAGATCAAAAGTTAATTAAGACACAATTGTCTAATGTATTATTTGTGCCTGATCTTAAATTTAATCTATTTTCAGTTGGATGTGCATTGGATAAAGGTTTTTTATTAGTGTCTGACAAAGATAGATGTGCTTTTATAGACGAGGAAGGTAGCGCGCGGGCTATTGCGAAACGTCATAATAAATTGTATAAAATGAATTTTTTGCCTGCAAATAAAACGCATCTGTGCGAAACGGAACGAAAGGAACGTAACCTGTCAGTATCAATCAATTCAATCACGTCAAACTCTGCCGCCACTGAACTAGCTGAATGTCATTTCGTAAAAAGGATTGAATGTTTGTCGAAATGGCATCGTATATTTGCGCATCAAAATATGAAACAAGTAAAGTCTGTTTTGGATAGAAATAATGTAAAATACAAAGATGACAGTGCTAATTTTGTATGCGAGCAGTGTGTGTCAGGTAAACAACATCGCTTGCCGTTTCCTGTGAGTGAAAGTCGTGCCAAAGAGAGGTTAGAATTGGTGCATGCAGACGTGTGTGGACCTATGAGAGAGGTGAGTTTAGGAGGTGCAAGGTTTTTTCTGGTGTTAAAAGACGACTATTCGTCATATCGATTTGTCTATTTTCTCAAACATAAGTATGAAGTGAAGTCTTGTATTGAAAAGTTTATAGCAGTGGCTGAGAGGGAGACGGGGTGTAAAATGAAGTGTTTGAGATCTGATAATGGTCTGGAACTGGTAAACAAGGACATAGAAAAGATATTGACTGATAAGGGAATTAAGCACCAGACATCTGTACCATATACTCCAGAACAAAATGGACGCGCTGAACGGGAAATCAGAACTCTAGTTGAGGCAGCAAGGAGCATGATCCAGGGCATGGACAGGAAGTACTGGGCCGAAGCTGTGAATACAGCAGCTTATATACTCAATAGGACAGGGGCTAGTCCAATAGTGGGCAAGACTCCATATGAACTGTACCATCTTCATGAACCTAATGTGAATTATTTCCAGGAATTTGGATGCAGAGTGGCAGTACATGTGCCTAAACAAAAGAGATCAAAGTGGGACTCCAAGAGCTGCGAAGGTATATTAGTGGGATACGAAGAGAACACTAAAGGCTATAGAGTGTTCTTTCGAAATAAGAATAGAGTGGATATTGCTAGAGACATAGTGTTTTTACCGACTAAAGAGAGCAGAGAGGAATGTAAACAACAACTGAGTATGAGCACTGAGAGTGAGGTCCAGGATTGGGATAGAAATACAGACAAGACATGTGGAGAGAAAGAGCCTAATGGCATAGAGAAGACACATGGAAAGGCAGAGATACCCAGTCAAGAAGGAATAGAGAAATTATGCAGAAAGGAAGATATACGAAAACAGGGAAAGATAAGCGGACAAAATGAAATAGATGAGAACGAAGAACTTAATAGTAACGACAAAACATTAACTCCGAGGAAAGATATAAGTGTGGAAAGCGAAGACGAATCAGAAGCATATACATCTCCAGATGAGTCATACGAGAGGAGTCCTCAACGCAGCCTAAATCTTAGAGAGAGTACCCTTAATCGTAAGGTCAGCTATAAAATTGCTTATAATAATATAATGCTGCTGAATGAAGATGTAGAACCAAATACCTACAATGAGGCTGTTTCCAGCAACGAAAGTGAGAAATGGAAGGAAGCGATCGCAAAAGAAATATGTGCATTAGAAGAAAATCACACTTGGGTAAGTGTAGAGAGACCCGAAGGATGTAAGGAAATTGAATGTAAGTGGATATTTAAAAGGAAGAAGGATGCAGATGGTAAGATAATGACATATAAAGCTCGTTTGGTGGCCAGGGGTTTTCAGCAGAGAGATGTAGACTTGTCAGATATTTATAGCCCGGTAGCAAAGTTATCATCTGTAAGACTTCTATTAGCATTGTGTAATGAATACAATATGCGAGTTTTGCAAATGGATGTATGTAGTGCCTTCCTTTATGGTGAGATTGAAGATAATGTATACATTACTTTGCCAGAAGGCTTTGAAAATATAAATAGTGTTAAATATGCTCTCAAATTAAACAGGTCATTATATGGACTTAAAATCTCACCTAAGAACTGGAATAATAAATTTAATGAGGTTGTGATATCCTTAGGCTTTACCAGATCTAACTATGAATATTGTTTATACAGTAAAATTACAGGGAGCGAACGTATTTATATTCTAATTTATGTGGACGATCTGTTGTTAGCCGGAACTAGTAATGCTGAAATTTCAAAAGTAAAGCACATGTTGAGTCAAATCTTTAAAATGAAAGACTTAGGACCTGTATCTTATTTCCTGGGAATGAGCATTAAGCAAGATATGCAAAATTCAAAAATAATTTTGAACCAAACGGGGTACTTACAAAAGGTGTTGGCTAATTTTGGCATGGAAAACTGTAAACCTGTCACAACACCTCTTGATACAAATTATGATCATAGTGTATTAAAACGAGAAATGTCTGAAAGCCCAGAGATAGAAAATAAATGTAGAAAACTGATAGGGGCTTTAATGTATGCAATGTTGTGCACAAGACCTGACCTCAGCATTTGCGTTAGTATTTTGAGCAGATATCAGTCATGCGCCAGTCAGGAATTATGGACAGCATTAAAAAGAGTACTTAGATATATACAGGGGACATTACATTTAAGTCTGATTTTTGTTAAAAACTGTAAAAATGATATAATTACAGGCTATGTAGACTCAGATTGGGCAGGTGATAAAACTGATCGTAAGTCAACAGCAGGCTATTTATTTAAAATTTTTGGGTGTACGGTGTCTTGGACATCAAAGAAACAAACTGCCGTTGCCTTATCTTCAACCGAAGCTGAATATATAGCTCTAAGTTTAGCAGTTAGCGAAGCATGTTGGTTGCGCAATATAATAAATGAAATGAAATTGTTTGAGAAGGTAAATGTCACAATTTTTGAGGACAATCAAAGTGCAATAAAAGTATGTAAAAGTCCATACTTTCATAATAAACTAAAACATTTAGATATAAGAGTACATTTTGTAAGAGAAAAGATAAAAGAGAATTTCATTAATATTGTATACATTCAGAGCAAAAGTCAAATCAGTGACATCCTAACTAAACCTCTAGGAAAGGGTTCATTCGAGTCTCTTCGTGTGAAATTGGGATTAGTTTAGTTAGCAGTTTGCAAAGAAATTTAAAATATCCCTTGAGGGGGTGTGTAAAATATCAATGGATATTTTAAATGTAAGTGGGCAACACTGTCTTTTTACTTTTTTTTAAGTCAACAGAGCTCGACCTCTCGTTTCCAAGATGTCTACCACGTAAAATGTAAAAGTGTACCTGCTTGTGAAAGTATATAAATAAAATAAGTTTTTCTGTGCATTCGTCGTTTTTAATCAATATAAATCCACAACACACCCAAAGGAGTAAAAAGGTTGTTTGCACAGAGGATTTTATTAGGCTCTGGTACACTGTACCCTGTACCTAACCGTAGGTAAAATGGTAATAGAACAATTTTAAAAACACGTATAATACTTACTTTAGGTTTGCTAAAAGCTTACAAAGCCACAAAATTTGCATTTTAAAAAAATTTTCACGTCTCGACAATGATCTCGCTTACAAAACACTAACTTTTAATTTGACAGATACATTCGAGATAGAAGTGCGTAGTGATGGTCGAAGTGAGCGCAGAATTCCACTACAAAATGCCACTATAAACGTCATACCATACTAACAAACGTCAAAATCTCACCTGCTGTAGTTCAACTCGCCGCCACGCGCGCAACGGCGGCGCTGTTGTAGAAATCGAGGTCGAGGTCGAAATCGATGTACAAATACGCTTACAGAATAGCACTTTTGACAGATTAATTCGAATATGAAGTGCGTAGTGTTGGTCGAAGTGAGCGCGGGATTCCCTTACAGAATTCCACTTTAAACGTCATACCATACTAACAAACGTCAAAATCTCACCTGGCTGTAGTTCAACTCGCCGCCACGCACGCAACTGTAGCGCTGACGTAGAACTCGATTATTGTTGAATTTTATAGAATGCCAATTTGTAATCTCACTGCGGATTCAGGATCGAGTTGTATAAATACGCTTACAGAATAGCACTGCTTAGCTAGGTCTAAAGACGCTAAGAACCACGCTTTCTTGAATAGAACGACTGAATATAAAATCAAAGAATAAATTAATTTTAAATAGGACGTTTAAAAATTCAAAGGAACTTAAAAATTTTAAAATACAGCTTTCACAAATTTTTAGGATGCAGTCAAAACCTTATAAAAACTGGAACGATTAGGTAAGCTGCTATTTGGGATACCTACCTATTATAAGGTTGCCTGGAAGAAATCGCTGAAAGCGATAAGCCGCCTTTTGATTGTACACAGTTTAGTAAATTATTATAATGTAAACTTTTGATATAATTTGGTGCTCAATAAAGTATATTTGATTTGATTTATTTACAATGTAAAGTTGGCTATTAATGGGAAAATGGGAAAATTGTGGAAAGTTCATCATCCCTGAGACATTTAAGGAAAACAAAAAAATATGACCGAACATAGTTTACAAGGACCGAAGTTGCTTAGGTATACGCTTTGCAAACAAAATGTTTTTCCCCAAAATTTGAAAACTCGAACAAAATGATGCCCCAACGTAAGGTACCATCGTTCCTCTAACCGTTCAGTGATTAAGTAGCAGTGATAGTGTTTGTGATACACAGCTCAGTTGGATAGTATTTAAAGCTAGACAGAAAATCTCGCCCCAATCATAAATTATGATAGGAAGGGACACAAACGATCCAGTCAAAATCATGACACATTCGGCCCGTCCGTAGCGTACAATATGGGTACAATATAAAATCAATATGAGGCCGAATTGGTCCCCAGGGGGAAAAAGCACACATGGGATCGGTGGTTCGGAGGGGGAATTTTGATCCGTACGGGGTAATATTAAATGATTTGATTGATATTATGATTTTATGGGTAATGGAGGGAAATTCATATATTTTAACTACGTGTCGTACTCAAGTGACAAGAAAAACTTAATAAGTACATACCTACTTACAAAATGAAATTCGTTTTTTTAGGGTTCCGTACCTCAAAAGAGGAAAAAAGGAACCCTATTATAGAAGATGGAGATGTCAAGACCATTTTTGTACCAACTTTAGACAAAACTAAAGAAATTATATAATTATTTACGGGTCTTACACACGAAATAGTTTTATTTACCTTGCCTTTTTTTATTTAAAGTAAATAAAACTATTTCGTGTGTAAGACCCGTAAATAATTATATAATTATGAATACAAAGCGCGAAAGTCTAAAATGTACTAAAACTAACGAAAATCTCAGATTTATGTGTTAAATTATGCATGTTTCCGGAGGAATTGTCACAACTGAGATAATTGCAATTTTTTGCTAGTAAAATTCCGTATTAAAATGTTGAATTTTAGTATTTTTAGTTTAGGTTAGTATTTTAGTGAGTTTTTTCTAGTCACCCGAAAAAAATAATGGTTTCGAAAATTTGACTTGATACATAAATACATGACTAGACTAGACGTACGAGGATCAGATAGAGCGGGTGCTCACAGACGGACACGTAAAGAGCACTCGCGTCCCACGGCGAGCGTGTATGATGAGAATGAGCGAAGCGAAAGAGGTGTGTCAGGATCGCGATACTTGGCGCTCCGTTCTTTCTGCCTACCCCGCCAGGGACATAGCGTGAAGATATGTATGTATGTATGTATGGACATAAATACATTACTTACATCGTTTTTCCTTCTTGGATGGTGTTTTCTGTTGGCTGTTCCGATATTTATTAATAACATAAAATCCCACGGAACACACCCAAACAATCACGCAGACGTGGAAATAGAAAAAACGGCGAGAGAAGACATAAAAGAAAATTTTATAAGACACATAAAAGTTCCGGAGGAAATTGGAAGTCAGGGCGGTGGAAGCGAGGCGCCGAGTAAATCCCAGTATCAAGATAAATCAATGTTTGTTTGTGCCGGAGTGCGGCACTTACAGTGGCACAGCGACACGAGTAGAGACGTCAACCGCCAAAAAAAACTGAATTTTTACAAAAAATGGAACCGAATTCTGTGTCAAAATTTATGGTTTTTGTACACCGACGACTTAATTGATCCCCTAATTTTTTAAAATTTTCCACCACCACCTCTAAGGTTCACCTTTTTTTCAAATTACAATTTATTTCAATATGACTTACAATTGAAATGAGATCACGCACGCTCGGAATAGGTATACCGATAGCTTATTTAAAAAAAAATTTTTCAATCAAAGTTCACAATCGGCGAAGATATCGTATATTAAAAATAGAGTCGAATTGAGAACCTCCCTTTTTGGAGTCGGTTGAAAACAGCTTGTTATTGTTAGCCTTTCAACTCGCCTGTTTAAAGAGAGCCTACCTTTGCCCTAATGTACCAAAGATAGTTTGCCAACCTTTCTCTTCTTCCTTGTCTTGCTGTATGCACGTTATTAATGAGAACAATTTAATTAATTATAATTACAGCAAATAAAAGAAGTAAACTAAACTAAAACACGTAATCTACCTATATTCAATCTCATCTATGTCCCTGCTACATTCAACAATTCGTGGTCAGTGAATATAATTAAGTAAAAGATTTTCAAAAGGTAAAATGTAAAATGTCAAAAAAAACGTCATAAATTTACGATTTGACTAAAGTACCTACATGTAAATTCCGGTATTTTTGTACACACCTACCGGTACGAATGCCTGATTTACGAAAGTCGTCTCCACACCGCCCGCAGCCGGCATTACAACCGGGAAACTTTGTCGCTTGCCGTTTTATTTGCTTTTCTTTTGACGCGGCAAGCCCTTGAGCCTGCCTGATTAATTTCTCTCCCTCCCCCAACTCCTAAATCCGCGTTTAAACGCCTACCTAGCACAGGCGACTTTAGTTGAAAGTTAGTTGTGGTAGTTATTCAAATATTACGGTTGGTAGGTATCAAAATAAAAATATTTTTTAAAAGTAGAAATAAAAAGACTTATCGACTTACGAAAAAAAAATTCTCTGATCGATCAATTTACAAATATCAAATTCGCAGAAATAATACAATTGACGTGACAGTGACACTGGCACAAAGAAATTAATTGCACTGGCCCAATGTCCAAACCAGACGATTGCCATTAAAAAAAAACAGACTGCCCGTAGCAAGACCCATGAAGCGAGGATCTTTTGGTGTGATATTTCCTGGCTAGCCAACATGGGTAGAACGGAAATATTAACGTAGGTATTTAGTTTTTTATGGAAATTATTTTTAATCCTTTTCATTTTAATTATTAAAATAAAATGTTTCTATTTTGCCAAAAGAAACCCTAATACCTTTCCTACTTACAAAATTATCTTCTACCCACATTATTTCTAACAACAAGCAACCCAATATTCAAAACGCGAACATCATTATTCTAGAACGAAAATGAAATTTCAAATCCCCTATCTCGGCTCCTATTGGCTGCTTTGTATTCAGAACACAAACTGACCGGGTAAAGTGGCAAATCATGGAGCGGCTGAAAATCAGTCAAATAGACCCCGAGTTACTGGCACTCGTGGGATGAATAATAATTTCCTTTGCTGGCGCTAAAAAAGAATACAAAGTATGGCGGAAAAAATGATCGCGTACCTATATGGTATCTATTATTATTGTGTAAATTTCCGCAGTCGGGTAAAAAGTAAATAGGTAGGTATACCGTATATAATTATTACTTAGATACCTACAACATTTTAAAAAGTAAAAGCATTTAAATATTTTGTTAATTCTTACAAAAAGTAAAAAATTGGAAGACTTACTTCACGTTATTGGTTACTTTCATAGAGGTGCGGATTCACATGCTGATAAAATCGATTGCTTTCATTTCCATGTTTGTGTAGGTAGGTAAAAAAACATACAGGTCGAATTGAGAACCTCGTTTTTTTAAAGTCGGTTGACGACATAAAAAGTAAAAACATATAAAGTTTTTTTATAGGTACCTAATCCTTGTTCTAATTAATACTAGATTAGTAAAACTAGGCAATACTAGGTAATAAGTTAATAAAGAAATATAAATGTATAAAAAATGAAAGCTTGTAAAATATAATTGAGCAGTATAGTAGTATGTGTGCCAGACATTTAAAAGTGTATGTTTAGAAAAATGAACATTTGCAATGTTGTTGTTTAATTTCCTCGCAATCGAAGTGAAAAGCAGAGTGTATACGTTCTTAAAACTCATTTTACCCCGACTTAACTATTAAACGTCTGTGGTAAAATGGCGCATTTTATGCAGTTGTACAATCTACACATAACTACATCATCAATAATGTAATAAAACTAAGGTAGAAAAATTACCTGTCATTCTTCCGTCGTGCTCTTGTGTCAATTGCAGTGGAGTTTGTGCTAATTCCATTTCTAAAGTATTTTGTATCACAAAACACTTTTTATTAAATCTAGCCTATTTAATATTATTTAGGGGTGGCGTGATTTCATTATATTCAGAGTTAAAGACTCACCAAAACTCTACTTATCACTAAACATTTCAAGACTTTATTTTTAATTTATAATGTAAAATTATGTTAAACCTGGACTAATTTATTAAAACAAATTTGAAATTAATTTCGGTAGACGCACGATGTTTGAACAGTTGTGCTATTTTCAATTGGACGTAATGCTTTTTGAATTTTGAAAGTCAATAAAACACATCATTAAAAATATTCTGTTGTATAAATAATTACGGCGCACATTCTCAGTCTCATAATTGTGCGTTAAATAAATGATAAAAATTCTGTTTTTTGTTTTCTTTTTCGTCCAGACACAGGTATTTAAATATTCTTAAAATTGGCTCAGCTTTTTACTCATTAAATTCTTCGTAAATAGGTACTCAATTTATTTTCTCTTCAAAATCTTTTAATCTGACACTTTTGACGTTTATTTATATTACGTAGGTAAGCGATTTTTATTAGCTCGACTTTTTTACAATGTAATTTCTTTGTCTCTTCTTGCTTAAAAATACCCCATTGACTTTCGCTCCAAAATCTTTGAACATGACACTTTCGACTTTTTTAAACTTAAAATTGTCTCAACTTGTTTTTTACAAAATTCTTCGTCTCGTCTTAAAAAATGCTCCAATGATTTTCCCTCCAAAATTTGACAATAAGCGAACGCGCGGCAACGTTACACTTTTGACGTTTATTTTTTTTCTGGCGCGGAGTCGCGTGCGTTAAGCCGCGGTCGGCGCACTTTTGACGCGGTCTCACCGCCCGGCGTGAGCTCGGCGCGAAGGCGTGGCGAGGCTCCGCCCCGTTGCTTTTCGCATCTGATGTGAGCCCCCAGACGGGGGGAGACTTCGATTTTGGGTCAGCTGTTAAGCGTCCGTTTTAAGCTTTAATTTGTGGCATTACGGCGCTGTTGCGTCGGCCCGCCATTTAGAATAATGACGCCGTAGATTTTGGGCGCGAATTGGTTATTTCGATTTTCAATTACTGCTTCAAATGGCTGCTGTTCAGCGAAATGAAGCTTAGAAATTATAAAATAAATGCTGGCAACGGTAAGGTTAGATTCGAATTATAAATAAAACACTTATAAATACCAGAAACACAAAAACAAATAAAGGAGCTTTTTAATTATTGAAATAAAATTTTTAAATCTTTCAAATGTTGATTTGTTTAACTAGTTCTTCTTTTTCTACTGTAGGTCCTAATTATTTTATTTTTTTAATGTTATTTTTCGAGAAGTGTAAAAACAGTAGGTTCTTTACCTAAATACCTACTTATTAGTGGCTAATATTTTAATTGGGTGTCTATAGTAGACATTTTAAAAATCGTAGAACAAATAGTAGTTGGTCCTTGGGAGAAGCAGATCAATTAATAAGCTCTGGAGCCCCGACGCTCGATGAACGTAGACACCCTGTACCTATTAAAGGGTGGGACACAACCATCCATTATCCTGAAATTGACAGATTGTGTTGCCTGTACTATATACATTTTTCCAAAGAAGCTATGATATTTTTAACCGTTTTGAATACAAAGTTTAATTTAATACAAATTTTCAACCCTTACCATACCAGCTGACCGGGGTCAATGACACTGATACTGTAATGACAAAAAATTAAAAACTATTTAAAAAATTTAATTTAGTGTAGGTACGTAACAAAATTTAAAAAACACCTATTTGGTAATAAAGTATTGCTCACACATAATAATTATCCTACTAACATAAATAAAAGCGAATTTTTTTATGGACGTTGGATAAGGTTTGGATTTGGATATAATTTGCTACTCTTTCACGCAAAAACTACGGAACACTTATGATGAAACTTTATAGATAAAGAAAGGTGTAGGTATAGGTACCTATTAGGTACCTCAGAATAACACATTTCAATATTATTATAGGCTATAATTCATGAAGATTTATGTAAATTGGCCAATCCAAATTTAACGCGGGTGAAACCGCGGGAAATAGGTAGTCTAATATAACTTAAACATGACCATAATTCCTCTGTGGCATGACTCTTTTGGAAAAATGGGTCGTTCTCTCGCCCACCCTATGAATAACCTAGGTTAGGTATAATACACAATGACATTTGATATCGCACCCAATAAGGGCGCCCGTGTACCGCGAAGGGCGTGGCGGAGCGCGCTTTACCGCGGAATGTGACGTCAGAGAGGAAAAGTCAAAAGTTTTCCCGCGCTGTCATTGGCCGACGCGTGGTTTTGGCGGGACGAGATGACATTTGGGAGATCAAGTTTAGGTATTCGATGGCTCTTTTGGCGGGAGCCGAAGTGTCATTTTCGTATATCTTCTATTTTATTTCACAAGAAAATGTGTAATGCGGGTTCTAATGTAGGTAGTTATTATCTTTTAATACATTATTTATTTATTTATTTAATCCTACAGCATTAGCTAGATCATTATCATTAGATTTAAGCATTACAGAAAAATCCAAAGCGCCATGAGATACAATTTGCAAGTAATATAAATATTACAAGTCAACATTAAATTACATAAAATTATAAAATAACAGTCAATTTGATGATTAATTAATATAAATTTAAATTAGGGTAATATAACCTTGTCAAATTTACAAGGTTAATATTTCGACACGTTCATCCGTCATTCTCACTAAAGGTCAGCAGACACTCCCTGCACACACTCCACCATTTGTCGGCGAACAGGTCGCAGTGTGTAGATGTGAGCAATGCCACTGAGTATACATTTATGTAATGAGAGGTTTTCTCTGCAGGAAATTATAATTTACGTCAAAAATTAGACAAAGACAATGTGTTAGTGTTATTTGTATTATTTCCTTCTCTAAGTTATTGCCAGATATTCGCACTTAAATAAAGGCAGACTAAATTATATTTCCAGTGACACAATTGTGATATTTCGCGCCATAGAGTTTAATCCTAGGAATTAATATATTTACACCTATAATTAATTGCCCCTTTTTGCATTTCGTGTCCTCCACTCGTGAACTAAGCTTGCCGGACAAAACATTGTATTACCTCTACCTACCTAATATCGGGAATTTTCTGACAGAAATTTTAGTAAATTTTCAGTGTGTTGACCTAAATTAAATATATGTAATAAATTATTATAATATTTATTATTATTAATAATGTCAAAGAACTATTTAATTAACCTACCACTTAAGTCTTTACAATAAAGCCTACATAACTATCAAATAATTATATATAACTTAACACAAAAATACAAAGATAAAATTATGTACATACGACCCTATCAGTCGAATGTAATAAAACACATACAGCCGAACATAGTACCTCCTCCTTTTTTGGAAGTCGGTAAAAATGAAAAAAATAACAATATATCGTGTTAGCTGTCAAGAACAACCAAACGAGGAGTATACCTAATAAAAGTCCCAGAATTATCATTTCCTACTGTTTGTTTTGTTTTTAATGGTTTAACGGCCAGTTGGAAACAAGTCCTTATTAGGTCAAATCGTCGTTTTAAATCACGAATACATTATACCGCAGTACGGCCTCCGGCAACTAGTACCATTTGGTGATCCACACTGCAGCTAACACCGCACTAAGCTGATAGTAGATTTAGTGTCGATTTAACAAGGGACAGTTTGGAACAATTCGGTAGAGTCGTTACACACTTTTATTTAACTATCCCGCACAACATACACTTTAATAGGCACTTGTAGCTTAAAAAACTATCATAGATATACACACTAAAACCTATAATATACATTTTTCAGGAAAACTAAATAAAAAAGACAACCGTCTCCGACAAATTCCCGCCAAAAAGCCAAAAAATAGATGGCGGACCATCCGTCAAGATCTTATTTTTCCTCTGCTAAATAAGTAGGTAAAGCGTTTAGCAAACCATACAGTCTAGTTTATTAAAAGTGACGATTCTGTCCAGTACAAAGAGTACTGGATCGCACATAATACTGACATGGCTCAGACTTCACAGCTAATCATTTACAATCTTCGGACATTACTTAAAATTGTGTATAATTAACTTAGAACAAGGATCCTTTCTCCCTCTACGCCATTAAATACCTACAGACTACTGATTTATCATCATACCAATATTATAAAGAGGAAAGATTTGTATTTTTGTATGTTTGTAATGAATAAACTCAAAAACTACTGTGCCGATTTCAAAAATTCTTTCACCATTGAAAAGCTACATTCACCCTGAGTGACATAGGCTATATTTATTGCAAAAAAATGTCCACCCGTGCGAAGCCGGGACGGGCCGCTATTATTTTATAAATTGTTATTACCCTTTCATTACAAGGCGACTGTCATCGAACTAAACGACAATTTAAATGCATGGCAACAACTTACTGAATCTATAAAAATTCATGACGTAAAATCGTATCAGCTTAACGAAAATCCTTTTTCGCAATCCCTTTGAAAAGGAACCCCAAAAACTACCCACAAGTCAATCGCCAAACTCTGTTCTGTGAAACGGCTTTCCACCCGCCACCCTTTCCACCCCCACCCCACCCTAACCCGACCTTTTCCCCCCTATTTACCCCCGAATTACCGCTCACCCCCTAAACCGCGGTCTTCAGTGACAGTTCAATACAGCATGGCGACCAATCGCGGCAAACGTCGCCCGGTATAAGCCAATAGGATTAACGCTATACTCGTCCCGTTCTAACACGTGTGACGTCGTGTATGGACGTCTTGTTTCCACTTACGGGTGGTGGATTCTTGATTCGATTGCGATTGGGAATTTTCTTTTGTTTTTCAGTCCGCTGAATAAGCGCGCTGTTCTGTTTTTAACATAAACATGATGGGAGCTTTTATTCTATTCAAGAGATACAGAATTGAAGCCTCCGGACGTTTTCGCAACCAGTTGCGAAAAAAGAAGAAATAATCTTGCTACGCAACTAGTTTCTAAGAAAGAAACTTATTCCTGTTTCACATCCAGTTGCCAATGAAGAATTCACTATAAAGTCAGTAGTTAAAAGAGAAGTAATAATTTCATTTGTTTCATGGAACATGACTTCATCAATTCATCGGGGTGTCAGTGGCCTCGGGGATAAGACGCGACCTATCATATCAAAAGATCCGAGGTTCGATCCCCGGCTGGGCCATGTACCAATGGGTTTTTTCTCGAAACCTAAGTACATGTACTGACTGCTCTCAAACGGTGAAGGAAAACATCGTGAGGAAACCTGCGAACGCCGAAGAAGAAATTCTTAGGCACCTGTGAAGTCCACCAACCCGCACTGGGCTAGCGTGGTGGACTATAGCCCGCACGCCCTCGTTGAGAGGGTAGGCCTGAGCCCCTGTTGATGATGATGACTTCATCAATAAGTACTTACAAAATGATATTATGTCCCAAATTGTTCCAAACTACTAGTTGCAGGTCGGTGGCAAAAACTTTATTTAAGTAAAGCGTATCACATACACACGCGGCCTGCGGTGGCGGCCTACTGCCAGGCCGCAGCCTCAATATACAAATTATATGGCCGCGCGTATTTGAGTCTCACTTAAATTTACATTGGAAGCGAATACCTACAACAGGCCGCCACCGCCACCTGGGATACGCTTAATACGAATAGAAGCGGTAAAGTATAATTTTATAATTCGTTGATTATAATTATCCCCTGGTCCGTTTTCATAATTATTTCGTAGCTACAAGCATCACCAGCTTAATTATGGTATGTCCCCAATATTAGGGCAGAGGTCTTAAATACCCTCTCAGCGAGGGCGTACGGGCTATTAAAGTCCACCACGCTAGCCCAGTGCGGTTTGGTGGACTTCACATGCGCCTAAGATTTTCTTCTTCGGCGTATGCGGGTTTCCTCACGTTTATTTTCATCATTCGAGAAGTCAGTACCTACCTACATAAAGGATACATACATAGGTGGACGGATAATTAGAAACAGGGCAAGATTTTCATACAATCGAGGTCACTTTGAAGCCATGGTTCTCCGTGAAGTATTGATCGGGGCGTGATCTGATGACGGTCATCGAGAGAGTAAATGGAGGACTTTTAGATCGCTATAGACGTCCAACTGATCATATAAGCCGTTTGGGAGCAGCATCGTCTTGAGGAAAAAAAACCGCAAAATTGCATAAAAATGTATGAAAATCTTAAAGTTAAGGAATCATGACGATGCTGCATCCAGACGGTTCACCTGATCAGTTATACATCTATAGCGATCTGAAAATCCTCCATTTAGTCTCTCGACGACCGTCATCAGATCATGCCCCGATCAATCGTTCACGGAGATGGCTTCAAAGTGACCTCGATTGTATGAAAATCTTGCTTTGTTTCTAATTATCCGTCCACCTATGTATATAGGTAGGTAGCATATTAGGGAGTTTCAATACTACGAGAGACCAGTTTATACTGGTTATGGTTCCACTGACGTGCGGTCGACCGTATACATGGACTGCCGGAGATGGAACTCGGATCTCGACGTGGTAGGCCGCTTCTTCCCCACTATGCCACCGACTGCCACAACTCTTTTAGACAACAATCTAAACTTTATTATTTTTAAAATAGGTGTAGGTTAGAATAGAAAGATAGTAATAGATTTAGGTGGATCCAGACACACGCGGAATGCGCTGCGGTGGCGGCCTACCGCAGGCCGCAGCTTCAATATGCACAATATGCAAACGCAGGCCGCGCGTGTCTGAAGTCTCACATACCTACATAGATGGACGGATAATTAGAAACAGGGCAAGACTTTCATACAATCGAGGTCACTTTGAAGCCATGGATCTTCTTGAAGCATTGATCGGGGTATGATCTGATGACGGTCATTGAGAGAGCAGATGGAGAACTTTCAGATCGCTATAGATATCCAACTGATCAGATGAGCCGTCTGGAAGCAGTATCGTCATGATTCCTTAACTTTAACATTTTCATACATTTTGATGCCATTTTGCAGGTTTTTTTCTTCATGACGATGCTGCTTCCAAACAGCTTATCCGATCAGTTGGATTTCATCAGCGATCTAAAAGTCCTCCATCTACTCTCTCGACGACCGTCATTAGATCACGCCCCGATCAATCCTTCACGGAGAACCAATGGCTTCAAAGTGACCTCGATTGTATGAAAATCTTGCCATGTTTCTAATTATCTGTCCACCTATGTACAAGCCTATGGAATACAACAGGCCGCCACCGCCACCGCAGACCGCGTGTGTCTGGGATCCACCTAAATCTATTACTATCTATTCTGTCTGTGATACGCCTTACCTACTACTAAAGCCTGTAAGTCTTTCTGACATTTGGCCCTTTAGCATCAAGCCACCACCACGAACATGTGTTGATAAATTGTGTCACAATACAATAAACTTGGTAGGTAAGTACGTCAATGCTTAGGTAGGTTATTCCGATCCTCGGCGACCAGCGTTGAATAGACTAAATTGGATAATGCACTCAGCGGGTGGCGCCCCCGCGGGGGGCGGCCGCTGTCGGAACCAGGCGACGTTTGTGTCATGGCGGATTGTCGAACTGTCACTTTCCCGCGAAGACGGTTGCTGCTTGGGGTAATTAAATTATTTAGCATTAACATAATCTAACCCTAACAACCATTCTATTAATTTAACTTATTATGTAATCCTATGTTTGAATTTTTAATTTACCTTGTTTTATTGTCTGTACTTAGGTAATAATTAGCGATTTGCAAAAGACTATGTTTATAGCCGGAAATACTTAGAAAAGTTGCGATATTCTTACTTCAACATCGTTCAGCATGCGTAATGTTCGATTTCCTGCATAATGACCCCGTTACAGTATCTCTACTTAACTACCTCATGGTTCATATATTTTTATATTATAATGTATTTTACGGCCCGGACACAAAGTCCTTTTAGGCCCATCATAGTTTTAGAATAATCTTATATTATTATTGCACTAGGTTGCTAATCGTTTGTAAGTTTACAACAAGTGGGCATGCAAAGTAGGTACCTACGTTTGGATTGATAAAATAATATAATTGTCGATGCCCAATTCCTAAAGGGAAGCCGAAGGGAATCGGGGTATATGGACACTTCGCCACTGCTATATATGTACCTATAGGTACATAAGTAATGAGCAATGCGTTAGATTAATCGAATCTCGTTAGGTACATCCCAGTAAGCTGCAACGAGGCGAGAAATCCTTTGTGCTGGCCCGCACAGTGCAATTGCATCAAGTCTGTTTTGGTCAACGCAATGTAACTGAATAACTGAATCTACAGTTAGCGTGGGTCGGAATATCCCGTGAAATCTAAACCATTCTACATAGGTAACTACATCTGCATTTCTGTGTAATCTATTTAAACAAAATTCAAATCAAAAGCCTAACATGTCCCCATCTATTTTTGGACTATTTCCTATCAATGCTTGCGGATTGGTGGACTTACATTATGTGGTGCGCCTAAGAATTCCTTCTTCGGCGTATTTATTCCTCTTCGTATTTTCATTCACGGGTTGAGAGACAGTCAGTAAATGCAGTATCTACATAAGTTTCGAGAAAACACCATTGGTACATGGCACGGCCGGGGATCGAACTCGGACCTCTCGCTTAACAGGCCGCGTATTCCTTCCCCACTGCGCCACTGTGTCGCTCGCATGGAACTTAGTACATATTAGGTCCATGGTCGCTCGTTGTAATAGTAACTCTTCTAGATTGTGCCACAAATATATAAACCAAAATCTATCCATAGACATAAAAACTTTTCGCTAGCGGTTGCTAATGCCATCTATTATTCATGTAATGAAAACATGTCGAAAGGTTACTTCGTCGATTGTTCTAGCTTATGTATACTCTATGGTTCTAAGGTATAAACAGTTGCTTTAATCTGCCAGCAGATGGTACGCATTTCAATGTGCTTAGGTGTTTTAATGTACACCATTTTGTAATGAATCGAACCGGAGGAACTTTTAGCGTTTCTTTGGATAGGTAAATGATTTCAACAATATTGGTTCCATCTGCACGCCCTCACGTACAACTGTCTAAAGAAAAATCGTAACGTGTGTTTGTCCAAGTTTGTGTTAAATTACCAAGTAATTAGTTCGAAAGTTGTACTATAAAGTACCTTGTATACATTCAGGGTTGTCCTATCTAGATGTAAGAATACTACTATTTATTTATTTATAGTTTCCAAATATCATTTTAATTAAAGAAATCTTTTTAAAATCTTTTAGAAATAAAACCAAGTAAGTTAAATCCGATTATTCGTAATGGAGCCTTCGTAGACGATATTTTTTTATTTAAAAATTGACTCAAAATATTACTGGCAGGAAAATAATCCGATTTTGACTCGACAAGGAAATTATGTAAAAAAACGAATGTAACTGAAAGCGCGGGAATTTTGGAAAACAATAATTTTCCACCAGCAAAATTAAGTAATTTTATGAGTGAAAACTAATGATGTTTCAGGTAAGTTTCGGTTTATTTTGCTTTGTAACACAAACGAATAGCAATTTCGTAATTAACTTGGCTATGTGACAGCAACACCACTGCTCACTGTAGCACGTATTTATACACATGTAGGTCAATGAAAAAAATGGCTTAGCAGATCTTAGGTGCCGTGGCAAGGAATAATTTTTAATTTAAATGGCCTTCAGTGATTTATGTCACTTAAATAATGCGTATAAAGCTGTGGAAAATGAACCTGACCAGGTGAGTGGAGAGTGATTGTGTAAAGTTGACCATTTTCATGTATGGTGTAAATGTCCAAATCGAGCTGTCAACTGACCCAAAATCCAGGAAAATTCCTAATAATATCAGTGAAATGTGTTAGTTTTGGTGTAAAACAGACGTGGTTGGTGATTTTCTTGTGTATAAAACCCTTTGCTATGGTCGCCGAAGGAGCAAGGCTTGAATTTTTGGCGGAGGCGATTGGTGACATTTGAAGAATGCACATAATATTTTTAGAATTATGTAGATTGCACGTTAGAGGACAAAATTACAAGGTGGAGCGCCAGAAATCTTGTAACAAGATTACTCAATCTTTGTAACTTAAGATGTTTAAAAGCAAATTGCTATTTCAACAAGATTCCTATCTAGTAGAAAATGTATCAAACATGAGGCATTCATTATGCTTGCAGTGTCTACTTTCTCTGTGAATTTTTGTTTGATTCAATGTCCTTCATTTTAAAATGTCATACTAGGATCTTGTATTGAATTTTTCTAGTCACTTGAGTACCCTACATTGCTTTGTATTGTTTCTCTAACTTTGTAATATTTGTAGTAGGTAGGTACCATTGCAACATTAATATGAAATGGTTTTCTCAGTCTATCATTTACATTGGTACTTACCTAGCAATAGTGTATAGATGTTTACTAGCAAAGGCTTTAGTTGAACAAAAGTGTAAGTACCTATTACTGTGATCATCACAACTTATTTATACTAAGTAGGTATAGAATGTTACTCAAATTACAAAATGATCTTTCCTTTTCTTTAAATATATTATTAATAATAATAATTTAAACTTTATTAAAAATTGCTTGTAATATCCTTAGCCATACATTATCCACATTGCAGAATTGAATTGAAAAATATTGAAATGAAATAGGTTAGAAAGGCTCATCATTTAAAAAACAATGGTCTTCATTCATTACCACTTTACCAAATCCAACAGCTTGTAACTTGAACATATAATTTGTTTCAGTCGGATCGCATTATGGAAGAAAACTCAATGGTCAGGGATCTCATCACAAAGATCCTCGATGAGACCGGACCCACAGAAGGGAATGGGTAAGCAATTTATGACATTTTCTTAGATGTAATTTGGGCATATTACGATCATGTATTTTACTGTGTGGAGAAGTCGGCTAACAATTTAATATTGTACCAATGCGTTGTGACAAAATAGCCAATCATATTTTGTGTACCCAAACACTATTAATTCCTCTGTGACCCGAATTACCCGAAGTGCCATAAAGTCATATCACCCACTTTTTGCCATTACTGGTGGGTGGAATAAACATTGCCGTGTACATAGTGATGGCTGGCGGCCATCTTGACAAAACTTTTTCCAATGTCCTCCATTACTTGACAAGTCAGGTGTGGGTGTTTTTGTGATTTGTGACGTTTTTACTCTTTCTATAGTACAGAGAATCCTGGTTTGGGACTAAGAAAGTCTATACAGGGTTACTTATAATTCGACATATTCCTTCCAGGCTATCAAAGAGCAGCCCAAATGCAAGAATTTAAGCCCCCCATATGTATGACCGATATTAATTATTTTTCGAGTTAAACGAATTTATAGTTTTTTACCGAGAAAACAATTTTTTTCGAAAAGGATTTTTTTTACTTAAATTTTTTATCCAATTCCATGGAATTGAATTAAATTCATAGATAATACTATCCCAGAGATTTTTCGTAACTAAATGTTCGCACATAATAAACAGTCAAAATAAATCAATTACTTACAATGACATTTATTTTTTGAAGAAAAAGAAAATATCCTGTGGGTATCACAATGTTTTTCTTTAAACATTAATACCTTTTGCAAAGCTAAGAAAACAAAGAAGTTATTTTAGCAATATGCACACTGGGTGTCTTACTGATTTTTTGAGAAAAACACATGATTTCAATATTTACCAAAATTTTAAATTAAGTAAATGAAAAATAATAGATTTTTATTTATTTAGTTAAGATAAAATCTTTGGCAAAGTATTAACTATGATTTTAAATTCAATTCGACGCCATTGGATAAGCAGTTTTTATTTATTTAAAAAACAGATCTGAAAAATATGTTTTTTTGGTAAAAAGCTTATAATTCCTAATATCTAGAAATTTTTTTAATTTCGGCCATACATAAAAAAAAGCATTTATTCGCTGACATTACACTTACATTTTATAGCATACTTAAAAGTTGGTTGTCGACATCAACAACTTTACTGTCAGGTTGCCCAAAGACATAGGCCTCCTCCAGTTGTCGCAATTTGTGACGGTCTTTTGATGTTCTTCGCCATCCACCCGGCAGGTCATCTTCCCATCTTCTGATTGGTCTTCCCCTTCGGCCATACATATGGGGCTTAAATTGTTGCATTTGGGCTGCCCCTTAACAACCTGGAAGGAATACGTCGAATTACAACTAGCCATGAATGTGTCTATTACTTATTCAGGAATATGTTAAATGTATCAAATACTGTACACTTCAAATTGGGTCAATATTGTCTTAATTGTCAATGTTAATAACCTTTTGCTTATTCAATTTTGATTCTACGTACCTAACTAAGAATAGAAATTTTCCATGAATAATTGATTTTCTTCGGTGCCCTCTTAACAATCTGATATGTGTACTCCAATACCAGCGATTTAAAGTTTAAACTTTGCCAGTTAAATTAAAATTGTAGTTCATAGTCTTACGTTTGTGAGATCGAGGCAGCGAACGATCGAGGATACAAACTCAGGCTTGTGCCACTTCGGAACTTAAGCGGGAATTATTATACTTAGACTTTTTGGTGAAGGAAAATAATCTGAGGAAGAAATTCTAAGGCGTAGTATTAGTGCAGTTCACTAAATCCGCACTTTTATTGCATGGTGCAGTATGGACCGCCCGCTCGCGCTCTTGTTTTTACAAGGATAGGTCAGCAATGCAGCCATTTCTATAGCTTAAAGCTTTAGAGTTATATGTCATTCTCATTCTTCGATTTTTATTGACAGCCCTTTACAACCACCGGAAAAAGCTATAAACGGTTTACCAAACCAATACCCAAAAGATACAGGGACGTTCATACCACCTTCAAACTTCAACTATCAGAACATGTACAACTACACACAGAATGATAATGGCTATAACTTCAACATTCAAAACAATGTACAAAACGGATTTGGTAACAATGGATATGCCAATTACAATGATGCAGATGTCTCAACGTTACTTGGAATGGATGCAGTGGACTCAGGCTCAGAAGTAACACCGGAACAGTTGAATCTCTTAAGACTAGCCGCTCAAGAAATCGGAGGAGCTCAGTTCGCAAGCCCAAATCCCAATGAGAAATTCTACAATTTCTTCGAACCTAACCAACGGAACTCTCTACCGGACTCGAATATGTTCCAGAATAACTTCAACCGGCCCAACAGTCTGAATTTGGATATGAACTTCAATTCGAGCTATGATAATCCTTACAATAATGCTCAACAGAGGTTTCCTAAATTCGACAACGCTTATCCTAAGGATCAAAGCCAGGATTCGACGGACATCTTGGCGTATTTAAGCCAGCTGAACATGTTGGATCGCAGAGACGAATCTGTAGTACCGAATAACATGGACTTTAAGATGCCCATGGAAATGAACGGCCACTATCAAAATGAGGACTTCAATAAAATCCAAGATGATAGAAACAAAGTCTTCTTCAACAGATTCCAGCCGCCACCTAAAAACTTTACAACCGAAAACAACTTCTATTTGAACCAAATGATGACTGACATGGACCGCGGACCTCAGAATTTCGACTACTCAAATCAGACACCGGTATCAGCTCCGAATGTGATGAATTACAAACCAAATGGTTTCCATCAGAATGAGTTTCTGCAACGGCGTGATATGAGCCAAGCCATGCCGAGGGACGGTTTTCCACCAAACGGCGTTGAGCAACGGAACTTCGAGGGTAGAGATAATATGCAGCAGGCTGCGCTGATGCGGCAGAACCAGGAGTTGGCTCGGCAGATGAGTTTGCTGATGAGAAACCGACCACCTCCTAATCAGTTGAACGTCGATGTCTCTTTTTTGCATGAGAATGCTCCATTCAACCTTGGTAAGTAATCTACATCTTCGATATAACACATAACCTTAGTATAAATGTAGGGTGGGCCTGATCCGCAAGTTTAATCATAATCACAATCATATTTATTGGTAAAAATATTACACGTCAGAGATCTAAGATCGGAGTTTCTTTGAAGCATATGATCCGCAATACGCAGATCCGACTAAGGGGTATGTCCAGCAGTGGACCTCGAAGGGCTGATATGATGATGCGGTGAAAGTGAAATCGATAAGTAGGTAACCCTTAACCAGGCAGTTGTAACAATCAATGATAGATGATATGTTAAGGTTACAATAGGATAGGATACAATAGGATAAAATATTGGTCATCCTTGTAAATCTTTCGTTTGTCCGCAGGTCTTGGCGCGCTGTTAGGGCCGAATGCCGTCCCACCTCCAGTATTACCGTCCCCAATGTTAGACATGCCCATGCTGGCGCCTTTCTACGCTATGAGGAATATGAGGTAAGCATATACAGTGCAGTCACTACAATAATTAACTAAGTTACTTCTGACCAATATAATTAAGTTTCTAGGAATGTCCGATGAAAACCATCAGTGTATCGTAAACACTGCATGTGCATAGGATTCACCCATTTAGACATTCACAGTAAATACATTACATAACAATAAAACGTAATTTTAATGTTTTGTTTATTTTTTAAATGTTAATTTTATGGGAGTAGTAAAATAAATAAATAAATCTCCTTTTAATTTTGTTATACATATTATTGTGTATTCCTCTTTTAATTGGGATCTTTGGCCTTTGTCCAACAGTGGACGTCTTCCGTCTGACATGACGATGATGATGATGATAAACCTTGTATTGCAGGGGCGCGGCGACATCCTCCGGCATACTCCACGCCCGCCTGGACGCGTGCTACGAACAGTGGCGGCAGTTGGAGCGGGAGAGGAAGCGCACGGAGGCCCGCCTCGCTCTCGCGTACCCCGGACGCTGCGTGTCCTCGTCCAACTCCATCCCCGTGCCGAGACTCCCGCCGTGCCCCACCAGGGTCGACCGGCTCACTGTGGACATGCTCAGGGAACATACCAAGGTGCATTCCTTAGGGTCATGCTATATATAGCTGTTTCCCGCGGCCTCGCCCGCGTTTTGTAAGTGTTTCTGCCTTTTTAGGGTTCCGTACCTCAATAGAGCAAAAAAGGAACCCTTATTCGTTGTCCGTATGTCCGTCTGTCAATTTTTCTCAGGAACGCGTGGAGGTATCGAGTTGAAATTAATATGAAATACTCAATCTGCAGTCCCTTGGAGCCGTGAAAAAATCATACTTCTAAGTCATCGCAGACTGAAGATATGGCCGATTTTGCCGCAATTTTGAGTATCTTGGTCATCAAAATCTAGGGGGTGCTTTATTAACAATTTTCTAATTATTTCTTTAATTAAGTTTGTACGGAACCCTCAGGGCGCGAGTCCTACTCGCACTTGTCTGTTTTTTTTGTTTCTGCTTGGCTCCTAAGGGTCGTAGCGCGAAGTGACTATTTTGGCATGAGCTGAAGGAGTTGTTACACGCTTTTATTTTAATTTCCCGCACAATATGCACAACCACAAGCACTTAATGTGTAAAATACTCATTAAAACCCGCAAAATACTTAATTTAACAAAATAGAATAGAAGAGACGACCATGACACTTCGCTCCCGCCAAAAGAGTCTGTATGATTGATGCTTAAAATCATAGAGATATGATCTCTTTGGTGGATTCTCGCGGCCCCCTAGTAGCAAATTTTTCTCATTCAAACTTAAAATGTATCCTTTTCAGGTGTTAACCCTAATGGGGAAGATGGAAACGCTCCGCGCGAGCGTGTGCGTCGCGCAGAACAAACGGCCGAACAGGCACGAGGACGCCAAGATCACGGTGCTGAAGCGCGGGCAGGAGAACGTGGCGAGCGAGAAGGAGAAGGAGAACGGCATAGACCCGGCCACGTTCGACCCGGACTCGTGGAGGGACGATGTTAAGAACTTGTCTGAAATGTAAGTAATACATACATTTTATTTTATTTTATTTTATTTTATTTTATTTTATTTTATTTTATTTTATTTTATTTTATTTTATTTTATTTTATTTTATTTTATTTTATTTTATTTTATTTTATTTTATTTTATTTTATTTTATTTTATTTTATTTTATTTTATTTTATTTTATTTTATTTTATTTTATTTTATTTTATTTTATTTTATTTTATTTTATTTTATTTTATTTTATTTTATTTTATTTTATTTTATTTTATTTTATTTTATTTTATTTTATTTTATTTTATTTTATTTTATTTTATTTTATTTTATTTTATTTTATTTTATTTTATTTTATTTTATTTTATTTTATTTTATTTTATTTTATTTTTTTTATTCTATTTTATTTTATTTTATTTAATTTTTTTTATTTTTATTTTATTTTATTTTATTTGGAACACTTACAGCTAATATTTACAAATACATACAAAACTTAATATCCCTTAGCCTTTGATTAGTGTCCACAGCTAAGTTGCGACACGCTAATGAGCTCTTAAAAAACGAAAGAAATTATGAAACAAAAATGTAAAAAACAAAATAATAATAATAAAAACACACTGCGCTAGCGGGGTGGGGGATCAAAAAACTTGTTAGTTACAAGCCGCTTGATTGTCGCTGTACTAGAGTTAAATATGTCTAACGCTGGATGCTCTAATACTAAGTCATTTAGTTGCGCGCTGGTTCTGCAGAGGAAGGAGTTTTTCCTATAATTAGTGCCGGCAGAAGGAACAAGCAATGGTCGAAAATTACGTAGTTGCCTGGCAGGAACGCACAAGTGTATTTCACGCAGAAGCTGAGGAGAGTCAATGTGACCACTCAATTCTGAAATGTGCCATATCAGCTATGCTTCTGCGCAGCTCCAGGTAGGAAATGGTATCTTTTGCATCTAGCCTCATAGTCTGCATCAATACGCTTACACTTGAACTGTAAATAACGAAGGAAACGTTTTTGAATTGATTTAATTCTCTTGATATAAATATCGTAACATGGACTCCACATTTGAGAAGCATACTCGAGGGTACTACGGACAAAGGAACATAGTTATTATGTACCGCGAATAATCACAAAATTATAGAGAGCACATGCATTTAACTTATACATTATGAGGCATAATCTTAATCTTATAAATAAGAACGAAATACAGATACGTCATTCCAGATTAACTAGGATCAATAAATCTTTTGCGGGGCTCTGTGTGCGTTACTACATTAAGATCCCGGAAGAAATCATCAACTTATCTGAGAACAAATTTAAGTCTTCCGTAAAATCAAACTTGGGCAAAAAAGCATATTATCAGTTAAATGACTACCTAAATGATAAAATTCCATGGAGTGCCTGATGACAGGGCTTCGTCACTTGCCCAAGGCCGCGCGGTATATGCCTACCGGCCGGCGCACTCCCGGGAGTGCAAGTGTCAGTTTGACGCCACACGCTTACCGGATCGCGCGCACGGCACGTAAGCTGCCCAAATTTAACGAAATCACGAAGTGTTGTGCAGTTAGGTATATTTTGTATTTTATGTAATATACGTAATATTGAAGAATTAAAAAATAATTATTAGATAATTACAGCGGATAATTATGACAAGGTTTTGTTTGATAAATCGACCGCGAAGTAGGTACAATTACGAAATGTTGAAATTGATTGATTTTCCAGTTTCCGCCACTTTGTTCTTGTTTTCCATTTGAATATGTATTATGTATTTAAAAATATTACTAAAAAAAAACGAACTACAACTTCATAAGCAACAAGTCGCAATCAATTTAGCGTGACGTGATATAGAAGTCGGTCACGTACAGAAGGTACATTTCTGCTTGCAGCTATCGCCTGGGATTATTAGTAAAATATTTTAGGCTATTATAGCGTAGGTATTTTCGCTTTTGTGTGTCTGTGATGTATCTGTTCCGTATGAACTATTATCTAATCTGTGCTGATGGCTCAACATAGATAAATATTGTACTGAACAAGCTATATGTATGAAAGCAGGGCCCTGTGCTTTGGGGTTTGTTGCTGTTTCTTCCCTTTGGCGACGTACAGGTGGAAACAGAGTAGTTTTAGTTTTAGACAGAATTGACGCCAAAAAGAGAATATTGTAATCCAATTTTGAATAAACTAATTTGGACTCGACTTGAAAGCTATTTGTCGTGTGTGTGTACAGCGCGCCGCACAGCGAGGTGGAGAGTGCGATGCTGTCGTGGCGCGGCGCGGTGGCGGGCGTGCAGGCCGCGCGCCGCCGCGAGCTCGCGCCGCACGCCGCGCACGCGCCTGCGCACGCGCCGCCCTCCGCGCGGTACCTGCGCGCCGACCGTCAGTACTACACTCATCCCACTAATATTATAAAGACAAAAGATTGTAAGGATGTGAGGATGGTGCTTACTTATTTGACATAGCAAAACATAATTTTAAATTTATGACATCAAGGGCTAACAATAATTATAATTGTCAGAATTATGTAGGTACTTACTTATTTGACATCGCAAAACATAATTTTAATGTAAATTTTGCATGCCATATAAGTGAAGCATGAGATCCTGTGTAAGCATAAACTCCATACAACTTATTACCATGTTTCATCAAATAAATTAATTAATTCATTCAAGGATAGTAACCATTCTACCGCTTGTTTTCCTAATATCAATGATGAATATAGCGGAAACATTTCACCGGAAGGATTTTTAAGCGAATCAAATCAAATTCTTTATTGAAAATATAAATTACATCATATGGGAATCCTATCCTACTAATATTATAAAGGCGAAAGTGTGTAAGGATGTGAGGATGTTTGTTAGTCTTTCACGCAAAAACTACCGAACAGATTTTGATGAAACTTGGTACAGTGGTAGCTTATATCCTGGAATAACATATAGGCTACATCTTAACGCGGCCAAAGTCGCCGGGCGTCCGCTAATACCCCCTAAGTAACAAAAGGCCTACATAGAGGGCGCTGTTTCACAATGTACACTTGAAAGACTTTTCTACGCGGGCGAAACCGCGGGAAAAAGCTAGTACATTATAATCAGCCTGCACAATTCCACTGCTAGACATAGGCCTTCCCCAAGGCACGCCACTGAACGGACCCTTGGTTCTCGATCCGCATCCAGTCACTGCCAGCCGCCTTTGGGTCAATTCTTTTACTGACTGCTCTCAAACGGTGAAGGAAAACATTGTGAGGAAACTTGCATACGCTGAAGAAATTCTTAGGCGCATGTGAAGTCCACCAACACGCACTGGGCTGGCGTGGTGGACTATAGCCTGTACCCCCTTATTGAGAGGGCCTTATTTCTTGAAAAGCACTATATGAGAAAATGAAAAATTGAAAAATTTTCTTGAAATGCACCATAGAGTGTGGCTGTCAAAATCAAATAACTCCGTTGAGTGTGGCTGTCAGTTTTTTGTTATCGAAAAATCATCCCTATCTAGACATAATTATAGATGAATCTAGTATTAGCCTAAATCGACGAGACCCGCCGATCGGTTTTTTTAACACTAAGGGATGTATGCTTTCAAATAATAATAAAAACTCTCGCACTCGCCAAGATTCGGTGTAAGAGTGACTCCGTGATCGAACCCTGACTACCGATATATTTCCTTTTGCAGCTATTCTTCAGCTAGCGGAAGCGGTGAAGCAGCTAGGGATATGCGCGCGGAGGGCCCGCTGCGCCATGTGGTGCGATCTGACGCTCACGGTGGCGCTGGCGCCCCCGAACACGCCGCCCCCGCAAATTGTCGCCCCCGCCGCCAGCCCGGCCACGAGCAACACCGTCACTAAAGTCACTATGGTAAGTGACTGGTCAGATGCACAGGATGTATCACTAAAGTCACAATGGTAAGTGACTGGTCAGATGCACAGGTGTATCACTAAAGTCACTATGGTAAGTGACTGGTCAGATGCACAGGTGTATCACTAAAGTCACTATGGTAAGTGACTGGTCAGATGCACAGGATGTTTAGGTCATCGTTGTAGAAATTTAAAGGGGATGATGCGATAAAGAAGGTTATTTGAATACCTCTGTATCATCATCATATAAGCCTGTAGACGTCCACTGCTGGACAAAGGCCTCCCCCTAGGATCTCCACCACGACCGGTCCTGCGCTAACCTCATCCAGCTGGGTCCCGCGACCTATGTATGCAAAGTGAGTTTTCTAAATATTGGCAAAATTTATTATTTATTACGCAGGTACCTGTGTATTGCAAGAACTTACAATGTTCGTTTAAAAAACAAGTCCGATTTACTTACATCATGATTCAACCTTTCGACGACGTCCACTGCTGGACACAGACAAAAATAAAAATTTTTTTTGTTTATTTAGAGTGAAAACCATTCGATACCTGTCACCCAGCCGAAGCAATCTCAGGAGAACGCTGCCAACGGATCGAGTCAGATCAGCAACTCGAAGCAGACCAACAATGACACTACAGAGGTAATTTACTCATCATCAAGACGAGATCGATTCAGAAATGAGGAGATCCGCAGGAGAGCCAAGGTCACCGACATAGCTCAAAGAATTGCGAGGCTGAAGTGGCAGTGGGCGGAGCACATCGCTCGTAGAACTGACGGCCGTTGGAGCAGAAAGGTTCTCGAGTGGCGACCACGTATCGGAAGACGCAGTGTAGGCAGGCCTCCCACAAGGTGGACCGACGATCTGGTGAAGGTCGCGGGACCCGGCTGGATGAGGTTAGCGCGGGACCGGTCGTCGTTGGAGATCCTTGGGGGAGGCCTTAGTCCAGCAGTGGACGTCTACAGGCTGATATGATGATGTATCAGCCTGTAGACGTCCATTGCTGCACGTTTTTGTTTAGTTTGTTTTTGAATTAAGTAATTTATGTTTTGTATTTTTAATTTGACGTGATTTTATTATTTAATGTTGACAATTTGACATTGGTTTGATTTGCACGACGTGTAACAAATGTTATCAACACAATAAATATGTATAATATGTCTATGTATAATTCCAGGACAAACCCAACGAAACAAAGCCCGACAACAAGTCGGACAACAAAACGTCAGCGAACAAGCACGCAGACAAACAGGACAAGAGCCAGCCGCGCCGCACGCAGAACTACCGGAAGCTCAATCAGGGTAGGAACGACTTCTACCAGAAAAACCAGAGGTATGACAGCCGGTTCATGCATAACAGACACCCGTATTATTTGGCCACTGGACCCATTAATTAGATATTTGACTGCGAAGTCGAATTTTTGAGTGGAAATCAGAATCAAAGGCAGCTATCTGTCGCTTTAAATAAAGCCTTTTGCATTGTGTTTAAGGCATTGTAATAACGTAGTGAAAAATACAATGGGATTATATTGATCGGTTTCTATATGTAAACAGTTCTCGGTCTTAGAACAATGAGCGATTTCACATTGGACGATTACGACACGATAACGACACGATATCGTCGGACTGGAAGTTCCATACATTACTACTAAACGCTTTCCACTGTGTCGTTGTAGTCAACGGTATCGTTTGTCGTGCCGATGAGACTGTTGTGACACACTGCACTGTGCCACATACCGATATCGTTGTCGTCCGAGCTGACGATATACCAGTGTCGTGTCGGTGTCGTTATATGACAGTCGCAAGTTAGATAGCTGCCTTTGATTCTATAATCTATTACCCCCTCATTTATTGGTTTCAGTGGTTACTATATTTACCTTGGGGTGGTCACAATAATTAAACTTTGGCTATCTTTTGTGACTGACTACCTGTACTTGTCTAAAGTCACTAAAATAATGCTTACTTGCTATTAAAAATAAGGCTCCCTGTGAAAAGTGATGGAAACATATTTTTCACTCAAAGACAATGAATATTAGAAAATTGACGACGCAGTTTTTTATAAATTAGAATAGCTACTTACTTTTAAATTAATATCGCCACGCTTTTACTGACGTTTTAATGGGGAAAATAATGATGCAATAGCACTAAGATCCGGTTGTCATCGTCAATTTTCTGATTCATTTTCTGACGAAAAATCTCGCACTGAAGAGAAAATGTTTTCTACAGCATTTATTATAGTTCAAAAAACGCACTGATTATGGAATTTTAAAGTACACGGATGATGAAAACCGACGTTTACAAACTACTTTTACTATAACTACGAATATGTCTAATCGGTATTGACCGTCCTGTGTTGTTGATTTGAACACTGGGAAATTGCTTAATCAGTGATCAAATCAATATTTTGTACCGAAATGGTTTTACCTCGCCTTTTTAACCCTATTTATGTCTTAAAAGCCTCTGCATTTTGTGTGTTACAAACATTTTTAATGGAATATCGAAAAGGTTATTCCAACTGGAACGAAATTCTAAGGGGTCGCTGCAATCTCTAAATAAAATATCATATCAAGAATAATATTTACTTAATTAATAAAAATATTACGGCTTACGAGGTACACTTTATAAAATTTACTAAGTGCATTTACTTTTAAAACTCTGTCAACGTCAAAATTGAATGTCAAAATGTAATGTTTATATTTTGACATTTTATACCAACTTGACTTAACGATCCTGCGTCAATTGTTTTTAAAATGACTTTTTAAGTTAAAATTACAAAAAATAAAATGATTGAAAGTCATTTGAAACAAAACTGTTTGAGATCGGGACATTTTAAAAGTGTATTATTCGTAAAAACAAAGACTAAAAACAGGTATAACTTGAGACCACGATTATTATAAAACGTAATAATTAAAAAAAATGTTTATCTAATCTAAAAAAAAAATAGATTTGTGTGTGTAGGTTAGTTAATTGCCAGTATCTGATACCCATGCGTACTACCCATAATCGTGCTTGGCTGGAACTGTCTAATAATAAAGAGTATTAAAAGTCTTGACGTCCGCACGATGGACTTTCGGAAGGTTTAATTGGCTCGTTTGTTAATAATACTTGCCAAATATTACGGTTTTTTTCGGTGTGAGTGAAACATAAAATGTATTTTGTAGTTTGAGTACAAAGGCAACTATTTAATACCTTCTCTGTCTCGGCGACCCAAACTGGGTCGTGGATTCCGTTACCTTCTACTATTAACTAATAAACTTTGAAATGGTCCTGCTACTTTTTCCAAAGTAAAAATAAGTCTATTCCGACAAATTAATCATTTGTTAATGCGTCTGTATTTTTTTTTCATTTACACCTTTTATCTCAAAATGCACATTCTAGTCATTGTTAATCGAGCACAATTAAATGTTTAACATTGACTGATTAAGATTTTAAATCTTTTCGCTCACACCAAAAAAAACGACACTTTTAATAATAAAATGTGATTCGTCGTTGAACTAGTTGACACTATTTTAATATATCACGTTTCGTGCAAATAATAGCTAAAAAGTATATAAAATGAAAAGTTATAAACTATTAGCGTGTAAGTGTACCCCTTTTTATTTATTTAAGTATGAGTTTTAATGAATTTTTGTATAGTTAGTTCAAGTAGGCTTAATAAGAGATGGGAGGTGGTTATTTAGAATTGATCCTTTGGGTTTGGAATAGTGTGTTGCTTTTAGAGGGATTTGGGCAGTTTTCGTCAATTCCTAATTTTTAATTTGTACCGTAACATATTATTTAGGATAATTGGTACGATAAAATGGATGGACTTAGACTTTCTGAAAGGCACTTGTGTTCTATAGTACGGCCAAATTGTAGTTGATTTGAAAGATATATAGTCAGTTCCTCACTAAATAGTTTAGTCAAACTTTTTAGTCGTTATTTTTTGTGCATGTTAAAGAAATATCGTGTTTTTAAAAATACCAATTCGTAAAGGTAGAAACTTAAATGATAGTCCCAAGATACTGCTTTTAATATTGCTTTAATTACAAAAATACATTTTTTTATAAACGTTGCACAAAATATTGTTCTGAACTGCCCGTTTAAGGCAGGCGTAAACCAAAACTTCCATATTAAGTTCATGTTAGTTTTAAGAAAAAGAATGTTTAAAATATGTTATTTTTTGTGATTAATTTGTATTAACACTCCTCTATGTATATTATGAGAATGAATTATCGCTTATATATGACAAAAGCATATATATACATAATTATTATGATTAATAGCTAATTTAAATGAAGTTTAACGGCTATAAGTTTAATTTTAAATATTTGAATGTAGTGCCTTTTCTACGATGTGCATGCATTTTGAAGCCCCGTGCATATATGTAGTAGTGATATAGCAAAAATTCTAGCTTATAGACAAGAATTAACCAGTTTCGAGTCTTTAAATCATTCTACAATAACTTCATTTTGTCATAACATAACATAATAAGGTGTTGTAATGAAAGTCGAGTTATCCAATCACCATTTAAAACTTACTGCACTTGCTAAGCGACCCAAAATGGGTCTTAGTAACAGCAGTTACACGTTAAATTATGTCCCCCCTTCTGGTGCAGCCAGCGACCCAAAATAAAGAGCCGTTTGAAAGCATTCATATGTACTAGTTACGAATGATTAGTTACAATTATTTACTTCACTGGTTCGGTGACCTAATATGAGTCTTGGTAAAAAGCTAGTAACTGTTTCATTACAGTTAACTTAATTTGCTGACTCGACGACCCAAAGGGATCTTGACTTTGAATCTGACAACCGTTTATTTAAAGTTAGTCCTCTGGCTTAGTGACCTAAACTGGGTCTTGATAAATGTTATTATATAGACTATTTTACACGCTGGGTCTAGCACCAAAAGACTCATTCATACTATTATTGTGTAATCGAGATCTTACGAATTTTAATAACGGCTCTGTAAGCTAGAATTTTATACAAATGCATATTTCTTCCTATGCCGAAAAAATTCAAAATTAATTGAAAGTTGAAAGTTTTAGATTTTAGTTTCCTAATATTTACTTTATATTTATGCATATCACTTGTGATGCATTTCCCTGCGGATTAACGTATTCATTGAATTGGTGGTTTAGATCGCGCTTACCTGGGAGTTGGGGCGAATTATAAACCACTTAATTTTAACCCCTTATTAAATATCAAATTTAAAATTAATAAAACTCAGTGTCCAATATTTTTAAACTATATCATATTTTTAAAGCATCCTAATAAACTTTTTATGACGTTTTACTTACTGTTCGGCGAAAGGCGTATAGCAGCGTAGCGTCGTAGATTTTTAAATGGCTTTAAATAAAACCAATGTAATGTTAGAATGGTTAAAATGGATATGTTAGACGTGATAATGTTTATTGGAATTAATGTCTATTGCTCATACGCTCAAGTTTCTTTGTAAATTAGACAAATTATTATCAGATAGGATTACTATTTTCTGCTAGAATCACTTATGTTTTACCAAAAACCTTAAAACAAACATATCAAACACAACATATGGCCCCATTTCGATGGCTAGGCTTCGAGTTATATTGTAGCAAAAATTTACAGATTTTTGCTCGTATGATAGGTAGATGATCAGTCAACCCACCTTATAATACGTCGCTACTGTCTCCCATTAATTTGCCTTAATATTGCTACGTGTAACAATCCATAGGCCTTGACCAGAAGGGACGAAATCGTCGCGAATAGTTACGCGCGTTGGCGAGATACTTGGCGCCAGTACATGCCGTTCTTAAGCATTGCGCGAGTTTACCGTTTGAGTACACTGGGTACATTTAAAACAACGTAATTTTTTTATCTATCTATCATGCACCACACAGACTTCCGACCTACGACTGCTCCCCGGATCCTAGAGGGGCGATAGTCGCGTCCAGAATACGCGCTAGTATCACCGAGCGAGAGTGCACGCATCCAGAAAAATGGAGCGCGAAAATGCTTATGCGTATTGCGCGCGTTTCACGCTAAAAACCAGAAACGTGGACGCAATATTTGCGACGAATTCGTCCCTTCTGGACAGTGCGTTGTCACTCTGAGGGCTATGTTAGAATGCCTCGTGTGCCTGTAATTACATTGGCTTTGCATGCATTGCTTTTTTCCGGGAGAAATAAGTAAAAGGATGTTATCCAGACGAAATCCTGCACTGCAGTCCTACTGCTCGAAATGAAAAATCTCGGTGTTCAAGTTTTTTACATTTAGTTAAGCTATGAATAAGACAAATATCTAATAATTTTCTCCATTCTACAGAAACTATAAACGTAAAATATATACTAAGTTACGTTGACGCTACGCCATTATAAACTAGGAAGATCCTTACAATTACCAACCCCATACGTCGTTCGTATATGCTTCCATACTTTGATATATTAAAAAATGATTAGTACAATCCATTCGCACTTAGAATATTTAGCATGTAGTCAAAGAATTATCCAACTTTCTAAGTTGATATATTTTTAGCACAATAACGTTTAGTTTCTTAGCAAATGTTAGTAGTTAGTCAATAATTTTTCGTCCTATTGATCAAAGTTTCGATTTCGACTCGATGTTGTTATCTTCACTGTTTTCCATTGTTGCCATATAGTAACTATTTACCTCATTCTTTGTTCTTGCTGATTCGCGGAAAATTCACTTACGCAGAAAGGGTGCTTCTGAAAATATTATACCTATTTATACTTGAAATAGGATTTTTTTCCGAAAAAAATCAGCAATAGTTAAAATAATAGAAAAATGTTGATTAAAACTGTTAAAAATTTAGGGGACTTTGTTATATCCAAAAGCGATAATATGTGAAGCTAAATAATTATGCGTGACAAGCGAAGATTCTTAAGATAGCACTTGCATGCGTGCTTTACTATGAATAAATATTCCATAAAAGCAAATTATTTTAATGAAATTTTCTTGCATGAGAAATCATCGCTTGTCACACCGTCGCTTTTAAATATAGCCATGACCAATTGTTGAAAATATTCTTTATTTTTATTTATTTAGTTTTGAATTGACACACAAATGAATTTATTTATATTAAAACCACATATAAAATGAATTTAGTGGCTATGAAATGCTTATACCTAGTATAATTTTCGTATTAGGATAAATTGTTTTAAATCAATTGGTAGAAACCACTATAGAAGTGCCGCAACTAGCTTCTTTTAAAATTAGATCGTTACAATGAGATTGGAGCGTTGCATTGTATAGGAACAAATTTGTGAATGCTTGAAAATAACGATATTTATTTGAGAAAAAATTCAGTTGGTCCAAATTCCTAATTAAATCGTACTTTAGTAAAGATATGACTAAAATAAATCTATCAAATCAAATCGTTTGTGAATTTACTCATATATTAGGTAGAGCTTCATTTTGCTATGTCTTGAGAAATGGACCAATAAGTCACCTTTCGCTTTCCATACGATTATGGTACAGAAATTAATAATTAATTCCGTCTGCTATAATATAGGCCTAAACTAAACGAACGAACGAAGAAACAAAGGTGTATATCAGCTTCATAGTGTGAGGCTGTGAACTAAGAAATGTAGTATTATCGAACAAGCAACGCTCCAATTTTATGAAAAACTCGCTCAGAATTGCGAATTTGTTTTAGCTCAAAATATCGTACCTTCCGTCCATGCATATTGGAATTTTCGCATAGAATAAGCTTGCCTACAGTGCATTTTATTATCCAAAAAGTATCTTACCAATTGCTGTCGCTTCTTCTATTCATCTTTTGTAACGAGCTATTTATATTCCTAATCTAAGTTTAGTTTTTTTAAGGGTAAACGTCAAACGCTAATATAATTACTATAGAACAAAACTATGATTTCTGAATTTCTATGTGACCAACGCTTATAACAGCATATCTTTATAAGAATATTGTGTGATATAACCTAATTATAATCGTAATAATATGTCCTTTTAGTCCTAAATACCTATTTAATACGTGAATTTTTTTTCTAAAAAATACCAAATCTATTCAGTACTTAATTTAAAGCCAATATTGAATGCTTAAGGTGGGAATATATTAAATGTAAGTGATTTGATTCTAAAACTTCCTAAAAAGTTATCAGTAATTCGTCCTCTCAATGTCTACGATCTAATTATGTGCTATCTATGCCTATTTGTCCTAAAAACATTTAAATTAACCCTAAGTCAAGGTGCTAGTTTAAATAAACACGTTTAATACAAAAATAATCGTTAATGACATGAATAGGTATATATAGCGCATTTTGGCTGGTGGTACTATGCTCCGAAGACTTGATAATTGATCCTTTAAAACTTAAAAATATGTTGATATGTTGTATTGCTTTTGAAATGGATATTACGAACTAGTTTTTGTATCTTAATGAAAATAAAATCTCAGTACAATGGTATTTAAATAATTTAACTTGTTTAGTGTATATCGAAGACTTATTGATGTCCATCTGAATTGAAACCCAGGCATGGTACCACAGCAGATCTATACGATTATGCATATGCATGGAATTCATTATATATATAATTACCTAAGAGAACTTTATAAACGCTAGATTTTGTAGTTAGTAAAATTGCATGGGTAATTTTCATATAGCGACTGTTGTTTATTTTATTTTTGTTTTGTTTATTTATTAGTCGATGTTTTAGACTTGAGATTTTTAGTGAATGTAGTTACTGCACAGTTCACAAAACTATTTTCGTACACGGAGCCAAAGCCCAGATGTATTAACTTTTTTAAAGTGGGCCTAAACTGCTATTTAAAATCCCTTTTGCTCCAAAATCCTGAATGTACAAAATAAATGTGACACTACACTAGTGGTATTCAGCTAGATGGTTTTTATGTTAGGACATGTTTAGTCATGGTGGTATACCATTTAGTAAGACTGGAAAATGGTTCTCTTAATTTAATATTTCGTTAACGGCTGGAAGCTGTTTTATCTCTTGTGTTCTCTTTGACGGAATATAGTGATTCCGTTTTTTTTTGTTTCAAATTACAGGTTACTTAAGCTTTTGGTCTCTCAGTTCTGAGAGTTTTTGTGAATGTGGATCAATCTTAGAGCTTTATCGAATTTGATAATAATTTACGGAGGAATATTTAAAAGAATGAACTTGAAAACTTAGCGGAAATTTCATACTTCACATAGATAGTTATTTCTGCAAGATGTGTATTGTAGATGGTTATTTATCTATTTTAAATGATGCTAGTTGTGTAGACGATTCGAGCCTTTGCCATTAGGTGGTGTTAGTTCTTAGGTGGAATATGGCTCTAAAGCTTACAGTACGAATCTAATAAATGTTTTCTAATATTACCATGCATGGTTTCAAGAATCCTCGTATAGAACAAAGTAACTGTTTTAGAGTAATATGTGTCTGTTCTATTAGACGGTGACGGTTAGGGTATTTTCAAGGAAAAGTGTTGGTGTCTTATGAGCCATTAGAAATATATCTGTATAACACAGATCACCTACCTCACTAGACTGATTTTCTTACTTTCCTACAACCATATAACTTGAGCGCTTCTTGCGCAAGCTTCATGTCAGGTTCTCTTTTGATTGAATTTTATTTATTTATTTTATGTCGATGACCTCTTTACGCAATTCAAATCGAACCTTGCCTTTTAACACGATACTAGAAAAGAATATGGATTTATTTACATAGTTGGTTTTCATTTTTTATTACTCTAGTAATAACTAATATCCTAACTGGTTAGGGCACAGGCCTAACCCTTTCAGCGAGGGCTTATGGGATATAGTCCAATACGCTAGCCCTGCGGGTTGGTTGATTTCTCATACGCTTTTGTCCGTTTTTTCAAAGTTTCTAGTTGCTAGGCTAGACAGCAGTTGAACTGAATGTTGATAGATAGATGATCAGTAAGTCAGTTAGGATATAAAGTTGTTTTATAGATTCCCTTTTAGTGAGATCTGTGGTCTAGTGGGTAGATAATCTCTGGTTTACCGACTTTGGGCGTCGTAATTTTGCATCGTGTGCACAAATACTCTATCCCTAATTTAAAAATTTATTCACTGTTTTTGATACTAAGGTGGGTAGTGGATGATTTTTATTAAGGCTAATATGGGTGTTTTATAAATTAGTTGCAAACGTTAGTATTTGTAGTGGTATGAGTGTGACAATAAGGGTGGTTACTTGTTTTTAACATTTAATGTGATATAAGCCTTTTGCCTTCCGTAGGCTGGACAGGGTGACTGTTTTTGGTCCGGTAACATTTTCGAATATCAGTTAAGTGATTAATTTGTTATGTAAAACTCGCCAGTGTTCGTTATCGACTCAATTTAAGGTTTCCCATCAGTTGTTGACATGTTTACTAATTAAACTTTATTAGACGAGCTTACCTGAAGTGAAGCCTACGAACGAAGTGATAAGTTAATCTGCCATTTTAAAGAATCGACGTATGTTTCTGGACCTGACACGTCACCCTGTAGGTTGAACCACCACAGTTTTTAACGTTACTCTATTATTATTATTAAGTTTAACAATGCTTCTACGAGGTTTTGCCTTAACACCAAGCAACTGTTTTTTCTATTGGGTATTTAGTGGATTTGAACATATTTTGAGCCATTATTTATGTGTGCATAGTCCTAATATTTTTGCTACTCGCTAATGCGCGGTGATTAGTTCTGTCCATGTTTATAGGAATGGCATCATGAATTTTATACGTGCGCGGACCAAATCTGGTTTTTTGTAATTGTGCGTTGAAAAGAAATATAAAAAAAACTTGAAAAAATGGAAAATACAGGATTTATTTTGCCAGTTCCTCTTAAATGTAAGTGAGAATTTCTAAAATATTTTTGTAGGCTGTAAGTGTTGGTAAATTAATTTTTACATTGTAGGTACTGTGTAAGTACTTACACAAGTATTACTCACGAATGTTTTTGTGCAAAGTAATGGTTTTTCTCAGATTTTCTTTGTCCGTTCAACATTTATTGTATGGAATTGATGCGCCTCGCTCGAGCGGGTTCGTTGTTAAGCATACGTATCGAATAGATAAGTTTTAGAGGTGCTAAATGCTATACTACATTTACGTCGACCGACACCAATAATGTATTTCTACGTTTACTTTTTAAGTTTTAAGCAACAGTTTAATATGTTTTGTTATTATTTAATGATAAGATATAACACGGCACAAATGTAATGGGATCTTTGGAATTTTGAAAGATGATAATTTTGGTAATGTTTTATAGTGTTGAAATCTCACTACATTTAGTCAGGTTATACGTTTTTCAGTGACAGTTACATCGGTTGTATTGACATTTCAGATTTTGTCTGCCATATTCGAAAACTGATACAGATTTTGGTGAACCAAATGTTTATTTAATTTTTAACATTTTTTGTAAGATAATATGCATAATTCAGTATCATGTATTTTAACACCGAATTAATTGAAAATTTTCGAAAATTCAATGCAATATGAAATGTATAGCTTATTTTCTATGGTTACCTTTACTAAAAGCATTTTATTCTATTAAACCATGAACAGTCACTGCCACAGTTGTAATAATGCCCATTAATTGTATTAATGATTGCATTCTGTTTCTTTATCAACATTGTTTCTTGTTATTGTTTTGTTTTAGCAAAGCTTTGTAGGCGCACGTGCTGTTTTTTTTTTCAATTGAAAAATGATTATAAAAGTTCGCTAGTCCTGTAACTTGTAAAACTTTGGATCTGTCCGTTTTAAGGTGTTTATAAGAAACTTAAAACATAAAGTCGGATTTAGGCGAGCGTATTCTAACGTAGTTTTAGTGTTAAACAGCACTTTAAGCTTTCGTGGTTCATGGGTGGATGACATTTAGCTTTTTAAATGCAGCGTTACATGAATAAAATGTAATTGCCCGTAGATGGTGAAGGCGTCGTCATGCTAGCTTGATGTGACGCCCGCCCGCGTTAGCCAAAAGCCAGCGTTAGTATTGGCTGAAAACAGCGTTAGAATTGGCTAAAAGCAGTCTATAGAATTGATTGAAAGCAGTCGTTAGAATTGGCTGAGAGCAATCGTTAAAAATGCCTGAAAGCAATCGTTAGAATCGGCTGAAAGCAAGTTAGAATTGGCTGAAAGCAATCGTTAGAATTGGCTGAAACCAATCGTTAGAATCGGCTGAAAGCAATCCTTAGAATTGGCTGATAGCAATCCTTAGAATTGGTCAACAACCGTTTGCTCACAACCATCCCAGCGTTAAATGTTAGTCCACATTGTTGTTGGACATACATTACTTTATTTATGTAGAATATAACAGTACTATAATTGGTCAAATATATTTACATTAACTATTCCAGTTTTTAGTCTGTTTTTTATAACTTAATGGCACACATTAAGTAAGTGGAAAAGGAAAGAAAATAACATTTCATTTACAAACATCTGTCTCTCTCTCACACATTGGGTTATTTAGACAATTAATAGCATTTAAATTTAAAAAACTCACTTAGTCGCCTCCATTTGCCTCTTAATTTTCTATAGTAATGTCGATCTAGCGCCTTGCAAATTAGCTTTACGAGAATAAGAATACGCTCGCCAGAATAGACTCTAATACAAAATATACTGTCTGTGGTGATTATCGAATTATACGAGCTTATTAAATCTTAATTCCGTGGTATTGCGAGTTGTAGTAACGCGGTGTGGGGTTATTCACTTGATATTGCACATCTCTAGTTTAAGAATTTGTACACTAAGCCTAATTGTGTATTCTGTATGCCGTATAGCTTTGGTTAGAATAATTCCCCCATCTTCTTTCTTTGATTAATATTCTCCATTTATAAGTACAATATTTGTTATAATAATAAGACATAACTATTATTTGCTTATTATGTCTTATTATTATAACAAATATTGTACTTATGAATGGAGAAACAAATAAAGGAATTTATCATCTTTCAACTCATTGGGAATTTTATGAACCTACATCAGGTTGGATAATGCTAAGGAAATTAGTGTAGGTATTATTTTTGTTCTCATTTTTAACTACGAGTATTTAGTGCGAATGAACATAGGTATAATGTTCATTCGCTAACTAAAAAAGCAAAACAATTATAATGAAAGAAAAAGTTACTCTGTGTGCCTCATTATTGCCAGGTTGGAAATGGGAACAAAAATAATTGAAATATTTTCAGCGTCCAGTGGACGAAATAACAAATTTTACAGTCTAATTTCATTGTTGAATAACTCATATTAATTCCCATTATCCAACTTATGATGGATGGCTAGGTTGGTAGCAATATTTGGTTTTTACTTTTCCTTTGCCTTTGAATGAATAAATCTACATTATTGTACTGTGCTTATGTACAATAAATATAACCCTGTTTTGTAAAGATAAATCGTGTTATTACGTCAAAGATTTTCCATTTCTATGATATCATTGATTAATTAAAGAGTTTTCCTTATTATGTCCATTGATGTAAAACTGTTAAAATGTACAAATTCTTTAAAACTATCTAATATCAGCCTGTTCCAAAGAACGGCTATGTAAGCCAACAATTGAGTTTTGCTCTATTAATGTCAGTGTCATATTAATATTTTGTCTACCTATACTGTGCTAGCTATAAAAGGCATCAAAGCGTCCTAAATATTTTTTATTGCATGTACATGTATAAATACAAAATAGTTCGCCTAGAAATTACCAAAAGAAAGTGGCCATTAGATAAAAAAAAGTGCAGTTCTAGCACTGTTATGTATACCTATAGAGATAATGTTGGCGCACTATCGGTGATTTAAAAGCAATTTTCTTTGGCCAATAAAAAAAGTTTTAGACAATTTCAGCACTGAAACTCTTTCGTGTATTGACGATTTTTCTTATGATGATAAAGATCATTAGAGATATAAAAACGAAAAAATTTTATTGGTTAATTACTAGAGCAAAACAGAGTTGTGCAATATCGACCAAAAAACGGACACTGCAGCTAAAGGAAGTGTTTTTCAAAATGTTTGTTAACGAAGCTAAATAGTATTTCATAAGATGCCAAGTTAGCTGTCGCATTCGGACCAAGGAATAATGTATATTTATAAGTATAGCTCACTTCACTCTGCTGGATGGAATCTATAGCATTTTACATAGTTGGAAAATTGTATGGAGCTTGCGCGTTAGATCGAAATACTCCAGTTTCTAGATTTTTTTAAAAATATATTATTCTAGATTAAATATTATAAAATATACTAGCACCGTTTTCAAGACAACAACTAGATTCAAGAAACCTAAAATATTCCAGTATCTAAATACTAATTGAACTATTCAATTATCTTTAATACTAATGTAGGTACCTAGTTGTAACAAAATACCAACGTCAAATCGCTGGTCGTTTGCCTGAAATGATTTAAGTATCCAAATGGAATATTAAGGTACTTTCTTTTTTTGTTACTCAATTTCTCGTTTTGTTTCAAATATAGTATGATTGAAAAGATGATCAAATTGACTTACTCAGCTGTGCAATACTTATTGGGCAAAAGATTAAGTTAGATGCTCCAATTATAAATATATTCCTTTTAATTTGTTAAGTATATCGCATAACTCTGGATCAATCTTCAGATTTCTTCACCATTTTACAAAATTAAACTTAGGTATACCCGCAGTGCAGTTTTTATTTTATGGAACGTTTTCAAATATATGAAGGTATTCGATCTACCGCGCAAATTTCGAATTATAAAATAAATATAATATATTAATAATGAAAAAAATATTTTGACATGTCTTCAGTCTCTTCATGTTAGATCCATGTATACAAGTATCTTTGTGATTATATGTGTATTTAGATGATATAGTTGTATTGTTTAATAATGGCATCTGAGTATTTAAATTGTGTATACGACCACGAGTGATTTTTTCCATATTCGGCCTTATTGTCGCTTGCTCTCAAGCGTCTAGGCGCGTATGTCCTTTTCCAGAAATATCTTTTTCCCGTAACATTTTGGGAAAGGGACATTTCGGGAAAAGGACATAGTGTACCTATAGACGCGACATAGCGAATATAAAAAATAATACGCCTTTCTTACGACCACAACTACCGCCGTGGTCGAAATTAGTTGGCTAACACAGGAATGCACAAAAGTACACAATTAAATGACAGGTGCCTTGTTAAGAACAAACAACTTTTCCAAGGCATGGTGACAGACTGATAGAGCAGGTTTTCTAATGGGATGGTAATCACTTGGTCACCGTAGTGATGCAAAATGTTCTTGTGAGTATTATTGCGGGTAGTTGTGTGTGAATTTCGTCTTTACTACAGATTTCGAGTTCAATGAAGAAATATCAGTGAAAAAAACTGATAATATAAATCGTTTGCTTAAAACAACTACAAAAGATTCAATAATGGTCTAGTTTTTGGTTTGACGATGCGTAAACTAATATTTGGATCACAATATCACAAATTATTAAACTGGCTGTCACAAAAATTGATTTTGTTCGTTTATTTTCGAGCTAGACTCTGATTTGATTTTTGTTTACATTCTTAGCAAATTAACACAGACGCCTGATCAAATCAAGAACAGCAAGTAATCTTTCAGATTGAAGATTAAATTGCATTGTAATCATAAAATTGTACTTACATCAAAAATATTTTTTCTTTATAATAAAATAAATGTGGCATTTTTTCATGCCTTAACATCTCTCAACATTATATCCTTCCTTATTTTTGAAACTTTAGCCGTCAAAGCCCATCATTCAATCAACTCTCAACACTCTCTGCTAATTCGCCAACAAAATTCCCACGTGACTACCCTCAAAGTAGCGAAATACAATCCATTAGGCGTATCGATGTTGAATTGAATCTAGTTCACAAATTTACATATTATTAAAAATAATCTTATGCCAACTGTGTCGTTCAATTGTTGTGAGAATATTAAGTGTTAAATGTTGTCGTCCTATCGAACTGTAGGGTACTTCGGGTGGAATTTATCAACTGATGTAATTGCTCTAACCAAGAATGCGAACGATTTTTGTACATCGACACTTAGAATAAATAAATTTGGTCTTCGTAACGTATTTTGTATTTGCTACTTTGTTACGGGAAGCAATTAATTTCTCTACAACAACACCAACGTTCTCAAATAAAACAGGGAATCGCTTCTCTAATAATATTGTATTGAGGTTGCAATTTCAGGTAAAAACGGCGCCACTAACGCATATAGTAAACAAATCTAAAATTATATATTTCGCGCTAGCTGAAAGAAATCTAATGTATCATACAAAAGATAGTGCACAAAATCTATCACAACTTTATCCATTCCAATTGTAGAGTTATGAGTAATTTTGATACATCTGTCGGCAAACCGATAACCGCTTGGGGTAGACGAGTTCTTGAGTGGAGACCACGGCCGGGCGAGCGTAGGTGTGGGACGCCCCCCCGGCTAGATGGAGAGACGATCTGCGTGAGGCGGCTGGCAGTGACTGGATGCGGAGAATCTAAGATCGGGTTCAGTGGCGCGTCTTGGGGGCTGTGTCCGGCAGTGGACTTGTGCAGGCTGATGATTGAGTAATTGTATCAGCATAAGTGGCTGGCTATCGATCGACCCGGAGCTGCACGCTGTTGCTTTATGGAGATAGGTAAATATCTCCTATACTTCTATCTCCACTGATTCATACTTATTAATTTTTAAAGTAAGTCATCTAGATTTACTTCTAGTTCATCTTTCAATTCTATATATTTTTGTATTTTCTGAGGAAAGCGCCATGTTTACTATATACGAGTAGCGCCATCTGTCGAGCTATTAGTAAATAAAATTATATTTGATTCTGGGTCATGTTTTGCTTCTAAGATTCAACTCGTGTGTATTAACCAATATGTTTCAAGTCGTAATATAAAAATTATTCGCATTCTTGAGTTCCGATTGAAGCTGAAATCATTTTCATTTGATGAAAGTTCCACCTCATCATCAACAACCTATTAATCTCCCCACTGCTGGGGCTCAGGCCTACCCTCTCAACGAGGGCGGTCGGGCTATAGTCCACCACGCTAGCCCAGTGCGGGTTGGTAGACTTCACATGCGCCTAAGAATTTCTTCTTCGGCGTATGCAGGTTTCCTCACGATGTTTTCCTTCACCGTTTGAGAGCAGTCAGTAAATGTAAGTTCCACCTAATATTGTTTATCTGAATATTCAGTAGTTCAAGCTAGATGCAGTCTTGATTTTTTCTTACTAATGTTTTGTTAATGTTTTTGGCACTGTATTAATTACCTTCTGACAAAAAATATATAATGAAATAAATATGTTTTGAAGTTTTATTGATGCCTAAGATCCACTTTAGTCTAGTAAAAATCCAAGAAGTTCGTCAAATACTACACCATTTTTTTGGGTTTTTATCTATTGGAAGAGCAAAGTGAAAAAAAATGTTAAAATAAAAACTTCAGTTTAAGTATACTAGGATCTGAATACCTACAATCATCCTTATAAGCGAAATAAAGGATGTTCATTTATATGGGTAATTGTTCCATTTAAATAGTTAATGAATATTTTTTTCTTAGTCCACTATTTTAAAAATGAGACCACTACAAAATTTTTAAGAGAACTGATGTTGGACAAAAATACAGACAATTTCATATTTAAGTATTTAAATCGTATAATTAACAATAATTTCTACACTATATACATAAACATCTCAACGGAATCTACATATTTTAGAGTGTTACTTGATCTTCAATTGGCCTTATTTCACAATTCTTTCACACTATAAAAAAAATTATAACTTGACATACATTTCAGAGTGTTTTTTGCAAAAACAGATTCTATATTAATACCATAATGGGTCATAAAAACACGACTTAGGGACTCTGTTAGAAATGTTTCACAAAGTCAGACAATTTTATTTTCGGTATTTTAAAATACCTAAACCTACCTGTCATAAGTAGTATTAGTTTTTGGTTGTTGGTTTTACTTACATACAAATAAAATGTTATTGAACGAAATTCCTAAATAAAATACAATATTATTCAAATTAAAACGAAACTCTTAAAGGTTTAAAAGCCTTAAGTGGTTGAGAAACTACCATAGTTCAAATAACTTGTAGTTAAGAAACCCCAACTACGTTGAAGCTCACTACTGTAGTTTGTAACTTAAACTACGACAGTAGTTCTTTAACTATGCCCTGGAAAACGGAGTTCTGTGTTTTTAACAAATCATCATGCATCATCGTACTTCATCACAACTTTCCCTAACTTCCCTCTAGTTGAGAAATCCTATGTTGAAACTAACTACACTGTAATTGCGACTACAGTAGTTTGTAACTTAAACTACAACAGTAGTTCTTTAACTATGCCCTGGAAAACGGAGTTCTGTGTTCTTAACCAATCATGCATCATCGTACTTCATCACAACTTTCCCTAGCTTCCCTCTAGGCACGTCAATGGGAGGCAGAGTATCTGTGATGATGCCCGTTGCTACTGTCACGTTGTTCTCTCTAATGGTGAAGGGCTGGCCTCGAGTCATCACCATGCCTTCTAACAGCGTGAGGTATACATCGCCGTGATCGCCTGGCATCATCATATGGACTTCTGGTCCTGAAATGACAGCGCTAGAGGTGACAAACCATAATGACAGGGTTTAGGCTCTAACGAAGAAGAAACATTTATTTCCTTTTTTTATAACTGGATGTCTATGTTAATTATAATATCCGTTCAGAGGTTTTTGCGTGATGCTTGAATAGACAAACATACCTACAGACTTGGCTTCCTTACGATTTTATTATATTTATAGTATAGATTCTCACCCAAATCGATCCTACAAGCGATGTTCCATGTGCCGCTGAACATCTGCTGCGAATACTTGGAGACCACCGGCTTCTTCCGGCCGCCCTCGCTCCTCGACAGGAAGTATATCTTCGCAGCGTAATGGTTGCTTAAGTGGCAACTCTTAGCAGCGCACAGCAGCATTCCGGTCTCGACAGATTTCATTTTCATTCCTCGCAGAAGAACGCCCACGTTGTCGCCGGCTTGCGCCTGGAAAGTTACAACCGACCTAAATTTCTTTCTGGCACGATATCAACTTTCTAAGCTTTGCGATAATTCATTACATTTTTGGCCTTTTGGACCCACTCAAGATTTGCGTCGGACCGTTTTGGAACGAACAGGAAGAGTTGACGCCCTAAAACCCAAGATCTCGGAAACAAAAGATGTTAAGTGGCAACAATTTTATTATAGTTTATTTACGACCCTTGGAGATGGGGTTAACATAATGCAAATCAACTCAATTATAATCGCTTTCAGGTCACATCAGTCCTTCAAGTCCATTGTTGGCCATAGGCTTTCCCCAATGCCACCACACCCGATCCTCTGCCCTCCGATTTAGTCACTTCCGGCCATTTCCATTTACAATCTCCTTTATTATACAAAACAAAAACATTGTAGTATACAGACAGAGCGTCAGTGGCCTCGGCGATTAAGACGCGGCCTATCGTATCAAAAGGTCCGAAGTTCGATCCCCGGCTGGCCCATGTACCAATGGGTTTTTCTCGAAACTTAAGTATATTTCCTGACTGCTCTCAAACTCAACGGCGAAGGAAAACATCGTGAGGAAACCTGCATACGCCGAAGAAGAAATTCTTAGGCGCATGTGAAGTCCACCAACCCGCACTGGGCTAGTGTGGTGGACTATAGCCCGAACGCCCTCGTTGATAGGGTAGGCATGAGCCCCAGCAGTGGGGACATGTTAATAAACTGTTGATGATGATACAGACAGATCTACTCTACATACCTACAATATTTTTTATTTTCAGGTCGCATAATACAATAGTATAGGTAATATAAAAATAACCTTACTTCAGAAACACTCTTCTTAAATATCTGTATATCCGATAGAGTAGTCTTGATATTATATCCGAAGCCCATCAGTTCCGCTTCATCGTTCCTTGTCATCACCCCCCTCTTCACCGTCCCTACCACCACGGTCCCTCTGCCGGGGACAGTGAAAGCGTTGTCTATGGGCATTAGGAAGGGGGATTCCAGGTCTCTCACTATAGGGGGCACGTATTTGTCTATGGTGTCTAGAAGTTTCCTTACTGATGGTGCTCCTGAAAGAATAAATAGACAATATAGAAGGACAATAAATATTGTCTGTTGTGTAAAAGAATTGTTAAGTCCCTCTCTTTTTCACTATATTTTTTACTATAATTTATTGTGTGAAATTGACACTTTATTGAATCTACTTACTAGGTGTATGTTAAATTTGATTTTGTGTAAACTTCTGACGTGTAATATTTTTACCAATAAATATGAGTTATTCCCAACGAATCGTGATTATGATTATTATTAGCTTAAAAGTAAAAAACACACCAGTGAAATGAAATGGCATACGAAAACAGACAATACACATAAGTATGAAATTAAACCCAAGAATTTCCTATGTGCTGTTTTATTTTATTTCTATTTGATACTAGCGGACGCCCCGCGTCTTAAAGTATCCTATGTTATTCTATAGGATATAAAGCTATCACTGTACCAGGTTTCATCAAAATCTGCCGTAAAAGTGTGATTGATCAACAAATATCCAAACTCTTAAGCATCAATTTCAGCTCAATTCAAGTCAGTAAACTTTGAGATAACCGACAGCCAGACGCACAAAATAGCTTCACAAGACCACATATAGGTGAAAATCTTACCATATTCTGCTTCATCGCCGTTTAAAGCCTTCAACGCTGAGCCAATGATCGTAGGCACGGTGTTACCATCGTATCCGAAATCCGATAGCAATTCCCTCATTTCAATCTCAACTAGTTCTAACAACTGAAATAGAAAAATACACCAAAGTCCTTCAGCGAGCTATGAATGTCAATGGATTTTACTTTATTTTTATTATTATTTTAATTTAAATAGAAATGCAGCATATTAATGCTGCCGTATCAGCATTCTACTTACTTTCATAATTCAATATTTATTTATTGCCTTTTTTTAAGTTTGAGAAAGTTGTCTAGTCTGTTTTTGAACAAGTGGCAGATACAACAGATTCTGGCAGACTTTTCTATTTAGGATAGATTTTCTATTTTAGATAGATTTTTTATTTTTTAAAATTTGCGTTATTCTGTTACAGAATTACAGCGATACTAATAGGTACTAAGCAAATTAAACTGCAAAAATGCTACCTGTAATTCATGCATTAAAAATTTCAAAAATTTCATTTCATTTCACAGACACTTTTGGCAAATATGTATTTTGACAAAACGCAGTAAAGCATACAACCCAATATAAATGGTCCATACCTACCTCATTATCAACCAAATCAGCCTTATTAATGAACACCAATATATGTTGTATCCCGACTTGTTTAGCCAAGAGCAAGTGTTCCCTGGTCTGCGGCATGGGTCCATCGTTGGCAGCCACCACAAGTATGGCGGCGTCCATCTGCGAGGCACCCGATATCATGTTACGGACGTAGTCTGCATGTCCAGGGCAGTCCGTATGGGCGTAATGGCGGAGTTTTGTGCTGTACCCGATGTGTGCTGCGTTTATTGTTATGCCTGGAAAGTTAGGAAATATTTGTTACAATCTAGCGTAAACGAAGCCCATCCATCCATCTGGGCAACTACATACTTCAACCCGATGAAGTAAAATTAATTAGTGCCAAAAGCGTGCTGAAGTTCCTAACGGATGCAAAGCTCAACACCGAACTATAGTAAAGGTGGCGATCACAATAGATCAGCAATGGTCGCAGTGATACAAGGCCAGATAAGCCTTGAAAGAGCCCCACCTCAAATAATAATAATACAATCTAGATTTTAATTTTTATTACGATGGGACACCGAGAAAATGGTTTGGAATACAACTTAAGTTTGCTGTTGATTCTGCTTCCAGATATTGGTAACCCTTGTATGTGATAGTGACCACTTACCATCAGTCTGTCTGTCACTTCAGTTAGTAATTAGTATAGAAAATAAAACACTCAAGTCTAGGGTAAACTTGGTTTACTTAGAATACAGGGGTGGCATCCCTGCACTAGAATTTTAAAGGTTTTGTGATAACTTTGTCTAACAACCAAAGCCTTTTTTTCAAGGTTTGATAGATTGACAGAGCATGGATGATTGATACAATAGGAACATATGAACTAAACCTGATACATATAAGACATTATAAGCTGCTGATATGAAAGCATCAGCTATAGCCACATAATCTGCCTTTTCATTTAAAATAAATACTTCTAGGTAAAGTGAATATATTATACCTTGCACAAAATTAAAGGAAGGTCTACTAAACCGAAATAGGTTAACTAAAGACCTCCCCGGTGTAGAAAACACACAAACCTCTAGCTTTTTCTTCAGGTGCCTTGTCAATTTCATCGTACGAAACGAACTGCGCCAGGCCATCTTTGGCCAAAACCTTTGTTATAGCAGCCGTCAGGGTAGTCTTCCCGTGGTCTACATGACCTATTGTGCCTATATTACAGTGCTTTTTCTCTACAATCCTCGTCGCAGTCTTCGTGCAAAAGTTGACATTGAAAACACCTAAAAATAACTTGTTATTTGACAAAACATTGCACTTTAAAAATGTGTTTTGAGTGGAAGTACATAAAATTGACCGAAATATCAGTCTCCCACTCATGTTTTTCGTAAATATTTGTAGAAAACTGTAAAATTACATTAAGAAGAAGAGGTTAGGTTGGTTCGAAATGACAGCTGTCAAAAGTTTTTGAATTCGTCCAATGATGGACAGGCAACAGTCATTGACCATACAGCCAAGTCATATTTTGTTTGTTTTTCTTCAAAAACCGGCGGTTACAGCACGGCCTTCACAAAAACAGGACACGACTATAATAATCGGCGATTTTTAATAAAACCGCAGCACGGCCTCCACGAAAGCACAACTAGTGTCATTCGGTGATCCACACTGCAATTCACGTCCGCATTAAACTGATAGAGTAGGTTTGAAGTTTTAAAAAGGGACATTTTGGAACGATCTGGAAGAGTTGTTACACGCAATTATTTTAAATTCGCGCACAATATACACCACAACCACTTTTAGTATGAAATAGAATCACAATAAGGACTAAATTAAACCCGCAAAATATATTTTCTAGGAAAATAAAACAGAGGCGACAAACATGACACTTCGGCTCCCGCCAAGTATCGATTACATCAGAGATCTATCCACCTTTAACATTCTGCTTTTTTATAGGCTTGGGTATTAGACCTTATAGCCTTATGTTGTACTATAAAATATTATAAAGTCCGAAGACGAGCCGAAGACAACCCTTTTGCATTATAAGGCCTATAGCCAAATGACAGGTATTTCGCCAAGTGATTTATGAAATGGAGTGTTTACAAATATGTATTAATAATAAAAAGAAATTTCCAATTAACAATATTTATTTATAATCCATACTTCCTATTGTGGAACAAGCAATGTCACAATCAAGGAATTTGTATATACCAATAATAATATAAAATAAAATAGCTATCCTCAGCCTTCTTTTATAATATCTACAAAGATGCTGCAGCAAAGGGCCCAAAACAATTTATATAGAAAAAGGAAAAAAAGGAAAGATGTCGTATAATACATTCGGGTCGATTCCGAGGTTCACACTGCTTAACAAAATTTAGTCTCTTGCTCTTTTTTTATCTGTAGAAATAAGAAGGAGATGGCATGAATTTTAGAACTGTCAAATTAGTTTAGTCCTGTCAGACACAATAAATTATACCAAGGTTCCTATTGCAACTTAAGGCGTATCACAGACACACGCGGCCTGCGGTGGCGGCCTGTTGTCTTCCCTATGCAATGTGGTGGAACGCCACCGCAGGCCGCGTCTGTCTGTGATAACCTAAAACATGATTAAAATGCGCTGTCTGACAAGACAAAACTAATTTGACAGTTCTAAAATGACATCTCATTCTTATTTCTACAGATAAAAAAAAGAGCACAATAGACTAAATTTAGTTAAGACGTGTGCACCCCGAATCGACACGAGTGTCGCAGTAAGGTCGCTGTAAATAAAGTATAAAATCTGTCAAATCTTCACTATCTAAACTCGACCTTGAACCAACGCGTTAAGGTTAATTGTGCTTTGACAGATGGTATACATTATCACAAGCACAGAAATGTAATTAACATATTGTAACTATCTACATGTACAGTAGCTAATTTTAAAAACACGAATAACGGTCAATGTAGAACAACGAACGGTCAATGTCACACAACAGGTGGAAAAGAGAAGGAAATTACAATTTTCTTTACAATCGGACATCTGTCTCTCTCACTCCCATTGTGAACATGACAGTTATTCGCATTTATTTAAAATCAGACCGTAATTATTACATCCTATACAATGGCAAAAGTAATTAGAAAAACCATTTTAGGCAATGCATTTTTTTAAATTTTTAGAAGGAATGTTTTAATAATTACTGCACTAACATATAATGTTGAAAAATAAAGTCAGATATTGCAGGAAAAAAATCATCACTTTTTATCGTCTGTCGGTTTTTATTGCGCAAGTGACGGTACCCATAAAATTATTAGGTACAATGTTCCAAATATGTAGAAATACTCCCTACAAATCGAATAAATATTTTTAAAATTAAATTGGGGTCCTTAGATTTGCGACACATAATAAATTATACAAACACTAGTCATGATAATTGATATCAAATTATTTTAAAAAAGTTTTTCAGGCAAGAACGCCGCCGGACCATTTGTACCATCGGCCAGTGCCATTGATGTTACAACTGGTACCGTTTTGTCCCAGTTGTACCTCTCGCTGTGTAAAAATTAAAAATATCATACATATTGCAAAAAATAATAACTTTTTAAAGGAAATTTGGAAATGTTGCTGCAATTTAACTTACGATCCGTTTTAACTTTGTTCACAGATCTAAAACTTTTGTTGTAAAATAGGATCCTATATAGAAACAGTCTTGCCCATGAAGCAAATACAAAGGTCTTGCTAGATCATATTGCAAAAAAAAAGAAAAACTTGGCTGTATGGCCAACATTCCATAATACCATTGCCCGCAAGGACCATAAATATAATATACAGACTTTAGTACAGTCGACCGCACGTCCGTAGGAACACTTAGACCTTGACCTTTAGACCACGCGAGGCCAGTTTATACTGGTTTTGTTTCCATTGACGTGCGGTCGACCGTACAATTAGTCATTCAACATTTTGGGGTCGCGCTGTTTTAAAGACAACCACGAAAACGTTATTAGAAACAGCATTCTTGTGTACATTTATATTATAATGTACTAGCTTTTTCCCGCGGCTTCGCCCGCGTAGAAAAGTTATTCCCGTGTACATTGTGAAACAGCGCCCTCTATGTAGGCGTTTTGTTACTTATGGGGTATTAGCGGACGCCCCGCGACTTTGTCCGCGTTAAAAAGTAGCCTATATGTTATTCCAGGATATAAGCCATCACTGTACCAAGTCTCATCAAAATCTGTAGGGTAGTTTTTGCGTGCAAGACTAACAAACATACTTACAAACTTTCGCCTTTATAATATTAGTAGGATACGATTCCCTTAGATGTAATTCACATTTTCAATAAAGAATGTGATTTGATTCGCTTAAAAATCCTTCCGGTGAAATGTTACCGCTATATTCATCATTGATATTAGGAAAACAAGTGGTATAATGGTTACTATCCTCTAGCGCATAGACTTCATAAATTAGGCTCACTTCGTCTTGCGCGCGCGCCACCTGTTTGCGTCATTCTATCTCTCCTTTTTTTAAAAATCTTTATTTTATTTTGGGACTTTTGTTATCCGCATGTATAGATAATAAATCAGGTCCATTGCTCGAGAAGATAATGAAAGAACGTCATTCATCTACCGTTTGTTTACCTTAAATCAATGCCAATATTGGTATAATTCTAGCCCGTGGAAGAGTTTCCTTCCTCTCAAGTGGTATAATCCTCGTGAACGCTCTTCTAATTTTGCCCTACTACCCGTTTGAGAGAACATCACTGTTTCAACACTAGGTAGTGTTGAGTGAGCATCACTGTTTCAACACTCGGTAGTGTAGTGTGAACTCCACGTTTGACTTCCAGATGAAGTGGCGAACGGTCCGGAGGTCCATGTTGGGGTCTAACACCTGCAACGATAAAGAATTATATTCAGACAGATTTTTGGGTTTACTTTGAATTTTGGTATCCTAGGAGTATGTTTATACAGGTAGATTTAATCACATTTAAAAATTTATTTATTACTAGCTGTCGCCCCAAGACACTGTACTGGTAATTTATTTCCAATATGAATAGCACGGTACAATTAGGCGTATCACAGACACACGCGGCCTGCGGTGGCGGCCTGTTGTATTCCATACGCAATGTATGTGAGACTTCAAAGCGGTCTGCATTTTCATATTGAAGCTGCGGCCTGCGGTAGGCCGCCGCCGAGTAATGGGGACACGCCTTATTTGCAAGGGCTCCGTACTAAGTTTAGAAACGGTAGTCTGCATCGGGGTTACGATAGGCTATAGATACCTCGGGAAAAGCTATTCCCACGGGATTCAGCGAGTTATTTAGGTGAGGTCAAACGGGCGTAATTTTGTGGGCTATGTATGAGTCGCGTATTTTCGGCCGCGTAATTTCCGCTGCAGTCGGTTTCATACAAAAGTCCAACTCATTTGTGGTACATACAAACTGGACTTTTGTATGAAACCGACTGCAGCAGAAATTACGCGACTTCTAACTCACAAAATTACTCGTTTGGCCTCACCCTTATAAGTGCACGTAGGCCTCCTCCAGCTTCCTCCATTCCGCCCTGTCTTTGGCCACCCTGAGCCAGAATGTTCCAGCTACTGTCTTTAAGTCGTCTGACCACCTTTTGAGCTGTCTTCCGCGTTTCCTTTTGGTGCTAAACCTGGGTGTCCATTCAGTAACCTTCCCTGTTCATTTCTCCCTTGTTTCTCTTATTATGAGGCCTATGTGTCAGAAGTACCTAGTGAATTAATCAGCAATAAAGGCTTTTGTATTGTAAGAGCGTCAGTGGCGTCGGGGATAAGACGCGGCCTATCATATCGAAAGGTCCGGAGTTCGATCCCCAGCTGGGCCATGTACCAATGGGTTTTTTCTCGAAACTTAAGTACATTTACTGACTGCTCTCAAACGGTGAAGGAAAACATCGTGAGGAAACCTGCATACGCCGAAGAAGAAATTCTTAGGCGCATGTGAAGTCCACCAACCCGCACTGGGCTAGCGTGGTGGACTATAGCCCGAACGCCCTTGTTAAGAGGGTAGGCCTGAGCCCAAGCAGTGGGGACATTAGTAGGCTGTTGATGAAAGGCTTTTGTATTGTAAGTGCACAAACCTGATCACAGCACAGCAGCTCCACCTTCTCCTCTGGCGCGTCGGTGGCGCTGTCCGCGTCCCCCGCGCCCGCGCCCCGCGAGCCCCCCGCGCTCGCCCCGTTCACCTCCCCCCCGCCGACGATCTTCTCCACCACGTGCTCCGCAACTTTGCGGCATTGGATGAAGTCGTTCGCTACCAGCCGGTCCTATCGAGGAAATTTTGTGGTGAATTCATTTTAATTTAACATGTCAAATGTGACTCGTGTGACGCTCAACCCTCGTGTGACGCTTTGGAGAAAATTTTGCAGTAAATTCTATTATTAAGTAAGGTTGACATTTTAATATCTATAACATACATCTCCAATATTATATGCCTTCATCATCAGCCTGCACGAGTCCACTGTTGGACATAGGCCTCCGCCAAGGCGCGCCACTGAGTCCGATCTTCGGCTCTCCGCATCCAGTCACTGCCAGCCGCCCTGCGCAGGTCGTCGCTCCATCTAGCCGGGGCGCGTCTCACACTACGCTTGCCTAGTCGTGGTCTCCACTCGAGAACTCGTCTGCCCCAGCGGTTATCGGTTCTCTGACAAATGTGACCAGCCCACTGCCACTTCAACGTGCTAACCCTAGCTATGTCGAAGGCTTTAGTTCTCTGGTGGATCACCTATCGTTTCGGATCCTATCTCTCAGACAAAGAGAAGTTCTCATTAAGATGAATGAATAGCCCAAACACGAGGTAGCTGCTGTACACCGTTGAAGAGTTCCCTCGACTGTCTTCCGTCTCCGTCATCAGATCAACTTCACCGTCATGGTCTCTGTCATGTTGTAGTGTCATTAGAACTACCTAAGTGTGCCTAGTTTCAACAGAATCGATTCAAAGATGAAAATTTAGTAGGTGAACGATCAGTCATCCCTAAATTTTCTACCCTTAGGGTCAAAGATTATATGCCTTGTTGCCCACCAAATAATAATATTTTTCAGAAGTACCTAATCTATACTAAATAAAGCTGAAGAAAATTGTTTGTTTGCATGTTCTGTAAACATGTTCAAGAACAGACTAGACAACTTTCTCAAATCTAAAAAGACGCAATAAATTAATATAAATTATGAAAGCAAGTCGATTGCTGATATGGAAGCACCAGCTATAAAGCTGCCTTTCCATTAAAATAAAATAAATAAATAAAAATGTTTGTTTGAACCTGGTTTGAACGCGCTAGTCTCTGGAACTACCGGTCGAATTTGAAAAATTCTATTTGCATTCAAATAGAATTTTTCCTTCCTCAAGAGGAAGGTTATAGGCTATTTAAAAGAAAGAAAGGTTACTCATATAGCTCTGCTGTCCACTGTTTAGTCAGCGATAATAAAAATTTAACTACGCGGGCGAAACCGCGGGTAACAGCATATATATGGTATTATAGTCAGAAAACACGACTAAGTAAAATCTCACCTTCTTCTGTCGATCCTGCTTACTCTGGCAGCTGGAGTGAGGCAGCAGATAGAAGGGCAGTTTGTTGAGCTTCGGAGGACCCAGGTCGATGGCCACGTCCACCACCCAGGAGGGGACCGTTTCCAGCAGGAGGTTGCCTTCAGTCTCGCCGCCTGAGTCACCCACCTGGAAAACAAACCAATCAAATTAAAATCAAACAAAATAGTTTTATTCAAAATAGTTATGTATAATTAATGATCGCAGGTATAATGATACCAGTGCTTCAAATTAGGTTTAAAATGGAAAAGAACTTAAATTATTTTGATATATTGAATTAAATAAAGGAACACAGATCTCTTTTATTGGTCAGTGTGGACAAAAGGGGGTGCAATGGAAAAAGACTTAGAAAAATTTCACTTTTTTGGAGTACTGTCGCTCGCTTCGCTCGCTCCAAGGGTCGCCAGTCACCTGACGAACCTAACCTTCGAGGTGCTCCGACTGCTGTCACACATTATCATTTTCAAAAAATTTTCCTCAGCGCCCCCTTTTCTCCACTCCAACCCTTTTGGAAAAGAAACTTATTTATACCAACCTGTAGTCTATAAAGAGTTCTCCCACCAACTTCGCTGAAAATCAGGGGCGTATGCGACGGAACACTGAAGAAACCATTGTTCCCAGGAAGTTTCTGCCCAGTCTCGTTAAGTCTGCTAGGATGGTTCCAGTTCTCTAGCAACGCTTGCAGCAATAGGGCTCCAAAGTTAACTTTATGCTCATTCTCTGTGGTCAACCCGGACTCTTTAGCACTCACCCATGCACTCAAACAGTCATTCTCGTCTTGTCCTAAATGAATCGTCAACATTCCAGTCTTTAAATCAACATTGAACCAATTTGGAACATAAATCATTTTGAATCGTTTCTTAACCTCTTCATCATAGTCAATTTCTCCTAAATCTTCTATTTTACATGCTTTTAACACGTCGTAGAGAGCTACGTGATTAGCTGTGTCTTTTGTTAGTATGTGGCGCTTGTCATTTAATACTGTGTAGTGTCTGATCGCTGGGCCGCCAGGAATGTCGTGTAAAGGCTGTGTCTGGTATACATTATTAGTGTTATAGTTATTCTGGTTATACATATCAGAATTTAAAGTGTTTAATGGTGGAAGCTTCCAGCATCGTACATCAGATTCTGAAGTCGAGACCCAAATACCTTGCTGGTCGGCTGTGAAGCACAGCTTTAGTATGGGAGCAGTTTCTTCACAGACAATCATGAAATTGTCAGGGTTTCGTATCTCCGTTATAATGACTAGTCTGTCTCGTCCGCCTGATATGATGTGGGTGAAGTTTTCCGTTGCCAGTAAGGCCCAGACTGCTTCGGAATGGACTCGAATTGTTGACACACACCTCTGCTGTGCCAACGACCACAGTTTTATTGTTCCATCGGAACTGCCGGACACACATTGCGCCCCGTCTCGACTCACAACCAACGCTTTGACGTTATCTGCATGACCTTTAAGTTTCATGAGTCTGGAACAGTTTCTGGGGTCCCAAACCCTTAGGACCTTCTCTGTTGAGCCGCTAACGAGGATAGTGCCTGGTGGGTTCATAGCGAGGCTGTATATCGACTCTTTATTACCAACCAGACTAGAAGTTGTGACCGTGTTGTTGCTTGCGGTTAGTGCGGTCAATGTATTGACGTCCCATAGAAAAATTGCGCGGTCTAGCCCAGCGCTAGCGACCTGTTCCTTATCTTTCGCGTACGCTAACGTTCGCACGTAGTCTTTGTGAGTGCGTAGAGTCGACATGCAAAAACCTTTTGGAGCATTCCACACCTTTACCGTAGTGTCCGATGAAGCGCTTATAAGGTTTTTTCCGCCGCAGCAAAGAACGATATCGTTCACCCAGTCGGTGTGGTGCTCCATGCTTTGTATATACCTGTCTTGGAGTCCAGTTCCTGTGTTCCAAACCCTGATAATACCATCACGCCCGGCAGAATACAGCCTACCTTGGATAGGATCAAGTTGTAAGGAACTAACGCCACTTTTATGCCGGCGCTCTTCCTCATCGCGTATTACGAACGAAACTTGTGTTTTTTTACGCATATTGGAGCCCATTTTCCGACATTTTAGACTGTAATAAAAATTTTATTTGGTAAAAACTGGGACTCGATTTGTTTTTCAGACTGATTTGACGTTTCTGTGTTTTCCTTTCCCCATGGCGCTTTATAATAAATTCATTTGCTGTGATTGGCTAGTAATGTTATTTAGTTAACAACCAGCCAATCAGGAACAAGTATTTAGTAAAAGGAAACAACTTACTATTGTTGTTTTAATCTTGACTAAATGCAAAAGTACGATGTATGCATACAGCCCATTTATTCGTAGTATACAAATAGGATGTCGAAGCAAATGCAAAATGGTAAGTACTTTTTAATAACTTCCGGTAAAACCAGGCATAAAAACAAGAAAAATACAGATTTCATTTATTTCACACTCTGGTGATTACGTAAATATAGAGATTTAACAATAATACACAATATTACACGATATTCACAATTGTATTTGATGTATCCACAGGTTTACGACCTCTTTTACTATAATTCAAGGTATAGATTTCCACTATAAATTTCAGTCCGTAACTTCTTTCGCTTTCCAGATGCAATTTCACAAAACTGTCCCCAATTCCTCCTTCAAGTATAGTTGGTATTCCAAGTTTACTAGGCGTTAGATCCACACAAGCTATCCCTGTGATATTCGTATTTGGCGGATATTTGAATTCCAATGTTTCTTCCCTTTTGAAGAACAATAAACCTTGCTTTTTCACCTGTTCGTAGGACATTCGCACTCCAAAATCAGACCCTAAAAACAAATCGTAGCCTAAAGCTCTGCATGAAAGTAACACGACACAAAGAATATAAATTGTTAAATGCATTGTTACTTTTTTTTATGAGCGCCTATTATGGTCACAGTTATAATAATAACTGATAAAGTTATTTAAGAAGTCCTATAATGTGGATGCGTAAACGAATTACATTTGGAACACTTGTTAAGGGCAAGGTGTTATATCTACACCTATTTATGCGTGGTTCCCGATTTCATTTCATTTCAGTTCATTTATTCCTTAACAATTGACAATTGTGTTGGAAATCGCTTATACATTTGTGTTGGAAATCACTTATACATATACAATCAGGAAATATTTTTACATAATCAAGGAAATTAACACAATACAATAAATAATAAAATCATTTTAAATCTCAACATGTCAAAAGTAATTAAAAATGTCAACTGCCTGATAAATAAAAATATAAAAAATAATAATTCTCAGTAATTAAAAATGTCAACTGGTCTTATAATTAAAATAGTCATCCAAGGAATAGAAACACTCCCCCAGCAAAAGAGCCTTAACTTTTGACTTGAAGCTGACGAGCGTAATTTTAAGATTATAGAATAACATGGTAACTTAAACCTTTTCACCTACCCAGAGAACGACATCTAAATACCTGTATTATAATTTCGTGAATTTAAAGTCAGAAATGTTCGGTTTACGTCAAAATAAAATATTAAATTCGATAAGATTTTTTTTCTTGAAATTTTCTATTTATAATTTTTTCTACGTTGACGGGTTTTACAAGATTTAGGGCTTCTTTCACCACTTCCTGATATTGTTACAGATAGTAATCTTAGTGATAAACTAATCTATCAGATAAATCTGTGTGATAGACTATATAAAATATATAAGATATAGGCAATCAGATACCTGTGAAACCAAAAAAATAGGCTATCTGTCAGATAACCGGGTATCTGGGACATTATCAGCAAGCTGTGTAAGAGGCCCTTAATCGTTTGGCAATACTGTTTTTGTACCGGTACGAACAAACGGTACTATCAGATGACGAACGTTTTCGTAGGTACCTTAGGTCCATTCCCCTTTTCTTAACTATATTTTTCATAACTCCTACGAAAAAGAAACATTTTTTTTGTTTATAGTAACTTTTTATCAATTGCAAAAACGTCTTCACTTTAACAGTTGTCGATACGAGAATGGCCCGAAATTCAACATTGTAAACATTGATAACAATATTGATTGCGCAAACCATATTGAGATAACATTGCAATGTACTTTATTACTAGCCGACCACCCGCGGCTTCGTTTACTTATACCGATTTTTATGTTAGATAATTTTACGGTTCGAAAAATGTCGCCTTATTTAATTGATCTTATGGCGTTTATTTTTTTATATTACTTAAGTAAGTACCTACTCAAAATTAAAAGTCAATTTTAGGTTTTTTTAATTCAAACTTATGTTATCAATCCTAATCTATGGGCCCTTATGATAACTAGTAGTTCCGTGAGAACAGTAGACCTCGCCAGCCCATATATAAAGAAACAAACAGAAGTCAATTTTGCAGTTGGAGACAGATTAAAAATTTCGCGAACTAATCCCTGAATCGAAAAATGTTTTTTACACACCCGCGATATTTTTGAAAGACCTGTCCAACGATACCCCACACCATGGAATTCACGCGAAAAAAAATTATTTCCCATTTTTCGTATGCAGTTCTATGAACATAATTAAAATTTTCGACTTTCTTAAGTTAATTGACTATTACTCAAAAACTAATAGAATCTACTTAGCTGTCATAGTTTTCCTTTTAACTACGTTATATATGCTACTGCCGTGAATTTTTTCACATTTCCAGAAGCAACCGTTTAGCTGGCAGGGGGGGGGGACACGTGACTCTAACAAAAATTACCGCTTTAAAGCTTAATATTTCGCCAACGGATCCCTAAATCGAAAAAATGGTATCCACACACCAGCAATATTTTTGAAAGACCTATCCAACGATATCCCACACGATGGGATTCACAAGAAAAAAAAAGTTCACTCCCACTTTGCGAGTATGGTAGGTACTCTAAAAAAAATGTTTTTCAAAATTTTATTCTACTCATTTTGTCGGTTTAATTAATTTATATCTATGCCAAATTTTCATCAAAATCGGTTGAAAAATGCGACCTTTAGAGAATTACAGACAGAAAGACAGAAGGACAGAAAGACAGAAGGACAGACGGACATTAGGATTTTTGGCCAATCTCGAAACTTAGACGCTTCGCTCGCTCGGTCAATTAAGTAGGTAGGTATAATTATACTTAATACTTATCATCATAATTAGGGTATATACGTAAACAAATATTTCATGTTTATGAAAATTAATAAATCTATTACCTAGGTATTTACATGTAGGTATACATAATTGGTTTGTTTAAGGCTGGTTCGTTTAAACCTATTAAATATAGTAATGTCGATTAGGTACCTACCTTTGATGTAAACTTCCACTATTTAACTAAATTGTAAAAATAAATGAAATAACAGAAGTGCGGGTCCTTCAATACAATTCTAGTGTAGGTACCTATATACTCAAAAGAGGGTCCCAACAAATCCTGACAATTTTAGTTGAAGAAATAAAACTTTTTGTGTTTTGTATTTTTGTATTGCACGATGTTACATAAAGTTCGCATTCTACTGCCAAGCCTATAACAGGTAGGTAGGTAACAAGTAGATCCCACGTAATATCAGGCATCTTGTGTCCGACTCACTCAACCTGCCTGTGAAAAAGTATATTTTTCATGCAAATTCGATTTGGGGGAAAATACACAAAGGGAAACTGTTACAACGCACCTTTTGCCGGCTGAAAGATTCCTGGGTATTTTGCATGCCAAATCGAATAGAAAATGTAAAGGTTGTTCGTGAAATAGATCAGATCACACTATACTTTTACTGTGGCTCGATCCATCCAAATCACAGATCCAAATGGTTTTGTAATTCCTATGCACTTGTGATGTCATACCTATAACTAAGGATAAGTGATTCAACCTGGTATCAAGAAATTAGGGAATTTATTTGTCAAATTCAAAATAGTTAGAACACTGGGAACATTTTTAGCACTGAACGAAGAAGCGGCGGCGCAACTGGCTGGTCCCGCGGCTTCACCTGCGTTATTTAAGTTCAAACAAACTCTTCAACTTTACCTTTTATTGGTATAGATTAGTCTATGTATATTGAATTAACAATACACCCGATACACTACTTTATCGAGAGTGTGGCGTCGGGGATAAGATGCGGCCTATCATATCGACTGGCCATGTACCAATGGGTTTTTTCTCGAAACTTAAGTACATTTACTGACTGCTCTCAAACGGTGAAGGAAAACATCGTGAGGAAACCTGCATACGCCGAAGAAGAAATCCTTAGGCGTATGTGAAGTCCGCCAACCCGCACTGGGCTAGCGTGGTGGACTATAGCCCGAATGCCCTCGTTGAGAGGGTAGGCCTGAGCTCCAGCAGTGGGGACATGTTAATAGGCTGTTGATGATGATGACTACTACACTACCAAATTGCATTACAATTCAATCCATTGGGCGCATTAATGAAATTACATTGGTAGCACACGAATAGCGGGTTTATGAGTTGTAACAATTTACGGCGCATGCACACCGTGGAGTTAATGGCATTGCCGATGACAGCATATAATGATTCATTACTAATGATTGCATTAGTAACTTGCTGTCACTTAATGGACAGTGGCAACACCTAACTGTACCGAATGTGAAGTGCTTGAAGATGCATCACATCATCATGGAAGTAGGAATGTGTATTATCCCACCTCGCGCTGGTCATCGTACAAACTAGTGGGTACTGAAAGGTATTAAGCGTAGATACCTATAATAAGTTTATGTAATAAGGTAGGTAGGTACTTTGATTTGAAGGTGACATTAGAAAAAGCCCTCTCTAAAAAGATAAATAAAAAGTAACTTTCTAACGCAAACAACCGACAAAGCCAGGCCATTATAGCTTAAATCCTAGAATAACATATAGGCTACTTTTTACCGCGGACAAAGTCGCGGGGCGTCTGTTAACACCCCCTAAGTAACAAAACACTTACATAGAGGGCGCTGTTTCACAATGTACACGGGAAAAACTTTTCTACGCGGGCGAAGCCGCGGGAAAAAGCTAGTATGGAATAATGTTAAATTCCGTCTGAAGTAGCAAACAACGAGTCATCCATAAAATAGGTAATCCCAAATCAGCTTCTATTCCGAAATCGGTGCAGTATCAAACAAACACAACTTGTGAATTCCAGCTAACCGCGATTGCAGCACATCGTGAAAGTTGTGAAAGCTGATGCAATGCGGACGTTTCCAATACGAATTGTTTGTTTGTACTGTCGACCGCACGTCAGAGGAAACAAAATCAGTATGAACTGGTCTCTCATAGTAATAGAACCAGAGATGCGATTTTTTTGAAATACTTCTATTTAAAATGCAAATACAAAATACCTATTTTGTATTTTGCATTTAAATGCCTTTTATTAAAAAACATTTTGTATTTTATTTGAAATACCTTTCGAGATGTATTTTGCATTTTTAATGTTCATTTCAAAATGCAAAATACTTTGTGATTAAGTTTAGCCAACATTGGCAACATTACCAGTTAAACAAAATGAAATGAACTAATGATGCTTGTATTGATGACCAAAATGTCATGCTTATGGTCATAATAATATGGTGCCATGTTATTAGACATTTTTGTTCGGCTCGGCATTGTGTCTCTATTTCTCATGATAAATAATTAAAATAAATAAAAATATCTGAGATTAAAATATCAGAGGTATTTTATTTTGAAAAAGTAATTTGATAATATGACCTATTTTGCATTTAGCATTTGAAATACAAAACTATTTGGTATTTTGCATTTGAAATAGTAAATCTGAAAAGTATCTTGCATTTTGTATATAAGCTTTTTAAAAACCATTTTGTACATCTTTGATTGGAACTCCCTAATAGGTTAGGCTAGCTCAAGGTCAAAGTGTTTCCACTGACGTGCGGTCGACTGTACCATCGAGGTATGAAGAGAGAACCTACTAGAGAAGACATCCCATCTCGACTGTTTGCAACACGAGTTGGTGTTCATTGGCACCAACTCACGTGGCGGGGCGGCCATATTTCGGTGAAATTCATTCATATTCAGACAAAGTGGCATCTGTGCGCATTGAATGTTATCTATGAGAACGGAGACACCCCCGCGCGCACCCCGCGTGCCCCGCCGCCGTCATCTAGTTATACCATAATATACATAGAAAAATAATGAGCTATAGAACCGTAATCAGCGTATAGCATGAAACAGCAATAGTCTTTTACCCCAATAATTTGAGAAGACGCTTCTTATATGGCGGGGTCAAACTGAACAAACACTATCTATTTTAGTCGGGTTGTGGTTTGTTCACAAAATTCACATACGTAGATAGAGATAGAAGATTTTATACCTACACCTGTCTTGCTTACTCTTATCACTTTTGTAATAAGTGTGTCCCTCTCTGATTATTATCGTTATTTTAGCAGTTGTTCTATGGGATCCTTGTTCAATGATAATATAGGTCTGTGTATAATTATATACCATAACTTTTGTTTGAAGTAGCTACTCTATAATACCTTAATGCATTTAATTATCAATTATCATTTAATTAATGTTAATTATCAATGAGCTGCCTTTGTACAGTCCTTTGTCTTTTACTGCAGCCTTTAATTTTTTCTATCAGTGGCCAAATTAAACATAAATTTTCACCGAAGTTTTCGCCACTAAATTGCTGGAAAATTGTACATATTTTCAGCTCATATAATGGTTAGGTACTACGGAAATGGTATTATACGACGGACAGACAGACAGACGAGAAAGTTTTGTAGTATCTTTTATGTCAGTGACGTTTCAAGTACTGACACTTAAATGACCAAGCATTTTGATTTTAATATTTAATTTTAATTTATAAGAGAGCGTCAGTGGCGTCGGGGATAAGACGCGGCCTATCATATCGAATGGTCCGAAGTTCGATCCCCGGCTGGGCCGTGTACCAATGGGTTTTTTCTCGAAACTTAAGTAAATTTACTGACTGCTCTCAAACGGTGAAGGACAACACCGTGAGTAAACCTGCATAGGCCGAAGAAGAAATTCTTAGGCGCATGTGAAGTCCACCAACCCGCATTGGGCTAGCGTGGTGGACTAATAGCCCTAACGTCCTCGTTGAGAGGGTAGGCCTGAGCCCCAGCAGTGGGGACATGGTAATTTGATTTGATTGATTTGAAGCTTAATTATGCAAAGTCGTAGAAATTCCTTTGACGCGTGTTTAGGCTTTCACACCATTTTCAAATAACCCTGTACATAAATCAGAAAAATAATCCGTTGAGTTTAATGCTTTGTAATTTTTATCTATTCTTAGTTTATTTAACAAAGGCATGTCACCAACATTTATTTCATTCATAATTTATTAAAGCTCGAATTGGTGTATCCACAAGCCGTCAGATACATCAACAAAAAGGCTATCACTTTAACGTTTATCGCCGGGTTCCGAGTCATCTTAGCCCACGGGCTGAATTTGTCCATGCAGTTTCAAAAAGTTTTACATTTCGGATTTTACGCAAAAAATTTTGATGCGGTTTTCATTATAATTCAGATTTATTCCGGATGGTTTATTGGTGATTATTGCATGCGGGCGTAGCCGCGGGCAACCGCTAATGCTATATATTTTGCTCCTCGGCTTCGCCTCGGCCCACATTTACACGTTCGTCCATCTATGCATCTGTTGCGGGCCGCTGCAGTACTGTACTATAGACAATGAGGACTTACTCCTCCGTGACTATAGATTACGATTACAATAAGAGCGTGACACACACTGGGCGGCGGCGCGGCGTTGCGAAAGCGTTGCGGTTTTTTTCTGTAATGTTCGAAATAGTATGAAGCCCTTTACATCAAAGCGGCGGCGGCGCGGCGCAATTTTCATACAAACCTTCGCCGCCGCAACGCGTTCGCAACGCCGCCGCCCATACACGTGTATGGCAAACAAACAAAAGAGTCCGACGCGTAAAACGATGACGTCACACCGCGCGAAAGGGATTTTTTTAATGCACAATTTGAAACAAAGTCAAGTCAGTGAGCTAAGTTGCCTACAAAAGATAATTTTTTTTAAAAGTGGAAAAATTCAGCCCGCTGTGAGCTGACTTACTTAGGGCTGAGTTGACTACAGAGCCGATAGCCGTCATCTCTTTCCCGCCGTTGACATCCCAGGGTCCCGGTGAGCTGTTTAAGATCAACGCGGGAATGTATAAAGGGATCCCTTTGGGGATACTGCGAACGGCACTTTTTGATGTACGTTTTCTTTGGTAAAGAGTTTATATTTCTTAGTAGTTTATTTGGTGTCGGCTTCGTTTGTTTTATCGACGGGAAAATGTTTTATTGAAGTTCTTTTTCAAGCGACTTCAAAATGGAGGAGGTTCTTATATCGATTGTATTTTTTTGTGTGTGTATTAAGAATTATTATCATATTATTATTATTATGAATTCTCCGACCGATGTGACCAGTCTACTGCCACTTCAACGTACTTTTTCACCTCACAGGCTCGGAAGGGTATACTTTGTCAGTCGAAATCTGCGTGCAAAAATGCTTTTTAACCGCTAGCGTGCAAAAGGTTTGGACACTTTGGACTTTTAATTATCTAATCTGTGGAGGTTTTCAAAATTCGAACCTTTGCTAGATGATGAAAACACACAATGATACAGAGATAGTGCAAGCGGTACATATGCCGAATTAAGTTTTCTTCGTAGGCGTCCGGAAAATTCCTAATTTTTTTTAAAAAATATTATTATTTATAAAATTAAAGAAAAGTACATAAAAGCGTACAAACACCAACTTAACAGTTCCAAAAAAAGATTTAATTTTAAACATTGCAATAATTTTACTTTAAATTTTTAATAAAAATAAACACTCATTTATTACATAATTAAGCTGTTTTCCTTAACTCCTCACAATATCCTCGCTGTAGTGAGGTGAAAAATTATTTGTTGCGCTCGGCAGCAAAGTTATTTTGCGTCTCGTACCTTTGAAACCCTCGCTACGATCAGGTTTCAATACTAGTACTCGCACAATAATACCCAACTTTGCAGCCTTGCATACAAATAACTATTTTTGGTATGTCTTCATATCCACTGACAGAGAAAGCTCATCCGTAACATATTTGCTTAACATTCTTGCGCCCGAGCATCGAGTCTCGTTTCGATAAATTCGGTTTGCTACTCAACGAACGTCAATAAACGTCGCTCCAGTTTAATAAAGAATTCGTTTCGTACGAATTTGCGATTAATAGAATGACGCAGTTTCATCATATCAGCCTGTAGACGTCCACCGTTGGACAAACCAACCTCCCCCAAGGATCTCCACGACGACTGGTCCTGCTCTAACCTCATTGTTGTGGCGTCCAGTCTCCTTGACTGCAGGCATGACTGGCTGACTGGAACTTTGACTTGACAAGACTGAAAAACGGATGACGAGGAGAAAAGAAATGACGACCTGTGACAAGACGGGAGAAAAATTGGGAATATAGTATTTTGGACTAAGATATCTGGCCTTTAAACTCTCCGACCGTTCACTCATCCAGTTGGGTCCCGCGACCTTCACCAGATCGTCGGTCCTCCTTGTGGGAGGCCTACGCTGCATCTTCCGATACGTGGTCGCCACTCGAGAACCCTTAGTTTCTCTTCGCAGTTTGCCTCGGGTAAAACTCGGTAATATGCCCCACTTGAAAAAACGCCCCATTCAATACCAACAAAGCTACGCAGCACACGAATAGAAACGCAAGTAGCCATACAACGTAGTAGACAACCTGTCGGGCGACTGATGATGGCTCGTCATATTAGCCTGTAGACGTCCACTGCTGGACAAAGGCCTCCTCCAAGGATCTCCACGACGACCGGTCCTGCGCTAACCTCATCCGGCCGGGTCCCGCGACCTTCACCAGATCGTCGGTCCTCCTTGTGGGAGGCCTACGCTGCATCTTCCGATACGTGGTCGCCACTCGAGAACCCTTAGTTTCTCTTCGCAGTTTGCCTCGGGTAAAACTCGGTAATATGCCCCACTTGAAAAAACGCCCCATTCAATACCAACAAAGCTACGCAGCACACGAATAGAAACGCAAGTAGCCATACAACGTAGTAGACAACCTGTCGGGCGACTGATGATGGCTCGTCATATTAGCCTGTAGACGTCCACTGCTGGACAAAGGCCTCCCCCAAGGATCTCCACGACGACCGGTCCTGCGCTAACCTCATCCGGCCGGGTCCCGCGACCTTCACCAGATCGTCGGTCCACCTTGTGGGAGGCCTACGCTGCGTCTTCCGATACGTGGTCGCCACTCGAGAACCCTTAGTTTCTCTTCGCAGTTTGCCTCGGGTACAACTCGGTAATACGCCCCACTTGATAAAGCGCCCCACTCACCTAGCGCGCACACTAACAAAGCTACGCAACACACGAATAGAAACGCAAGTAGCCATACAAAGTAGAAGACAACCCGTCGGGCGACTGATGATGACTATTGCATATCTATTAGTGTGTTGCGTAGCATATCTATTAGCGTCTTTTTTCGAGCATCAATGGCGTAGTGGGGAAGACGCGGCATGTCATGTCTAAAGGCTCGAGTTCGATCCCCGGCCGGGCCATACATAGGTAGACGGATAATTAGAAACAGGGTAAGATTTTCATACAATCGAGGTCAATTTGAAGCCATGGTTCTCCGTGGAGGATTGATCGGGCCATGATCTGATGACGGTCATCGAGAGAGCAGATGGAGGACTCTTAGATCGCTATAGATATCCAGCTGATGAAATGAGCCGTCTGGAAGCAGCATCGTCATGGAGAAAAAAGCCCTCAAAATGGCATCAAAATGTATGGGAATCTTAAAGTTATGGAATCATTAAATATGGAATATGGAATCTACCAATTTTCTCGAAACTTAAGTACATGTACTGACTGCTCTCAAACGGTGAAAGAAAACATCGTGAGGAAACCTGCAAACGCCGAAGAAGAAATTCTTAGGCGCATGTGAAGTCCACCAACCCGCACTGGGCTAGCGTGGTGGACTAATAGGCCGAACGCCCTCGTTGAGAAGATAGGCCTGAGCCTCAGCAGTGGGGATATATTAATAGGCTGTTGATTTGATTTGATGCCTTTTACTTACTAAAATAGTTACCATGTGTAATGAATTTAATAATGTAAAAGTGGAATAAACTAATCTAATAAATAAAAGCCAAAAATTTCCCAACAAAACTGTACTTATTTCCCTAGAATATTATATTCAATAGAAACCACTGCCAACTCCTTAGGATATTCTTGTAATGACCGACAGAGGGCGCTACGGCCGCCTCTACGCACAGTCGTAGACCCTCCCTCGTAGCTGCCCCACGTAGCAGTCTACGCCATCCGCGTAGCCCCGCACTTACGTATACGAATATCCGAACCTATACAAAGTTAGAAAGAAAGTGTTGAATGTGTGTGTGAACTAGAAGCAAAATTTAAGTGAACTACATACAACTTTTTAGTGCTTAATTGAGTGGTTTGTTGTGTGAAAAGTTGTGGTTAAAAGTTGCTCGTGTAAGTTAAGGATTTCAAGTAAGTACTTAGATAATTTTTAAACAATAAGTTGACGAAATGTAAAAATTATTAAAAAGTATTTTTTATATAAGGAATAGTCGTTTTAGTGAGTTTAGGTTTCATTTAAAATTTTGGTTTAGGGTGTTATAGTTTTTTAATTAAATTACTTATTATTATAATACTGAAAAATTCTTGGAAAATGTAAAATGCAGGGTGGGAAATACCTTAATTTTCTTTTTTATCCTTTTTGCAATTATTAAATTATAAATAAGTAAATAATATTAAAATTAATTAATTGTTTATATACTTACTAGAGAACAGTTTCGTATAACTTAAAATAACTTAGCTTAAAAACTACTAACCCAAAACTTACTTGTTTTTCAAAACAAACCCCCTTTTAGGTTTACTGTCCTTTAGAATAAATTACTGGAAAACGAACCATGATCTGGAATTCTGCGACAAAACGTTGGCGAATTATTTCACTGCACATTAAATTCACTGTTGGATTAGTCCTCAAGGTGGCAATGCATTCGGTGGACTTTGATAGGCTGTTGTCTAAGGCTTATTTATAAGCGAGACAAAAAAAGGACTAAAGTCCTGCTAAATCCACAGGTAATTTTAGAACGAAACTAATCTTTCGAAACCCTCTTAGAAATAATCGGCTCACCTAAAACCTATTAAAAGGGAACCCGTCATCTTGATCCCTTATTTCATTACTTTTCCTTGAAGACTCTCAGAAGGCTTCTGTCGGACTCCTCTAGAACCATTTCCTTTTTATCTCGGGATTTTTAGAAACCAATTAGTGTAGGAAGCCTTATTTAAAGTTCTTTACTTAGTTTTGTTAAGGGCTTGTCAATTTGTTCATTCAAAATGTTTAAAAGCGTATTTAGTATCTGAAAATGAAAAGACAGTTTGTGACAACTTTATGGATTAATAAAAAATCTCTCGTTAACTTATACCTATCTACCTTTTTAAAAGTTTTTATTTATTTTGGTTTCCTGTTTTATTGGCTGTCCGGGAGGAATCTTGTGATCGATTTTTCGACCACTTTTGGACATTCAATCATGCTCAAAATTTGCACCCACTTTTGGCTCTGAAGACAATACTAAATATTCAATTTCATGTAAAAAATTGTTTAAAAATTATTAATATTTGTTACAATATGTTGTTGAAATTTTGCTCAGGCGAGCAAATAAATCTATTACAATTGTTTGGGGCTGGTTTGTTTACAGCCTATGATTATATGGATTACCTCTGTTAAGTAAACTTCAATTATAACATCTTCAAATACTCCCGTTTAGAAATGCTTTAAGTTAATATTTAGTTTAATTATACGATGTAACTTCATGTTTGCATTCTAATAACAAACATTAATTAGGAATTCACTGAAATAATTAGGTACCGATGTTTGTTAGACTATCAAGGGAATAATTCCGAGTCTAACTATCTAGACAGGTGAGTTAAAACTAGAGTCTAGTAATATTTTAAAATAGTTTATACTTTTAATGTATAACGTTGTAAGACATAACTTTGTAACTAGAAATGAGCTAATAATTCATTTTAATTAGGGATGCAACGATACCGATTACCCATTACGATACCGATACGAGTGACGAATCATCAACAGCCTATTAATGTCCCCACTGCTGGGGCTCAGGCCTACCCTCTCAACGAGGGCGTGCGGGCTATAGTCCACCACGCTAGCCCAGTGCGGGTTGGCGGACTTCACATGCGCCTAAGAATTTCTTCTTCGGCGTATGCAGGTTTCCTCACGATGTTTTCCTTCACCGTTTGAGAGCAGTCAGTAAATGTACTTAAGTTTCGAGAAAAAACCCATTGGTACATGGCCCAGCTGGGGATCGAACTCCGGACCTTTCGATATGATAGGCCGCGTCTTATCCCCTACGCCACTGATACGAGTGACGAATGAATCGTAAAAACTATTACGTTAACGAATGCGATAACGGATGCATTGCGATTCTTCAAAACAACAAGAACTTAACATTAAAACAATGATAAAAAAAATCGTAACGTATCGTATTATTTATTACGATACCGCGTATCGTAATATATTACGATAACCTATTTACGGTTTACGATTATCGGCATCGGTATCGTTATATCCCTAATTTTAATTTCTCCGTTTGTTCAAAATATATCCTTCTTTAGATTCACCAATGTCTATATAATTCAGATAATTATATAGCCCAATAGCTAATTCTATGGTACATTTATATATATATATATATATATAATATATATATTTAGTATATTTTAAAATAATTATTTATTAAGTAGTGTATTTTTATCTTGTTTAGTAATAAATGCCATAAATTTTTAAACATGTATTTCGCGCCTACCACGCATTATCTGTATGACCCAAAGGTCAACTGGTAGAGAATGCCATACTGGCATTATGTTCGCCTTTTGTACTAATGTGTGCAATAAAGTTTTTAAATAAATAAATAAAAAAATATGGTACATTTAAGTCCTTATAGCTTATCTTATCTTCTAGGGGGCAATACTCTCAAGATTTCTCCCGGAAAGACAGACAGATAAAAAATTTTTTTCAAGATTTTATTTTACCCACTTTGGCGGTGGCCAAATTTTTATCAAAATCGGTTGAAAAATGCGACCTGGCAGTAGGCAGACATAAAGACAGATGGACAAAAACATTTTTTGGCCAATCTGGAAACTGAGACGCTTTGCTCGCTCGGTAAATAATACCTGTAATTATTAGAATGAATCCAATCTAAGCCGGACGGACACTTAGGCTATTACTTCCTCTGTGACTTAGGTATTATTTTATTAGTCACTTTAATAATTTAACTTGACTTTAGAACTCTCCATAATTTAAAGTTAGTTTCACATTAGGTATTAGAAATGCCTACAAACTACAAATTGATCTATGCCACTGTCACAAGACCTTGTTTGACCTAGTTTGTATAGAGCTTAGCTCACAGTTTGTTAGAAGAGACGCCTTAATTTCCTTTCATTATAAGTACGGTATTGATCCTTTCCAAGAGCGTCAGTGGTGTCGCGGTTAAGACGCGGCCTATCATATCGAAAGGTCCGAAGCTCGATCCCCGGCTGGGCCATGTACCAATAGGTTTACTGACTACGCTCAAACGATGAAGGAAAACATCTTGAGGAAACATGCATACGCCGAAGAAGAAATTCTTAGGCACTCGTGAAGTCCTAAATCCGCACTGGGCTAGCGTGGTGGACTATAGCCCGAACGCTCTCGTTGAGAGGGTAGGCCTGGGCCCCAGCAGTGGGCTGGTTAGTAGGCTGTTTGATTTAATTTGATTCATCCTTTAGAATGTTATTTCAAGGAAGGGTAGGGTGCGCGGGCGTCCACCAAAAAGATCCTTGGTTATTTCTGAATAGTGTTTTATGTATAAAAATACGAAAGTATTCCTGAAAATATTTTAACGAATGAAAAGGGACAGAGAAAAAAAAATTATTGAAAAAAATTATTCGAAAAATAAACTTTCTCGCTGAAGGTGCATCTATCATAAAACTAGTAAGAGAATAAGGATCCGTAAGGAACATAAAAGTGTTTTTAAGCTGACTGTACTTAATATGGAGCGCTTTATGACTCATAAAAGGTATAAATCCCAGGACCGCACCGTGAAAGAAAAAAAGTAATGGCTTGGGCCATAGGGCTGGTGTTGGCATTATGGGAGAACGAATTTTGAAGTTATATTACGAAATATAATATTTCTCTACAAAGGTTTTAAACTGTTACGCATTTTAAAGTCATATTTCTTATGCCCTAGCCCGGAGGTTACAGCTCGGAATTCCACAAAATTATGCAGTAGAGCTTGTCTGTGATTTGCACATCTTTAACGTGATAGTAGCTTCAATAGAGGTTTACAACGGACAATTTTGGAACGAACTGGAAGAGTTTTACAGCGGTGGTAGATAAAAAAAATTGGCGTATAAAGTATAAGTGAACCCACGGGTACTCGAATAAAACCTACTTAGACTGTCAATAAAATACGTTGAATTTTTCATGTTCATTTAGGTTCAATCAGGTAATTTTTTGGGGGAAAAGGAAATAAGAAGCCTTTTAGACTTAAAGTTACCAGAAAAATTTGAAGTAGGAAGCTATTAATGTTTGCTTTTCTGATTATGATGATATAACTTACTTAAACATTTGATAGACAAAAGTTTAGCCTTATCGTTTTATACTGGGTCCTAATAGCTTACCTTTATTTCGCCCATGGTCTGCATTGTCCCACTGCGCAAGCCAATGCCACAATGGAAGGAATTTAAGATGTCTCACTAAAGGGTAGCTTTGAGCTTCATTGAAAGTGGGTCAAAAATAGACTTCAAAAGACATCCGTCATGAGCTCGGTCCATTATCTTAAATTGGAATACCCAGCTCTAATTCTGTGGCCTAGAAAGGATTTTATACAGACTGTAAGAAAAACAATATACTTACCTAGCTATTAAGTCTTATGAAAATAAGTTTTGAATTTTTTTTTAAAATAAATATCATGGTATCCCAGTAAAATAGTGTAATACTGAAGTCGAATATAAGACGACCATAATCTACGCCAGAGAAATCTTTAAATACAACCTTAGATGAAACCAAGTTAAGAAGATATGGTACTTTCTTACTATGCTCATACGAAATCTGAGCTCGGTACACTACTATATACATGCTCATACCATAAACGTGACGAACAAAGAGCACATCGGCGTGTAAAGGTTTTTAATTTGTCAGTGTTAAATATCACAAAATGCTGCGAGAGTTTGTATCATGTCAATCGTGACGAATTGGCGACCTGCCCCGCTATTCTGTAAGCGTATTTGTGCAACTCGATCCTGCATCCGCAGTGAGATCGGTCTCTAACTCAATGATTTACAGTTCAATACTCACTTTACTTCGCAAGTGAAGTGTTTATTAAGTAGCTTGTATTTGTTTACACAATGCGACATCAAGGTCTTTCATGATCGGATGCGGAGTGAAGTAAGTGACTTGCGATGTGATGGTCGAGTTTTAATTCATACTTTACAGAATCACACAGCTGTCATTCGAATCAGGTTACAAGTTAAATAATCAAAGTTGCATAATTATGTACAAACACAACCAATATTTTCCACAAAAAAGTATTAACGAACACATTTTGATCGACAAATCACATGCAATCAAACCGTTGTTCCGTACTGGATTGACCAGAATTACTTATACTTTGTACTTGGTTTTGTATGACAATTTTCAGTAAATAACTAACGCATCATCCTCTTTTCGCTTTCATCTAAACTATCAATGTTAGAACTCTGTGAAACTCTACAGTTATAATTAGTAGTTATTTTACTGCTTTCGCTCAAAACAGAGGTGTCGTAACTTTAATCAGCGATTTTAGATTAACCGCCTGTCCTTAATCGTAATTAAATCTATTGTTGTACAAAGGTAAAATACAAGGATTTGTGGCAGGCGCGCCAGATTTATAGAAGCACCCTTTGTAACCTTAGATTGGAAAGGGATGTAATAATATATTGTTATAAGGAGTGTTGATTTCAAGACCGGGTGAGAATTAATGTAGGGTTAAGGAGGGTCTCTTTTTCTTTGTTTGTGTTACTTAGCCTAAGACTTTTTCTTAACCAACAGTATTTTAATACGTATTCATCAACAGGCTATTAAAATCCCCACTGTTGGGGCTCAGGCCCACCCTCTCAACGAGGGCGTTCGGGCTATAGTCCACCACGCTAGCCCAGTGCGGGTTGGTGGACCTCACATGCGCCTAAGAATTTCTTCTTCGCCGTATGCAGGATTCCTCACGATGTTTTCCTTCACCGTTACTTAAGTTTCGAAAAATATACCCATTGGTACATTGGCCAGCCGGGGATCGAACTTCGGACCTTCCAATATGATAGGACGCGTCTTATCCCCGACGCCACTGACGCTCTAATCGCCGCCACTGACGCTGGAATACGTAATAGAAACGACGTGGCCGCAGCGGATAAATCTCACTTGATTGTTTCTGCAGTTTAGAAGTCTTAGGTAGTCGTAGGTATGTACCTAAACCGTTTGTCCACTTTTTTGCTCTCGGAAAAAAAAGCCGGATATCATACGAAATTTTAAATTTTAATACCTTCTAGAGAGAGAGAGAGAGAGATTTGATAAACCAATTTCATATATGGGCCTGTTGGTGCAGTGGTAGTGATCCTACCCACTGCGCCAAAGGTCGTGGGTTCGATTCCCACCCGGGGCCAACATTTGTGTGATGAGCATAACTGTTGGTTTTCGGATTCTGGGCGATTGTGTGTATTTAAGTATTTATTTAAAAGTATTTGTGTATGTTTATCATTTGTTGAGTACCCAATTTACAAGCTTCGGGTTAGTTTGGGACTAAACAGGTGGGACTAAACAAGTGATTTGTCCAAAAATTATTTATTTATTTATTAGTGTAAGTAGTGATAAGTTGATAACAATAATAATATTTTAGCTTAATCTGATTCATGTAAATACCTATTATAAAACTGTACAAATTGTTTCTAAATAAACAATAATACTTAACATAAATTTTTAATTGTTTTCTAATTGTCAAACTAATTATTGTTTGTAACTCAATATTACAGTAGCTGCAAAGTTAAAAGGCAAAAGACAGACGAACGTTAAACTCCAAAATACATAGATTAACTTAATAATAAAGAGCAGAGTATGTTTGTTGGAAAGTACTCATTAAGTAGAGCCACTAAAATGTCGTATTCCGCACACAAACTGAAAAGTCCCGTTAGACGTCTGCGTTATAATGTCGTCCTATTTAATTTTGGAGCTGCCATTTTAGCGGCATTCGGCGACAAAGTTGGCTCGACGTCGCAAAGTTTCGTCATTAAAATTGTGTGAATACTGACTGCGTAAGAGGAAAATCCTGGAAAAGCTTAAAGTATACATTTAAGTCACGCAAAATGTAAGCTAATGTCATCCCAGCTCTTCTTTTTTTGAAAGTTTTGATAACGGTTTGCGGGACGGGCGAGAGGCGCGCCTCTCGCCCGTCCCGCAATCCGTTATACCCGCCTAGGCGGGGTTTCAACTCGTGTATGACGTCTGTCGACGTTTACCTTAAGCGGTCCCTATCATGCGGCATGGCATGCGTTACGTTTACTTGAATTATCATGCGGCATGATGGACCCTCATGCTTGCTATCAATCACTTAGTACAGTGAAGAGTACGCGCGATTGTCAATCAACGGCCAGCACGTAGTTTGCATGGCATTCGCGTCAATTACTACAATTAAACGGTCATGCATGAGTGACAGCACGTAACGCATGTCATGCCGCATGATCGTGTAGGGACCGCTTTAGACTTCAATAAATGCTATGTCAGTCATGCATGTCATACTTATATATAATTTCTTAAGTATATTAAAAACTTAATCGACGAGTATTTATGACATGCATGACTGACAGGACTCAAAAGTTTAGGGATTTATTTAAAGGTACTCTAAGTAGTTAATCAAAAAATATCTACTTACATTATACTTTTGTATTATTTTGATTTGATTTGACTTCTGTTTTTTCTATTCTATAGAAGCTGATTGACAAATAAAAAGGACGTCCGTTGCCAAAAATCGAGACAAAAACTTTTATTTAAAAAATATAACATTGAACTTTGAGCCAATCATGAAAAAACACAAAGGCCTGTGATATAAATTCCTCTGGGCACCGTTTTAAAGTAAATAAACCATCCAATACCGGCCGCTCACTTTTGGCTCAGTTCGTGCCAATTTTATGTTGTTTTCAAACGTCTCAACTGAAAGAACACACATTTTAGGGGCATTTTTAGGTAAAAGTAAAGTTTTTCTTTTAAAACTTTAATAGTTCCATAAAGAGCAGTATGTAGTATATTATCAACTATTTAGTAAATATATATTATGTATATTAAATATATATGTGTATTGTATATGTATTATATATGTACTTACTGTAGTAAATAAATAATCTGTGTAATAGTATGATCTATGTATTTGTACTGTATCATTTTGGTTTATGTATTTTTAGGGTAAGTTTACAGGTAGTTCATTCTCCTACTTTACTATCTAATTTTGGTACCTACTAAACGCATTTAAGCTAATCCTTTCAGTAACTCTAAGGTTGACTGGAAGAGATCCCTTAGTGGGATAAGTCCGCCTTTGTACTTAGTTTTATTCATAACTGTCTGTATCTGTAAATTTTTAGTACAATAAAGTGTCTACATACATACATACATAGAGCAGTTTTGCCTATTTGTGGATTTGCCTCATGAGGTCGTGGGTTCGAACCTTGCACCGTACTAGAACTTAAACACGGTTTATTATAATACCACAAGCTTTTCGGTGAAGGAAAACATCGAGAGGAAACTTGCATACGTCAAAGATTAGTATTGATATTCTAAGGTGTATGTGAAGTCCACCAAAAAAAGGATTGGGGCACCGTTGGTGGACAGAGGTTTGGCAGAAAGATCCTAAAAGAGATGACGTGTCACCGCCAGGTATTACTGGTCACGTATAGGAAGATGAGACAAGATACTTCTCCATAATATAGTGACAATACGGACATCTTTTCAGATTCACTTGCTCAATTTTGATTTTTTTATTTGTAGTTAACTTAATTTTAACTTAAGATTGTTGTGTTAGTCTTAGAGTAGTTTATAATATTATTTATAGTGCATGTTGTATTCATCTTTAATTAGTTGTGCATTAGGTCAGTAATTTTTAGGATGAAAATTGTAAATGAAACAATGTTACAGCTGTTGATGAGTCTAAATAAAAAAGTAAACAATAATGTACAGGCACTGTTACATGAAATATAGCTGATTTCTTAATTTTTTTCAAAAAATCAAAACCAAATCTTTTTTATTTAAATAAAATGTAATTTCTAATTTAATTTCTATTATTTCTTAGTATACTCCGTTTCGGATCCCGACTGGTTGCTGTTATGATCGCTAGCCCGTGATACGCTTGCCAAAGCCCGATATTCACCCGCAAACGATAAACCTAGCCATTTCATTCTATACCATTTTGTTGTAGTCTAAAAGGATTGGGTTTGGTAAAATTGCAACGCGCAGTTAAAAGGTACCTGTTGGGCGCAGAACTTAGAATGAACAATGATTAGGAATCGCATTACCCGCGCTGACTTTGTCGCTGCACAGGTGTCGTATATGTCACCAGTTTGTAAGTAGAACCCAGCTGGATGAGGTTAGCGCGGGACCGGTCGTCGTGGAGACCCCTGGGGGAAGCGTAATGTGGGACTCCCGCCGGTTAGATCTAAGTATGACGGCTGGATTGGGTTCATTGGTGTGCCTTCGCCTATGTCCAGCAGTGGGCTAGTGCTGGCTGATGATGATGATAAATTACAATTATAATGGACTTTATTTTATATTGTGGTTTATGTTTACATGGGTAAGTAGGTACAGTCGAGTTCATTGATATCTGGCCAGCTTATGCCCGCCCGCGGGCCTCGCGCGAAGCTGCTCGCATGGTGTGGACACGCCTATGGACGCATTCACTCTTGGCCTTAGCAAATATATTAGAGTGACCCATACCTACTTACCCAGGTAAACATAAACCACAATATAAAATAAAGTACATTATAATTCAATTCAATACACTTAATTACACATTTAAAAATTACAGGCAAAAAAATAATTGTATTTTATCATCATCATCAGGCTGCACTAGCCCACTGCTGGACATAGGCAAAGGCACACCACTGAAGCCAATCCAGGCGTCTCACTCAGATCGCCGAGCGCGGCATTAATGAACTCAACTGTACTTACCCCTATATTTTTATCTTTTAATATTGTTGTCAATAAAAATTACATTTTTATTATTAAACTGTACCCTACTCGTACGAATAAAAGAATTTGACATTGTTAAAAGTTTTCCTGTCGATCGTTGGTTTCCTTTGGGGACATAAAACAGGAAATTCTGGTCGGAGCTTTTCAACTATAACAAAGCATGTGTTTGCTCAAAGTTGGTCCCACTCGTGTTTGCAGTTTCGAAAAGATAAATGGAATATTTTATTTCGCCACTTTCATGGCTTTTGCGACAGCGTAAATGCATGAATCAAAAAATTTTGCCACTCCCCGCGTGACCAAAGAGATTTGAAACTTCGTGCGTAAATGTAAAGGCAGCAGATTATGATATGAATATAACTATAATTAGTAATTTCCTATGCTACTATCATTATGATGAACATAGCTAAAATTTTGGATCAAAATTTTGTATCCCGAAAATCACTATAGTATGAAAATTAATTTAAGTTTTTGTAAAGTTTTGTCTGGAACGATCGAAACAAAATTGATGTTTTGGTTTTATGTCCAAATTCATAGCTAGAAAGGTATGATAATTATTAAATACCTATTAGATGGTACTTAGTATGGTGTGACGTCTTCTGCATGATCACGCAAAAGACGTCAGAAAGAAAATATTATTTTAAAATTCTAATCTTGCCTACATGGCGCAGTAGCCACGCGTACTGCTGAATTACCACATTTTACCGCTCATTAAATGTGGGGAGCCCATATCTCCATGAATAACAGCTGATTTTTCACGTTTTAATCCGCCTATGTTGCCTTTGCGATTGACGGACGGGTGATATTTTTCGATTTGCGTTGCCTTGGGAACATTTAAAGAATCTGCAGCCCTGCGAGACTTCCTATTGGCCTATATCCCGCCAACAACCGAGGTTGCCTGGCGACAGCCACCGGGCATGCGCCGTGGCCGCTCTTCTGTCACATCAGTTTTGAATTTTTTGTGTTGTGTTTTTATAACTAAAGGGGAAAGAGAAGGAAGCAGCGTATGGCAGCGTAGTGGCGTATAATATCATAATATAATCCCGGAGCCTTCTCACTGGTGCAATATAATGAAGGTCCTGGAAAATCGCAGTTAAGCTGTTGTTTTTGTGGTGTGGTGTGGTGCGGACAACTAACCATTCGTATGATTTGTTTGTTTTCTTATACATAAAATTGCATTTAAATTTGTATATAATATTCGGTTTAAGTATACATTATTGTGTATTTTTTGTATTGTACTGTATATATGTATGTAAATCATGAGCGCTTCGTGCCAGCAGTCTACGTGTCCACTTTGCCCTGGGTCATCGCGTATTTTCGTGCCACATGGCCTGAAGGTCCACATTGGACACAAACATAAAGTTGTTCCCAGCGTCGCCGCTACGCACACAACTGATCCCGCTACCAACGCGGCAAGCGCGCAGTCACAGCCACAGCCGGTGGATGGATACTGTCGCCTGGCAGATCTCGCCAGGTTGAAAAAGACTGTCCGCGTGTTACGACACATTCCCAGGGGGGCGAGAAGTTTAGCGTCGGAAAAACTAGGCCACATCATTGACCAGTGCTTGGATAGTAATGGTGTCGAAGAGTGGACCAGCCTATTGACCTTTTCATATAAGGCTTTAAAAATACCGCAAGGGTCCGGTTTAGGCACGCTCACCGCCAAGGTCAAGATCAATATTGACGCGTGCCGCTATTTGACGGATGATACTGGTGAAGCGGCGGTAACCTCTGGGTCACACTCAGTGCTGAGAACAATTGAGTCTAAGGTTCATGAGGGCGATCTGAGAGGAGCCGTGCGCTTGCTGGTGTCTGACGACACAATGGCTCCAAATGGGCCGGAAACTCTTGCCTCCCTTCTTTCGAAGCACCCGTCCCCGTCCCGCCCGCTCTCTCTACCGCCTGCGCCGGGCAGATCCACTCCAGTGTTGATAGTGAAGGAGGAGGATGTAGCGCTTGCGCTCGCATCGTTTTATAATGGGTCAGCTGCGGGTCTGGATGGGATACGCCCGACGCATTTGAAGGAGCTCACATCCACGTCGGCCGGCGATAACGGGGTACAGTTATTGTCCCGGCTGACCAAACTGTGTAATTTTTTGCTCAGTGGCCAGGTCAACCAGGAGGTGTGTCCCTATTTATACGGGGCTTCCCTCTGTGCACTGGCGAAGAAGGATGGAGGAGTTCGACCGATCGCAGTTGGGAATACGCTTCGGCGCCTGACTGCCAAACTTGGGTGTCGCGCCATGAAGGAGGGAATGGCTGGGTACCTACAGCCGCATCAGCTGGGTTTCGGCACGCGGATGGGCTGCGAGGCGGCAATCCACGCCACACGCGCATTCTTGGCGGATCCGATAAACACGGGTAGCGTTGTTCTTAAATTAGACATTAAAAATGCGTTTAACACCTTAGAGAGGGACGTTCTGCTGAGCGAGGTGCAGGAATACATCCCCACTCTTTACCCATTTTTATACCAGGTGTATTGTTCCCATTCTAATCTTTTCTACGACAATAGTCTTATTCTATCCCAGGTCGGGGCCCAGCAGGGGGACCCACTTGGCCCGCTTGTCTTCTGCCTCGCTATCCACAAAGCCATCTCGGAGCTTAAATCCCCCTTAAATATATGGTACCTGGATGACGGAACGATCGGTGGAGAGCCAGAGGAGGTGGAACAAGACCTAAGGGTCCTGATCCCACGTTTAAGGGAGTTGGGGCTGGAGATAAATGCGTCCAAGTGCGAGTTTTTCCCTTCTAGTCCACAGTCACGTTCTTCTTTACCCATCTTCAATACAATATTACCTGGCCTCAAGGAACTAGACCCAACTTCTTTTTCTCTTCTGGGTGCACCTATTTTTCCTTCTGCAGTTCCCGAGGCAATTAATATCCGGAGGCAACTTCTTCTCACCGCGCAAGAACGTCTTAAACATCTGTCAGCTCACGTCGCCCTGGTTCTGCTACGGATGTGCTTTGCTGTCCCACGCATAACGTATCTTCTTCGGACGGCGCCCACATGGCTGTTTCCGAGTGAGATTGGTGCCTTAGACAGCGCCCTGAAGCTATCCGTCGAGACAATCTTGAACGTCTTCCTGAGTGAGGATCAATGGAGCCAGGCGGCCCTGCCGATAAGACATGGAGGCCTGGGTGTGCGGCGTGCGCGGGATGTGGGCTTACCGGCCTTCTTGGCATCGGCGCATGGGGTTGTGGACCTTGTCACTTCCATACTATCTTCCGATGGTGGGAGGGTAAACATTCCCTTTGTGTCTGATGCTTTGGCGGCTTGGTCGGCCCTTAACTCGGGAGCACCAGTGCCTGTGGTCACATGTAACCAGCGCTTATGGGATGACGTGGGATCGAGGACCGTTCTCGACCGACTTTTGGATGCTGCCACTGGGGCTGATCTCGCGAGACTCAAATCGGTGTCGCAGTCAGAATCTGGAGCATGGTTGCACGCGCTACCATCACCTCACCTAGGCACTCTTCTCGACGGGGACTCACTGCGGGTGGCAGTAGCTCTCCGCCTGGGCTGCGATGTATGCCAACCTCATCGGTGCATCTGCGGTTCCATGGTGGAAGCAGATGGCCATCACGCTTTGAGCTGCCGAAGGTGCTCCGGTAGATTTCCTCGGCACCATGCCCTTAACGAGATAATCCGAAGAGCGCTGGTATCCGCAAACATCCCCTGCGTCCTGGAGCCACCGGGCCTAAGCCGCTCCGATGGCAAAAGGCCCGACGGCTTGACGATGGTGCCATGGCAGAAAGGCAAGTGCCTTTTGTGGGACGCTACGTGCGTCAGCACTTTCGCCGCCTGCCATCTGAGCCGCACAACGCAGAGAGCCGGGGCAGCCGCCGAGTTTGCGGGTACGAGAAAACGGGCAAAATACGCTGCACTCCAGCAGAGCTATCTATTCACTGCTTTTGCGGTGGAGACGACAGGTTGCTGGAGTGCAGAAGCTAAAGATTTTGCTAGGCAGATCGGGCGTAGACTGAGGGAACGCGGTGGAGATCCCCGCTCTGGGTCATTCCTGGTGCAAAGGCTGTCCATCGCCATCCAACGCGGGAATGCCGCGAGCGTGATGGGCACCTTTGCACCGGGTTCGGGCGGACTTTTTGATTGATTTTATTATTTACTATTATAATTTAAATATTTTTCTTAGGTATGCTGTTATATTTTTATAGAATTAATTTAGGTATATTTAGTTTATATTTTTAGTTTCTTGTTTGTAGGTTTTTAATTTATTTCAGGTATTTTATACTTACATTAATTTATCGAATAGTATTTAGGTAATTTTAGTTTTATATAGGTTTTAGGTTAAATTAGTTATATATTTACGTTTAGTTTTTTGTTATACTAATGTATGCTTTAAATTAAATAATAAATAGTTATATTAAAAAAAAAAAAAAAAAATTAGATGAAATACAATTAATTATGTAGAAGGTAAGTAGGAAATTAAAAAAAAATGAGATGGTAATTTTTTTTTGTGAAATGCTTAGTATTTACGGTACCTATCTACTTATAAAATAAGAATTGCTTTTCGCGTTGTTGTACTCATTCTCCTCCAAAACCACTAAATGGATTCGATATGTGTCGGCGCCTCCCTAGCAACACTAGTTTGGCCCGCTCACTCACTCGCTCACCTGTCAACCATTCAATTTCATTCCATTCGCTGTCCAACCGTTTTTATGTACTGTTTACACAATTTTGTCAAAAAGGAATTAAATCTCAATATTCAAGATATCAAGCATTTTTCTTTATGTTCACATTGCGAACAATATGAGTTTTCATGGTTGATTATCTGGGTTCTTCAGCAAGATTGACGCTAACAACAACAAGTATCATTTAAATCATCGACTGGCCTGTTGGCGCAGTGGTAGTGACCCTGCCTACTGCGCCAAAGGTCGTTTGATTCCCGGGACCAACATTTTGTGTGATGAGCATAACTGTTGGTTAACGGATTCTGGGTGTTTGTATGGATTTAAGTATTTATTTAAAAGTATTTATGTATGTTTATCAGTTGTTGAGTACCCATTTACAAGCTTCGGCTTAGTTTGGGACTAAACAGCCGTGTGTCAATTTGCCCAAACATTATTATTATTATTAAATTTAATACTACGTATGCACTCATGAAAAAAAGGATGGAAAAAACCACTTCCAGAGGTATATAATTACTCAGTTACTCCTACAATGACATTCACAAGTTCCTCTAAGTACCGACCTGACACTCAAACGTTCATCCAAAAAACCAAATGGAAATAAATGGAAAACTCATTAGAAACCATTTTTTCAACGACTCGACTTGGAAACTCTGGCAAAAACTCCATTTTGCACATCTCACAATAAATCACGGCGCGTAATTTTCCATTCGAAAACGTTTTACTGAACTTTGTGAGATAAAATAAAATGAAATAAATGTGCTCCTCGCTCTCTACGTGATCATTTCAAAATGGTTTGTACATCCTATCCTATCCTACTAATATTATAAAGGCGAAAGTTTGTAAAGATCTGAGGATGGATGTGAGGATGTAATGTTTGTTACTCTTTCACGCAAAAACTACCGAACAGATTTTGCTGAAACTTGGTATAGTGATAGCTAATATCCTGGAATAACATATAGGCTACATTTTAACGCGGAGAAAGTCGCGGGGCGTCCGCTAATACCCCCTAAGTAACAAAACGCATACATAGAGGGCGCTGTTTCACAATGTACACGGGAAAAACTTTTCTGCGCGGGCGAAGCCGCGGGAAAAAGCTAGTTATAAAATATAGTAATCAATTGTTTGTATGTCTGTGAATCTAATGCAACAACCACGACACCAAAACAAAGTATGTATTAATTTTGTACTAAATAAAATTGTTACCTTTAATTAAGTAGATGTAGGTATATGACAAAGTAAGTATAAAATTATAAAATTTACAATGCATTTCGTAAGCAACTGTTCTAGTGTAACATCGAACACTAGAATGGACCCCAGTCTGGCAAAGTCAAATAATTTGAGTTAAAGTGACCCAGTTCGCAAGTTTGGGAACTGTAACCAATCAATGCAGTGGACTTGATTGAGGAACGAGCGTGCAAGAAATGCGCAAGCGAGCCTGCCTTCCAGAGAGGTAGTTAGGGTTGTAAAATCAGCAGAGATGTACAAAATGGTTTTAAAAAAGCATTTATATACAAAATGCAAAATACTTTTCAGATTTACTATTTCAAATGCAAAATACCAAATAGTTTTGCGTTTTGTATTTCAAATGCTAAATGCAAAATAGGTATTTTCAAAATACTTTTTCAAAATAAAATACCTTTTGGCCAAATCTCAGATATTTTTATTTATTTTAGGTATTTATCATGAGAAATAGAGACACAATGCCGAGCCGAACAAGAACGTCTAATAACATGGCACCTTATGCATGACATTTTGGTCATATTTATCTCTATCTATCGGTCAAATTCGGCAATACAAGCGTCATTCGTTCATTTCATTTTGATTTCATTTTGATGACTGGTAATGTTGCCAATGTTGGCTAAACTTAACCACAAAGTATTTTGCATTTTGAAATGAATATTAAAAATGCAAAATACATCTCGAAAGGTATTTCAAATAAAATACAAAATGTTTTTTACTAAAAGGCATTTAAATGCAAAATAGGTATTTTGCATTTTGTATTTGCATTTTAAATAGAAGTATTTCAAATAAATCGCATTTCAAAATGGGGCTATTTTGCGAATTCTGAGTCTGCGGGGTCCTTTTATTATAAGTACATATACATCTTCGACGCTATAGGACGGAGTAGGAAGAAAGAACGCGTTTTTCGCAACTCAAGTAAGGTTTAATACAAAAAGGACAACATCGCGAGGAAACCTGCATAGGCCAAAGATTGGAATTTCTATCCTAAGGATTATGTTAAGTCCACCAAAGACCGGATTGGGGCAACGTTGGTTTGGGGTTTGGCAGAAAAAGTCTCAAGTCGAATTGTCGTCCGGTATTCCTGGTCCCTAAAAAGATGACTTACCAATGGGTTTATCTCGAAACTTAATTACATTTACTGACTGCTCTCAAACGGTGAAGGAAAAACATCGTGAGGAAACCTGCATACGCCGAAGAAGAAATTCTCACCAAAAGTCTACCAACCCGCACTGGGCTAGCGTGATGGACTATAGCCCGATCGCCCTCGTTGAGAGGGCAGACCTGAGCCCCAGCAGTGGGGACGTGTTAATAGGCCGTTTATTTGACCTGATTGGGGCCCTGTGCATTGTATATGGCTTGGTTTGGCAGCCCGCCATATTTGAGAGCAATACCAGCGCCAGTAAGAAGGCTTCTTGACGTCACTCGTAAAATTGTAGTCAAGCGTGAATATTTCCAAACGAATGCCACTTATTGTTAGTATGTATTACGTAAAAAACCGGACAATTGTTCCGTGCAATCTTCATTTTTAAAATTTTCAAAAATCGTTATAAGATTTGGTTATACGTAAGATTAATTTTGTTGGTAATAGAAAATTTGCTTTTTATTTGGGATGTTACTACAAATTTTCTTTTTTGAAATTGAAATGTTTTCGGATTTTTTCCATTACTTGTGCTATAATAAAACATTGCTTCTTGCCAAATTTCAAGATCCTAGGTCAACCGGAAGTACCCCATAGGTTTTCATTACAAAGATACTCATAAATATGACAAAATCGGCCATATCCTTTGACTGCAATGACTTAAAAGTGTGATTTTTTCACAGCTCCAAGGGACTGCAGACCTTAGTATTTGATACTAATTTCAACTTGATACCTCCACGCGTTCTTGAAAAAAAGGGTATTGACAGACAGACGGACAAGGTAGTGATCCTATAAAGGTTCCTTTTTTCCTATTTTGAGGTACGGAACCCTAAAAATGGTTTTTTGTGTGTTTAAAATACTATCTTTATGTGTGCTGTAGTTCATGTACACCTGTAGAATTATCGTCGTTCGGAAGTAAATACTGTAAAAGTAGATACGTCGTAGCTACCTCATTTTACGTCTATCGCCTGCGAGGCGCAAGTTATGTATCCACTGACCTTCGTCCCTCGTATCTCAATCTCCCGGGCGTCAAGTAAAATGGACCCGTCCGTCTAATGTGCATGGCGTGTGAGGATCATCTCGAAATTTCATATCAAATCGCTCCTTTTTCATTTCCTTTCCATTGCCATGATAATATCGCTTCGTGTACCTGGGAACTGTATTAGGGGAGGTCGTTTGGGCCATTTTGTAGGTGGACGAATAATTAGAAACAGGGCAAGACTTTCATACGGTCGAGGTCATTTTGAAGCCATGGTTCTCCATGAAGGATTGTTCGGGCATGATTTGATGAAGATCATCGAGAGAGTAGATGGATGACTTTTAGATGGCTATACATATCCAACTGTTCAGTTAAGCCGTTTGGAAGGAGCATCGTCATGAAGAAAAACCCTGTAAAATAGCATCAAAATGTATAAAAATCTTAAAAATAAGGAATCATGACGATTCTGCTTTCAAACGGCTCATCTGATCAACGGATATCTATAGCGATCTGAAAGTCCTCCATCTACTCTATCGATGATGTATGCTGAGGTGAGTTATTAACTCTAGACTATCTAAATATATATGAAAACTTGATTTTAAAAGTTTTCTAAGAGTGAAAATTTTAGTTTGCAGGTTGAAGATGAATAAGTAGGTCATATTCTTTCGATCTAGACGATTCAAATTCAAATTCAAAAGTATTTTATTGAATGTAAGTACACTGGGTACATTTATACAACGTCAATTTTTTATCTACCACCGCCTCCAAGGTGTTATATAGAGCTGGGAAGAAGAAGCGGCGCAACAAACTTCCGCAACACATCTTTTAAAATCAAGTTTGTACATAACATTATTTTGTAAAGATTGTGCGAGGCTGAAGTAACATTAACACCAGGCATCTTTGTCATTTAGATAATCGACTGTCCTATAATAAGCTTTCTTACAAAGTTGTTGTTTAATGTGGGTCTTAAATTTTCTGTCATTCATATTTAAGATTTCTTCTGGTAGTTTGTTGTAGAAGCGTATACATTGCCCCGTGAATGATTTACTGACCTTACTAAGCCTTAACTGTGGTGGTACAAGTTTGTTTTTGTTTCTTGTAACATAAGCTGTGTTCATGTCACAGTGCCTCAAAAAGAGAGATATATTTTACGGACATACAAAATATTCTCAAAAATGTATTGACTGGCAACGATAATGTCCAATTCATGAAAACATAACCTGTACTGTACGCGAAATATCCCATTAACCTTTTATATAGACTTTCGCGCTTTGTATTCATAATTATTTAATTATTTACGGGTCTTACACACGAAATAATTTTATTTACCTTGCCCGGCGTTTCGACCAGGTTACACTGGCGGTGGTCACGAGCTGACTGTGTGTAAGACCCGTAAATAATTAAATAATTATCCCATTAACCTGTGCGCAAATCTGGTTTATGACAACGTAACAAACAGACGGACGAATCACAGGCAAACAAACTTGTTTTTTTTAACTTTATTTCACATTTAATGTACAAGTTATTGCCGGAGGCATTCTTTACCAGTTAACTTTCGCAATTTATATTATTAGTTTAGAGAATTTTAAAGTATTTAAAGGCATTTGGAGTCAAGAGGGACAGGAATACACGGTCAGCGTTCTGAGCTTGAGAACTTGACTAAATTGCTTTCAAATAATCCGCAAAGAAAGCGCAATATATTTGAGAACGGGACATTTCGAGAATGGGATGTTTTGAGCACGCGGAACATTTTCTTTTTCATCTGTTCATTTTCGTACTTAAGTGAAACATCCTACTTTCACGCAATTTGTCTGACCTGTTGGCGTAGTGGTAGTAACTCTGCCTACTGCGCCAAAGGTCGTGGGTTCGATTCCCACCCGGGACCAACATTTGTGTGATGAGCATAGCTGTTTGTTTTCGGATTCTGGGTGTTTGTATGCATTTAAGTATTTATTTAAAAGTATTTAAGTATGTTTATCAGTTGTTAAGTACCCATGTACAAGCTTCGGCTTAGTTGGGACTAAACAGCCGTGTGTGAATTTGTCCAAATATTATAATTATTATAATACGCGGAGTCCTCTTGGAAAAAAACAACTCCAGCAACCAAAAACGCTGACTCACCGAAAATATGTAACAATCATTTCTCGGGTTCCGGCGTTCGTGAAAAAACGCTGTTTTATGTAAGTTACAAATATGGTATTTTCGTCAACGTTTTTGTCCATTATTCTCTGCAGACGCGGCGCAGACAGGCGCGACAGTGACAAATATATCTCTGTTCTGAATTACGTGTCAACGACGATACGGTTATTATACGAGTAGGTCAGGGCCGATCGGGGAAAAAAGGATTTACGATAATAATGTCCAAAGTACATACATAGGTGGACGGATAATTAGAAACAGGGCAAGATTTTCATACAATCGAGGTCACTTTGAAGCCATGGTTCTCCGTGAAGGATTGATCGGGGCATGATCTGATGACGGTCATCGAGAGAGTAGATGAAGGACTTTTAGATCGCTACAGACATCCAACTGGCCGTCTGTAAGCAGCATCGTCATGATTCCTTATCTTTTAGATTTTCATACATTTTGATGCCATTTTGCTGCATTTTTTCTTCATGACGATGCCGCTTCGAAGCGGCATATCTGATCAGTTGGATATCTATAGCGATCTAAAACTCCTCCATCTACTCTCTCGATGACCGTCATCAGATCATGCACCGGTCAATCCTTCACGGAGAACCACGGCTTCAAAGTGACCTCGATTGTATGAAAATCTTGCCCTGTTTCTAATTATCCGTCCACCTATGTACATACATTATCTTCACGCTGTGTCCCTGGCGGGGTAGGCAGCAGGGACTGCCTAACCCCTTCTCGGCCAATAGCCTTTGAACTGGGCGTACCTCTAACGTTGCGTTCCCATTACCATTTCTCACCAAATTCAATTTCTATCCCATTCGTTATAATTAAGCCTAGTATCGCGATCCCGACACACCTCTTTCGCTACGCTCAGTCTCACCATTCTCTTCACACACGCTCGCCGCGGGACGCGAGTGCTCTTCACGTGTCCGTCTGCGAGCACCCGCTTTATCTCCCTCTATTATGTCCAAAGTAGAAAATTAATAAACTTGTACATACCTATATATTCTTGAAACTTAATGATTGATTCTGTTCTAGTTTCGTCTGAATCTTCATCATTTTCCATTCATAAAGTATACCTACCAAAGTCTTAAGTAAACATTTATTTATTAAACAATGTTACAGATTGGTCGCTTTCCAGATAAGACGTTTTAAAAATTGGACGCTAATATTTTAAAAAATCAAGGAACCTGTTACTCTATACTGCTACTTGAATACCATAGGCTATAGGTATATAAGTCACACAATATCTCCTATCGAGATCGTGTTATAATAGCCCAAGCACCTTGCCTTTGTTCAGTCAATCTATAAAATATGGCGCGGAATTCCTTTATAAAAGACTCCTCTTTATAGCGAAAAGGGCAAGGGACAATTTCTATATCGTAAATTGCAATGGTCGTTCATCTCCACTCCATATTATGTACTGATACATAATATACATTGATTATAACAATTGAAAGAACATTAATTATAAGCTTGTTTAGAATTTTTAAATCTATACCATTAACTATTTTGATTGGCCTGTTGGTGTAGATGGTAGTGACCCTGCCTACTGCGCCAGAGGTCGTGGGTTCGATTCCCCGACTCGGGACCAACCATTTGTGTGATGAGCATATCTGTTGGTTTTTGGATTTTGGGTGTTTGTATGCATTTAAGTATTATTGAGCGTCAGTGGCCTCGGGGATAAGACGCGACCTATCATATCGAAAGGTCCGAGGTTCGATCTCCGGCTGGGCCATGTACCAATGGATTTTTTCTCGAAACCTAAGTACATGTACTGACTGCTCTCAAACGGTGAAAGAAAACATCGTAAGGAAACCTGCATACGCCGAAGAAGAAATTCTTAGGCGCATGTGAAGTCCACAAACCCGCACTGGGCTAGCGTGGTGGACTATAGCCCGCACGCCCTCGTTGAGAGGGTAGGCCTGAGGTCCAGCAGTGGGGAGATTAATAGGCTGTTGATTGAAGGATTTATTTAAAAGTATATTATGTACGTTTATCAGTTGTTGAGTACCCATGTACAAGCTTCGGCTTAGTTTGGAACTAAACAGCCGTGTGTAAAGTCCAAACATTATTATTATTTTCTGTACCCAAGCTCTACATCTAAAATTAGGTTTCTTACGGGCATCTTTTCATAATCCGTCTAGGTTATGAAAAAAGTCTTGGAAGCACCTTGGAAGCGGTGGTAGATAAAAAATTGACGTTGTATAAATGTACTTATAAGCAATAAAATAGTTTTGACTTGACTTGTCTCGGTGTTTCTCTGAGAGACATGATCCGAAACGTGGTCATCCGCCAGAGAACTTAAGTCTTCGACATACTCAGACGTTAGAACTCAAACGTTGAAGTGGCAGTGGGCAGGTCACATTTGCAGGAGAACCGATAACCGCTGGGGTAGCAGAGTTCTCGAGGGGAGACCACGACTGAAGAAGCGTAGTGTGGGACGCCCCCGGCTAGATGGAGCGACGACCTGCGTGAGGCGGCTGGCAGTGACTGGATGCGGAGAACCGAGGATCGGTTTCAGTGGCAGGCCTTGGGGGAGTCTTAAGTCCAGTTGCAGGCTGATAAAAAAGTTTCAGACGGCCACATCGGCGACCATCTTTTGACTAATGTTTTTTGAACTTGTCAAAATAATCTGATGCCTGGAAAGGAGTCATAGTGTGGTCGATACCACTTTACTTAAAACAAAGAATAATTAGTCGATACAGTCTTTACAAAGCCTTGCTTTAATTAAGTTTACGTTAAGTTTTCCATGTTGTTTCTTTTTACTGCCTTTCTTTTCTTCAGTTCTGTCTTTGACACTTCCATTAGAGGTACTTTGTTTTAAATTACGAGAAGTAGTTAAAAGATTGACATAAAATTACATTTCAACACAATTCCATTCTTAGAAACTACTGGAATTTCAAACATTGCCGCGTAATTTTAAATTCAGTTATTTCCATCTCAATCTGTATCCATTCGCCATATAAGGTATCCATTTTGACGGCAATCTAATAAAGCTTTCATGAAAACGAGTCAATTATTCTATTCACTTACCGGAATTTTTCGCAGAATATAAAGTGCACTTGGAAAATGAATCGCTAGTACATACAATTTCTCGACAGCCTCGCTCTACCGGTTAGGGTCAGCTTCCACAGAACAGATTAGTTTACCGCGAGAATAGTTTACGGCGGTAAACAGTAGCCTAGGATTGCTATCACTATACCAAGTTTCACCAAAATCCGTTCAGCCGTCACAGCGTGAAGGAGTAACAAACATCCTCCTCACAAAGTCACAAACATTCTTACAAACTTTCGCCTTTATAATATTAGTAGGATTATGTACTGTAGAATTTATTCTTATTGTACTGGTAACATTTTTCTTAGCATTGTAGCTTGTTTTTTAACGGCATATGCCACGACCGGGGATCGAACACGGACCTCTCGGCGTAAACAGGCCTGGGCTCTACTACGCCATGGATTCTCCTAATTTATTGAAGCAAGTTACGTTCGAGCAATTCTATTAGAGAGCGTCAGTGGCGTCGGGGATAAGACGCGGTCTAATCATATCGAAAGGTCAGAAGTTCGATCCCCGGCTGGGCCATGTACCAATGGCACAGAGGAATTAATAGTCTGCCAATGGGTTTGTTCTCGAAACTTAAGTACATTTACTGACTGCTCTCAAACGGTGAAGGGAAACATCGCGAGGAGACCTGCATACGCCGAAGAAGAAATTTTTAGGCGCATGTGAAGTCCACCAACCCGCTAGCTACTGGGCTAGCGTGGTGGACTATAGCCCTAACGCCCTCATTGACAGAGTAGGCCTGAGTTCCAGCAGTGGGGACATTAATAGGCTGTTGTTTTGATTGATGTGAATTAATAGCTCTCTCCGCTTAGTGAAACCGTACCCTTATTCGTTCAGCCTTTTTACATCACTATTCAACCCGGCGAATCGATACGCTCTCAGAATGCCGTAGTCAGGCTTTTGAGGAACTTTCTATTGACTCACCGTAAATTGGGGCTTTTAACCCTGTTTGACGGAAGACTGACTTTATTCTTTTGGGTGCAAAGTGAGTTTGGATCGCAGCTTAGCTGCATTTAAACTCCTCGTTGAAATCTAATTATAAATGTAGATCGATTGTATGCCCCAAATAAACTACAGTGGTATAGTCCCCGTAGAATTTTTTGGCGGCTGAATGAATATAGTCACAGAATACGTGCACATCGCTGAAAATTTTTATAGTCTATGTATGCGTAAGCGAGATAGTGTGATAAATAAACATGTCCAAAAACTTGAAAGTTTGATTCGGTTGATCGAATCCATGAACTATTTCTCGAAATTGAATGAGCGTCTCTAGTGAACGGCGCACAGCTCCCCTTTGACACCTAAAATTATATTAGTCACTAGCTGTTGCCCGCGACTTCGTCCGCGTGGATTTTGGAAGTAGGTACCTATCTCTGCTATGTACAGACAGACATCGTCTAGTTATAATTTTCCAATGGTAAAATGGATCATTCTAAGTACCTTCACCATAATTTAAGGTATACCATACCTTCAGGAACAAACTATGAACACCGTATCCAATTTGGTGAAGACAGATAAAAATTTTAAAAATTGTTGTTTTCACTTCTGTTGCTCATAAGACTTCTCATATCAATTTTTATTATACGCGTGTTAACTAATACAGTATGGGCAAAACCAAAACCATAGGAGATACAGGGAAACTGTCTTAGGAACCTTTAGGTATTTTTTCGTGATAACAATTTTGACATAGTAATCGGAGCAGCTGGAGTTCGGGTGGCATGCATGAATAAGTAGTAAGTTCCTAAGTACATTGCACAGTCTGTTTTATAAGAAAACATTTTATTAAATTTGACTAACTTCTGCTGCTTGGATTTTTTTCTTCCGATACAATAAAATGATTCTAACATGAAACTAAGTCGATACGCATTTTTTAAAAATAATAAAAATTATTTTTCACTGGCGTTCTATGAGAAAACATTTTATTGAATTTGACTAACTTCTGCTGCTCAGATTTTTTTCTTCCGATATAATGAAGTGATCCCTACATGAAACTGAGTCGAACCGCATTAAAAAAAATATGTGCAAATTGTCTCATTTTTATGGACAACACACGCTTGACCAAAAAATTTCTATGTCATAAGACACTTTCCCTGCATCTCCTATGGTTTCGGACTTGCCTATACTGTCCCAGTTAAAAAAAACACTGATATCTCCTATGTCTATGACATCGTCTTGTTACGTTAAATGATTTATCTGTAAATGACGATAACTTTTTTCGCTGTCATCCGATTTCAATGAAACAAAGCCTATAAGTTGCGCCAGGCTGTGCTTAATCTACCTGTGAAAACCGCAAGAAAATCCGTTCAGTAGTTTCGGAGATTAGCGATTACAGACAGACAGAAAGACAGAAAGACAGAAAGACAGACAGACAGAAAGACAAAAAAATTTAAAAACGCTTTTTTGTGTTCTGTTACTCTTTTTTTATCGTCCACACTCATTTTTTTATAAATTTATTCAAAGTACAGACACACGGTCTCTACAGATTTATTATAAGTATAGATTGCGCAGAAATCAGCCAACTTCACACAACCGCCAAAAACTCTACGGGGACTTTATTACTTTTTATTTTCCACTAGGGAAAATTTAGCCAGTCCACTTTAGAAAACTTGGAAAATAAAATAAAAGCGTGTAACAACTCTTTCACTTCGTATCAAAATTGTGAACCTTAGTGAAAATCGCCGACTGACTTAGTCGTGCCCTGTTTTTGTGGAGGCCGTGCTGTAACCGCCGGTTTAGTAGATTACGAATTATCACTTTAAATTCTAAATTAGATATGTCTTAAAGGTCTCGTAACCAAGCCAAAACCGACTTTAAAAAACCAGGCCACGGTAACCTGTAAATGTACTCGATAGGGCTATATTCGAGTCACGTAGGGCTATGAGCGAAGTTCTTAAGGTCTCAACTGGAGATGTTTACGGAAGTCGCTCATTTGCATTCATGGCGATGACTGGAGAATATTATTTTTAGAATGATGTAAGCGCCAGTTTACACACGTTATCATCTTTCACTCTGTGATTACTGGTGACAACAATTTATTATAATGTGTAGGTGTAGTTAGACGTTTCTGTAATGTATAAATGGGTTTAAATCGTAAAGAGAGAAAGCAAATAGAGGACGCATTAAAATAACAATAATAATCAGAGAGGGACACATTTATTACAAAAGTGGTAAGAGTAAGCTAGACAGATATAATATCTTCTATCTCTTTCTACGTCTGCGAATTTTTTCCCAAACAAAACCCTAAAATACTCGATGCTGTCAACAAACAACAGTCCGACTAAAATAGATAGTGTATGTTCAGTATGACCACGCCATATAAGAAGCGTCTTCTCAAATTATTGGGGTAAAAGACTATTGCTATTTCATGCTATACGCTGAGTGCAAATCTATGGTAATACAAAATCTATGATCTAAATTAAGAAATCGGTATAAAAAATTACCTTATACTTATAAGATCATTTAAAGACCGCACAACATAACGATTACTGGTTTATTATCATCATCATCATATATCAGCATGTAGGACGTCCATTGCTGGACAAAGGCCTTCCCCAAAGATCTCCACGACGACCGGTCCCTCGCTAACCTCATCCAGCTGGGTCCAGCGACCTTCACCAGATCGTCGGTCCACCTTGTCGGCCTGTCTACGCTGCGTCTTCCGATACGTGGTCGCAACTCGGGAACTTCTGCCCCAACGGCCGTCAGTATTATTTTAAAGGTTGCCTAAAAGAAGTCGCTCGAAGCGATAAGATCCCCTAGAGTGTACTAATTATCTTCAAATTGTACCCAATTTTTTTCTAATAAAATGATTGGTGGTTGGTGCACAGCAGCCAAGGGCCTCGTGCGCGACATCGGCCGCCGGCTGAGGGACAGAGGCGCGGACCCCCGCTCCGGCTCGTATTTGGTGCAGAGGCTGTCCATATACAGCGCGGCAACGCCGCGAGCGTTATGGGCACCTTTGCACCGGCTACGAGGCGAGGCGGGCTGTTCGACTGTTAGGGTCGTACATAGTTTATATCTTTGTATTTTTGTGTTAAGTTATCTTAAGTTAAGTTAAGTTTAAGTTATTTTATAGTTTTGTTAATAATTTTTTTTTCTAATTGTATTTATGCAATGAATTATAATTGTACTGTAATAAATATTCCACCACGCGGAGAAATACTCACGGCTCATGCGTTTTCTTTCATCGAAAAGCCTGTAATCCTACTTCCTTCCTACTAATATTATAAAGGCGAAAGTTTGTAAGGATGCGAGTTTGTGAGGATGTTTGTTACTCTTTCACGCAAAAACTACCGAACAGATTTTGATGAAACTTGGTACAGTGATAGCATATATTCTGGATTATCATATAGCCCACTTTTAATGCGGAAAAAGTCCCGGGGCGTCCGCTAATACCATTAAGTAACAAAACGCCTACATAGAGGACGCTGTTTCACAATGTACACGGGAAAAACTTGTCTACGCGGGCGAAGCCATGGGAAAAAGCTAGTACGACTATAATCTATACGCGTGTAATAACAGATATTCCGTAATATTATATTTAGTAAGCGAAACAATTGATCGATTTGGTAATCAATCATACGTAACAATACACACATTAGCAATCGAATGGATGTGTAACCAAACTATTGGTGGGAAGTCCACCGCTTTGTTGGTCTAGCGGTTAGATCGTCAGACTCGATCGTCAGAGGCTGTGGGTTCGAAGGTGAGAAGATAACATAAGCTTTTGCCGGCGAGCGTCTGTGAAGAGAATGATGAGACTGAGCGAAGCGAAAGAGGCGTGTCAGGATCGCGACACTTCTTCCTGCCCACCCCGCCAGGGACATGCGGAAAGATATGTATGTACTTTCCTGGCAATGATGGAAAAATTATGGAAAGTGCAGGAAAACTATACTTTCCGAGTGTAACCTGCCCGTCGTTGTGTACGTTAATAATTTAGATTTTTCTTTGTTCATTGTTCTACAAAGGGGTCTCGATTTAAAATTCCATTTCGCTTCGTGCTAACTTGAAACGCTGTGTCGAAACAAGCACTGCCACCAACAATTATTGCAATGAGGAAAATGGGGCATATTCATGTTGCGTCTAATAATTTCCCGCGGCATCGCCCACGTACAAAAGTTTTTCAAGCGGTAACAGCCTGTGTTATTCTAATGTTTCTTTATTACAGTAAATTTTCATGAAGATCTGTTCGATGGTTTTTGCTTGAATGCAAACATCCATACAAATAATATTAGTAAGAATTAGGGCTTCTTTCACCACTTCCTGATATTGTTACAGATAGTAATCTTAGAGATAAACTAATCTATCAGATAAATCTGTGTGATAGACTATATAAAATATATAAGATATAATCAATCAGATACCTGTGAAACCAAAAAAATAGGCTATCTGTCAGATAACCTGCAGATAGGATATCTGGGACTTTATCAGCAAGCGGTGTAAGAGGCCCTTAGTAGGATAATCACTCACACACACATATTTAAGTAATAGCATAATAATAAACGTAAGATATCACATTCATCTCCAAATCATGTTTTAGAGCTAGATTTTCGGTTTAATTTTTTTTCCGCATTCATCTACTTATTATTATTTATTGGCTTAGTTTTGGTTCCAAGGGGAAGAGCTCTGTTAGCTGAATAACAAGCTGGCGCCTATTTCGGTAATAGATGCTCAATCACTTGGCGATAATGATTATAATTAGGTCTTCATAGGATCACCATAGGTGATCGAAGAATTAGGTATAAGAATTCATGTCACATAATTGTTATACTTCCTGAATAAAAAATATTATATTATATATTCATCATCATCATCAACAGCCTATTAATCTCCCCACTGCTGGGGCTCAGGCCTACCCTCTCAACGAGGGTGTTCGGGCTATAGTCCACCACGTTAGCCCAGTGCGGGTTGGTGGACTTCACATGCGCCTAAGAATTTCTTCTTCGGCGTATGCAGGTTTCCTCACGATGTTTTCCTTCACCGTTAGAGAGCAGTCACTAAATGTACTTAAGTTTCGAGAAAAAACCCATTGGTACATGGCCCAGCCGGGGATCGAACTCCGGACCTTTCGATATGATAGGCCGCGTCTTATCCCCAGGGCCACTGACGCTCTATAATATATAATAATAATATTATATATTATTATAAGATAATTAGGTAGGTACAGTCGACCGCACGTCAATGTTAAGACTTTGACCTTGAGCTGGCCTAGCCTATTACGGAGTTTCAGTACTATGAGAGACCAGTTTGTACTGGTTTAGTTTCCACTGATGTGCGGTCGACCGCACATAATCCATAATATACTAATATCATAAATGGGTCAGTAAATCTGTCTGTACACAATCGCATTAATCGCACAGACCAGGAAAATTAAGTTTCTTTTAATTTATTAACTCAAAGAACAATTACCTAGGTATGTATTGAGATATTGTACGATATTAAGGTAATCATAATTTACCGTTTACTTACGGCTCACTCTTTGCTGACAAGTAATTTGTCCTCAAGGCATTTAAATAATGGACATCTTAGTCATTGTCGCGTCAGTCATAGCAATTATAAAATTTAATCATGAGAACTCATTAATTTTGTGACAGTGGCAGCCGGTTGAAATTTATTTGTTCTTGGTTTTACTCAGACGAAATTGTAAATGGAATACGAAGATATAATTAATTTTTTCTATACTAATAAGTCTGATGTCATACGAAAGAATAATAGAACTGGAAAAAGCATTAACATATATAAAATACGATATTATAGGCATATCAGAAGTTCGACGTCTCGGAAACAGCATAGAAGAATACAAAGACTTTATTCTTTGCAGTACAGGACAAACAGCGGGTAAATTTGGAGTTGGTTTTGTGATAAAAAAATATCTGAATCAATATGTGGAAAGTTACCTTGGGATCTCTGAACGTGTCGCTCTGCTTAATCTGAAATTACCAGGAAAAAATATCACCATCATACAAATATATGCCCCTACCGAAGTAGCAAACGAAGAAGAAATAAATATTTTCTATGATACCATGTATGAGGCAATTGATAAAGCATATGAAGATTTTATTTTAATGGGCGATTTCAATGCAAAAATTGGTACGCCACAAAGAGGTGAACACTTGGTAATGAATCAGTATGGGTATGGAATAAGAAACGCGCGAGGTCAAAGACTTATTGACTTTGCCATGGAAAACAAGCTAGCTATCATCAACACCTTTTACAAGAAAAAAGAGAAAAGGAAGTGGACATGGCAGTCTCCAAATGGTCAATATAAAAACGAAATAGATTTTATACTATCCAACCGTCCTCATCTATTTCTAGACATTACGACACTAAGTATTAATTTTAAATCAGACCACAGACCGCTCAGAGCCAAAATATCACTTACAATACCAGTAAAAACAAGAACCAAGTTTGTAAATAAGCAAAACAGTACACTCAAAAATGAAGAAGAAATACAAATATTTAAAGAGCACTTGGAAACTCAAATGGCTCTACTCCACTCTGAGCCTAACGAGACAGTACAAGACTACTACGATAAAATTATACATTATATTACAGATAGCTTACAAATCGCAAAAAATACAAAAACAACAAAAGCCCGCAGTGTACTTTCAGAAAATACAGATAGACTTCTAAAACGAAGACAAGAGCTACAAAAAACTAAAAATAAAACGCGAGCAATGAAAAATGAACTTAAAGCCCTATACAAACTGTTAAGCAAATATATAAAAAAAGATTATAAGACCCATAGAAGTAATACCATTCAAAAACATCTAGAACAAAAAGGAAGTCTGAAAAAGGGATACAAAGAACTACGGACAAATAAAACATGGATTGATGGTCTGAAAGAATTAGGAAAAACTACATATAACCGAACAGATATAATAAACATCGCAACAAATTTTTACAAAAAACTTTATAGTACGTCAGACCTAGCCAGAGACACTAACCATATTGAATATGAAGACATCGGATTCGAGACACCGAAATCCCACATAGAACCAATAGATTGTACAGAAATTATTGAAACAATAAAAAGACTGAAACCAGATAAAAGCCCAGGATCAGATAACATTACTAACGACGCCATAAAAATCGCATGCTTCACACTAGCTGCTCCATTAACAAAGTTATTTAACTTGATATTCGAAACCGGCATCACACCATCTCAATGGTCTGAATCTAATATTATTTTGCTATACAAGAAGGGAGACCCAAAAGACATCAGCAACTACCGGCCGATAAGCCTTTTGCCAAGTATATATAAACTTTTCTCTACAATAATAAATCAAAGAATAAGTACAACATTAGAAAAAAATCAACATATTGAACAAGCTGGATTTAGAAAGAATTTTTCTACCATAGACCACATCCATACATTAGAACTGATAATTGAAAAATACCAAGAACAACAGAGACCACTCTACATCACATTTATTGATTACCAAAAAGCTTTCGACACGATCTCACACGAAAGTATATGGGACACTCTAAAGACCCAAAATGTAGAGCAAAAATACATAACAATACTCAAACATCTATACAGAAACAGTTCAAGTAGAGTCAAACTGGAAACTGTAGGCCCAAGCTTTCCAGTCAAGAGAGGAGTTAGACAAGGCGACCCCTTATCCCCAAAAATCTTTATTGCGATCCTAGAATTCATCATAAGCAAATTAGATTGGAAAAACCGAGGTTTGTATATCCAAGGTAAATACCTAAACCACTTAAGATTTGCAGACGACTTGGTTTTGCTATCGGAATCGAGTCTACAACTACAATACATGATAGATACTCTACACAAAGCAAGCAGACAAGTGGGTTTAGAAATGAACATCACAAAGACCAAAGTCATAACCAACTCTAGAAAATCAATAATAACAATCGGAAATGACCGATTAGAATATGTAGATCAATATGTATATTTAGGAAAACAAATTGGATTCAACAGAGACAGAAATGAACTAGAGGTAGAGAGAAGAGTCAAACACACTTGGAATAAATATTGGAGTTACAAGGAAGTATTTAAAAGCGAAATGCCTATCAAGTTAAAGAAAAGGGTCATGGACTCTTGCCTCATTCCCTGCCTAACGTACGCGTGTCAAACATGGAAATTCACCAACAAAATAAAAAACAAAATAAATACATGTCAGCGAGGAATGGAACGCAGTATGTTGAACATTAAAAAAATACAGAAGATAAAACACACTAAAATAAGATCTAAAACAAAGGCAATAGATGCTCTCAGCCATAGTCAAAAATTGAAGTGGAAATGGGCGGGTCATGTAGCACGTCTTGAAGATCGAAGATGGACAAAAACAGTTACGACATGGAAGGGTCCATTGGGTAAGCGAGATAGAGGAAGACCCTTCACTAGATGGGATGATGATATTAAAAAAATTGCTGGCCCACAATGGCAAAAAATAGCCCAAGACCGAGAGAAATGGAAAGCTTTGGAGGAGGCCTTTACCTGAGAGGGGTTCCAGTGAAATAATAAATTAATACCTACCTACTTAAAATATAAATGTTTTTTTAATTTTATTTTTTAATAATAAAACTAGGTTAATATATAACATAGATAGGTACCTACTAAATGTTTTTTTCTTTAAGTTAAAAAACTGGAAATAAAAGGCTTTTTTATTTTTTTTTTATTTTTTTTTATTTTATTTATACTAATAAGGCAAGAAGGTACTTACATACAATATCTAATGCTTTCATAAATAAACATAAAAGTGTCCCTAAACGATCATGCTTGCATGACACGCAACGTTTACGTAAATGTCATGCTGCATGATAGACCATCATGCTTGCTATCAATCAATACAGTGAAGCAACGGCCAGAACGTAGTTTGCATGTCATGCACGTCAATCACTACAACTAGACGACCTATTGCGGATGTTTGTATGTATTGAAGTATTTATTTTAAAAGTATTTATGTATGTTTATCAGTTGTTGAGTACCCATTTACAAGCTTCGGCTTAGTTTGGGACTAAACAGCCGTGTGTCAACTTGGCCAAACATTATTATTATTTACAGCTGGTATCGTTTCTTGTCACAAATTCGTTTTGTCTTCATAAAATATTTCACCCGAGCGCTGTCACAGCGTGAGTGGCTGTCACTTACACTATATAAAAGATGGCTTTCTTCTATCGTCCATTGTGAACCGTGACACAATGGAAAAATGTCGCAACAGTGTGTGCCACGTTGGAAAAGGTTACAGGGCATTTTAGTTTCTAAAAACTGCCTTAGAAGACAATGGTTGAGAATGGTCAAGTGTGATATTGTAGAGAATAATGCTAGCATTGCCCTTTAGCGAATGTAATGACATGCAAACTACGTGCATGGCATGCAAACTACGTGCTGGCCGTTGCTTCTCTGTACTGATTGATAGCAAGCATGATGGTCCATCATGCAGCATGATAATTCACGTAGACGTTGCATGTCATGCGAGCATGATCGTTTAGGGACCACTTAAGAGGGGACCAGACCAATTAGTTTTTCAGCCACTATCACATTTTTAGGTGCCAACAATATTCTATCGTTAACATAAAGATTATACAGGGCTATTTAAAATGGTGTGAAAACCGAAACACGCGTTAAAGAAATTTCAAAATCAACATTTTTGCACTGTGACACAAGCAAAAAAAGAATCTAGATGACAATCCTTTTCATACCGCGACTGTACGTGCGGGTATATTATAGTCTATCAATAGACTTTGACGTTTCAATCCAATGAAAACAAAATTCAGATTACAAACTCGACCTGAGTACCTATAAAAGTTTTAAATAATCTTTCTTGTAAATAAAATTTAATTAAACGGAGCACGTAGCGTCAAAAATAAATTACCTGAATTTTTGACGCAAAATAGTTGTACACGAAAATAAAAATGAATTTTCGCATTGTTTACAAACGCTGTCGCGATATCGAATACGTCACGTTACTGGATTAATTGAAATTAACGTTTGCATTGCAGAACTGTTCGTGTATCGGATTGTTTGCTTTCGGCCGCCATTGCAACTGTGTTTCACAACCAGTTTTCTACGAGGATTTTTAGTGTTTTATGGCAACCAGTTGTGATAGAAAAAAGAACTTGTGCGTACGGAACCCTTTCCACGCGAGTTTAACTCTCACTTATCTGGTTTTTAACTTGCCAAAAGGTGAAAGCGTGGATCACCCATATTCATTTTGGTATACCTACTAAGGTTGTGAGTTAAGAACAAAGAAAATTAGCTCCTCGATATCAACTATAGGCTTTTTGAGATTTTCCTTGTTGGCAACTGGTTGCGTAACAAGAATAAAATTTCTTCTACCACAACTGGTTGCCATAAAATACTAAGTCGTGTCTTTAAGTAAGTAAATAATTGTATTTTCTGCTTAGTCTTTTCGGGAAGTTAGTTTGAAATTTATTTCAAAATTTGTACAGAACAGACGGACAAGAAAGCGAGTTATTAATAAAGTCTTCTGGGGGGAAGAAAAACAAGATTAAGGGAAGAGTAGGGGGGGGGAGCAAAGGAAGGCGGAGGGAGGGAAGGAATGGGGGAAGACGGTGAGAGAAGGCATTTGGTCATCACAAATAGTTTTCTCAAGTTTTAAACAATGAGAGACCAATTATACTGGCTTTGTTTCAATTGACGGGCGGTCGACCGTACTAGGGAAACAATTTAAGCGTATCCCAGACACACGCGGCCTGCGGTGGTGGCCTACCCCAGGCCGCAGCTTCAATATGCAAACGCAGGCCGCGCGTGTCTGAAGTCTCACATACATTGCATAGGGAATACAACAGGCCGCCACCGCCACCGCAGGCCGCGTGTGTCTGGAATCCCCTTTAATTCAAACCCTTCCACTCACAAATCCAACCAAAGCAAATAATATTTTGATAGATTTTCCATACCGATTGTAATATTGGTTACAACATTTATATCAGTTCAGAAACCAAAACAGCAAATGAATATTATGTTAAACACCTGTTTAAAAACTCAATGCAGAATTAAACAAGAGGCGAAATAATTGTTGAAACCGCACCAAATATTTAAACTACCGCATTTAAATTACATGTGACGTTAACTACTTTTGATGCAAATCCAGTGCCATTGTCCCTAGGTAGTGTCAATGCAATAATTTTATAAAATGAGAGGTGTGTCCTTTATTTTGGTAAGACTGGGACAAAGGTTTTAATATAATCTTCTTACAATCGAGATCTCTTGAGAAGAACTATTTAATTAACCTACCACTTAAGTCTTTACAATAAAGCCTACATAACTATCAAATAATTATATATAACTTAACACAAAAATACAAAGATAAAACTATGTACATACGACCCTATCAGTCGAACAGCCCGCCTCGCGGACGTAATCCAGCTATAGCACCCGACCGTATAGCACCTGCGCGAATAGCACCTTGCCTAGTCCACGAAGGGGACCCATCAATATTTTTGGCAGGTGCTGTTCGTGGATTCAATACCTTAAGTCGCCTGGCGATTTTACATTACAAATGCAAAATGTAAGTGATCCGTATTACCATCAAATTCATAGGAAAATAAGTTTTTGACATTTTATTTATTTTGCTCGCAAATAAGTGTGTTGAAAACCGTCGTATGATACGCGTGAGCGTTAGTCTTACACACTTGTCTTCATTACACACTCGGCAATTCCAGCCTCGAGTGTAATGACCAACTCAGCTCACTTACTATTAATTTTGATGATCTACATTAAGTGAAATAGGTAAATGAATAAAAATATTTTCCTTGCAACAAATGCGAATAATCGGCAGGTATCACCCATTTCTCCAATTTTTTGCTTCGCTATGTACATTTGAAATCACAACCCTTTGTAGTCATTTGGTCAGTCCGGATAACTTTTGACAAACTCGCGTGTGTACGAACGTCCGTCCGCTGAAAGCTGCAGAGTGGAAATGCTCACTGAATAATTGTTTATACAAATTTTACTGAGTGCTCACTCCAATTTATGCATAACTAGCTTTTCCCGCGGCTGTAGCTATCCTTTCTACTAATATTATAAAGGCGAAAGTTTGTAAGGATTTGTGAGGATGGATGTTTGTAACTCAATAGGTGTGTCCAGATCGGCCGAGCCGCCGAGGGCGTGGCACGCCTCGCGAGGCAGCGCGGTCGGTGTGGACGCGACAGGCGCATGCCTCGCCCGCATGCTCGGCCGCGGCATGCGCCTGTCACGTCCACACCGACCGCGCTGCCTCGCGAGGCGTGCCGCGGCCGCAGCGGCTCAGCCGGTCTGGACGCACCTATTCACGCTGTAACGATTTTTGATAAAACTTGGCACAGTTATAGCTTATATCCTGGAATAACATAGGCTACTTTTTACCGCGGTAAACTGTTCCCGCGGGAAAAACTTATCCCACGCGGGCGTAGCCTCGGGAAAAAGCTAGTATTTTATAATAGCTTTAATAGCTTACGTGTTATTCGGATGTATAATCTATTTACTGTAAAAGTTTCATCAAAATCTGTTTCGTAGTTTTTGCGTGAAAGAGTAAATAACATTCAAACCTACCAAACATCCTAACAAGGTTTTATCATTCATCATTAACAGCATATTAAGATGTCCCCACTGCTGGGGCTCAGGCCTACCCTCTCAACGAGGGCGTTCGGGCTATAGTCCACCACGCTAGCCCAGTGCGGGTTGGTGGACTTCGCCACTGACGCTCTCTACAACAAGCTTTCGCGTTTATAATGTTAATAGAATTAGTTGAATAGCATCTTAGTATTGGTAGCATGATGCCATTGGAATTTGGTGTCAGGTGGCATCGCAAGGCTCTTAGTAAAGCATCCCTTTGAAATTAAATCCTGAACACACGCGAGGGATTCCAACAATTTAGGAGCCGGCACCTTATTTTATTTCATTTGCCCCGCGTGATGTACTACAACCGTAACAAGCGCGCACGTAAAAAACGCCAAGTTCCTGTGTTTCTATTCTTTGTAATGAATTTTCACGCTTGAAGAGTAAGTTTTATTTGCAATCACAATATTGAAAACTTTAAAAATGTTAAGTACACAGGTAAAATTTATAACATCCCTCTTTTTCCGGCGAGGATACCTGTGTATCTGTGTAGTGGACGTTATAATTTTAAAAGGATATAAGCCATCGCTGTATCAAATTTCACCAATTGCCTGTATACAGTAACAAACAAACATACCTAAAAACAAAATGTTTTAATCTATACTAATAATAAAGAGGTAAAAATTGGTGGATAATTTGCACGCTTAACTTATATATGTTGCGAAGAACCAAATTATAGTGGGGTGTAAAATACACCTCACGCCATCTATTTACAAACTTTAAAACTAAGAAACTGGCATGATTAGAACGGGTTAATAAATGAATAACATTACAAATAGTATACCTACTTTATAACGCGGATGAAGTCGCGGGGCATCGGCTAGTTGTTACATAAAATTAGTTTATATAAATAAATCTTAATCAGAAAGGCAATGAGATGGTATATTCTAGCTATAATAAAAAAAACGTCATAATATTTTAATGAAATAATTATTTTATAGTATAAAGTCATTATTTTTATTCAACATTTTTATGCCCTAGGTACAGGGGTTTGGAATGCGCATACAAAATATAAAAATAGGAAAATATACCTCTCGTGTACTAGAGTTATAAAAACCCCATGTTGGTTAGATCTAAGTTATACCAACAAGGTGTTTAAACTTTCTCGGCCTTGTTAGTGCTTTGAGAGAATGTTGCTTTGGCGTTAAAACTTTATGGGTCGTGAGTTTATGACACCCACTTGGAGTTTTCACAGAAAGTACAACGTGGACATAATATGTCTACAGTAAAACTAAATAAAATACTATTAGTGACATAAATGTAAGATTTGATAAGCTGAAGTGGCCGTGGGCACACATTTGTTTTCAATTTAGTTTTCTGAATTAATAAAAACATATTTTCAATAACTCAGCAATATGTGGACTTTTTAAAATTTTAGAATCCATCTGTTTTTAATATACAAAATGTCTATAGAATTTTGGCGCCCAAGTCGGAACTTTATTTTTATGAACTTGGCGTTGCACTGTCGTGCATCTTAACAACAAAATTCCGAAACCCTCGCACTAAATCGGGTGGGAGATAAACGGGGTCCATTTATCGTCTAAAAAGAACAATAGGTGCAAATAAACGCAGGCGTTTCGTCGCCTTCGCTAAAAGCTTCTGTATTACCCAAATATTTGTGTTCATGTCGTAAACATTTTTTCTTTTATTCCACTTTGAATTCATTGTCCTCCAGCAATTTAGTGAAAGAGTTTAATCTAATCTAACAGGCTTGTGGTAATAGCTTAGTACACGGCATGTGGAAAAGCAAAAGCAAGATCTTGGTCTCAACACTGTCGTGCGCTTCGTTATTATTATTAGTTAATAAATAACCTTTGCCCGCAGCTCAAAATAATAATTCAGCCTGAATCGACGTTTTTACTTTTTTAAAATAAAAACCTTTAACGAAAGATCCTCCACCCGCCACCCACACACGAATTAAATGAACTATGAACTATGACGTATCTTTAAGATTTATTTTTTAATCGATAGTAATATCATGCTGGATAAATACAATACTCTGGTAACCTAACAAAGGTAGTATAACCCGACCTCTCGGCAACGAGCAACAGTCCTGTCTTCCGCTAGAAGCCCTCCACTACTTCAGGGAGTGGTTGGCTGGATGCCGGCCCGGAGAATTGCACCAGAACTCCCGCTTTCGTGGAGTCAGTGCAGGGTCCGCCACCCCCGTCTAAGAATAAAAATAAGTTGTCGTACGTCATATAACTTAAAGATTAGCTGTTTTTGCAGCCTCGCCGTGTTTTATAAGTTATTTTTTCGTCTTGTTCGTCTCCTAAGGGTCGTAGCGTGATGTTAAACAGCCTGCTTTATAAATTGGGCTATCAAATGCAAAAAGATTTTTTCTAATCCGACGCTGGTAAGATTAGCGCGTTCAAACCATGAAGTTTCAAATCTCGATGGATCGAGGAGGTTGCAAATTTATAATTGGAGTTTGAAAATGAGAATGTGTGAGTGAGTCATAATTTTGTGATTATTTTGGAACGATTTTGACACACATAGAATGCTTTTATTACTCATCCAATGGAAGTGGCAAATTTTTTTGATTCATGGTTCAAACAAACAAACAAACAAAAAACAACCTCTTCAGCTTTATTATTATTAGTAAGTATACTAATGTAATACGATAGCACCCTATAGGTACGTCATATAAGTTTTGTCAACAAAAAATCACAGCCAAACGAGCCTTGATAATTCGTTCAGGTGTAGACATATAGACAATTATAGTTGTGTGTACAAATATGTTCTTTCATGAATAGAGGGTGTTGTGACAAACAAACATTTGTCTCACATAACCTGTCGCCGCGTGCCCGTAAACAATATTTATGTAACATTGTAGATATAGAGGAACAATAGAGTCCGTGTAAATAGCAAAGATATAAACTACTGCATTTGAATAGAATTTGGTAGTTTCGGCCATTGATTTCAGGATGCAATTGGAACCAGCCAGTAACTGGTCAGAAAATAACTCTTTCAAAAGCATTGCCTGTTTATAATCCTAAAAAGCTTGGTCTCTAATCGTCATAAGTAGTACGCTTTGAATACCGTTTATAACTGTTATGAAAATCATGCAATCATACATAGTTTTCCGTACAATGGCGATGTGTTTAGAAGTGTAATGCTAGATATTTGACCATCAAGCTTAGAGACATGGTAGTCAAATTGTGCACTTGCCTCCCCAGGTTGTAGGTTCGAACCTTGGCCCGTACCAATGAGTTTTCTGAACTTAAGTACAGTTTATTATAATAACTCAGGCTTTTCGGCGAAGAAAAACATCGTGAGGAACGTCTGTACGCCAAAGACTAGAATATATATTCTAAGGCGTATGTAAAGTCCACCAAAAACAGATTGGGGCACCGTTGGTCGACAGGGGTTTGGCACAAATGCTCCCAAAAGTGTGAAAGTGTTGCCAGGAATATCTGACCCCTTATGAAGACAAGACCACAAGATTCGTAAAAGATAGCAGATTAAAAGATAGAAAAGACCAAAAAACTTCGAGCTGAATTAATCACTGGAGTCATACAAATCATTTCCCGTGTACAACAATGACGCAGTGCTTCGTGAGACGGTACCAAACTAATAAATTATTAATTTCTCCTTTCACGCTCCGTTTTCAAAAGTCACGCGAAATTGCCTTTTTACGTAAAATATAAGTAATTGAAAAGGCGTGCCATATGACATTAAAAACTGAAATAAATAGTCGGGATTTTATCATAACTCATAAGTCAGGCAAAGACACGCGATTTTCGATATTGGTAAGTAATTTATGATTTCTTTTCGAATAAGTTGAAATATTACTTTATTTATTTATTTTTATCATTGCATAATAGGTAATACAGGAATTATACATACAGTCCTCTAGCAGAAACCTAGATAGGTATAATATAACCTTATAGGTACTATAAGACGGAAACGTGAAGTGAAGAGCGTCGCGCGGCGAGCGTGTGTGAAGAGAATGATGAAACTGAACGAAGCGACAGAGGTGTGTCAGGACCGCGATACTTGGCGTACCGTTTCCGCCTAACCCATCAGGGACATAGAAAATTGTATCAAAGTCAATGTAACAGTCTCGATCAATCAAACAGACAGTCAGACATACAGGCAGGTAAAACATTGTAAGTAATTTATTTTGAGAATTGGACGTTTTAACGCTTCGCCGCCGCCCAGTGTGTGTTGCGCTTAAATGTTTGTTTTGACTATTAATTTTATGAGTCATAAATCACAAAAATAATGTCGTGTATAATGAATTTAATCACGTAAAAGTGAAATAAATGAATCTAATCTAATTGAATGTACTGACGACATACAATTTATAAAATTGTGCTAAGTATTCTTACCTAAAGAAGGAATGTTTTGTCCCACACATTTCCACGCAGGCGAAGCAATAAAACGCAATACTTTATTCCCACTTCAAATTTTCCCCTAACTTCTAATTGATTTTCTTACTTCAAGGAGTCTATTCGTATTCGGGACACGGCGACGCATTGAGGGGAATAAGCTGCAAAGAAAAATAAAGAACTTTCAAAAAGGGTCGCACGTTCCGCGAACGAGACTAAATTGTTCAAAATACTATGCTACGGAATCGATATATGTACAAACAGAAAAATATATGACACATTTCCGATGCCTACACTATTTTGCTTCAAATCCGCATTGCGAATCCAAATCCCGCATAGCGATCTCAATAAAATACTTGCATGTAACAATGTGCCAAGTTCTCATTTAGGTACATCTCCAATTTAATTATAGGTCTCTGGTATTTTATTCAACATTGTCTTGTATTTTTTTAAAAGATAAGTGAATCGTCATACCGTCAGGATGAGCTTGAGGCTTGAGGTTATCCAATCCCAACCAGATCACTACTCTCTGGTATTTTAGTGTATAGGTATATAACACATACCACTCTTCTGTATAATAAGAGAGTTAAACAAAGATATAGGACAGTTTACAAATAGGTGTAACAATTGTACAAAGTTTTCTATCCCTAATTGAATCAAACCTAAAAATATAAAAAATACGGGTTCCTTTTGAGGTACGGAACCCTAAAAACGAAAACTGTATTAATTATTTGAAAATGTTTTGGCTAGTGCAAATGGCAGACAGAATTAAATAACGTTTAGCAAAAAAATCTGTTGCAAAAAGTCATTCAATTGTTGTCAATTGAATGACTTTTTGCAACAGATTTTTCAACACTAGCCAAAACATTTTCAAATATTTAATACAGTTTTCGTTTTTATCGACTACGTAATGCAACACTTATCTTACGACAACGTAAGATAAGTGTTGCATTTTGTGTAGAACTTGGCACGTCACACTACCGTGCACCAACTCATTTTGCGCAACCGCGGCTCGTGTGTGAAGAAATTGGAGGATCCGCATCACAGATTCCGCGAATAACTTTCATTTCGAGCGATGGGCTAGCGTGGGCGTCATGCATAATATTGTGAGTTCAAAAACTTAGACACATTCACGCTTCTACAACAATCTACAAAATAAGATAAATATGAATGTCGGAAAAAGACTCACATTAAACAACAACATTGTAAGGAAGCTTATTATAAATAGAAGATTTTATTTAATTTAATTTTTAAATTGATTTTAATTTTTAATTATATTTTTAATTTTTTTTCCTTAAATGTACCCGTACTCACATGCCATAAAATATTTTGACTTTAAGGAAATTTGTTTATTGATTATTGATTTTATAAAATAAATAGCCAACGCGGATTTCTATTCTATTTTTATAAAATACTAGCGGATGCCCCGCGACTTTGTTCGCGATAAATATTGGTTAGAATAGAATAGATAGAAATCGATTAGGTTATTATTATCCCTATACATAATTTAAGCTGTTATAGTGGGTGACTGTAATTTATAAGCCGCGGCCTATTTAAATTGAATTCCGAATGAACATTGTGAATAAGAAAATAACTAAACTGATTTCATTCTGAGATTAAATTAATCTAAAATCTAATCTCGTTAAATAATAAATTAAAATAAAATCTTCTCTCGTTTGTTTTTATTTAATTCGGGGAACAGTCACAAACAAATATTATAACTAACAGAGCTGGGAGTTGTATTATTTAAATAGGTAGGTAGCAAACATTAAAAATTTGGAAAGAACAATTTAGAAAGATCAAAGAGTAGAAAATAAATACGTTTCTGTAAATAGAAAAAGGTATAAACACAAGACTTGTGTGTATTACTTAGTAATAACTTAACTAAGTGAACGAATTCGGGTTAGCCTATATAGTAAATAGGCGAGTGCTCGCCTCTGCTCATGAAATTAAGGATCGAAACCCCGGCGCGTACCTATCTTCCTCTTAATTTATGCCCCTACCAATGGGTTTTTTGGAACTTCAGTACAAATTAAGTAACATAAGTGGTGATTCTACTGGAGAAAAAATAAAAACAAAATTATATAAAATCAACAAAACTGTTTATTTTTTTGGTTTATTGAGATCAAAATAGCATTAATATAAAATTTAATTAGCATCATTATATGTTTGATTATCTGTTGCATAATCGTCTGTTCTAATATCTCCTTCAATATCATTTTCATTGTCTGTTTCTTTATCTGTACCAACATCTCTTTTATTAACCGTTACATTAACAGTTGATGTAACGGTCAATGAAAAAGATACTGTTGCACTATTTGTTCTAATAGTCATTTCTGTCTACGGTATGTCATTTCTGTCACTGCGTGCAGACAGAAATGACGTAGACAGAGATGACGATATCACGTTAGTTTGATCTTTACCAATCTTTAATTAATTGATTGTAGTGTTGGCTACCTGATGCAGATAATATTGGTTTCTGTGCATAATTACAACCAGTTATTAAGTCACAAACCGCAAGAATTTCAAAGTTATTTAACCTGAACAGATTTATGGTTTCGTAATAGAATGACCGAGGTACTAAAAATATTTTCGGCAAAGAAAAACGAGTGAAAAGTCCATTACTTAAACAAAGTGCACATCAAATAATTACTTAATTGTACAGTCGACCGCACGTCAATGGAAACATTTTGACCTTGAGCTGGCCTAGCCTATCAGGGAGTTTCAATACTATGAGAGACCAGTTTATACTGGTTTTGTTTCCACTGACGTGCGGTCGACCGTACACCAAATATACTAATTGCGCAGCAGAATGCAGAGTGGTGAGGTTAGTGTTTATCTAACACCTTGGAAGCGGTGGTAGATATAAAATTGACGTTGTATAAATGTACCCAGTGTACTTACATGCAATAAAATAGTTTTGAATTTTTAAATACTTACATTACCTACAAGCCTTTTCATAATCGTTGCGCTATATTATACTGCAGTGCGGTTTTACCCTATATGCGTGCCATCATATCGTTAAGGGTCCGTATAATGTAAATGAACATTATTATTCCTATTGATTTACTTGAGTCATAATGTCATGATTCTAAAAAAAGTTAACATTCAATTTTAAGGGTTCCGTAACTCAAAAGGACAAAACGAAAACCTTGATACCTCTACCCAGAAAGAGAAGACCCCTTTCTGGGTAGAAGTATGAAGTTGAAATGAGTATCAAATAGATACTAGAGTCAAAAGGTTTAAAAAATTCAAGCTATTAAGTCAACGCAATAAAAAGATTTTAAAGCCGTTTACATAAATAACACATTTTGGTATTCGCAAACTAAATCAAAACCTATAGGGTACTTCCCGTTGAGCTAGAATCATGAAATTTGGCATGAAGGTCTCACAGTGCAAGTAAATGAAAAAATCCGAAAATCGTTAATTTGTAGTAAGTATATCAGTTAATAAATATTTATTTGCTATAACGAATTTACATGGATGAGCTATTAACAATACATAATTAAGTTTGTACGGAACCCTCCTTAGGGCGCGAGTCTTACTCGCACTTGTGCGTTTTTATTGAGGTTTGTCATTGACAGAATTTCGATCGCGAAAAATCTTTTCACCGATATCACTGAAATTGAAAACGAGACTTCCGATTTTTGTGGTAACGAATATGATGATGACCCGTTCTAATCATGATTTACAGGTTAAACGCGTAGTTTTTTTTATATAATAATGTATGGCTGTTTAGTCCCAAACTAAGCCGAAGCTTTAAATGGGTACTCAACAACTGTTATACATACTTAAATACTTTTAAATTAATACTTTACATACATACAAACACCCAGAATCTGAAAACCAACTCATCACACAAGTATTGGTCTCGGTTGGGAATCGAACGCACGATGTCTGGTGCAGTAGGCAGTCACTACCAACTACGCCAACAGGCCAGTCAGTCAATTCATTAGTCAAAATATTTAAACCGGGGGATCCTCCACCGTAATTTTTTCAAAGCCGAATCGTCTTAAGTCATAAACGTGCAAAGTTCTCGTTCTAAAAGACAAAATGCAATTGCAACGTTCATCCACACTCCACACCATTTGTTAGAAACAAAGATCTTTTTAACGCTTCACGTCTCAAAACGACAAATCTCTGAGCGACCTCAGCTCATGAATAATTTCGCAGTTTGAGAGAACGCCGCAGTTTTTCAGCGTGAAGTGTTACATTGAGGTGCGGCTAGACTGGGGAATAAGCTGCGTCGAATTTTTAGTCGACGCGAGGTGCCGAGAGATTCATTTCACAAATCCGTGAAAATATAACTTACCTGCTGCACGTTTTTTCATATTTTTAGAGCGGGATTTTTCTTTAGTTGGGTTTTAGTTTTGAACTTATTTCGTACTTTGTCTACTTTAATGTAAGTGACGCATTCGCTCTTGACATTAGCAAATAGGTACATTAGAGAGACAAGGTATTAAACTGCTCAGTTATGAACTTGACGTATGAAGAACTTAGGCTAATCTTTAAAACTAAAATCGTATATAATATTATGTATGGAACAGCATCGGCGACGCAGTAGGAACGACGCGGCCTGTGGTGTCGAGAGATCCGAGCTCGATCCCCGGCCGGGCCATGTACCGATGGGTTTTTCTCTAAACTTAAACAAATTTACTGGATGTTTTCAAACGGCGAAGGAAAACATCGTGAGGAAACCTGCATACGCTGAAGAAGGAATTAAATTCAAATCAAAGTTATACAACTTTGATACAATTTCTTTAACAAAGAAAATAAAATACTTCAAAATAACTTTCTTTCTACTGCCAGTAATCAACTTCTAATAAATCTGAAACGATATCCGTAACATAATCTTATCCGGATCCGCAACGGATATAAAGTCGTATCCCTAAAGATCTTTATCTGAACGCACCTTTACACATAAGCCCTGTTATTTGTAATTCGTTTTGCGGTACATGTGTACTGATATAGAATGATATAATGTTATTAAAAGGGAAAAATGTTTCGGCTGTAGTCCGAATGAAGAGATTTTTCTTTCGGTTGAGTTTCGGCTTTAAAAGCTTCTTTCGGCGTACTTACCATCTACCAAAGTAATGCGTCCCATAAAGTTTTTACGCGACGTTCCACATCGCAGCTTAAAATACGCTGACGCATGTCAAGCATGACAATCGTCTTAAAAGTTAAATATACCTACGTTTTCTTATAATTATGTATGTTTCATTTACATACTTTCCAAGTGTAAAGTGTCATGTTTGTAATAGTACATTGTTATCCTAGGTGTGAAAGTAACTTATTTAAGTCCCGAGACGGGGATTGGCGCCCGACGCGTAGCGAGGGCGCCAATAGTTCGAGGTACCTCTAAGAATAAGAATACACTGAAAGTAAAATCAAATACATAAAATGCGTGTTAATACACATCTCTGCTATACGGAAGTATAAACAAAATTCAACAACTCGAAAAAACAAATGAAGATCGGATTGCCGCTTTCCCTTCTACTTTGTTTTTTTTCTGTGGCCGGCCAGAGCTATTCTGCCATTATTTTTCATTTCCATCATTGAAAAAATGGTAAATATTTTGCCCAAATCTATGTTATTTTAAAGAAATAGTTGACAGTAATAATTATAATAAAGTCATTAAAAAAAATATATTCTTTAATTATTACATAACTTTATGTTATTTCATTTTTACATCGCGCTGTAATTGAGTGGCTGTATAGACAGTTGGAACATGGTCCAATATAAATGTCAAAATAGTACTAGTTTTTTTAATATAATTTGACAGCTGTCAGTTGAAAGCGATTCTCCCTAGGGCTGAGATGTATTACTTTCAACCCGCTCCTCAGGCAACTTCAGACCTACTTTCAGAGTATGAGTAATGAAAAATAATATGTCCTCTTAACATTATCTTCAAGTGCCAATCTCGAAATACCCTGCAAGGCCGCGGTAGTCGCGTCTTTTACGCCGGCTTGTATGATCACGACTGATCACGTTCTGAAGACGCCATGTAATTACTTTTGCCATTTTGACACAGCTCAATTTACGCGGCGTATTTTGCTCCGGTGGGGGGAATCCCCTTCGGTTTGACCGTTTCATAGTTTCGGTCGAATCTGCCTAGACCGAAACTCGAGTCGGGCTCTAGTTTCTGCGGCTTCTTTTTGTACGACGACGAATGGAGAGATTGCAATACATTTCGTGCCATTCTCCTCAAATACATTGTGGCTAAATGCTCCTAAGAGATTCGATGTACTGGAAGTAATTTTGGGAGTTCTCCAAGTAAATAACGAGATTTGGGGATAACCCTCCCTTCACGTTAGTGGAGTGAAATGATTTAGTTATTTATTTCTGCACGATTCATATTAATATTATTGCCAAAAAAACTTCACTCATTAGAGGAAGTAATTTTAATGTAGAAGGCAAAGTGTACAGCATGATAAGCGTAGTGAACAATATGTTGTTTTATAATGGGTGTTACGGCTCTGGAAACAAAGTCTTTTTAGGCTTTCTTTTTTAATTTATGTACAAAAAATCCGCAGTTAAGCACGGCTCCACAAATAAATTGGGGGCGTATGTACTATACAATATAGTTCAAATCCTTACGAAATTGATAGTAGCTTTAATAAAGACTCAACAAATCACAATTTGGAACGAACTGGACGACTAATTACACGCTTTTCTATAAGTTTCACGCACTATCACTTAGCGAATTGTTACATTATAATACCTATTATTACAATTATATACAAGCTGGAATCAAAAAATTTTGCCACTCCCATAAGGATCAGTAATAAAAGCATTCTATGGGTGTCAAAATCGTGTCAATTGTATCAAAAAATTGTGACTCACTTACACATTCTCATTTTCAAACTCCATATAAATTTGTACTAGCAACCTCCTCCCGCTACTCCGCTTCCTTTGTCCGAACCCCTCCTATACATGGCACCATAGGTTCCGATACTAAATATGCAAAATGCGAACTCCACAGAGAGCGCGCGCGCCACCAAAGAGATTCAAACCTTCTTGTATACAAGGGACAACTTCTATCAACATCCCGTCAAAGAGTATTTGAATCATGATAGTTCAATTCAATACTCTTTATTGCACAAAAAATAACACAGAACACAATAATTACAGTAGATTTTGAAGGTACAACTAGGCGGTCTTATTGCTAAGAGCGATTTCTTCCAGACAATCTAGATAGTTATAAGGTGTGGTCTGTTTCAGATTTGATTTTCAAATCAACAATCAAATTGTCTGGTCAGGTTAGAATCATAACAAAAATGTACGAATCATGAATGAAATGATTCGACTGACCAGACAATCTTGTAATTTATGTTATACGGCTGTCGACCAGCCCAGTCTGCAAATTGGAATGGCTAGAAGTGATTTATCCAGACGTTTTCAGCGTACTCAGTATAGTAATAGATTAGTCTGCCAATCGCCTTTGCCATCTTATTCGTTTGAAGACGATATATATTCCAGAAATTGCTTTTCCCACAGACGAGTAAAAATCACACGCGAACTTAGAAAACCTTAATGCGGTGGCGGCCTACCGCAGGCCGCAGTCTCAATATGCAAATTCATTCAAAATACATTGCATATGGAAGACAACAGGCCGCCACCGCCACCGCATGCCGCGTGTGTCTGGGATCCCTTTGACTGTTGTTTTCATTGTGTTGTCATACCAGAATTCAACGAAGACTCCCAATTCTACTTATTTTATTATTTTTAATAACCAAGCAAGTAAGGGCTTAAGGTCTCTACTTACGACACGATCCATCGGGAGCTCTATTCTTGGCTCTCCTCGCTTCGAGCGGTCGATTCTACTGATTTTTGTATCGGATGTCGAAGGAAAATTAGTAGAATCGACCGCTTGAAGCGAGGAGAGCGATTCAAAAAAAAGGGCACCTGGCATGTCAGTACGCAAGTTGGCTGGAAGGGTCGATTTGCTGCCGGTTGGGTCGCCCCGACTCCCAACTTCATAGATCGGCCCTACAGATTGGCGCGTGAATAAGCACGGCCCCACCGATCGGGCCGACCGAACCGCCAACAATTCGGCTCCACTACAAGCCAACTTGCCTACTGACATGCCGATTGATAGGTACCCTTCCGATCGGGGCCTGGATCGTGTCGTAAGTAGAGGCCTTTATAACTATATTCTAACTGTAAAGAAAAGTGGAAACAAAAGCTAGTCAATCACTTCTTCAGTCTTTGTATATTCACACCCTTCAAGTCGCCTCCTCATGGGAAGACAAGCTTCTGAGGCTCCCGCCTTACTTTCGACTGCATTGGGTACCTATACACTCCATACTAATTAGATATTATGAACGGGAAAGTAGGTAATTCTTTCTATTGTTTTACCTTTTCACGACTAAACCGCTCAACGGATTTTGATGAAATTTGGTGTGGAGATACATAGAACCCTTGAGCTGGACATAGGCTACTTTTTACCGCGATGAACTGTAATATTCCACGCGTGCGAAGCCGGAAGAAACTGCTAGTCTGTTACAATCAGATTTAGGTCTCCTGTAACCCCGTGTTCCTCATAGTCTCTCAACGTTCAAATAAATCTATTCTATTCTATTCTACATTCTAAAGTCATTAGTGAACAACAATATTATATTAGTTACGAGTAACTAAAACATAATGAATATTACCTACATGTTGGTAACACGACAAACCGAATTTGCATGGTAATTACCAATTTGTATTTACGCTTGCGAGTCTAGGGTAAATATAATTAACTTTCGTCTACGCATTAATTTGTTATAATCTTGTTTCATATTTAGGTTTGGCTTAAAATTAGGTAATACTTCTTGGTAAGTCTTCGTCGTCAGACTTCGGCATCGGTAATGTATTGAATTCCTAGCCCGTAATAAATGCCGATATTAAATTAAATGAGGGGTTGGTATTAGAATTACTAGATAGCAAAATGACTACAGTCATCGTAAGTTGACTGTTGCAAACAGAGAGCTGTTAGTATACATAGAGCGCGCGTTAGCAAGTCTGAACTGTAAGCATGGGTCTGAACAGTCCCGAAATTTTTGGGGCGACGCTACACGTCAGTAGCGCTGATTGTTGCTCTCGCCGGTATTTATTTAGATTTGGAGTAATCATGGTGAAATACGATCAAAAAAGAACGACCTAGAAAAATCTATATAGAAGCGTCCATAGCGTATGCTTACACTTGGCACAATGGGCAATGAGCGATGCGCGCGCTCTATAGCTAGTATACTAACTCTATGGTTGCAAAATACAAAATGACTACATCGACCCGCAAAACATAGAAATAGTTCTAACCTGTATATCATCATCTATCATTTCTAATGGCTAGCTATTCATTATAACTAACCAAACACGCAAACAAACCCGCAACCAATAAACGCACGAAACGCGCAAACAAACGCGCGGAACGCGCTTATACGATGCTGAAGTCTGATGGCGGAGACTAAGCATTACCTAATTTTACAGGGTGTTTTTGTGTTTTTTTGTACAGGATGTTCCCTGTACTTTTAAGACACTAATCGATATTGTCAATCGTATCAAATCTGTGATTATTTGAGCTTTGCATCTGAAATTTAAAGAAGACAATACAATTTTACTCGTCTCAAAAATTGGTCCTGTCCCAAAATACAAAGTTAAATTTGCGGCTATTCAAATACGCTATGCCTACAAACCGCACATGTTAAAAATTTCGTCAGGTGCATTTATTAATGTTAAGGTACGTATGTTAAGGTAGGTAAATGTTTAGGTACGTATTTCCATAAAAAAGGTTCTTTTCGTAAACAGTCTGAGACCGTACTAGGTACTAAAAATACACCCAAAAAACTAACTTTTTTGGATGTAACTATATTTTGTAACGGTCGTAGCTCGGCTTTCGTACTACAATAAAGATGCGAATAGATATGTCGATAAACCAAATACACTAGCTTTCATCGTGGCAAACAATACTCCCAGCTGAGCGATAAATTAGCATTGGCTAGCGTGGAATTGGCTTTTTGGGACAAAGCTCGTATACGGAGATGGACTTTGGTAGGACGTTGTACCGTTATTAATGATTTTAGGATTTTTATTGATGCTTAGATGCAAAAAAAACGACATTTAGCTTGTTTAAAGGAAAGAGTTTTTAAAATAGCTATTGTTGGCATATAATACTATTATTACGTAAAAAAGCGACACTCACCTCGCATTTTTTACTAATAAAATACCTCATGACCGTTACTATACCATAAACCGTTTCAAAATTTTTAGGAGGGCTTTAAAATAACAGAAATTCGCATTCTGTAAAACAAATTAATGATAATATAAATCAACTAACAAGGTTAGTTGAAATATGTTCAAATTAAATATCCAAGTACTACCTATAGTTAATCAAAACGAACAGATAGGGATAATCGTGCGTCCGGGTGAGCTGAGGTACATAGTGTTCAAAAGTGTATTCCACAACCCTTTCGGCCGAAACTGTTATCGAAATTCGGCCTTCAGGTGAAACCGAATTAAATGTAAGACAACAATTTCTAATCAAATAGTTTTTTGAATATACTCTTAGCGTACACAAGTCTTTGTATAATCCCATAAGTACTGCAGAAATTAGATACAGGGTATAAGAATAAAATATACAAGAGACATGGTGTCTATATCTCAAAGGACTATACTTGTACGACGACTTGATCGACATGTAATACACAGGTCACCAGGCCCCAGTCATGTTATAATCTTGAATATTGTTCGTAGTATAATAAAATAATATGAAATGTTAAGAAGCTACATAAATGAATAATCGTTATTGATAAATATTTACACCTTCTGTGCGAGAGGTGGCCATCCATCTGGGCAACTATTCACTTTAACCTGATGAAGTAAAACAACATATCAGTTCCAAAAATCGTACTGAATTCCCTAAGTGATGCAAGGTTAGCACTGAACTATTAAGGTGAGGATCACAATAGATCAGTAATGGTCGCAGTGATACAAGGTTGGGTAAGACTTGAAGAGTCCCATTACAATAACAATAGTGTATATCTTATATTTATTAATTAACTGGTTCCCGACCCAAGTATGTTATGAACTCATCAACTTGTGCACAAAATATGTTTTGGCTTAGACAGAAAGTTCAAGGTCATCTCTTTGACTGGCCTGTTGGCGTCGTTGATAGTGACCCTGCCTACTGCGCCAGAGGTCGTGGGTTCGATTCCCACCCGGGACTAACATTTGTGTGACGAGCATATTCTGTTGGTTGTCGGATTCTGGGTGTTTGTCTGTATTTAAGTATGTTTATCAGTTGTTGAGTACCCATTTACAAGCTTCGGTTTAGTTTGGGACTAAACAGCCGTGTGTAAATTTGTCCAAACATTATTATTATTAGGTATTATCTTTCGGTCAAACCAACAGATTCGACATCGCAACCGAAAGTTCGAAAACGAAATGGTTTTGGACACTCTAGTTGATTGTTCACCCGGGTGCGGAAACTCACATAGGACTATTTGCTCAGGACGGGGTTATTAAGGAATTTTGGAATGTATGTTGTTTGTGTGTAAGAAGATTAATTAAGCATTTATTAATATAGGAGCATTTTGAGTATTGTATGAACATTTGTGTACCCCAAAAGTAAATCAGTATTTACTGAGGATTTCGTCTGTTTCGCTTCTAATGGGCTCCCTAAACGATCATGCCGCATGACATGCATTACGTTTACGTGAATTATCATGCTGCATGATGGACCCTCATGCTTGCTATCAATCACATAGTACAGTGAAGCAACGGCCAGCACGTAGTTTGCATGTCATGCACGTCAATCACTCACTACAACTAGACGGTCATGCATCAGTGACAGCATGTCATGCAGCATGGTCGTGTACCACTTAACGAGAAAGCGACTAGAAATGGAATTTCATAATATTTTACATGAGGAAGGAACACAACGATCCACTTTCCTGAAAGAGTCGTATTCTATTAGATAAGAGCAATCATTTTTAATGATTAGATAAAAAAATTGAATATAATTTAATTTTTAATATCTTGGTAGGTAAGTACCTATATAATTAATTAAGTTGTTAAAATTTAACTATGTTATTAATTTTTAGTCAATTTTTATCATTACAGTATTTACACTGACCAGCTGGTTAGGGTTTAAATTTTAAGGCGGGGGGGGCGGACGTTTGAGGATAGGATACTTTTCAATGCGGACAAATTCGCGGGGGCGTCCGCTAGTTCAGAATATATCAACAATAGGTGTACCAGCCGAACAAAACGTCATGCATGGCTTTATGTCACGGTGAAACGTGGCAATTTTCACTTACTCATTGGCCTTTGACGGCGTCGTCGTAATAACCATGTTGTTATCGCCACCTGAATCGGTCTTAAAACGAGTGTCGCGTGCGACGGGCCAGAGTTTGTAGAAGTAGGAACAGAATACTTTTTTTTTTTAAATTAATCAATCAATCAAATAGTCATTTATTTTCTCCCACAAACTTACAGTAACAGTAACATCAACTACAGGTTGCTGAAAAGACGGGAAAATTTATAGGCACATTATAAGTATATATTTCTTGATACATTCTAGAAAATGCGATCGATTTAGTAGCAATTTTATTGGTTTATTACGCGATTAGTCAAATACTTCATCATCATCATCATCATCAGCCTGCACTAGTCCACTGCTGGACATAGGCCTCCGGCCTCCCCCAAGGCGCGCCACTGAGTCCGATCTTCGGCTCACCGCATCCAGTCACTGCCAGCCATCCTACGCAGGTCGTCGCTCCATCTAGCCGGGGGGCGTCCCACACTACGCATGCCTAGTCGTGGTCTCCACTCGAGAACTCGTCTACCCCAGCGGTTATCGGTTCTCCGACAGATGTGACCAGCCCACTGCCACATCAACGTGCTAACCCTTTGAGCTATGTCGAAGGCTTTGGTTCTCTGGCGGATCACCTCGTTTCGGATCCTATCTCTCAGAGAATACGTCTTTGAGTCAATTACGTATTTGGTCTATATACGCAGTTGGTCCAATTGTCATTTATTTCATGTAGTAAAGGACTGATACTTATTTTATTTTATTTATTCATTTTATTATCTATATTGTATTGATTAATCGTGTATTTGACCACTGGACTAACTGCTACTAAATCATGTAATGATATGCAATCTTGTAGCAAAATCTTCAATGTCGGTATTTGCAAGATTTAAGATGTGTAATCTCGGAAGATCTCGGTAGATATTTTGCGAGATATCGAAGATTTCATAATTTATAAGATTTATCTTGATTGAAACTTCGTAAAGTAATGTCGTAAGGCCGAATTAATGAAATAAAATGTATATTTAATAATTTATTTTAAAAATATTATTTAACTTTTATAAATTCTTGAAAAACACTTCACGTCTAGATAGTTTTGCCCGGCTTCGGATGCTGCACGTAAAATCCTCAGCGATGTGCTTACACTAACCCTGCACATACCAGATCAATGGTGGCAGATATAGGCTATCAAGTAACGACAAGCGTGGAGCGTCAGTGGCGTCGGGGATAAGCCGCGGCCTATCATATCGAAAGGTCCGAAGTTCGATCCCCGGCTGGGCCATGTACAGTCAACAATATAGAGACAGGTAAGCAGGCACATTACAGATTTACAGAGCCAAATTAAGTAGCGCTGTACTGTGACTGCTTACTGATCTCTTTTGTTGACTGTACCAATGGATTTTTTCTCGAAACTCAAGTACATTTACTGACTGCTTTCAAACGGTGAAGGAAAACATCGTGAGGAAATCTGCATACGCCGAAGGAGATATTCTTAAGCGCATGTGAAGTCCACCAACCCGCACTGGGCTAGCGTGGTGGACTATAGCCCGGACGCTCTCGTTGAGAGGGTAGGCCTGAGCCCCAGCAGTGGACATGTTAATAGGCTGTTGATGAAGTAAAGACACATCCGTTGCCACATCACGCCACTGGGTGACTTTTGAAAGTTAACTGTGGCCTTACGATTTCCTTTATCCTACTAATCCTATCCTATCCTACTAATATTATAAAGGCGAAAGTTTGTAAGGATGTGAGGATGTTAGGATGTGAGGATGTTTGTTACTCTTTCACGCAAAAACTACCGAACAGATGTTGATGAAACTTGGTACAGTGATACCTTATATCCTGGAAAAACATATAGACTACTTTTTAACGCGGACAAAGTCGCGGAGCGTCCTCTAATACCCCCTAAGTAACAAAACGCCTCCCACAAGGTGGACCGACGATCTGGTGAAGGTCGCGGGACCCGGCTGGATGAGGTTAGCGCAGGACCGGTCGTCGTGGAGATCCTTGGGGGAGGCCTTTGTCCAGCAGTGGACGTCTACAGGCTGATATGATGATGATGATGAACAAAACGCCTACATAGAGGGCTATGTTTAACAATGTACACGGAAAAATCTTTTCTACGCGGGCGAAGCCGCGGGGAAAAGCTATTCCTACATAAAACTTTAACGTGTTAACTCTCTGCACTATCTCTATGGCTCGAAATAAACGGAGAAAAATAAATAGAAGGCCATAAAACACACCAAGTGAGATGGAAAACGGAAAGCTAGATGTTTATTTATTGTTCTTACCTGTTCCTGTCATAATCCGTAAAGCTAGATAAATGTGGGACGGAGAAAAACACTTGTAAAGATGCCTGCGTGAGAAATAGAACTGACTAAGTACAATGAGAGCGTCAGTGGCGTAGGGGATAAGACGCGGCCTATCATATCGAAAGGTCCGGTTCGATCCCCGGCTGGGCCATGTACCAATGGGTTTTTTCTCGAAACTTAAGTACATTTACTGACTGCTCTCTAACGGTGAAGGAAAACATCGTGAGGAAACCTGCATACGCCGAAGAAGAAATTCTTAGGCGCATGTGAAGTCCACCAACCCGCACTGGGCTAGCGTCGTGGACTATTGCCCGAACGCCCTCGTTGAGAGGGTAGGCCTGAGTCCCAGCTGTGGGGACATTAATAGGCTGTTGATGAAGTACAATTATAGTAATTTGTGTTAAATGCAGAGTAAAAGGCAGTACCTGCTTTGGCGAGGGTCTGTCAAGAAGGAGGTATTTATTATACAGATAATAAATTCATCATAAAGAATTATTTTTATAAAAGGGATTGTCATACATAAATAACTTAACAAAACAAAAATCAATTACAATGTCAAAATACAACTATTAAAGATAAAATATGTCGAAAAACTTCTTTAAAAAACATCAGCGTCCATAAAACAAAGAGTAGAAAATAAATGCAAAACTAAAGAAGAGAATAAAGTTATTGGCCTTTGAAAAAATTTGCCTTTCTAATGAGAAAAAGAACCTTGATTAGGTTATTGAAAATGTGGATATAGGGAAAGATGTTTCAGGAACGAAAAAGAAAGAATGTAGTTTCCGAGGGCAAGTTATGACCTAACTAAATAAATTTCTTATTTATTTATCTTCTATTTTAGGCTTTTACGTAGGAACGAACTTTGTTGTTATCGATTACATTGTATGTATGTGTGTATGTATATATATATTTTGTATACCTATGTATTTTAGTGTATGTAGATTTTTAAAATATGCCTATAATTGCACAACCTACCTTCTAATTTGCTCTAAATTCTCTACCCAAAGGTTGTCTGGAAGAAATCGCTCTTAGCGATAAGACCGCCTAGATGTACATTACTGTATCTGTTTTTGTTTTTTGTCTGTAATTTTTAAACGTGCCATAAAGTGTATTGAATTGAATTGAACGATCGTTCACCATATTTGTAAATATTTATTAATTATGGTAAACTAATAGAATTCCTAACATCCCTTTAAACTAACGCAATCAATATAAATAACTAGGTACTAAAAATAACTACTTATTTTTTTATTTACAGTTGGATTTACAGTTAGTATCTAACGTGATTTATTTATAGTAAGGTCATTAGGGCGTGGTTACAAACGAGGCCGATTCTCGCGTGCCTTGGCGATGCGATAAGAGAACTTTTTGTCAAAACTTTTTCGGGACCGCGATAAGTACGCCCCTGTGTGGGGTTTCTTTTGTCATTTGTTTTTGGAGGTGCTACTGTAATTACTCTTGACTTAGCAAAAGCTAAAAAAAAGTTTAGCAGTTGCTAGATTGGTTTGTACGTTTTATACCAGATTAGCAAAATGTCAAATTAGAAAAATGCCAGATTAGCATAATGCCAGATTAGCAAATGTCAGTTCTTTTAAGCTGATTGGCATAGAGCCAAATCAATAAACACTAAGTTTTTTATTAACCAATAACTTTTACGTTTTTTAATTTCTAACTAAATACTCCTAAATATTAATATACCTATTTAAAATCCAATAATATTAAAATAGACTAGGCGTGATATTAGACAATTATCTGCCTTGGCTTATAATATAAATTAATTGACTAAATTTAATCGTTTTAAAAAAGTCAGCAATATGTAGTTACAGCGTAACAATATGCGGGTTCCATCAGTCAATTGTTACAAGTTTTTCTGTAATTTTTTCCTCAAAACGAACAATGATTTTCCCAACATATCCGCAATTTTACTACATAAGTTCAATTGGTCCAGTGGTGTTCGAGGATTGTACCACCGAAGCTCGAAAAACTGTTGTTCGAGGTATGTTTGTTCGTTTGATCGGTACTACAATCGACTCAACATTAGTTCGAAACACAGTAATTGTTTGAAAATACGTTTGATGTTAGGTTCAAATTGAAACCCTTTTTTGTTCACGGGGGAAATCTTCCTGAGATACCTGACCGATAGGGTGAAGACCCGGGTTATGTGGGATTTAAACCCACTAAATCCCCCTCGGAGGCCACCTTCAGTGTATATTAGGAGTCTCCAGGCTCTCCTATGGAACTCACCTTGCTTTAAAACCGTACCTGGGTGAGGCTCACAAACAATGTACTAACACACGTGGAATTGTATGACAGTGTGATACAATTTCCCGTGTGATATGATACATTATTTGCGAGCCCCACCCACCTACTTTCGACAAACATACTTCGAACAACAGTCTTTCGAACTTCGGTGATTGACCTGCAAGTTTATCCGGCGGACAGTCATATTATATAGACGATTCGGTTTTGACAGAACCCTAAAAAGGGAAGAACCGTGTGCTATTAAATACCACTTACGTATTAATTACTCTCGTCCTAGGTAACATCGACATAACACATTGTATTATATAACAAGCTTGTTCTTTGGTAGTATGTAAAAAATAAAATGAAATTTATTTAATGTTCTAACGAACGTAGTTAAAGTAGTTTGGTGGGCACTCTAGTCCCCACATTATGAAACCTTGTCTTTTGTGTTGCGGGGGCTAGTTCTCATGGGTACATTTCTCATTCGGATTTCAAGATAATATATTATTTTCAAAGCAGTGTACCTACTGGGACTGACAAAGTTTCAAGTAAGTACTTATTTTTTTAAACTAAATTATTTTGAATTTAGTTATTTTTAAGTTTATTATGTAGGTACTGACGATAATTAACAATAACGACTAAATAACATGATAAATATAAAATTTGTGATCACGTTTCCAGGTTATATCTCTTAAATCTCGGAAAAATCAAAAAGAAATCTCTCTCAACCTCAACATTCAAATTCAAATATCAGTGGCGAAAACACCTTTTTGCGACAATACCACAATAATGAACGGTGCGGCTCCTAAAATCAATTCCATTGAAAAAACAGCAAAAGAAATAGGCACATTAAAAGTAATGAAACCCACGATCCTTTTCCGATATTCCCTTATTTCCAATTTCACCGTAAAAATGACGACAAAATTATCGACATTCAATTGAAAAGCAGATTTTCTGGGTCAGCTGGTTTTGTTTAAAAGGTCAATATGGAAACCCACCTAGTTGGAACTAAGTGAATTATTATTAAGTAAATAACTATCTTATTTACTTAATAATAATATATTGCGACCGTCAGTGGCGTCGGGGATAAGACGCGGCCTACCATATCGAGAGGTCCGGAGTTCGATCCCCGGCTGGGCCTGTACCAATGGGTTTTTCTCGAAACTTAAGTACATTTACTGACTGCTCTCAAACGGTGAAGGAAAACATCGTGAGAAAACCTGCATACGCCGAAGAAGAAATTCTTAGGCGCATGTGAAGTCCCCCAACCCGCACTGGGCTAGCGGGGTGGTCTATAGCCCGAACGCCCTCGTTGAGAGGGTAGGCCTGAGCCCCAGTCGTGGGGACATTTAATAGGCTGTTGATGAAATAACTATGTAGGTACCTTATATAATTAAGTAGCCCAGTGTGGGTTGGTGGACTTCACATGCGCCTAAGAATTCCTTCTTCGGCAGGTTTCCTTACGATGTTTTCCTTCACCGTATGAGAGCAGCCAGTAAATTATGTACCTAAGTACGACCGTACGTCTGTGGAAACAAAACCAGTATAAGCTGGTCTCTCATAGTATTGAAACTCCCTAATAGGCTAGGTCAGCTCAAGGTCAAAATGTTTCCACTGACTTGCGGTCGACTGTTATACATGGCAAGGCCGCTGATCGAACTCGGACCTCTCGCCATGTCAGGCCGCGTCTTTCCCACTGCGCCACCGGCGCTCTAAATTAATCATCATCAACAGCCTATTAATGTCCCCACTGCTGGGGCTCAGGCCTACCCTCTCCACGAGGGCGTTCGGGCTATAGTCCGCCACGCTAGCCCAGTGCGGGTTGGTGGACTTCACATGCGCCTAAGAATGTCTTCTTCGGCGTATGCAGGTTTCCTCACGATGTTTTCCTTCACCATTTGAGAGCAGTCAGTAAATGTACTTAAGTTTCGAGAAAAAGCCCATTGGTACATGGTCCAGCCGGGGATCGAACTCCGGACCTTTCGATATGATAGGCCGCGTCTTATCCCCTAAATCTAATTTAATGCCGTAAGTATAAACAATCTTTTGTTATATAAATAACCAAAAAGCCGACTTAAATAAAGTTGATGAGGGTAGGATGGATTGTAGCCATGGGCTTGTGAGCGTGACTTCTTCCATTTTCGCTCAGCTTAACGTCGAAACTGGATTACCAATACTTGAGTAATTTTCTAAGACGCTCAGCTCGAGGCTCGAGCACTCAGCGTAAGAGAGAAATAATAAAAGCTCGGTCAAATATTACTTTTCTGTCGTCATAAAGCTATAATTGCATTAGAATGTTTCGGTTTGAAAGGCAACAGAAACAGTAGGTATATACCTACTTACATTGCCTATATTAAATACGGACTGAATTAGAAAATCTGACAACACTACCTATAATTGTAAGAGGTATTTTAGTTCTTTAATAAAGTTTTTAGTTGGTATCTCTGCAAAATGAACTGACTTTAAATAAAATGGCTTTAAATGATTAATAAAATTCAATTAATAGGAATAACGAGGCGGTGGTAGATAAAAACTGATTTAGTAGTCAGGGGCCCAGTAAAGGTCCAAAAAGGATAGCGAGTGATAGTAGGGAGTGGAAGAGGTTGGAGGACGCCTTTGTCAAAAATGGGTTCAATAAAGTTAGTTCCGTTAACAGTATAAAGCGTGACACACACTGAGCGGCGGCGTTGCGAAAGCGTTGCGGTTTTTTTCTGTAATGTTCGAAATAGTATGAAGCCCTTTACATCAAAGCGGCGGCGGCGCGGCGCGTTCTTCATACAAACCTTCGCCGCCGTAACGCTTTCGCAACGCCGCCGCCCAGTGTGTGTCACGCTTTAAGTTGGTTCCGTTATCAGTATTGAACGTTGTTACTATCTCTGAGCAAACGGTTGAAAGATACAAGCAAAATTATGCAAGGATAATAAATATTATATATATAAACTGACAAAAGGCTTTTCTCGGTCCTCGGGATGATAATTTCTCTCTTTACTTAGACTTATAAATAATCGACGTAATTGCTTGAATAATCACTTGGTAATTGTCGAAATATCACACTCTTGCGTTAAGTAAGGTTTAAATTTCTCGTTTAGAAATCGTTGATTCAATAAAGTTGGTTCCGTTAGCAGTATAAAGTTAGTTCGGTTTTTTTTCCGTTATCAGTATAAAGTTGGTTCCGTTATCAGTATTAAACGTTATTACTATCTCTAAGCAAACGGTTGAACGATACAAGCAATTAAGCGAAGGTGGGAGTAACTGTTAACCGTAATAATGTAAGCGCCAATAGTGGCGTTTGCGGCAGCAAATGTACCGTACCCATGGGTGAGATAACGCATAATATATTTTGTCGGGTTTTCACAGCTCGCTTGAAAACAGGAGAGCTACGCAATGCGGTATTATGCAGGGAGTTCCGCGTTTCTTTTTTGAATTTAAATTTTGTCGCCTTTCACGGAATTTGAATAAGGAATTCGCTTTTTGGGGGAGGTTGAAGGAAGCCAGTAATTTTTGCGTGCAAAAATTGCTTGACTAAAAGATTCAGCAGCAATTTGATTTAGGGCTATTTTCAGAAGATTAATAAAGACACACCCACACTGACGCAGGGCGGTGGCGGGCATGGCGCCGCCATTTTGTACCGAGTTTTTTTTTAATAATTGGAAAAAAATTATTTCTTAATACAATTTTTAAGATAAGTACAATGTTTATTCACGAGATTTGATCCATATTATGATTGGCCCTATCGATTGGAGGCATAGAAGCTGCAATTTTTTCGGATTTGTGTCGGTTCGATTCCCGGTTGGTGCAAGTGACTTGTCAAAACTATTTGAATGCGGTCTTACTTATTTGTAAAAATAATGGAACGTTTGTTTTCAGTAAAATCGGTATTTAATACTTTCTCTCCACCGACAGCTTTAAATTTCCACCCTGGAAATTTTCCATGACAAATGGCAGCCACCTCTATCGCCATGCCACCGCTAAAGTGTGACGATAGCTTAAAACGCCTAACTGGCGCCTTCCCTGTGACATTCTTCGGTTTGCCTCGGATTGAGCCATCCACTTCCAAAATTTCTTAAATTTTCCACTACCCACCTAACTCTTATGTCGACCACTTCTCAATTCGTCCACTTGATTTCCAAGGTCATATTTACTTCGCACTGTTACCTACCGCGAAACGGAAATAAATTAATTGCCAACCGTTCTTTAGTATAATTTTATTCATAAGTGCGAACCTTCATTAAAATTACAAACGCGAGTGGAACGCAGCGATACGCGAAGGGTGGAGGGTTTTCAAATTGCCACCACACGTGGAAAATGAAAAGTGGGAAGTGGGAAGTGTAACCACAAAAGTATACAGTGTTCAAAAGTTGTACGAAGTTAGAGTTTGTTAAGAAGCTGAGAGCTTTCAAACCACTGTACTGTTCGTGGAAAATATAATTTCTGAAGCTATCACTCACAATATCCCTAAGGATGAGGGATCATCTTAAAACAACGGGAGTCGCCATTCTCCGAAGCCGAATGTACAGTCGCAGTATTAAAAGTTATCAATTTCTCTTCTTAACATGCCGTGAGTAAGTTGGTAGCATGTACAGTAAGGTTCATAAGTGCAGTAGCACGCTAAGAGTCATTTTTCTGTACAACGGTGCGCACGACAACACGAAAACTAATTAGATATATGAGTAACTGACCACCCAAGTCAATTGCGTGTATTAAACCTTATTGTCATAGCAATAAGTCATCAATTCACCTCAATATCCAGGAATATTAGTGGATATGTGCATGTTTGGGTACATATATAAAAGAAAGTCGTGAGTGAAACATGTCTTTCAATCTATAGAGTGGCGAAACTGCTACTGCACTTATGGAACTTGACTGTACACACATACCTCACTAAGTTTGTGGTCGCAATAGGTACTATTTCTTGCACTGGTGAAATAAAAATCTTCCATTCCGAGGGAATGTAGGCTATTTTGTACTCGGTACGAAATATACTATTTATGATGGCGAACATTTTTCGTACCGCGACTGTAGTAAGATCACCTAAAATAAATAAATAAAAAACTTACATACATACATACATACATATCTTCACGCTATGTCCCTGGCGCGGTAGGCAGAAAGAACGGAGCGCCAAGTATCGCGATCCTGACACACCTCTTTCGCTTCGCTCATTCTCATCATTCTCTTCATACACGCTCGCCGTGGGACGCGAGTGCTCTTTACGTGTCCGTCTGTGAGCACCCGCTCTATCTGATCCTCGTATGTCAGTCTAGGTCGTCCCCGGCTCCTATTACCAATCACATTCGCTCGATATATTTGCGTCGTCATTCGTTCATCACTCATTCGCTCAACGTGTCCGAACCAACGGAGCATACCTTTTTTCATCTTAATGATGACACTTTCATTCAGTCCAGCCATACTGCGTATCTCTTCGTTGCGTATCCGGTCGGCCAAGGTAACGCCGCACAGCTGACGTAGAGATCGCATCTCCACAGCATTTAACTTACTTTCAGTCGTCTTCTGGCAAACCCAGGTTTCACTGCCGTATAATAGAGTTGGTACCAACACCGCATTGTGAATTGCCAGACGGGCGTCTTTCGACACATTCTGGTTCTTCGTCAACGCGGACAGAGCACCATTAACTTTATTTCCAGCCATTATACGCCTTTCTGCATCCGAATCACATCTTCCAATCCTATTAAACATACTTCCCAGATATACAATTTCATTCACTAAAAAACTTAACTTAACTTAACTTTTAATAAAAAACTTATTCACAAAAAACATGGATACCTACTAAGCTATCGAAAAAACACAAACTGAAAACCTCGTAATGGAATTATCTCTAGTCGAATTAATTATTGCCTACCAAGATGTTTAAACGGGTAACCATTTTTTGTTTCAGGTTAAAACGTAGCTCCGTTGGATTATAATATGGTAAGTGAAGCTATATTTGGAATTTGTTAAAATAGGGTAGCAGTTGAAGTTTCATTAATTTTTGAGGAGGTAAATTACGTGTAATTGTAAGTGAGAAGGCAATTTTACACGTGGGTGTTTTGAAGTAGTTTGCTTGACAGTTTAATTATAGCAGAGGGGGTGATCGACCTATCGCTAGATGACACTAAAGGCTAGGTGTTATAACATTGTCGATAAATGAAGGAACGCTGTCATACTGTTTTTGGAATGTGATATTTTTCTATTTCTTATCAAATATTGCCAGGCAAACTGAAAACTTACATTCAGTACACCTTATTCATTCAGTACACTTTATTGCACGTTTAAAAATTACAGACAAAAACCAAAAACAGATACAGTAATGTACATCTAGGCGGTCTTATCGCTAAGAGCGATTTCTTCCAGACAACCTTTGGGTAGAGAATTTAGAGCAATTTAGAAGGTAGGTTGTGCTTCTTCCCAGCTCTATATAACACCTTGGAGGCGGTGGTAGATAAAAAATTGACGTTGTATAAATGTACCTAGTGTACTTACATGCAATAAAATACTTTTGAATTTTGAATTTTGGTAGGTTGTGCAATTATATGCATATTTTAAAAATCTACATACACTAAAATACATAGGTATACAAAAAGAATATATACATACACACATACATGCATACAATATACATACATACATATATACATACATACATACATACATACATACATATATACATATATACATACATACATACATACATACATACATACATACATACATACATACATACATACATACATACATACAATGTAATCGATAACAACAAAGTTCTAAGCAGGTGAAGGAAAGAGGGAAGTGAAGTGATCAGACACAGTCAGTGAGAAAAAGTCCCTTGACTTGTTGCTTGAATGCAACTAAGGATTTGGCGTGCCTGATCGTTTTTATTATTATTGGGACGCCACCTGCACAGACACAGTAGCCACCAGCTTCATCGGGATCTCCTCCAACTCTGCTGGCGCCGCCGACAGACGTGCGGCGGCCCTCAAAATTTAAAAGTATTCTTCGCTGCGAGACCTCTTTGAGTTTCTGCCTTTTGCGATTGAGACCCTTGGCTCGTGGTCACCTGAGGCGATAGCCTTCACCAAAATTATCGGGCATAGCTTGAAAGAAAAATCGGGTGACTCACGAGCCTGGGCTTTCTTCGTCCGCGGCATCAGTGTAGAAATTCAAAGGGGTAACGCCGCGAGCATTTTAGGCACTATTGGAAATCCGGCGGAGTTGGAGGAGATCTTCTACCTTTAGGTTTTTTTTACTGTTTGTTTAGGTTTAGTTTATTTTTAAAAATTATGTTTGGAGGTTAAGTTATTTTAGTTTTTTAAGTTAGTTTAATTTTAGGATATTTTAGTTTTTATATAGATTTCCTTCTTTTATTAGAATGTCCTTCTTATATTAATAACTTAATCCTGTATTTAATGAACAATAAATTTACAAGGTTCGTATATTTATTTCAAAGGTGTATTTTATACTGTACAAGTATATGATACAAGTCCCAGGCGCCTATCACGCAAATTTCTGAACGATACCAAATACAAACTATATCCAAAAACGATAATATTATCCTACTAATATTAAAAAGGCAAAAGTTTGTAAGGATGTGAGGATGTTTGTTCTTACACTCCAATTATCAGGCTTTTGCAATCGTCCTAGGATTTTTGCAAAGATCCTATTTTTCCAATTATCCGCGACTTAAAAATAGCCATCTAGTCCAAGCTCATTATATCAGCCTGTAGACGTCAATTATGCCTCCCCCAGGCATCTAAACGACGACCGGTCCTGCGCCAACCTCATCCAGCCACCTCCATCTTTTGGGAAGCCTGCTTTCGCTGCGTATTCCGGTACGCGGTCGCCACTCGAGAAGTCCAAGCTCGCGTGTGAAATGTTTAAATCTTAACTAAGTTTAAAATATCGCTAGCATTTCACTTTGTGTTCAAGAAACCCAAAATATAATTATTATATTCCAGTCTACATATACAGACAAATTTACTTCAGCAGAACCCCTAAAGGAATCACTTTTTAGGAGCCATTGCACCGGGATTATATTATCTGCTTTGTGCCTCGCAAGAGGTTCATTTTGTTAATGACATCATTAACAGTAACCTCATTTAGCTTTTACACGGCTTTGTCAATCCCTATTTTGTCTTGTAATTATCACGTTCAAGTCCTTTCACTTCGAAACCCTTGTTAAGAGCGATTCAGACCTACAGCGCGTCGGCGCGCGTCTTCGTGGATTCGTACGCCGGCATAAGCACGCTCTGGAATCCGCGCGCATCCTCGCGCGTGATTTTAATATTTTTTTGGTAAAAGCAATCGTCAAAAATTATATAAACTAGTAGTTCCGTGAGAACAGTAGACCTCGCCAGCCCTTATAAACCAAACCTAAAAGAAACCAACAAAAGTCAACTTTGGAAACAGAAAAAGTACCTACTAAAGTGACAAAAATTAGCACTTTAAAGCTTAATATTTCGCAAACGGATCCCTGAATCGAAAAATGTTTATCACACACCCGCGATATTTTTGAAAGACCCATCCAACGATACCCCACACCATGGATATCACGTGGAAAAAAATAATTTTCCATTTTACGTATGCAGTTCTATGAACATAATTTATTTTTTCAACTTTCTTAAGTCGATCCACTATGACTCAAAAACTAATAGAACCTACTTAGCCGTAATAGTTTTCCTTGTAACTACGTTATATATGCTACTGCCATGAAATTTTTCACATTTCCAGAAGCAACCGTTTAGCTGGCAGGGGGGGGGGACACGTGACTCTAACAAAAATTACCGCTTTAAAGCTTAATATTTCGCCAACGGATCCCTAAATCGAAAAAATGGTATTCACACACCAGCAATATTTTTGAAAGACCTATCCAACGATATCCCACACTATGGGATTCACAAGAAAAAAAAAGTTCACTCCCACTTTGCGAGTATGGTAGGTACTCTAAAAAAAATGTTTTTCAAAATTTTATTCTACTCATTTTGTAGGTTTAATTAATTTATACATATGCCAAATTTTCGTCAAAATCGGTTGAAAAATGCGACCTGTAGAGAATTACAGACAGACAGACAGACAGACAGACAGCCGGACAAGAGCATTTTTGGCCAGTCTCGAAACGTAGACGCTTCGCTCGCTTCGCTCGCTCGGTCAATAATAATGCCAATAAAAGGCTTAATAAGGTTAGCACGGGACCGGGCGTCGTGGACATCCCTGGGGGAGGCCTTGTCCAGCAGTGGACGTCTACAGGCTGATATATATGATGTAGTAGTAGAAAAAGGAGATATTTCGCGCGTATTTGTAATGTATCTTGGATTCTTTCAGCCGCTATGTTGAATCAGGCTTTCGTTAGAATATTAAAGGGATGGAAATAAATAAACAACATATTTTACTGGCCACTACATTAAATCGTATCGTTGGATCTCAATAAAATTAATGAAAGTCACTGCCTCATTAGTTTTCTGTATCCGTACCGACCCCGTATTCGGATATTTTGGAAGTTGTCCAAAGGGGACACTTTTTGCCCGGGCAAAATATTATTTTATTACGGCGACATGGATGGTTATTGTTTCGGGTTTTTGTTTAGCTTATAACAATACGTTGGAATAGGGCGTCGGAACTGGTTTTCCTTGTGTAATTTGGGCATGTTTTTTCTCTCAATAAGTGTAGACGTACAGTCTGCTTGAAAAGTCGCGAAACGCAATAACATTACAAAAGTTACATAGACACGACCAGAAAGTTACTAAGTATGTGCAAAAGTAGCTTTTTCCTGCGGCTTCGCCCGCGTAGAAAAGTTTTTCCCATGTACATTGTGAAACAGCGCCCTCTATGTAGGTGTTTTGTTACTTAGGGGGTATTAGCGGACGCCCCGCGACTTTGTCCGAGTTAAAATGTAGCCTATATGTTATTCTAGGATATAAGCTATCACTGTACCAAGTATCATCAAAATATGTTCGGTAGTTTTTGCGTGAAAGAGTAACAAACATCTTCATATCCCTACGAACTTTCGCCTTCATAATATTAGTAGGATAGGATAGTATAGGATTAGAGAGTGGCGTCAGGGATAAGACGCGGCCTATGACATCGAAAGGTCCGAAGTTTGATCCCCGGCTGGGCCATGTACTAAGGGGTTTTTTCTCGAAACTTAAGTAGTTACATTTACTGACTGCTCTCAAATGGTGAAGGAAAACATCGGGAGGAAACCTGCATACGCGTAAAAAGAAATTCTTAGGCACATGTGAAATCCACCAACCCGCACTGGGCTAGCGTGGTGGACTATAGCCCGAATGCCCTCGTTGAGAGGGCAGCCCTGAGCCCCAGCAGTGGGGACATATTAATAGGCTGTTGATGCTAAATTAAATTCCAAAAGTCTATGAACACTACAAAGTTTAAATAATTATATAGGAAGTACTTGATATTTCTAAGCTTAGGTACAGTCGGCCGCACACGTCAGTGGAAACACTTTAACCTTAAGCTTACTCATATTATGAGAGACCAGTATATACTGGATTTGTTTCCCCTGACGTGTGGTCGACAGTAATTCGAACGAGAAAATAAAATATAGATTTTTCAGTGGCACTGAGAACTTTTTGAAATGAAGACATTTATTTTTTAATATACCTACATATAATAAAATCGTAAAGGCCAAAAAGTCTGTACATTGAATATATTCGGAAAAAAACCAACCAGGGCGACTTAGGCGTGGGCTGGGCACATCGCCCGCAGAACTGACGGCCGTTGGGGCAGAAAGGTTCTCGAGTGGCGACCACGTATCGGAAGACGCAGTGTAGGCAGGCCTCCCACAAGGTGGACCGACGATCTGGTGATGGTCGCGGGACCCGGCTGGATGAGGTTAGCGCAGGACCGGTCGTCGTGGAGATCCTTGGGGGAGGCCTTTGTCCAGCAGTGGACATCTACAGGCTGATATGATGATGATGAAGGCGACTTAAATTGAGCAACTGAACATGTTAGAACAGTTTTTAAAATTATTGTTCACCAAATTGAATACGGTTTTCACAGCTGTGTTCCTGACGGTTTAACTTAAAATCTGGTGATTTTCCCATCGGAAAATCATAACTAGACGATGTCTGTACATGGCAGAGATAGGTACCTACTTCCAAAATCCACGCGGACGAAGTCGCGGGCAACAGCTAGTTTTTTAATAAATTTAGAAATTCAAAACTTTATTTTTCCATCGGCTCAATTTGGTGCAGTAATATTTGGCTTTTAAAGGAACCCTAAAAAGTTTAATACTTCTGAAAGAACCTCTCTTAACAATGATAATTGCAAGGGTACAAACTTAAGATAATGCCGTCATTAGCTTCGGCGAATATTCCTTCCTTATCAAAGACGCCAACCCTCACTGGATGCGAGGTATTAAGTGTCATTAAGTTTAATGACATTTCTGAAAGTACGAGGCTGCGCTGATAATGTCCCACTAAATAATGAATTGCGTATAAAATTATTATGTACTTACCTATAGGTAGAGACAGTGAGGGTATTTTTGTTTTGTTTTATTTCATATCTATTTCCCAGCATAGCATCGACGTAGTCCAGCTAGCACCCATCTGAATAGCACCTGCGCCAATAGCACCTTGCCTAGTCCACGAAGGGCACCGATCAATATTTATAGCTGGTGCTATTCTTAGAAAGTTTTTAAATAAGTTTTTAACAGTTAGTGGACGTCAGAGCTATTATGATATTTTATATATAAGTATATTACGTAGTATAATACATTAATAAACTGACTTCACCAAACAAGAAGCCGAGTACTTTCTTCAATTTAGGTCCTTTAAAGTATTCCCAGTGGAAAACAAGTTGGTGAACTACTGCCCACAGACCCTATTGTCAAACTTTTTACACCAAAAACAGCTGTGGATACATTCTGTCAGTGTTTTAGGACGAAAGTTGGAAAGGGCCTTGGGGATGGGGAAGTTATATTGATCTTTTACTGTGTTTTTGTTGGTGCCGTGACTAACATTACAATGAGTTAAATTAGTGAATTAAATTGACAGATACGTTGTAAGAGTCGCTGGTAGTAGATAGGTATCTACGATCCAGCTCACTCCTAGGTATTTTTAATAATAACAATAATGATTTATTAAGGCCAACTCAGGGCCTTACAGACTAGCTTAAATAATAAATTATATTTAACGTTTATTGGCACGAGTCGTACCATACATTTTTGTTTAATTTGTATGTTAAGAAATAAGTACGCTTTATTGTTTTGTGGTGTTCCACAGACCTTTCGTTTCGGTGAAGGAAAACATCGTGAGGAAACCTGCATACATAAGAAGATCAAATTGTGTGTAAAAATTGTATGTTAAGTATAAGTACGATTTATTGTTTTGTGGTGTTCCACAGACCTTTCGTTTCGGTGAAGGAAAACATCGTGAGGAAACCTAGAAGATAATTATAACTTCAGTGGTGTAGGGTAAATTCATATTGGTAATTTTTCTTACAGATGGAAAGACGGCTGGCCAGATGAACCCTATGGCTCCGATTTCCTGGGGCTGACACGATGACTGGCCCTGGTCTCTTCGTCTTCTGCTCCTTGCTGACAACGACGCTATGTGTCATAGCCCCACAGATCCCAAGTAAGGCCGGTCGTTCCCATAGTCTTACCGAATAGTTCTAACAGTTGAACTTCTGGGAAATTCCTTCCCATTTATTGGAAGGAATTTCCCGCTCTCTGCCGAATTTTATAAACCAAGGACCGAGGCGGCGACGCGCGACGAATAGGGTTGAAACACTTTGTTTAATTTTAATGAAAATGATTTTCATTGTCCACTAGCGGCAACCTTAATAGACGAAAACGTCTCACTCCATGATAAACGATCAGAACGAGTAATAGGCTGAAATGGAAGGATTCCATTAACTAAATATGCAGTAAAAAGACTAAAGTGTATTAGTCGATTAGACTGATCAACTGGAAATGGAGAACTTGTATTCTGATTTATTTCCGATAAAAAAGGCTTTGTGAACTGACAAATTGGTTCACTGGATGCAGTGACAGTATTACTAGAGCTCGGCTGAATACGCTTCAAGGTTTTCATCCAATACAAGTTTTTTTAACTCTTTATGGGTTGGTGGTCTGATATAAGTAATCAATTAAATAATAACATAAATTACAAAAAAATAAAACCGATATTTTTGTAAAACTGTCAGGTTTTTGTACACCTACAACTTATTAATCCTCTAATTTTATTTTTAAAAATCCACCCTCAGAAGAGGGGAAATATTGTTATCCTATTAAAATGGGACCACTCTCAAAATATAGCCTATTTAACAAAAAAAAGAATCACTGAAATCGGTGAAAGAGGCATAGAATAAATCCACATCTTTTCAACCGATTTGAAAAAGAAGGTTCTGAATTCAACTGCATGATTCTTGGTCAATTGGTCTTCAATGATTCTTATTTTTATTGAATAGGCTATTTTTCGAGGGTGGTCCTATTTCAACTTGTTAAGAAATATTTAACCTCTAAGAGAGGAGAGTTAAAACAGTTAGGAAATGAATAAGTCGCCGGTGTACAAAAAATAAGTTTATACCTCGATAAAAAGTAGCCTATATGTTATTTCATAACATATAGGCCTGAAATAACATATAGGCTACTACTGTACCAAGTTTCATCAAAATCCGTTCAGCCTTTAATGAGTTACTCGTGAGTAACAAACATCCTCACTTAGAAACTTACAAACATCCTTGCAAACTTTTGTCTTTTTAATATTAGTAGGATTTTCACTTTATCTATTATATATTACGTGTTATTTTTAAAACCTGACAGATTTCAAAACCGGTGACAAGAGAATAATCAGCGGCCCGTTCTGGCACGAGGCGTTCACGGAAGTATACGAGGAGGCTGACGAGGATGTGTCCACCACCACCTCGGAGCCGCTGCCGTTCTTCGAGGACGACGCGTCGACCAACAATGTGACGGCGCAGCTCGGCAGCATGGTCCATCTGCATTGCAGGGTCCACGATCTTGGAGAAAAGACGGTAAGTTGAACTTACAATTAGAATTTTAGGTTCTGAATAAGTAGATGTTAAATAGTACGAGAGGGCTATCAGATGCAAAAATATTTTTTTCGAATCCGACTGGTGTTCCAGATTTTAGCGTGTTCAAACAACGAAACAAAATAAAACAAACAGACTGGCAGACAGACGAACTGACAAACAGACGAACAAAGAAAGAAAGAAACAAACAGACAGACAGACAAGAAACAAACAATCCCTTTAACTTTATTACCTATATTAGTAAGTATTAGATACTATGCATAGCATACCGCCTGGGTTGGTTTCCTTGCCTTAAAATCCAAAATATTATATTTATTAAATTTATTAAATTTATTTAAGTAAAAAATAAAAATAATTTACATAAATAAATCAAGGCACACTAAGTTTGAGCTCGTATGAATTGTCACAATGAGTCCTTTGGTTACATAATATTGACCAGCAGGGTCTGATGATGTATGTCGGAGGGCTCAAAAACTCCTCAAGGATTAGTTTTTAATTTTTTAAAACTATTTGCGTTATTTTATATTCTGGCTTTGGCTATAATAACATATTTATTAGCATGTCGACATCACAATCCGGTCATTGTCCCTTTCACATAAAACCTTTCTTAGGTCATTCATTCTGGTTTATTATAAAACTGCTAGCTTATAACTTCATACAAGCAAATGTTTAAGTAGAGTCTAGACTAATATTTGTCAAGAAAATGTCTAGTGAGTTACCTACTACAGTTTCATAGAGACTTTATTAATGCCATTGGCTTTGATTTACAGACCACTTAGGTTCTGTTGTGATAGGGCCTGTAAGCAAATTGAGATATTACTTAACTAATATTTATACAGGGGTTCAGAAAAATAGATCACCTGCCTTGAGGGGCCAATGAACCCATAATTTCCAACAATTCCAATAAATTCAAACAATATCTACTTTTAACGTCGCAATGGACTACGGAAAGAGCGATGCTCGGAGTTTTGTCGTATCTGAAAGCAGGTGATCCGCCATAGAATCAAAGCCTTCGAGTATACATTGAAGTGTGCTGGTCACATCTGTCGAAGAACTGATAACCGCTGAAGTAGATGAGTTCTCGAGTGAAGACCACAACAGCTAGGCAAGCGTAGTGTGTGACGCTGACGCCCCCGGCTAGATGATAGATCTGCGTGAGGCAGCTGGCAGTGAATGGATGCGGAGAACCGAAGATTGGGTTCAGTGGCGCGCCTTGGGAGAGCCTATGTCCAACCAGTTGACAAATGCAGGTTGATGATTATTATTATTTGAGGTGAGGCTCTTTCAAGACTTGTCCAGCCTTGTATCACTGCGACCATTGCAGATCTATTGTGACCGCCGCTATTACAATGGCGACGATCACAACTATCTCACTATGCTGATGATGATGATTAAACAGTATCATTTACGAGGTATATATCTCTCCGTCGACTATAAAATGACTAGGTTAAAATCTGCTTGCATTTCAAAAAGTTATTTAAAGAATAACATTATGGTACATTGCCCTAAAGCTGGTAAGCTGGTCTTTGTACACGAATGTATTATCTGTTAAGCTTAGTGGAGTTGCGCGCTGCCCACAGATTTATTTCCACAATTTATTTCTTTAAATTGCTTCAAATAGCCCTTCCAGGTTCTTTGATAGCGTCGGGACGCAATATATCTTAAGTAACTACTCAACTTCATCAATAAAAACTTTGTCTACTTTTTTCCTACTCCCCGAGAACACCTCATGAGAAATTGCAATAGCAGTTGGTATTTTTAAACTTGTAAAGTTATCGAGAGGGTTATGGTTTGGAGATGGTTCATATTTTCGAATGAGATTTTACTCACTTCTTTCTTCTTCTTTTTCAACTACCTATGATACATGTATATCTATATAAATTCTTATGCTATTTTATCTTATCATCACGTATTAAGTTAGGTAGGTACCCTGTTCTATAATTATGTTTCCTCTCTTTGAATGCTACATAATATTGCTATTTGTAATCTAATTCGCCTCTAATGTTGTTTGTTTGTATGTTTCTTTGTTTGTTTTTTTATTTGTTTGTTTAATTGATTGATTGATTGTTTATTTTGTTTGAACGCGCTAATGTTTGGAACTACCAGTCGAATTAGAAATATTCCTTTTTGCATTTGATAGTCAACCTCTTGAGAAAGGCTATTTAATATCACGCGACCCTTAGGAGCCGGGCGAGGCTGGAAGAAACAACTAGTCGATGAATATAATTATCTTTATTTAGAGCTAAACATGACAGTCATATAAATTGACATACAATTAATTTGATCAATTGATCAATGGACACACAGCTTTGAAATACCACCGACGGCGAGCGGACAGCGAGACGTGCCGTTGCCAAGACAACGGCCCTTTGACGAATCACAATCCCTCCGACTCGAACGGTAACAAAACCAAAACCGAATCGGTAAACTTCGGGATGGTCAATTGGGTAATAGTGGTTGGCCCAAACGACATTATAATCGCCATTATTAAGGCTCATTTCACACTGTAATGGCTGCGACCGGCAGTGACGCGGTTAGTGACAATGGCAAAATATTATAAAACATATTAATAAATACATAAAAAGAAAGAAAGAAAGAAAGAAAAATAATTTATTCGACAATCACAACAAATATATTAGTAAAATTAATTAGGTAATTGATTAACCTGACATAAAATCAGGTGGTAGACGATGCTGTGATCGTGAAGTCCCCAGCTCAGCATAGTGCTGCAGGTGGCGCAGCGCTGGTTTTCTGCTGGGGGGAGAAAAAAACATACAGCCGAACATAGAACCTCCTCCTTTTTGGAAGTCGGTAAATAGCAGAATATTATAAACAAGACATTCTTTTTTTCCTTTTAATTTTGCGATAGCAGCATCCAACCAGTAGTCTTTTTACATATATATTTTTATATAATTGATCCTCTTTTCCTGAAACATAAAATACATCAAATCAGTCTATATTATAATCTGTTACTTATGAGCTAGGCACGTATTTTTTTTGTGCTGTAGAAATTAACTTTGATAGTTTTACGGTGGGCCCAAAAACTATGAGAAATTACCATTAAAAATTGCGTTTTGTATTGGGTCCTGTCGCTCCCTTCGCTCGCTCCAAGGGTTCATGTTCTAACCTAAGCTAGTAACTTTAACTTTCGGTCAAATAATCTACACATAGTTAAATAAAGGTTAAGTTAGTCTAGTTCGTTTTTTTCCCTCTAGATATCGTGGGTTCGCCGCCGCAGCGAAGAGCTTCACCTCCTCTCCTTTGGCCGGCACACGTATTCTGCAGACTCAAGATACTCCCTAGCGTTCGAGCATCCGAACGACTGGCGTCTCCTCATCCAGTACGTGGGGGAAAGAGACGAGGGATTCTACGAGTGCCAGATATCAACCCATCCGCCGTTGGTGCGAAGAGTGCATCTCACCGTTGTTGGTAAGTGTCTAAAAACGTAAGATACTAGTCTGGATTTGCCTTCAAATCTATATCTATCTATACTAATAATAAAGAGGTAAAAACTGGTAGTGTGAAGAACCAAATGATAGCGAGGTGTAAAATGCACCTAACGCCATCTATTGACAAACTTTAAAACTAAGAAGTTGGCATGATTAGACCGTGTTAAAAATTTTGAATAACATATACTTTATAACGCGGATGAAGTCGCGGGGCATCGGCTAGTGACTGATAATTTTGTGTGCTAATTTAAAACGCCACCCTCGAGTGTCCGGATAACTAATTTTGGCGTTTAATAAAGAAATCAGCGCCGAAATAGTTCAAAATGATTAGTTCCGTGGACACTCGCCACTAGTCGCCATAGCGTTCAGCGCCAAAATGGCGTTAATACAATAGGCACGAACAATAAGAACAAGCATCCCAAAGAACCGCACTCGGCGTATAGCATGAAATAGCAATAGTCTTTTACCCGAATAAATTGAGAAGACGCTTCTTATATGGGGGGTCAAACTGAACAAACACTATCTATTTTAGTCGGGCTGTTGTTTGTTGACAGCATCGAGTATTTTCTTGTCTGTGATGGTTTGTTAAAAAACGTCCGCGTTATATAGTAGCCTATATATTATTCCAGGATATAAGCTATCACTGTACCAAGTTTCATCAAAATCTGTTCGGTAGTTTTTGCGTGAAAGAGTAACAAACATCAAACCTCCTCACATCCTTTCGCCTTTATAATATTAGTAGGATTCTATACATTGGAATAATTTGATTTATGCTAATGGTTATTGATGACGTACAGAGGTACATTATAATCCCATTTGAGTTTTTGGAGCTCAATAATAATATTATATTTAGCTTCGAATGATGTCGACATTTCGCGAATAAAAGTTAAGTACAAGCTTCTTAGAGCAGCTGTTAAAAGACTAAGCTTAAACCTTCATACTGTAGAAAATACGTTACAAGATATTCTTTGTAAGTGGGTAGGTAAGTCATTCGCGAAATTGACTTTTATTGAGAAAATATACTTTCCCCGAAATAAGGACCGAAAGCCCGAACTATTAGCATATTTTTTATTTGTATCAGATTTTTTAAGGCCCTCTATACCTCTAGGTTAATGGTCTGTAAAATGGACTGAGTCAGGACACAGTTTTAACCGTCAGCGGTCAAGAAAAGGTAGACCGATATTTTTTACACGGTACGTGATCTTTATATGGCGGAGCTGAGTGATATATTGGAACTACATGAGTCTATCAGGCGCTTTTCCAAAAGAGAAGAGTTTAGGGCCTCTTACACCGCTTGCTGATAAAGTCCCAGATACCCTATCTGCAGATTATCTGACAGATAGCCTATTTTTTTGGTTTCACAGGTATCTGATTGCCTATATCTTAAATATTTTATATGGTCTATCACACAGATTTATCTGATAGATTAGTTTATCACTAAGATTACTATCTGTAACAATATCAGGAAGTGGTGAAAGAAGCTAGTGATATAAAGTCTAATGCGTAAAAATTACAAGTTTTATTAGAAACTAGCTTATGCCCCGCGACTTCGTTCGCATTAAAAGTATCGTAAAGCACAAATAAAGGAAAAAAACCGAAACGTTACATCACAAAAAAAACTTTTTTTTTGGTACCAACAAACTTAACTTAGCGTATGAGCAAGTCATCCATATAAGTTAGTACCATGTGATATAACTACAAATTTTACGATTATCTAATTATTTCTTTAAATTAACTGTGTACGGAACCCTCAGGGCGCAAGTCCTACTGGCACTTGTCCTGTTTTTTATTAATATAAAAGTTTTCATACTATTTGTAAAATTGTCGTTTGTAGTTCCTTCACACCAGACAAATAACATATTTATTCAACACGTAAAATGCGCTATGAAAGCACCGGATCATAATAGTTGAATATTTTATCCCGGTGTTGCTAGGTTATTCATAGCTTTCGTACAATATTATTTGTTTCGCTAAGGTTAATGCCCTGGATCCCCACAATCTGACTTATGCAGAAATGTACTAACCCACAAAATAATAGCAAAAAATTTGGTCCTTGCATGAAACAAGGTCGATATGCATTAAAAAGAAAATTCATCAAAATTACTTTGTACTAGCGTTGTATGAGAAAACATTTTATTAAATTTGACTAACTTCTGCTGCTCAGATTTTTTTCTTCCGATATAATGAAATTATCCATACATGAAACTGAGTCGATCCGCATCAAAAAAATTTTTGATCAAAATGTCTAATTTTTATGGACAACACACGCTTGACCAAAAAATTTTCTATGCTAAAATTGTTTACACAAAAAAAGACCAAATGGTTCCTAAGACAGTTTCCCTGTATCTCCTATGGTCTCGGCTTTACCCTAAGTGTCCCAGTTAAAAAAACACTGTATAGTAAAATGCATCATTTTTTTCACTAAAAGCTGAATACAAAAACATTATTTTAAAATTTGTGTGTGGGTTCATTTCTGCCTAAGTCTGGTACTTAATACTACTTACGGTAGTAAAACGCTGAATTCCATTGTTTTATGCTTTTTTAGGTAGATTAAAAGTTTATTTCAATTTCAATTTATTTATTTTTTACAGCTTAATATTTACAGTAAATACACCAAACATACCAAGCTACAGTCAGTTTACAAATTAAATTATACAATATTAAATGAAAAAATTACACATAAGTTAATAAAATTCACAGATTATAAAATTTACTAAGAATAATAAGATTAAAAATAAAATGTCGTAAATATATGTCATTAGCGGACAACACATTAATGAGCGTCAGGTACCGTGCTCGGAGGCGCGACGGCCTCGAGATAGCGCCCGGCACTTGCTAGGAGTTTAGGCTCCGAGTCAGCGAAAATATCGACAGCACACGATTCGAGGACAAGATTTAATGTTTTTAATGCGTCATGCAACGGAGTGTGTGACAGCGCCACGGTGCGCGCCCTCGGTACCGCGAATAGGGGCTGCCGACGAGGGCGTAGCACATATTTTTGGATCGGCGGTACCCAGAGCGGGACTTGTGCCAGTAATGATGGGTTACTGATTTCCCCACGTAACAGTCGCAAGAAGTATTTTAGTAGCGCTAACTTTCGTCTAACCTCCAGGGAGGTGTAATCTACCATGCCCTGCACAAAGAGAGTCGGGTACAGGTATGGATAGAATCCATAGATTTTTTTGTACAGGAAACGGATAAAAGATTTCTGTACTCTCTCTATCATGAGGACATACTGGCTCTCGTGTGGGCTCCAGATGATAGAGTTCGTTTCGAGCTTACTGCGAGTGAAGGCATTAAATAGTACACTGATTGCGATTGGACAGGTAAAATGTCTAGACTGGCGCATGATAAAGCCCAAACTTTTTCTAGCCGCATTGGTAGTCTTGATGATGTGGGAGTTGAAAGTTAATTGGGTATCGAACCATACCCCAAGATCTCGCATCACAGACACTCTGTTCAAAGTAGCGCCTCCTATACGGTATAAATTGAGAGTGGGGCGGCGGGACCGTGTGTATGACATGACCGAGCATTTATCTACGTTAAGCTCCAGGCTATTCTCACGACCCCAGGAGCAGACTCTATCGATATCAGCCTGTAAATTAGCACAGTCTTCTCCATCGCTCACCGGTAAAGCCAACTTGACGTCGTCAGCGAATATAAGACAAGAGGCATTTTGTATGGATGAAGGAAGGTCATTTATTAAAATCAAAAATAATAATGGCCCGAGACTGCTGCCCTGTCCGATGCCAGATTTGACATGATACGGATTAGATTTGGTATTATTATACTGGACGTATTGAGTCCTTTCCGATAGATAGGATGAAAAAGTTTTTAGCAAAGGTACAGTGAATCCTGCCACTGCCATCTTATAGAGTAGTATGTCATTGTTGACCCTATCAAACGCTTTTTTGAAGTCAAAGTATGCGACGTCAACTTGCCTTCTGTGGTCGAGATTATCCGCCAGGAGAGTGGTTATATTTATGAGATTAGACGACGTGGACCGCTTCGGGAGGAAGCCGTGTTGTTCGTCACAGAACGGTTATGACGGTATTATTGCAGCAATGACACGCGTTGCTGGCCTAAAGTTGTAAGTCAGCTTTTCAAGCAAAGCGCTGTGATTGATCGATCCATTGTTATTGACAAAATGGCTGGCTATTGTGAGAATCGCAGCGATAAAAGGTTTTCAAAATGCTACATTGTAATTCCTTATCTGCTTTTTACTCTGATCAAGCGTCACAAATGATGGAATGCAGACGCGCACTAGAATTTAACTAAGTTGAGCATTATGTATGTGTTAAGCATGTAAGTATATTTTCGTTAGTTTCTTTATCGATATCTGACCTTGAAAATCAGTCATGCTATCGATAGTCCTATCGAAAATATCGAAATCTTTAGTACATGTACTGACTGCTCTCGAACGGTGAAGGAAAACATCGTGAGGAAACCTGCATACGCCGAAGAAGAAATTCGTAAGGGCATGTGAAGTCCACCAACCCGCACTGGGCTAGCGTGGTGGACTATAGCCCGCACGCCCTCGTTAAGAGGGTAGGCCTGAGCCCCAGCAGTGGGGAGATTAATAGGCTGTTGATGATTGATGATCGATAGTATCGATTGATGAAAATAAGTACCTAATACTATTGCTACAGCTCAATAGTGTCCTATACTATCGATAGTGTTTATCGATATTATGACAGATTTTCAAGGCCACGATAGTATGACGATACTATCGATAGACTATCGCTTTCGGAACATCACTAAACTAGGCACTGTAAACCGCCCTCCGACGTGAGGGCTCGCCAACCTCCCCCAGAAGCCCAGCGGCCTAGGTAATCCCTCTCCAGCGCCCAATTACACGTTTGCATCGCGTGGAGTGCTGTAAGCTCTGGACCTGGGCTCCAGTCACACATAATTACGCGATAGAGCTGAGCTGGCGTTACGGCAACGCTTTCAGATTTTGATTTTTTTTACGTCTTTCGACATGGATGTGAAAAAGCGTAGTGTGGGACGCCCCCCGGCTAGATGGAGCGACGACCTGCGTAGGGCGGCTGGCAGTGACTGGATGCGAAGAGCCGAAGATCGGACTCAGTGGCGGGCCTTCGGGGAGGCCTATGTCCAGCAGTGGACTAGTGCAGGCCGATGATGATGATGATGATGTGGAAATTTAGACGCACAACACTTTCAATGCCAGATTTCTAGAGAGGAGGGTAAGATCAGTGGTAACAAAGACGTTCCAATAAAACACATGCGTGTATACCTGGTACAATCAATCAACCAACAGCCTATTAACATGTCCCCACTGCTGGGACGCAGGCCTACCCTCTCAATGAGGGCGGTCGGGCTACCTCCACGCTAGCCCAGTGCTGGTTGGTGGACTTCACATGCGCCTAAAAGTGTCCCTAAACGACCATGCTTGCATGACATGCAACGTTTACGTGCATGATGGACCATCATGCTTAATACAGTGAAGCAACAGCCAGCACGTAGTTTGCTTGTCATGCACGTGAATCACTACAGCTAGACGATCATGCATGAGTGACAGCACGTATTGCATGTCATGCCGCATGTCGTTTAGGGAGCTCTTAAGAATTACTTCTTCGGCGTATGCAGGTTTCCTCACGATGTTTTCCTTCGCCGTTTGAGAGCAGTCAGTATATGTACTTCGGTTTCGAGAAAAAACCCATTGGTACATGGCCCAGCCGGGGATCGAACCTCGGACCCCCGGCTAGAACGTGTAGTTTTTTTGCTCTTGATCACTTCATCAACTACCTTTGAATAGTCATCAGTTCGTCATGTCTAATATTTTAATGATCACCTTTTTTACCTATTAGGTACTTACCAATTTTACTTATTAGGTCACCGAATTTTAATAGGTAGTTCGCTGTATTATGTACAGTCACACACCGGGATTGTTGGCAAGTGGCTCAACAATCCCGGTTCGTGACTGTACCTACTTGCCTATTCGTTTTATTGAAATTTCCATTAACCGCGACCGGATTCGGATTAAAATATGTGTTTATGTGCTAATCGGTTAAATGAAGGTTAAAATAATACGTAATTACCGATATTAATGACGGTTCGCACGCGATTTCAATTATATACCCGCATTATTTACCTTTTCTCAGTTTTTGTTAGGGTTGCCAAACAAAAAAAAATTAGTCAAGGTCCGTGAAATGTTACATTTTAAATATAAAATTTCGGGCATAAATATACGAGTAGTACCTACCTAGGTGAAAGTTTAAAATATGAGTTGTTTAATGCTTAGACCGTTAATTATTTAACTTCTCTAGGAACATTCTGTAAGATGAACAACAAATAATCATCGTAAGTAGTTTTTCGTTAGAAGTGGTTAGAAACAGTCTTTAAAAATCAAAATTATTCGTGAAATAATTATAATTTTACAAGCTCTACCAGTGATTTCGTCCGTGTGTTGTGTAGATAATAGACTATTGCGGGCACAGCTATCAGAAAACTAACAATAAAATAATTCATGAAGAAGTCATAAATGTTATAAAAGTGGCAGATTAGCGCAACGGCTATTTGACAACCCTGGGGCGTGACGTGACCCACGGGTTACCTGTAAGGGCGAGTAAAAACGCAAACAATATAAATTCATGTCCAGACGGCCCAAATTAGGAGACCTAAACAAACATCTACGTTTTTTAATGCTAATAAGGTTTTATAAGAGCATCAGTGGCGTCGGGGATAAGACTCGGCCTGTCATATCGAAAGGTCCGGAGTTCGATCCCCAGCTGGGCCATGTACCAATGGGTTTTTTCTCGAAACTTAAGTACATTTTACTGACTGCTCTTAAACGGTGAAGGAAAATATCGTGAGGAAACCTGCATACGCCGAAAAAGAAATTCTTAGGCGCATGTGAAGTCCACCAACCCGCACTGGGCTAGCGTGGTGGACTATAGCCCGAACGCCCTCGTTGAGAAGATAGGCCTGAGCCCCAGCAGTGGGGATATATTAATAGGCTGTTGATTTGATTTGATGCCTTTTACTTACGTAGAATTAATCGATTGTTTTTAGTGTTATCATGACGTATGTTAATTTTTTTTAAACCGGGAGAAGTCGCGCATCGTCCATTAGTCTCCTACAAAACTATCAGTTAGTGTTTAATTGGTTTTTTCTCTCCAACAGTGCCAAAAGTAGAAATCGTGGACGAACGAGGGCGTCCTCTGCAGGACAAGTTCTACAAAGAGGGCTCTATCATAGAGCTCCGGTGCGTCGTCAGCGAGGTGCCGCAGCCCACGCGTCAGGTCAATTGGAAGCATGGCACGAGAATGCTGAACTATGACACTAAGAGGGGAGGTGTCAGGTGAGCTGAGCTTTTCATTATTGTACTACCCGACAACTGAAACGAGTCACTAGGCATTGGCCTCCCTCCGCCTCCCGCTTCCCCACCTCGCCCGCCCGCTCTCGTCATGGCGCGACAGTACCGTTCGCATAAATGTGAGAGGTCGGGCCTAAGTGAATACTTAAATGACCTACGGCGCAGAAACGTGGACACTGACGGTGGGCCTGATCCATAAGTTTAAGGTCGCTCAGCGAGCTATGGAGAGGGCTATGCTCGGAGTTTCTTTGAAGGACATGATCCGTAATGAGGAGATCCGACGGAGAACCAAGGTTACCGACATAGCCGAAAGGATTAGCAAAAGTGGCAATCAATGGGCAGGTCACATCTGTCGCAGAACCGACGGCCGTTGGGGCAGACGGGTTCTGGAGTGGAGACCGCGGACCGGTACGCGCAGCGTGGGACGCCCCCCGCCAGGTGGACCGACGACCTAAAGAAGGTGGCCGGAAGCGGCTGGATGCGGAGGACCGGGTGTGGTGGCGTTCGTTAGGGAAGGCCTATGTCCAGCAGTGGACGCTAAAAGGCTGAGATGAATGATGAATGAATGGGTCTAAGTGCTGTAGAGCCATTAACAAAATGATGATAAAGATGAAGATTTCTTTAAGTATCTATCTGCTTCTTACACAATGTTTTGTTTTTTATTGAAAATAAAAATAAAAAATAATTTATTCGTATACTTTCGCACAATACTTTCTCAGTCGTTTTTGCACTCTGTACCCATCACGGCGGGGCGACTTAGGGGGAAGCGGGAGACGCGGAGTGACTCATTATAGTTGCCGAGTAGTACTTTAGAACAATATCCAGAGAAAGATGTCTAGGGGATAGTGTTCCAAAGGTTGCATAGCAAAATTATGTATTTAAAGCAGTTCAATTGTCAGTTCAATTGATTATTCAATTACGTAATTTGATTGAACTCTCGATACTCAAAAGTCTCAGCAGTTCAATTATAATTCCTGACATAATTTAATTGATTATTAATCATATCTCATACTAGCTGTTGCCCGCGGCTTTGCCTGCATGGAATAAGTTATTTCCGTAATAGATGAGTCTGCACTTTTTGATCCAAATCTCTTTTAGCTCCGGAGATACTTGTAAGTACCTTTGGAGCTAAAAGAGATATGGATCTCTAGAATAAAGAGTATCAATACACACGTCAGGATAATGGAGTGCATGAAGCAAGAATGCTGAACTATGATACTTAAATGATCTAAGTATCCTTTTAGTTTATTGTAGATACTTAGAATAATAGACATGGCTCCATAAGGGATATAAGTAGATGGTGTTACAATTCGCGCGTTAGTTTCAGGAATGTCAGTGAGTCTTTATAAGGTAATTGTAATCTAAAAAAACAGTTATTTAATTCCCTAATGAATAAATATACATTTTCCATTCAGGTTTGATGCGAAAAACAAGCTGTTTAACACGAAAAAAATACCATTTAATTTTTAAATAACTTTCTATTAAAGGCCCCAGTCAAATAATTATTTAGTTCTTTAAATATCGGTGGGCAGGGCATTAACTTTTTGCGCTTCCGAGGTTTTTCATTTAAACATTTTTCGGACTAAATCTCTGACATTAAAATTTTAATCATTTCGTCTCTTTACACAACCCTCCAATCCAGAAAGTCTAATTAAAAGGGGATAGGCTTGATAATAATTCACTGAATTACTTATTTATGTATCTTTTCCCGCCACAGCTTGGTAACTTATTGTTATCATCTTAAAAGTTAATTAATATGGAGAGCGGTAAATCTCTTGGGAATCTTCAGAGGTTATTCCCATTTACCCTAATTGGTTTCTGTTCGCACGTGCAAAATGGTAAATGTGTCGTCGTTTCAAAATATAGTAGTTCAAATGTGTTCAAATTTTATATCACAAATTATTTGTACTATATTATACGTAATAATATTTAAGGAGGCATTGATTCTTAAAACTAGAGAATAATAATGATTAGATTCATTTATTTCGCTTTAACATGTCAATTCATTTACACATGTCATTATTATTGTAAATTTTATATTGACAGATATGGGGTTTGATGTCAGGCTTCATTTTCTAATTTTAATACGTAACAATAAAATATGTTTGTCACAGATGTCCATGTAAAAATCCGCAATGAAAATTGTACATTCATCAAAAATTAATCAACCTAAATGAAAATGGGAGCAAATGGGAGTAACCCATTAGAACAAATAAGGGCAGTTAACACTCCATAAATTTAATCCAGATCATTTGGGGTGAAACAAGCGTGTAGCTGGTAGGTTCGGATATTACGAACCAACGGAAGATTTCGTCTGAATTTAATTAACTTCGACTACCTACAATCCTACATTTAGAATATTTTATTTAAGAAGTTATTTAGAGTTGTCTAAGCCTACATACATAATACGTAGCTTCACACAGAACAGACTGAAGTTAGCTGCACATGCGCGGACCCATCACGCAACGCGCCGCCTTGTCCCGCGCACTGCGCTATGACTGGTCGGCTGGTGGTTGCGTTGCGCCGATACTACGCTAGTTGCGAACTTGCATTTTTTACTTAAGGATCCTTGTAAATAAATTATCTTCATTTTAACTATTCAACTCGAGTTTTTCTGTGGCTAGAACCACAATGAGTGTTTACCTTAAATAGATACATATTATTACACATAAATAATTTTGAGTTATTAAGGGGTCAAAAGTGGCTCCAAATCCTTCTTTTTTCTTGGCTCGAACTTGGCTTGACTTTTTCCTATTTCTTGGCATGAACTTGGCTTGACACGCTGTCGCGTGTCTAGATAACAGGCGCAACTGGAAGTATGGATATTCTTATAAATATTTTATTTAAACATAAATAAATCACCAAAAGCAACACGGAGGTTTAAACAGGCGTTTAAACGGTCCGAGAACAAAGGGATTGTTTTGAAATTAGATCCTTTGGGCAATATGTGAGACCCGAAAGCTAAAAGGTCTAATCGTGGAGGAAGAAACCTATGGAGGGTACATTTTAATTATAATACATTACCTACTGAAAATATAAACGGGAAAGAGACAGTTTGGGAAAATGACATTTTGGGAAAAGGACTTGGCCGCACCGCACGCGCCGCACGCAACGAATTTTTGTTTGCTCTATATGAATTTGTATGAAATGAATGAATGAATGAAATACATTTATTTGCAGATAATAGGGTTCGAACAGGTGGTGGTGATCAATTAATAGCTCCGCTATTCAGCTAGTTTACATTAGCATGCAAAATTGTTACTTACGACTAACTACTTAGCACTTAAAATTTTAAAAAATGTGGACACTATAAAACGACTTTTGTACCAGCCGTTTGTGCATGGTTTTTTTAAAAGATTTATCTTTTAAACTTTTAAAACTGTCCTTATTGCAGATTTTTACACACATGTTGTAACAATTCTTTTGTAACAGTGTTGTTTGTGGGCAGTAATTCAGCTCAAGCCTGTCGGGGTTCCTTGTGTTTTTGGGATAAATTTCTCTAGCCTTAATAAATAAATATTGCCTTATAAACTTGTATGGAGCTGCGTCCACCTACCCGCACCGCACACGCCGACCGACCTCGCGGCCAAGTCGTCGCGCAGCTTAATACATTGATTACATTGTCCACCAATATTCACGACAATCTGAACGCTATCTCCATTTGATTATTCGTTCGTGTCTCCAGTCCTGTTCCCAGCATTTTGTTTGCAAAGATTTATTGTGGGTAGAAGAAAATTTGGTTGTAGCAGTTAATTAAACTTCGCTTTTGTTCGTTTCGCTGTGTGTCTCGTACGAATGAATGGTTTAATTAAATTCTCGATTGCTAAAAGATGGTAGGCGTGGGAAGATGGAAATGCATGGTTCCTCCTTTACCT